>CP136068.1:65942484-66639957 GCA_032622095.1 Siphonodentalium dalli
GGGGGGGGGGTATGGTATGGGTAAACATAAAAATGGAATTCAAGAGAGCATAAGAGCAACTATAATTGGGTTTTATTAATACAATGAAATGCAATATAAGGGCAAGAAACTATTGTCTAATTTAATGTTATTTTAAGAAAGCGTTAATATTCAAAAAGCCATTGTGGAGTTATTACCAGTTTTGTTTGAGGGAATGCATGGTATGTGAGGTTTAGTAACAGTCAGGTCTACGCTGTAACAGTTGTATTAAAGATATACCGGTACTATACCTACTGCCAATATATATGGAAAGAGTGAATTGTGTTTAGTTTAACTTTTTATACTGCCTAACAAAGCTATATTATTACAATGTGCAGTGTGGAATGTCATGTGAGTTGACACTTTACTGCTGGGATTCAAATACATTTGTACAGATCTTAATGAGAAAGGGGAAGATGTCCATTCATGGCCAGGAACCTGATTTATTGTGTTCATTCCATGACATAAATTTTGACAATGCAGATCCTGGAGTGGATTTTAGAAATTTTAAAGAAAACAAAACTATGTCCAAATACTTTTGGAAGAATGGTAAGTTCATTTTTAAGGCACATTGTAAATTTATTGGTCAATGAGTAAAAATTAATATAAATTTTTTGATAGAATCATCATCAGTTTAGCTTGTTACCTGCAAGAAGTTGTAGTTAAGGTAAGCTTGAGGCTGGCATATCGAATATTAGATCACGTCACAAATCTATGCTCAGGCTACGCCAGTTCAAAACCTGGTCCCTGGGAACTTTTTTTGTGTACTAATGGGGGAAAGTTTATAACATTGAAAACAAATTTCAGACCCCACGTCCCCCGAATCAAGGTGGCTTTTTGGGATGTTGGCTTTTTTAAAGAATAAACGATTAAAATTCTGGGCAAAATTTGAATCAAACGAGACGATGACCTGCATGTTTTCAAAGGTAAGCTTCACACCAAGTATCAAGAGATTCTTTTGAAGAATGCTCATTTATCATTGAGACAACACAGATGTTATTTCTAAATGGAATAAAATAGAACTTTGTCCCGAGTCTTCTCAAATGAGAACCACGTGCCAAATATCAAGAAATTCTGTTGAATATTGCTCAAAAACGGAAAACAACAATTTCTAAGTTTCTAGTTTACCTTTCACCACAAAGGTATAATATATGTTTTCTGCTATCATCATGGTCCATCATTAAAAGTTAGGAAGCATCTGTCTACCAAACAATCATATAATATTTATAGTCTAATGAACATGATCGCTCAACTATTGGTAATGCAACAGACTATTATTTCACTCACCAGTGAACTCAGGAGGAAAACAAGACTGTGATTATTCGCATGAGTGGATGTATTGCCTACCAATGAGGGGGATGTATTCTGAAGGGATCAGGTAGCATTCCAGATTTCACCTGCTCATGTCTGGAGGCGATATGTATGCATGCAGATTAATCAGAGTACAGGCAATATGCTCATAAATTTTAATACATTAATGTATGGTGATAATTGTGATCACATATAAAGCTGATATTAAGGTCTATCTAGTTCAAAGTCGTACTCTTTCTATGTATGGTATTTAAATAATAATTCTAATTCACTCACTCACTCTGCTAACAGTTAAATCCAATTTCCGCAGCGCTGATTGGTCAGTTTCCCAGGTGTAGCTGTCGAAAAATCATATGAATTTACGCAGCGCGACACATGCGTTCAAGCTTTGGAGCCTGCTCACAGATAAAACATATCACAATCGTGATATCCTCGTTAGTATCTTCGTTCCTCGGGACACAATGTAAACAGCGGGAAATTTGAAGTATATGGTTGAATCGCATATCGATTGGCATGATTCCGTGAATTATTCAGCCAATATGTTTTCATTGAAACAAGTCTTTCAAAACCAATAGCAGGACGCCGGCATGATGACGTAAATAACGGCAGACATGTCGACATTGCAAGCAGTGAACTGTTGTTCAGTATGCTATGAAGTTTAATGCCTTGACTACTGGCACTGATGCAATGCTATGCCAATTACCTGTCTGTTATTAGTGTAATATTTTGGTCACGGAACTTGCATTTATTTATATAGTTTTAATATACATATCCAATGTCAAATTGGAGTGCTATAGAATTCTTGTCGACTTACAAAAAAACATCAAATGAAACACCTAATTATAAAGTTAACATTATCCCGCCCAGTGTTTTTATACTGTTTGGGCGCTTCTTATGACAAAGTTTTTTTTTTTTATAATTTCTTTATTCCCATGAAACATCAATTTTAAACATTACATTACATCAGTATCAATAACAGAGTATAAAAAGTCAAACATGTATACATGGTATTTTGTGTAAACACATTAATGTACATAAATGTGGATTTACATTTGGATCGTACTAAATTATCTTGTAATGACGGCTGAATATGGTGTATATATGCATTCATTTATATTAATCATAAAATATAGAAACATTTGAAGGATGTTAGTCTTGTAGGCTGTGGTAAATTGAAGCCCATTTCCAATAAATTTATCTAGACAATTGTTTGTTTGTGCAATATATCTTTCATTCTGCATGACGTAATTTATGTTTGCCTTTACTGCAAATAAAGATGGTCTTTGGTTGTTAATTTTACTTTTATATATGGAAAATTTAGTTATTTGGATACACAGGTTGACAATAATCTCTGTTCCATTTATTCAAATATAATATCTATTTTAGAAAATGTGTCTAGTTGTGTTTGACCTGTTGCCACTAGCCATGTATGTAGGCTATTCCAAATTTCAGTTACATGTTCACATTCTGTAAACAAGTGGACAATTGTCTCGGCATGGATATTACAGAAAGAACATTTGTCATTATCTATGACTTGTATAATTTTTAAGAAATGATTTGTTGTAAGGATCCTCTGAAGGTTCTATATTGGAAGTATCTCAGGTTTGTGTCAATTGATGTTTGAAATGGTAGCATATAGTATGATTGCCATTGGTCTTCATCAGGCCTGATATTCAAGTATTGTGCCCACTTTATTTTGTTATTAGAGGTTGCATTTATCAAATTTTTATTAAATAATTGGTAAAATGTTTTGCATCCTTTTTTAACATTATACAGTGAGAGAATGGACAATGTTATATTTGGACATTCTTCAACTTGTATGACTTCATTTGCGATTTTAGCACTCCATTCTTTAGGTATTGATTTTTTTATTCTAATTATGTCCATAAATGTTGCCTGTATATTGTATCTTGACTTTAATTGTTCATGAGTGAAGAAATTACCATGTTCATTTAGCAAGTCTTTAATATAAACAATACCTTTTTTGTGCCATGGTTTTATATATCCTATTTCAATTTTTGAATTGTGCCATATTGGTTCATTTAAAATGTCTTGTATGTATATAGGTTTAATTAAACTATTATATTCAGACCATGTTTTTGCTATATCCTTCCAAAATGGGTTTTTTATTTTATTTATTGTATTTATATCATTTGCACCACTTTGGAAGTAGAATTCGGGGATATTTTAGTGAAGAACAAAGTCCATCTATCTGATTTGGTCAATACTCTTTTGATCCAGGAGATTTTTAGACCTTTTGTATAATTTAATAGATCAATCATTTTTAACCCTCCTTCGTTATATTCTTTTTTGAACATGTTCCTTTTAATTTTTCCTTTTGGTTTATTCCAAATAAAATGAAAGAAAATATCCTCTATCTCTTTTATTAATGTATCAGCTGGTGTGGGCAATATAGTTAGCAGGTGGGTAATTATTGGCACTGTTAGTGATTTGATTACTGTAATTTTGCCTAAAGGTGTTAGTTTTCTCGAGTTCCACATTATTTAGTAATCTTTTCATTTTATTTATTTTTGGAATTAATTATCATCAATCATTTTGTTTTGATCAATATTGAATTGTACTCCCAGGGCTGTAAATTTACCATCTGTAATCCAATCAGGGTTGTTTTCCTTACAAAAACGTCTATCTGAGTCTTTCATTGATCCTATCCATACAACCTTTTGTTTTCTGCATGTTTATTTTCAAGCCAGATATTGTATAAAACCATTCTAGAACTATATAGGCTTCTTTCATTGATTGTTCGCTTCCGTCTAGCAATAGGTAAGTATCATCAGCATATTGGGATATTTTAAATTCCTCACCCCATAAACTAATACCCTTTATCAAGTTATTTTTTCTGATTGCTAATCCAAGAATTTCTACGCACAGGATAAATATATATGGACTTATTGGATCTCCCTGTCTACACCCTCTTTCTAATTTAAATCTAGGTGAAAAGTGTCCATTTGTTATCACACTCGCCTCTGAATTGTTTTGAAATAATTTAATCCATCGTTTAATGGACTCTCCGAATTTAAAGATATCAAGGACTTTTGATATGAACTGCCAAGAGACTGTGTCAAATGCCTTTTCGAAGTCGATCATCATGATCATTCCTGGAATATTTTGGCTGTTGGTTTCAAACATAATATCATATATCAATCTTGTGTTTTCCCCTATGAAACGACCCGATATAATCCTTTTTGATCTTCGTTTATTAAGTAATTTAAGTTATTTTTTATCCGTTCCGCTATACAGGAGGAAGCTAGTTTATAAGAGGTATTTAGTAATGTTATTGGTCTCCAGTTCTTTAAGAAACATCTTGGTTTTCCTGGTTTAGGTAAACATGTTATTATACCCCCTCTTTTGTGAGAGTGACAGTTGTTCTGTTTCGTATCCATAATTGATAGAGCGTAGAAGAAAATGGCCTAAGTCTACCCAAAAAAACTTGAAAAATTCTGTTGTATAACCATCGTCCCCAGGACTTTTGTTATTTTTTGTTTTTTTTAAGCGCTTTGACCAGTTCTGTCATTGTGATTGGGCCTTCACATTTCATAGATTCTGCTTCTGTAAGAGTTGGAATTATACTTAGGTCAATATATTTTGTAATGTTTTCATGACTATAATTTACAGAATTATTTGCTGAATAAAGTTTTTTATAGAAGTCCTTTTGTCTATTTAGTATTTCCTTTTGTTCTACGATAGTATCATTATTTTCTGTTTTTAATTCTTGGATATTTTTGTTTACATAGTTTTTATTTTCAAGGTTACAGAAATAGTTTGTTGATTTTTCTCCTAATTCCATCCAATTTGCTCGAGACCGTATTATTATTCCTTCAATTTTTATGTTTCTAATTTGTTCTAATTCCTTATTTAATGTTTCCAATTGGTTTTGTTTGTTGATGTAATTAGTGGGGTTTATTTTTATTTCCTCTTCAATTTCCTTTATTTTTTTGTTTAAGTTTAGTTCTTTTTCTGTGTCTTTCTTTTTTTTTTTTTAGATGCATAATTTATTATTTTCCCCCTAAGGGTCAGTAATAGGGTTTCCCAAAATAATTGATCATTTATTTTAAATTTTATTTCGCTATTTGGGAAATTCATTACATTTTGGTTATAGGGGGGGCTGGCATATTGGGTTTTCAAATCAATAATTGATTGTTTTATTATTTTAATAAATTCTGTGTCTTTTAAAAGGGAATTATTGAATTTCCAGTAACCTCTGCCCTTGTTATGTTTTGATACAATCATTTTTATTTTGACGGGTGAATGGTCGGATTTATATTTTGGTAAAATAGTCGAGCTTGAGATGACAGGCATAATATCCTCTGAAACAAGTATGAAATCCAGCCTGGACATTTTTATTGGATTTTTGTGGTGCCATGTGTATTGGTGTTCATTTTCATTAAAACATCTCCATACATCAACTAGATCTCTTTGTTCTGCTATTTTCAATACTTCTTTTCTAGCATTTGGGTTGTTTGTGTTTTTATAATTATATGAATCATGCTCTGGATTTAAAACTAAGTTCCAGTCGCCACACATTATAATACTATTATTTTGAAAATTTTCTATTTCATTATTTAGATTCTCGTAAAACTTTGGACAATCTTTATTGGTACCATACACATTGACTAATGTTAATCTTTTACAGTTTGTTATAGTTAGATCTATTATAATATAATTTCCATTTGGGTCTTCCTTTACTTTATGTATACTATACTCAAAGTTGTTATTAAAAAGTATGGCCACCCCCCTTGCATTTGAGCTATAGGTTGTCATTTCGATACGATGTCCCCATTCCGCTTTAATTTCATTTTATTGTCAAAGTGTGTATCCTGTAAACATGCAATACCTATTTTTTGTTCTTTTATTTTACTGAATATATCATTTCTTTTAATACGATCGCCAAGACCTCGCACATTCATCGTTACTATACTAATGTGTTCACCCATTTTCAATTATTGAATAATTTTGATATGAAATTTTCAGATATACATGTTGAAGAGATCTTTGTTTATGAATAGAATCTTCATGGAAATAAAGCAAAATGTGATTTTTCATAGAATGTGTTTTGCATATATATAAAACAGTGGCATGTATCTCTACCCCTACACTAGGGGAAATGTTAAGCGTTAAGCTTACATAGATATACATACCCATCACCAGTATAAAACTTCCTGTTGTACTGATCATGCGTCAGGTTGGCGTTTATTTTTTTTTTCGCAACCTCAAACATTGAATTTCTTTGGAATCGGGTTTCATTTAGTTTTAATATTATATTTTGTTATGAATATCCATATATATAATATATATATATATAAATACAAATTAAAGAAATTTAAATTTGGCTATGGTATTTTATTGAGGTAATTTGTGTTGGAAATATCCTCAAAAACCATTTACCAATCAATTTATATTGTGGCTATTATCAGTTTACTACATGTAGTAACATACATACACAATGTTTTATGAGTAGGCCTAGCCATATATAATTTTATGGTATTCATTCATGTTCATTGAAGATATTTGTGTTTCGAATATTCGATAACTAGTATTTTGACGGTAACCTATGAAACATTATATTTTCAATATTTCAAACACATTTTATAAATACAGTTTGGAAATATAAGTCAGCCCTATTGTGGTAATGTATTAAACACAAAACAGTCTTATAAGCATTGTCTCGAAGAAACTCGAAGCTCTTATAAATAAACATTGTCTAGAAAAACTCGAAGATCATCTGGATCATCTATTCATTTTCGCTTCTCTTTTGCCATCTGGAGTGGATGTCCTTTCTAACCTCGATCCACAGTTCAGTACCTTTTTCCTTCACCCGCGCGTGGATACTTTCATCTTGTCGGATTTGATAGGCTATTTGGGCTAAACGTCCTCGCTCTCTTTTCAACTCTGGCGGGAGGTCTGTCCGAACACTCATTCTGGTTCCTGCCAGCGATTTTCCGGCCTGCAGTATAGACTCCCTCTCGTTCCATTGCAGAAATACCACTATGATTGCTGCTGGCCCTGTGTCAGGTTTTCTAAGACGGTGTGCGTTTTTTATGGACATATTTGTAGCGAAGTCCTCGTCCAGCTTCATGTCATCTTTTACAAAGGATCGGAAACGTTTCATAGTGGCGTTCATGGTGGTCTCATGTCCACTGATTCCATAAAATAATAAGTTATATTTTCGTTCTTGAACTTGGGAAGACAGCAGAGATTTTTTCAGATCTAGGATTTCTTGTTCCATGTTACCTATTTTCGTGGTATTTGTCCGTTGTGTGACTCTTATTCCTTCTACTTCGTACTCTATTTCGTCGATGTTCCTTTTAATAGCGCTGATCTGTCCCTTCATATCCTCAAAACCTCGATTTATCTTCACGTTTAAACGGGCATCCATCGATTCGATCAAACGTTTTATGTCGGCGTTAGACACTTCCGGCGTATTTTCAGAATTTGACGAAGTTTCATTGTCGTTTTCTTCGTTTTTATCACTTGTTGGGTTGATGGCAGCCACCGAGTTCTTTGTACTTCTACCCGGGATTGACTTTGGCATTTTCGAGGGCTGTCGATTCCTTATTGTGTTAGATTTTTAAATAAATTGAGGAGCCAAAAGAAAAATAAACCTCACGCCGCCATTAAACCGGAAGTTTTCTCTTATGACAAAGTTGATGTGGTCGTCTTACCGCTCACTTTGGGCTTTGGGTACCATTTTATAGTGCAAACAATTTTGCCGGTTGACACTGATGAATAGTAGCTGAGTGATGACAGTTCACTGAGTGAATAAGAGACTATCAAAGCACTAGTAACATTGATTCAACAAACCAAACACATGGCGACATGTTATTAATGTCTGCAAAAACAACCATCCTAGGCGCTACTAATTACTTTATTCAATTTATATAAATATGGTCTGCTATACGAGAATGACTTCCAAATTGAGCCACACTATCTTGATTGATTACATAACACATCGCATAGCAATGTTATCTATACACTGCACATGCACAAACATATTCCACATTTTAGTATCGTAGTCTACATAATAAATTCTGGCTCCGAATCTTGTGTTTTTAATTTGCTAGAATATTTTGACATGGAGTTTTCCGAAAACCAGCGGTTGTATTATATATTAGTTTTTCGGCTATATATATATATATATATATATACATGTATATTATATTATAGAATACTATGTTCAAACAATAAAATCATAAAAGAACTAGCTGAAACATCGAAGGGGCCTGCGTTAGGGGCCATGCAATTTGATCTTTATTAACCATTATGTTATATGTATGTCCTGTCCCTATCATCATCTCTCATAGTCTCCACAGACAGAGCCTTTATTCAACGGCAGCCCCTTTGTGATCGTTTAAATATTTTGTTATATAAAAAAAACAAAAACAAAATATTTTTAATTTAAAGTGTTTTTTTAATTTCATTTTTGAAATTTTATTGTTAGATTGAACTCCTTGCTCAATTTAACAAAACAGATTAAAAAAAAATTCAATTAATTCAAATTGTTTTTATATCAAATTGATTTTAAATCTAACATAGTTTATAACATCCGCTAGTCACCACATCAAATTTGTTTGAAATCGGTCCAGGGATCAGGGAGAAAATCACAAACAGACAGATGGACAGACAGACAGATCCTACTCATTTATATATATACTAGCAGGTTAGCCCGCCACTGGCGTGGTTGGTCCCCCCGAAACATGACAATTTTTTATGTTTTTCAATGAGTTTATATTGGGTTTTTCAATATTTTACCCGATTTTACCTTGAATTGATCATTTTGAAGGTCAAGGTCATGTCGGAGTCACAATATATAATTTGTGGGTACCCGTTTGAAGGTTGAGACTGACCCGATGAAAATTTCACCCGTTCCTAGGAACGACAGACATAAGAATGTTTCACACAACACGCAGTACCCGTCCCTAAAAGAAAATGCGACGTCGACGATCCCCGTGTGTTTTTACACTTATATACGAAGTTTGAGCTCACCTAGGGCGGAAAAACTTACCCGATCAGCGTTCTTAGCCCCAAGTACGTAAGAATCACACAACACGCTCATGTCTATACACGCCCAGACCCAGAAGAGGTCTTTTTTTTAACCTGTCCGTGGCCATTGAGCAGCCCCTGACAGAGGTTGTCCACCCTTACGAGATGGTCAATAGTCCCCGCAAAGAGCGGACAGTCAATTAATCCCGTCGTGAACCCCATCCCCGCAAAGAGCGGACAGTCAATTAATCCCGTCGTGAACCCCATCACCAACGCGACGTAATTTTGTATGGTATCATGTGTTGCGTTCTAAAAATAGGTCGATTACAGTGGATTCGTAATATGAGTGCGACAGAGAATATTGTTTGATCTAAAGCAACTCGAACGAATAGCAGTGTTGCTATTCACAAAGAATTGTAAATGAACTGCGTCTGATCCAATTGTAAAAGTATTATGACTTCCAATAAATCTCTCCGCATAGGAAAGCACTCAAAAGTATTGTTCCCGTATATCTCTCTGCATAATAAATTTAGAGCGATAACGTTCCGTTGAATTGTAAACAAACGCTCTTTTATAGCGACGCGTCATTTACAACGCTCATTAAATTATCACTTGATTAACCACCACAGTGCCGTTTTTTTGTGACTGAGAGTGGAGAACGGGTGCTCTGAGCTTCTCCAAAACGCGACGCCGACGGTGTCCGTGGGATTTTACCCTTATATAGGAAGTTTGAGCTCAATCCGCGCAGCCGTTTTAGATTCTATGAAGTACCCACATATATACGGAAGTCTCAAAATATATAGTAGACTAGCAGGTTAGCCCGCCACTGGCGGCGTTCGTCAGAAACATGACAATTTTTAATGTTTTTAATAAAAAACATTTCCAATGAGTTAATATTAATTTTTTGTTTATAACATGAGTTAATTGTGCATTTTTAATTTACCGGATTTTTAAATTAATTTTTGAATTAAATTTTTGGTTTTTCAATATTTTACCCGTGCATTTTTAATTTACTGGATTTTTGAATTTTTTGAATTAAATTTTTGGTTTTTCAATATTTTACCCGATTAGACCTTATTTTACCCGATTAAGGTGAAGAAGACGTAAGAATCACTAAACACGCAGTACTCGTCCCTAAAAGAGGTATAATTTAAGGTACATCGGGCGGAAAAACTGACCTGATGAAAATTTCCCCCGTGCCTAGGAACGACAGACATAAGAATCACACAACACGCATTTTTTGTTTTCACACAACACGCAGTACCCGCCCCTAAAAGCGGTATGATTGAAAATTTCCCCCGTTCTTAGGAACGACAGACATAAGAATCACACAACACGTTAATTCTGCCTTTTTAATCGAGATAAATGTATTTCGCGTTTTGCATCCGTAGTTTCGTACGCATAGTTAACCGTTTAGCAACGTCGATGGCAATAAAGAGCGTTAGTCGGTTAACGACTCCAAATACGGTCAATATAAAGATCGTTGATGCCTTAACCCCCGAAGTGTCGTTTGCAGTAATTTTGATGATTGGGAGTGGAGAATGAGTGCTCAGAGCTTGTCCAAAACGTGACATCGACGATTCCCGTGAGTTTTTACACTTATATACGAAATTTGAGCTCGATGGGTGCAGTCGTTTTCGATTCTATAAAGTACACACATATATATATACGTAAGTCTCAAAATATATAGTACTAGCAGGTTAGCCCGCCACCGGCGGCTTGTCCGAAACATGACATTTATATATATTTTTTTTTAATTTTTAGCTCCACGCGTTTCAATAAGAAAAATTTGTACCCGGTAGCTCCACCAGTTTCCGAGATCTGGTCTGCGCATGAAAATTTGTACCCGGCGCAAGATACATTCACATAGCAAATTTCAAGTCGATAACTCCACCCGTTTCCGAGATCTCATCTGCGCATGCGCTGCACGGGCTCGGATACCCGATAAAATTTGTACCCGGCGCAAGATACATTCACATAGCAAATTTCAAGTCGATAGCTCCACCCGTTTCCGAGATCTCGTCTGCGCATGCGCTGCACGGGCGTCGCACGGGCTCGCCAATACAACAACGACCACCGCCTGGTCAAACTACACACACGTACCAAGTTTCGTCCCGATCGGTCGAGAATCGTAGATTTGTATGAAGTACAACACACACACAAACATAAATATATAAGAGAGATATGTAAATTAGATAGATTGTATCAAAATATATAGGAGAGATATGTAAATGATCTACACACCATTACTGGTGTTTGTCAAAGTTTAGTGGGGTATATCAATACTCATTCACGATCATATCATTGAGGTCCGGAGGGTGTGGGCTATCTCTCGAATACAAGGAGTTCTCAAAATATATAGAAGAGACTAGCAGGTTAGCCCGCCACTGGCGGCATTCGTCCCATGACTTTGTTTCAGAAACATGACATTTTTGAATATGAATTGAATGTTTTTAAAATTTAATATATTTTGTTTCTGAATTTTTTTTTTATTGTTAATTTTTTTTAATTTTAAATTGTTTTAATTAAATTGTAAATTGTTTTAATTAATTTTTTTGTTTCTGGCGGAAAAATTTACCCGTAGAAATCTCCCCTTCCTAGGAACGACAGACAACGCATTCTTTGTTTCGTGAAATCTCTCTACGATAACATTGCATTGAATTTAAAACAAACGCTTCCCGTCGGGAAATCTGTCTGCATAATATTTTTAGTCTGCCGTACCCGTCGTAATGTCGTGAAATCTCTCTGCATAATAGATAACATTGCATTGAATCTGTTTTGTTGGCATTCAGGGCTTCGGGTCGTTGTTGTTGGCATCACGGCTCCCCGAAAACTCTCACATTGCCGAAAACGTGTATTTAGTAATATCGTTGTTGTTGATATTTACGGCTTGGGGGCTATTTTCTTATTTAGCAAGTTTGAGCTCAATCGGTTCGAGTCTATAAAGGACACACTCATATATATGACACTTCCCGTGGGTAGCAAGTTTGAGCTCAATCGGCATTCCCTGGAATTTCCCGTAGATTGGCAGATTCCAGTAGCTTTATAACGGTATATCTGGGGAGAAATCTGATGCTATATTCGTGATTATCTGGGATGATTTCGGTATATAACTATATACTGTAAAAACAAAGCGCGCCATCCGTGCTCGCAGGGTTGGTCAGAAACAAATGTTTTTTAAATTTAATGTATGTTCCGTATATCTCTCTGCAGATGCAAATAACGTTGAATGGCAAACAGACGCTCTTTATAGAGATGCGTCAAAAACAAACGCTCATTAAATAATCACTTGATTAACCCACGCCGTGCCTTTGCAGTGATTTGAGATTGGAGAACGGGTGCTCTGAGCTTCTCTAAACCGCGACCACGGTCGTGTCGGTGGGATTTGACACTTACATAGGAAGTTTGAGCTCAATCTGTACACGCGTTTTGGATTCTATGAAGTACACACACACACACACACACACACACATATATACGAAGTCTCAAAATATATAGTATAGACTAGCAGGTTAGCCCGCCACCGGCGGCTTGTCCGAAACATGACATTTTTTTTTTATTTTTAGCTCCACGCGTTTCAATAAGAAAAATTTGTACCCGGTAGCTCTACCCGTTTCCGAGATCTGGTCTGCGCATGCGCGAAGCTGGCGTCGCACGGGCTCGGCGACCCGATAAAATTTGTACCCGGCGCAAGATACATTCACATAGCAAATTTCAAGTCGATAGCTCCACCCGTTTCCGAGATCTCGTCTGCGCATGCGCTGCACGGGCGTCGCACGGGCTCGGCAACCCGATAAAATTTGTACCCGGCGCAAGATACATTCACATAGCAAATTTCAAGTCGATAGCTCCACCCGTTTCCGAGATCTCGTCTGCGCATGCGCTGCACGGGCTCGGCGACCCGATAAAATTTGTACCCGGCGCAAGATACATTCACATAGCAAATTTCAAGTCGATAGCTCCACCCGTTTCCGAGATCTCGTCTGCGCATGCGCTGCACGGGCGTCGCACGGGCTCGCCAATACGACAACGACCACCGCCTGGTCAAACTACACACACGTACCAAGTTTCGTCCCGATCGGTCGAGAATCGTAGATTTGTATGAAGTACAACACACACACAAACATAAATATATAAGAGAGATATGTAAATTAGATAGATTGTATCAAAATATATAGGAGATATATGTAAATGATCTACACACCATTACTGGTGTTTGTCAAAGTTTAGTGGGGTATATCAATACTCATTCACGATCATATCATTGAGGTCCGGAGGGTGTGGGCTATCTCTCGAATACACGGAGTTCTCAAAATATATAGAAGATAGACTAGCAGGTTAGCCCGCCACTGGCGGCATTCGTCCCATGGCTTTGTTTCAGAAACATGACATTTTTGAATATGAATTTAATGTTTTTTAAATTTAATATATTTTGTTTCTGAATTTTTTTTTAATTTTAAATTGTTTTAATTAAATTGTAAATTGTTTTAATTAATTTTTTTGTTTCTGGCGGAAAAATTTACCCGTAGAAATCCCCCCTTCCTAGGAACGACAGACAACGCATTCTTTGTTTCGTGAAATCTCTCTACGATAACATTGCATTGAATTTAAAACAAACGCTTCCCGTCGGGAAATCTGTCTACATAATATTTTGAGTCTGCCGTACCCGTTGTAATGTCGTGAAATCTCTCTGCATAATAGATAACATTGCATTGAATCTGTTGTTGGCATTCAGGGCTTCGGGTCGTTGTTGTTGGCATCACGGCTCCCCGAAAACTCTCACATTGCCGAAAACGTGTATTTAGTAATATCGTTGTTGTTGATATTTACGGCTTGGGGGCTATTTTCTTATTTAGCAAGTTTGAGCTCAATCGGTTCGAGTCTATAAAGGACACACTCATATATATGACACTTCCCGTGGGTAGCAAGTTTGAGCTCAATCGGCATTCCCTGGAATTTCCCTTAGATTGGCAGATTCCAGTAGCTTTATAACGGTATATCTGGGGAGAAATCTGATGCTGTATTCGTGATTATCTGGGATGATTTCGGTATATAACTATATACTGTAAAAACAAAGCGCGCCATCCGTGCTCGCAGGGTTGGTCAGAAACAAATGTTTTTTAAATTTAATGTATGTTCCGTATATCTCTCTGCAGATGCAAATAACGTTGAATGGCAAACAGACGCTCTTTATAGAGATGCGTCAAAAACAAACGCTCATTAAATAATCACTTGATTAACCCACGCCGTGCCTTTGCAGTGATTTGAGATTGGAGAACGGGTGCTCTGAGCTTCTCTAAACTGCGACCACGGTCGTGTCGGTGGGATTTGACACTTACATAGGAAGTTTGAGCTCAATATGTACACGCGTTTTGGATTCTATGAAGTACACACATATATACGAAGTCTCAAAATATATAGTATAGACTAGCTGATGAGCCCGACGTTGTCCGGGCTATTCAAAAACCAAATTTCAAGTCGATAGCTCGACCCGTTTCCGAGATCCCGTCTGCGCATGCGCGAAGCGGGCGCCGCACGGGCTCGCCAATACAACAACGTCGACCGCCTGGTCAAACTACCCACACGTACCAAGTTTCGTCCCGATCGGTCTTCAAAATATATATGAGATTGCAGAAATGTTGTAAGAGTACTATGGCCCGTATATCTCTCTGCAGATGCTAATAACGTTGAATGGTAAACAAACGCTCTTTATAGCGATGCGTCAAAAACAAACGCTCATTAAATTATCACTTGATTAACCACCGCAGTGCCGTTTTTTGTGACTGAGAGTGGAGAATGGGTGCTCTGGGCTTCTCCAAAATGCGACGTCGACGATTCCCGTGGGATTTTACCTTTGGATAGGAAGTTTGGTCTCGATCGGTCAACCCGTTTTCGATTCTATAAAGGACAGAGGTTTTCAAAATATATATGAGACTAGCACTGGCGGCGTTGGTCCGAAACATGACATTTTTTTCGCTTTTCAATGAGTTAATTGTGCCTTTTTAAGAGAAATTATGGTACCCGTCCCTAAAAGAGTTATGATTTAAGGTACATCGTTTTAATTAATTTAATGTTTTTTTTAAATTTAATTAATTATTTTTTAATTTTTTTAATTTTAAATTGTTTTAATTAATTTTTTAAATGAATTTTTTGTTTCTGGCGGAAAATTTGACCCGATGAAATCCCCCCTTCCTAGGAACGACAGACAACGCATTGTTTGTTTTTCAATGAGATAATTCATGGTACCCGTCCTAAACATTCCCGTTACTAGATTAGTCCCCGAATTGACCCGATGAAATCCCCCCTTCCTAGGAACGACAGACAACACATTGTTTGTTTTTCAATGAGTTAATTCATGGTACACGTCTCCCCGAAAAGAGCGGACAGTCAATTAATCCCGTCGTGAAATCTCTCTGCATAATATTTCGAGCGATAGCGTTGCGTTGAATTGTAAACAAACGCTGCTTAGATCAATTCTGCCTTTTTAATCGAGATAATTGCATTTCGTCGCGCATCTGTATTTCGGATGCATGGGGGTCAGTCGTTTAGCCACGTCCATTGCAATAAAGATCGTTAATCCTTAACACCTCCGAATATGGTCAATATAAAGATTGTTGATGCCTTAACCCCCGACAAGGCGTTTGCGGTGATTTTGATGATTGGGAAGGGAGAAGATGTGCTCTGAGCTTCTCCAAAACGCGACCACGGCGGTGTCCGTGGGATTTTACACTTATATACAAAATTTGAGCTCAATCTGTACACGCGTTTTCGATTCTATGAAGTACACATATACACACATATATACGGAAGTCTCAAAATATATAGTAGATAGATAACTCAGGTACAAGAGCCACATATGCTTCTTCAGTTCTATGGATATACATCAACAAAACTAGTTATATAAGTAGCATAAACTTAATCACCGAACCTCTTGACTTCAAAGAGTTCCTGGTCAGAGCAGACCATGGTTTTGGCTGGGAGGTAATCAATTCAAATTCTGTACCTCACAAGGGTTCACAACCATCAAAGATCGGAGGTAATCAGGGGCTAATCTGGCCAATATTAATCAGTGTGGCACATAGTCTCAAATGCTCATTATAACCCTCCATGGCAGGCATATATACTATATTATATGTGCCTCATCCAGTATGAAAGTCTTTGATTGGGTTTCTTCTCTGTACTCTTTGCATAAATTAAAATGATTACTGGCTGTATAATGTTTATTTGCAGTCAAATGCACCAGTCAGTTGAAGCTTCGTAGAACTAGAACACAAAGTTTTTAAAGAGTGGTCGGAGTGATTTTCAGTAGATAATTTCTTTTTTAAATCATTTTCAATATGTGTGACACCAACTGTCTCTCATGTGTTTTTCAGATATACCACTACAAAGGTGTCTTCAAAATGATATTTTTTTAATTAGAAGAGTGATGTAATGAGTAGGTATGTTCCAACAGATTTTAAACTTAACATATGAGAGCCAATGATGGTACAAAATTAGATTTCATAACAAGAGCATCGCTATTGCGTGGCAAAATAAGCCAGTGGTAATTCAAACAAAGGGCAATAACTCTGGTGAAAATTTTCGGCAGAACCAAATTTGAACTTGATCTGTACATACCAAATTTCATCCCATTCAGTTTGAGGCTATATAAAGTTATCATCCGGAAACCAAAAGCAAATGGATGGATGGACAGACGGCTAGACAGACAGATGGACAAATAAAGCCCACAGGGGCTCAATCGGTATTAAGGTGAAGATTGCGGTCAAAATAATCATAAAAGGACTGAAAAAATATTATAAACAAATATTTTGAAAGTGTAAATGAACCGAATAGTAACTCCAAACATATAAATTGTATAAGGATGTTTTCCGCACGGAAACATATCTAGTCCATATGAAATGTGCGAAGCACACTGAAGCACAGAGAAATCTTTTGTTGCCTGAGAATAAGTTCACAGTAACATCAGTCGAGCTGCGTATAGGCAGTAAACCGCTAATAATCGGTGCCGTTTACAGACAACCAAACAACGACCGTGAACAAGCATCGCAGATACGCAGCGACATCGAAATGATATGTAACAAATACAGCGGCAGCCCAATCTGGATAGCAAGAGACTTCAATCTACCTGACGTATAATGGGAAACAGGTTCAATCAAAGGACGACGTTACATTCGGAAGGTAAACAACAACTTCATCACCACCGCCAACAACTGTGGCTTAGAACAAATTGTCGACTTCCCAACCAGATCAGACAACTTGCTGGACTTGTTTTTCACCAACCGTCCCTCGCTCATAACAAAGAATAAACCTCTGCCTGGACTCAGCGATCACTGCGTTGTTCTTGTGGATTCGGCAGTGGAAGCTCAAAGACAGCGTCCCGTGAAAAGGACGGTTCTCCTGTGGAACAAAGTAAACCTGGACAACTTGCGGGAAGCAACACGATCATTCTGTGACCAATTCACCATTGAATACAAAGTAGAAGACGACACCGACAAAACCTGGCACGAAATAAAAGCAGGATTCCTGAAAGTAATACACGAACACGTACCATCAAGAACTACAAGTGTCCGTTTCAACCAACCGTGGATCAGCAAGGACGTCATCAGGAAATCGAGGCAGAAAAAACGGGCATACAGGAAAGCAAAGTCATCCAACAAGAAGAAAGACTGGACGCGGTTTAAAAAGCTAAAACACCAGCTCCAAAAACAGTGCAAGGACACCTATTCCGCATATGTGAATAACATCGTCACCGATTCAAGCAACCCTAAGAAGCTCTGGTCATTTATAAAGAGCCAAAAGAAGGATAACACCGGGGTGGCACCACTGAAGAAGGACGGAATAGCCTACACAGATCCGAAACTTAGAGCAGCACTACTCAACGACCAGTTCAGCTCAGTTTTCACGGAGGAAGCAGATGGTCCGCTACCACAAGTGTCAAGCGTGGAATTTACACCAATGAACTCACTGGACATCTCAGTTAATGGAGTCGAAAAGCTACTGTCAAACGTCAAACCGAACAAGGCAACAGGACCCGACGACATACCAGCAAGGTTCCTCAAACTAACATCCGACATCATCGCCCCGGTAATCACCACCCTATACCAATCATCAGTGAACCAAAGCAAGGTGCCAGGCGACTGGAAAAAAGCTCTCATCACACCCATCTTCAAACAAGACAGTCAATGACTGTGGGGTCGCTCACCAGACTGCAAAGACTGATAAGACTGGGACTCTGGAGACCACAACAGTCAGAACTTTTCATAATCACTTTAAAAGAAGTAGATATCTAAAGAGTTAAATCTAAAACAAAATTTGGAGTTATGTCCCTGGCCCCGCCCACATTTGACCCAGTGACCTGATTTGAACAAATCTGAACCCCAGTCACCCAAGGATCCTTCATACCAAATATGAACCCATATAGCCTGATGGTATTTGAGAAGAAGTCACTTTAAGAATACTATGGAGGGAAAGAGTTATGGCCCTGGCTTCGCAACTATTTCAAGTAAACTCATTTGAACAGATCTGAATGTGAGTCACCTATGGAACATCCACACCAAATATGAAACCATTCGGTCTTATTGTTCTGAAGATGTTTAAAAGAATTACTATGGTGGGAAAGAGTTATGGCCCTGGCTTCGCAACTATTTGACCCAGTGACCGCATTTGAACAAATCTGAATGAGAATCACCTAGGGAACATCCACACCAAATATGAACCCATTTGGTCTTATGGTTCCAGAGGAGAAGATGTTCAAATAATTGTTGTCGGACGGATGGATGGACAGACGATGGACGGACGAGGAGTGATGACTATAGCTCCGCCGGAGCACAGGTAGGGCGGCTGGTTGATAATTAAATCTCTTATCTCCGCCCCTATTTGAACAAACGTGAATCCCCATCTATGAGATCCATTCATTTGGTAATTTCAGACATTAGATTTGAAGAGTTGAACTGAACTGATTTTCCTAAAATGACCCCAAATCTGAAAAAATATAAACCCCAGTCACCGAAGGACCATCCATACCAAACATAATCTAAATAGTCCAGATGGTTCTTGAGAAGAAATTGTTTTAAGAATTACTATGGAAGGAAAGAGTTATGGCCCTGACTTCTCACATATTTGACCTGATGAACTCATTTGAACAAATCTGAATGTGAGTCACCTGGGGGACATCCACACCTAAATATATAAACCCATTTGGTCTTTAATATGTATCTGGAGAAGAAAACAATTGATGGACGGATAGAGACATAATGACAGATGGATGGATGGGAGAACAGTCTGACATAGAGACTAAATTCAATCCAATATACCCCCAAGTTTTCTTTGCAAAATCCGGGTATAATGATTTCAACTGGATACTGGTGGTTAAGAACATAATATTCGAACAGACAAGCCTGAACATAGTGTCTGACATTTGCAGAATGAGGTCACCAAAGGGTGAATTTAATGACACAATCCTGCAATGCGGGCTAGCATCACCAAATTCACCCTCTGGGGACCTGATTCTGTGTAGGCCTCAACTGCTATGGGAGACATAGCATTAGATTGAAGTTCTCCAGTTAAAGTTGGTGATGTGCACCCATTGGGCACCTCAATTATGCATTTTATATTCACAAATTAGGGGATATAGAAACTAAACAGAAGGGCTAAAGTAAGTAAAAATGTCAATTTAAGTGCCTATTTACTTCCCAGAAGATGAGGCCTAAGCAGAATGAGGACCCTGGCTAGTGTATTTGGTGATGCTAGACTGCTGTGCAGGGTAGCATAACTAAATTCACCCTCTGGGGACCTCATTCTGCAAATGCCAGATAGAAGACAAATTTAATCCAATATATACCCCCCCCCCCCCCCATTTTTCTTTGAATATTAGTCGTATGATTTCATCTGGATAAGTGGTGATTAAAACAATAATATGAAATGGCCAAACCTGAATTTAGTATGTCTGACATTTGCAGAATTAGGTCCCAAAAATGTGGATTTAATGACAATATTCTGTAAGGCAGGCTAGCATCACCAAATTCATCCTCAATCTGATTAGGCCTCAATGGCCAATAAAACCAAGGAACAGATTGAAGTCCTACAGTTGAAGTTGGTGATACACACCCATTGAGCACCTCAATTATGCATTTTATATTCTGCAAATTAGGGGGACATTGAAACTGAACAGGTGGAAAAAGTGACTAAATCAAACTGTCAATTTGATACTTAGGATACTTCCAAGAAGATGAGGACTAAGCAGAATTAGGTCCCTGGCAGGTGTATTTGGTGATGCTAGCATGCTGTATGGAATAGCAACACTAAATTCACCATCTGGGGACCTCACTATGTAAATGTCAGACACACTATTTCCAGACTTGAAGAAATCAAAGCCATTCACAGTATCATTGAATGTCAGTCATTAAATTGCCACAGATATGTTTAGATTAGAATAATACATGTCATCTGGCCAGTTTATATAATTAATGACCTGTACCTTTACAGATATATATGCTTCTGTGGTGAGAAGAGGTATTAAATTGAGAGGTGATATGGCTTGGAAGGAATGTTGGTTGATGGCAGCGTTGGGCCTGGGCCATATGGGAGGGGGTGGTGGGGGAGGGTGGAATGTTTCCATAATTTCATTAAAGAGTAAAGTTTCATAACTCTGCAGATGTTATATATAATGGTGTCACTTTTTTTCAAATTTTAAAACATGTTTAAAAAAAGATTGTCCCAGAAGATGAGGCCTAAGCAGAATAAGGTAATTGAGGTGTATTTGGTGATGCTAGCCTGTTGTATGGGGTAGCAACACTAAATTCACCATCTGGGGACTTCATTCTGCAAATGTCAGACACACTATGTCCAGGCTTGGAGAAATGAACAATGGACTATTCCTTGTAGACTCTGGTAGTTGTTTAGCTAATGTCATGTCTTGTAATGACAGATGGTAAACTGGTCTGAAGCAAGCAGTATTCAGCAAGAGGATCGGGTGACCACACTATGATAAATTGGCTTTTTCAATAATACAGGCTAGAGTGTCCTCTTAAAAATTAATAGTGCATAGCAAAGGGGTGTGAATTATAAAGGGCCATAACTCTGTTAAAATATATCGGATCAAACCCATATTTTAACTTGATCTGTATATAAGTGTCAGAAATTCATATACCAAATTTGGTGTTGATCAGATGTTTGAGTAATCCTGTCTTGGATGAATTCTATATCAAAACAAGAGTGGAAGGGGTTAAATAAACAATACCAAAATCCATACAGATGAAGAACATGCTAAGAAAAATCTAGGTAAGAAATATGAGGCTGTGATGTGTCCTAAACAAAAATTAAAGGTCAAAATGCAAAAATTAAATTTTTTGTTTTTAAAGTTATGTCCCTGGCTCTGCCCCTATTTGACCCAGTGACCCCATTTGAACAAATCTGAACCCCAGTCACCCAAGGTATCTCTGTACCAAATATAAGCTAAATCGGCCAAATATTTTTTTAGAAGAAGTCATTGTAAGAATCACTATAAGTTATGGCCCTGGTTTCTCAACTAATTGACCGGGTGACCTCATTTGAACAAATCTGAACACCAGTCACCCAAGGACTCACCATACCAAATATTAGCTAAATTGGCCCAATGGTTATGGACAAGAAGTTGTTGTAAGAATTACTATGGAGGAATAGAGTTATGGTCCTTGTTTCGCAACTATTTGACCCAGTGACCTCATTTGAACAAATCTGAATGAGAGTCACCTAGGGAACATACACACCAAATATGAACCAATTCGGTATGATGGTTTAAGAGGAGAAGATGTTTTTAAAAAAGTTGACGGACAGACGGACAGACGGACAGACGGACAGACGGACAGACGGACGGACGGACGGACGACGGACGAGGAGTGATGACTATAGCTCCACCGGAGACTTTGTCTCAGGTGAGCTAAAAAGGAGACCGGAGCAGCCCAAGTAATTATCGGCCAGTATCGCTCACCTCCATCCTATGTAAAAACCTGGAGCACATCATTCACAGCCACATCATCTCCCACCTGGATTCCAACAACCTGCTTTCGGACGCGCAACACGGTTTTAGGAAAAAACGCTCATGCGAGACGCAGCTCATTACAGCCCTGGACGATCTGGCTAAAGGACTTAACAACAAAGAACAATATGACTGTGTTTTCCTCGACTTTGCCAAAGCATTTGATAAAGTTCCCCACAGACGTTTATCAGCAAAACTAAAGAACTATGGTGTGACAGGAACAACTTTAGCCTGGATAAACGACTTCCTCAATGGGCGTACCCAACAGGTGGCACTGGAAGGTCAAACATCGTCGCCTGCACCGGTACTCTCGGGAGTGCCCCAAGGAACAGTTATGGGGCCGTTGTTATTCCTGATCTTTATTAACGACTTACCAGACAATATTGACTCTACTGTAAAACTATTCGCAGATGATTGTCTTATCTACAGGAAAATCTCACAACCATCAGACCAACAGACGCTACAAGAGGACATCAACAAACTTCAAAAATGGGAAAGTACGTGGCAAATGGAATTCCACCCTAAAAAGTGCCAAGTACTACAAGTAACATCAAAAAGGAAACCATTAAAATCTACATACGTCATCCACGACCACAAACTGGACGTTTTAGATAAAGTGAAGTACCTCGGACTAACGATTAACGGCAAATTCAACTGGAACAACCACATCGACCAGATGGTGCAGAAAGCTAACAACAGCCTGGCCTTTCTTCGTCGAAACATCAACGAATGCCCAAAACATGTGAAAAAACAATGCTTCACAACACTGGTCAGACCACAGTTGGAGTACGCGTCACCAGTGTGGAACCCCCTAACCAAACGCAACATCAACCAAATCGAAATGGTGCAACGAAGGGGAGCCCGATTTGTAAACAACACCTACAGCTGGAAGCAGCGAGTAACACCAATGCTGAAAGAGCTAGAGTGGGAACCTCTTAAAAACCGAAGAAAAAAGACCGACTTGACCATCTTCCATCGGATAGTGCATGGGACAATTGCGATACCATCCAGCAAACACCTGCACGCGGCAACGGTCATCACGAGAGGAAACCAGAGGAAGTACCATCTACCTCACAACTCAACCGACGCATACCGACAGTCATTCTTCCCAAGAAACATCCGGGCATGGAATAACCTACCAGAAGGAGTGGCTTATTGGGACGACATGGACATCTTCAAGGAGATGGTTTCCAGATTTGCCGTCACCACCATCTGAGGCAACCCTCTCAATGTACATATGATTTTAACCTTTTAACCGACTTTTAATCTGCTCCCGAGCATGCCGGTGCGATATTACGCTTTCCAGTGGAATGCACCTATAAAGAAGAAGAAGAACTTGCATGTAGGAAAGTGCAGGCATAATCAACTATCAATGCCTCTTGACGAGCGCACATGTACTCCAACCTGTGTAGGGTATTTACTCCATAACTTCATTGCATATTCTCCACATTTAAATGAATGGAAAGAAGACAAACATTTCTGAAATAATATGCGCAATGACAATAGTGACACATGCAGAACAATAGGCAAAGCTATCAGCGACTTCTTTGCAGTGCAGGAAGGTTAAATCTATAGTAAGATAATTTACATGTAAATTCCCATGCATATAGCAAACAGATAAAAATAAACATGGCATTTATTTCTTTCTCATCTGATACCATACACATTATATGTATGTATATATATTTTATTGTTGAAATGATCTGTTAATTAACTTGTTAGCATATTGCCAAATGTGACATTTTATGCAATAAATCTTATGATCATGTAACTAGATATGTTGATACAGGGTGTGAATTCAAGCCACTCACTGACCAGTGACTAGTATGTATATAATACAAGAGGTATGCTGTCGCGTGGCATTTGCCCCCGACCGTAGCAATTCGGATTAAGCATGGACGAAACTGCGGATATCCGAGGAGGTCTATATGACCATTCCAAAAGAAGTTTGTACAGAAATGTTGACTAAAAACCCCAAAACAAGCGATCCGGAAACCCAAAAACAAGCGAAAATTCAAATTTTCTAAGTTAAAAAAAGGGCCATAACTCTGGCAAAAATCATCAGATCATACCCAAATTCGCACTTGACATGTAGTTTCATATAACTGATCCACAAAAATACGGGATTTGCAATCGTCCCACCAAAGCTCACGCTATCATCTGGAAACCAAAAAAAAACAAGAGAAAAATTGAATTTCTAAGTAAAAAAAAGGGCCATAACTCTGGTGAAAATGGGTAAACGAAACCCGAGCTATGCATGTAGCTGTTCCACCATGCTGCTCTATCACCATACCAAATATCAGCTAAATCTGCCCAGCGGTTGCTGAACAATAATGCAAAATGTTTGTACGGACGGACAAAATTCAAATTTTCTAAGTAAAAAAAGGGCCATAACTCTGGTAAAAATGGGTAAACGAAACCCGCGCTATGCATGTAGCTGTTCCCCCATGCTGCTCTATCACCATACCAAATATCAGCTAAATCTGCCCAGCGGTTGCTGAACAATAATGCAAAATGTTTGTACGGACGGACAAAATTCAAATTTTCTAAGTAAAAAAAGGGCCATAACTCTGGTGAAAATGGGTGGACGAAACCCGCGCTATGCATGTAGCTGTTCCCCCATGCTGCTCTATCACCATACCAAATATCAGCTAAATCTGCCCAGCGGTTGCTGAACAATAATGCAAAATTTTTGTACGGACGGACGGAGACAGCGGGGGCATAATAACAATTATTTGATACATTTGCTTGCAAACTGTACAAAAAATATTTGACGACAATAGTTCTATTTTCGCATTCCGGCTAATCTTCCATCCGTAACATTACTTCCAACTCAACAGACTTTTAAATAATGGAAATCTGTTTACCTTATTCTGCAAAGCAGAGACTATATAAAGCTGCCCAGAGATGGCTATTAAAGCTAGTTTAATTTCTGTGAAGCACAGATAGCGGTGATCCATTATTGGGCGGGCAACCTGATTTCTGTGCAAAGTTTTCAATTGCTTACTGGTATATGGTGGTTTCTATGTGATGTGGAGTGATTTCTCAGTGATATTAAGAATCTGCAAAATCTTTTCTCAACCAATATCACAATGATATGGTCTAATGGCTAAAACAATGATTTATATATATATAAACCCCAAGAAACCATACCACAAAACACATAAATAATTAGCAATCTGATGTAATATTCATATAGGGTCTAATTTTATATCACCATAAGGTCCATCAAGATAATTACACTATTAGCTAAACAGTTGATATCAGTCATTCCACATCAACTATATCACTAAATAGGGGAAATCCAAACTTGGCTCAATATGCTGCCTTTTCACAAACAAATGGAAGCCACCACATATTGCTTTAAACCTAATACCAAATGGGATCCCTTCACAAATGCCCTCAGGAAAGGGAGTGATGTTCCAGCAAATTGATCTATTGGGTAGTTTTATACAAAATCAATGAACCTGCACAATACATTAGTTGTATATACGTTCTATAATTAGTGTAAACAATATTTATTTGAACAAAAGAACAGAACATCACATTGACAATTATACATATTGAGAAAAAAACATAGTTCAAATGAGGATTAGATAACAAGCCATGAGCCTATGGCTTTTATAAAAATCTTTTCCTCCAGTTCTATAATTAACAGGTTAATCTATAGACAAGGGAAAATTAAGTACAAAATAGCAGACAAAAACTGATTTTACGGCATAAAAACCAAAACTGGGTTGTCACAAGTGCAAGCCCACATATTGTAAACTGCCTAGTGTTTGAATACCCAGATTAACGAAGTTGAATAACACTTGGTTATTAATTGATTTTATTAATTCAAATAAAACACCAATAGATATCCTTTTTGAAATCTGCCAAAACTAGTAGCTAAGATCTATGCCCAATTTAATTTAGATTCAGTAACCCATGGTTCAGATGACTGTGCGAGTGGTCATAAAATGAAGAAGGTTCTAGTTTATAATAAACAGTGAAATTCCGAGGGATGATTATACATGTTTTCAAAATTGATTCTATCTTAATTGAGCAATGCATGTGCTGGATTTTAATGCAAATCATGTTTCTCACATATTTTTCAGACATAAAAATACAAATGTGCTGTTATTGTTCAATCTGGGAAGAGGGACCCTCATCTTTAACATTTTGGAAATTATGCCCGGGAAGTCACCAAGTACAACTGACTTGGCATGGCTTCACCACAGGTATGCTGGGATAGCATTAGGTAACCCATATATCATCATCCTCTGTCCTTGTGACAGCTTCAGAACTTAACCAAGCAGAAATATGTGGGTAGGACAAGTGGACAATAAAACAACGCATACTTTCGACACATACTTTCCACTACACAAGGTGACAGCTTGGTGGTATTTAATAGATTAGGAATACCCAATGTGTACCCACCCAGCTCTAGGTGCAAAGTAAATGTTCCCTTGATAAGAACTCAAGTTAGCAAGGTTATGAGAATAATAAAACCCTGCAAAGCTCTGACATAGAAATGACCAATTTGTTTACTTGGCTGATTATAATTTTCAGAATGGTGGCTGTCATTTTGATGGAGGCTTCTATACATAATCATTTGTGGGATGAGCTTACCGTTGATAGGAGATGAGGCATCTGTAGAGATAGTTTTACAGCATGCTATAATACACCCGAGAAACCCGAGAACATACATTCTTTTCGTCTTTAATACTAAAAACTATAAATAGTGTCACGCAAAATGAAAAATAGTGTTATAATCATGGATGAATTTTCAACATCATGACGCAAATAGAAATTTCAGTATATTATAATTTGACAACCAAAAAGTTGTTTCAAAATAGGCAATTTAACACTGGAAGTATGTGCAGATATAAAAATTAGGGTGAACAAAGAATTTTAAATGTAGCAAGCGACCGGCTCAGTCAGTCGCTGATGGGTAGAAAATATCTGCGAATAATGAATTGATTGACAGCTGTGGAAAGGTCCAGTGTTTGTCATCTTGTAAAGGTGTTTTGGATAGCATTTCCACGAACGATATTCCTTCACAGACATCATAGAAAACTTAAACAGATTTCGCTTTGCGAAACCTGAAAGTTTTCTCAAAGGTAACACACATGAGATCTGTATACTGATGAACCTGAATTATGTTGTTCTATTTATAGATCACATCATCTGGAATAGTATCAGATGACGTAACGTAAAGTGTAGCTCTCCTCAGAAAAAAGCGCAATAAAAACGGCTTCCCGATTGGTCAGATGTATATATTTACCAATCCGATTTGATGTTGAATAAAAAAGGGTTGTTGCTAGTACATCTAATGGGAAATTCCATGGATAATATATGGATATTTGTAGTTGTTTTAAATAATATTTCTAAGTAACCCAAACGCCATAAAACATATGTTTTGTATTCATGCTTTTGACAAGCAAGAGCCATGATATGGTTAGATTAGGTGAATATCAATTGATCCCACACAGGTTGATACTTTGAGGCATATTCACAAGTCACATTACTTAATGTACCAGTAAATCTGGTATTAATGGTACTGTATAGATGTTTAGATTTCGTGGATATATATACATGTATATACCAATAATGCATGTACAATATATGTACCACGCCCTGTTACTAAAACCATATCATTTGTCATTTGGGCTTGGAAAGAGTAAGTTTTCGAATAACGTAGTATGTTATTATCATATTATTATTATAAATAGCTGAGGATAGGCATAAAAGATGCTTTACCTTTAACCTGAACTTTCAGTATTGATTCAGATGCATAAACTAATACTTTTGTGTCAGAGAGACCAGTCAACAGGAGATTCTTGGAAATTTTCATTTTTCCAATTTTTTCCCCACAAACTGGGACAGGAAATGTTACTATTTTAGAACATTACACTATTAATATATGTGTGTATGTTTTTTTCAAATATATATATATTAAAAATATAGGATAGAGCAGGTGGATAGAGCACGCTTTTCATTGAAAATTGGTTAGCTAAAATTGAAAATGTGTACCTGTTGCTAAACTATTTTTCTACCAGTATAATAAAGCAATTTACTACCAGAACCCCAAGTAGACAGGTTGATTTCTGATATGAATCACAATTAATTTATCAACACAGTTAGAGGATATATCCTAAGTACCTAACCAAGTTCACTCAAAAAGTCTTATTAAAATCAAAAAACAATTCTTTGCACTTTTAAGTAGACAGAGGCCAGGCTAGAATTATTTAAAGCAGAGAGTGCATACATACTAAGAAGCAAGATGAGTCATTGGCATCTCATTTCATTTGTTACTTGAATATTTATAAAGGAGTTAAGAGACATATGGTTGTGCACTCTATGTATTAAATATAAACATATTTCATAGACATGTTCATGGTTGCGTGTATTATATACTGACACAATGCCCCCAACAAAATTATAAAATCAAAATACCAAACTTGTATTGACAAAAATATACTGACACAATAACCCCAACAAAATTATAAAATCCAAATACCAAACTTGTATTGACAAAAATATAACTGGTAGTATAATCTGGTTTTATACATAGAAGTGGGAATATGTGCATATCAGTTACGAGGAGCAAGATTCAATAATTAATATATCACTTTTACAGACATCCAAATTATCAATATGTGACTACATGTAGCTCTGGTTTCGGGTACATTCCTGGTGCAGACGATGAAGATTTATCAGGGACAATGTTACAAATCGAGAAGGAAGCTTGCAGGGTGATTAGCTGAGCACAAAAACAAAAACGTGAGAACCGAGGCAAAAACTTGCTTCTAACATATTCCAATTCTCTGTTAAAGATAGAAGAGACATTATCTGTATCTCAAACAGTGCCAAAATCATGGCAATAAGCTTACACCTAATCACAAGACAAGAAACTCTGGCACAGAGTCATGAGTGAAATTTGTATTTCTCATTAATTTTAACCCTTCAAGGACTGGATACTTGCTGATGTCATAGTAGTTCATTTGGGAATGTTCAGATATTAAACATATGATTGTTGATTATCGTATGAACATTCCCTACTAATATGTATTAAGTGTGAATCCTATGTTTTCTGCACTTGTATTTAATATCAAAACATACATTCAAATCAGGAGTGAAGTATTATATATTAAAGTGGCCCACACTTGTTTTTCAATGCCATTGCCAAATTCATGGATCTTTATGTACACGTTCCATGGCAAATAAATATGTGTACAATAATTTGCTAGTTTTATTCCATGATGAAAAGAGTTAAGAAAAAAAAGATAGGTAGATCATATACCTATATATATAAATACTTCGATGGGTAGATGTTCAGCAGCACATACATGTTTGGTCTCCGAGCTATACAGCTTGTGAACATTATATGAATATTAAGCTACCAGTATGTCATGTCCATAGGAGAAAGCAAATATAAGCCATATAGCTAGGCTTAAAGCCTAGTCCACTTCATTCTACACAAGGATCAAATTTCCATCTTTTTGTTTCATATCTGAGATTGTTTGAGTTGAAATAAATGATATTTACATGTTAAAAGAAGGAATCATGTTTGAATCAATCTAAAACAAATGTTTGAATCAACCTCAATAAATAATGAACTAATTCATATACTTACAGTTTTAGCAGGTTTAGTATTATTATAAACAGGGCAACAAACCGAGAATGTGAGTGATGCAAATGACTTGGTGTAATCCTTGAAAAACTTGAGAAAATTGTGATACATCTTGAACAATTAGTGATAAATCCAACCAGGACTAAAGCCCCAGTGATACATGCATCAATGACCCACAACATTTAATGAATACTTAAACTCCAGTATCATTTGAGTAGTATGTGGCATAGGACAGGATATAGCCTAGGGTTCTAACCACCTATTAAAGAGGTGTTTATAGGCTAAATTATCATCAATAAGCTTACTATATATGTCAACACTGTTGACCTAGAAAGTATTACAGTATCATAGGGATGTTCAGTAAATAAGTACAAAACAAACAGGTTAAAACTTTGAAGTCTAAAAATGTCCAACAAGAGTGTAACATCTTCATTTGTTATGCAACGATGAAATCCCACTGAAACATACTAAAGATTGAACATTCCTACAAATAAATCATTGGTAATAAAGTATTAATGATACTCATCAGTGGGTATTCAGTTAAAAAGTTGTAAAATATTAAACCTGTGTGAGATATAAATCTTCAAGAGATTCATCATTCCTGCATCTAGTAAGGGAGCATGTCAAAACCTCTTTCACATATGCGAAAAAAATGGCGTCATTGACGTCGTTTTTTCGACATTATCAGAGTTTTTCGTCATTATCTCACGCCGTAACGTTGTACGTTTTCGTCAATTTTGCGTCATTTTCGCTGTCTTGGTTCGATGTTTTCGCAATTATCGCAGTTTTGTCTCGCAGTTTTGCTCAAATGTTCGCTGTTCTGTTTCGACATATTTTCGCAGTGTTTGTTTTCGTCAAGATCGCAGCATTATAATCCGTCAATATTGCTGTTGTGTCGATATGATTGGCAGGACAGTTTGTGTTCAATAAATACTCCATAGTCGCAGTTTTATACTGATGTGTCGCGAACGGGAAGATGTCGATGTCCATGCTGAAATTTCTCAGATCGGAGTGACAGTTTGTGTTCAATAAATACTCCATAGTCGCAGTTTTATACTGATGTGTCGCGAACAGGAAGATGTCGGTGTCCATGCAGAAATTTCTCAGATCGGAGTTTTTATCATAAGAATTCCATTGATTTAATCGGAGTATTCTCCGATATGAAAACATTTCCGATTTGATCGGAGTTTATAAATGTAGGCCTATTAGTAAATTTCTCCGATCTACTGAAATCTCCGATTTGGTTACTATCGGACAATTCAAACTTCGTTTAATAATAAACTATTATTAATAGAAGATTATTTAAAGTCCCAAATAAATTATTCCCAGACCCAATTTATATAATAGGATAGGCCAACACAATCATTTCCTACGTTTTGAAGTCACACGGTGCCCGCAAATCCGTGGGTTTATAGCAGTGATATTGCATCACTGGTTTACAGTAAATATTACAGTACAGGTTGAAGTCCCCCTAAATCTCGAGCAATAATTGCTACACCGTAGCATTAATACTGCAGAGTGGTACCGTAAACAATGCAAATTTTGATTTCGAAAATCGTTTTTGTGTGTGATTCTGTAACTTGTCTTCACTTTGGGTAAACCGTCACCATTTAATTGTGCGAACTATTATGAATAAAAGAATACAGCCAAGGACGACAATAAATTATTCCACAACCCCGATTTATAGTATACTTTCTGTATGCCACGTAGAGTTAATTTCTACAGTTTCAATCTGTCTTTCTAGACCAGACACATATTTTAATGTGGACGCAAATCAGGGTGTTTACGGCATCGTCGGACAGTCGTAAACAATGCTTTAATTTTCGCAATATAAGTATGAAATCATTGTTAGATATCGGAAGCGCAGCGTCATTATGATTAATTCGTCGGCGACTTTTATACTTTTATTTCAAATCTACACATTTTATTCAATATATATCAGCGATCAGATGCGACAAAGTTAAGTTAATACAAAACATATTATATAATAGTTTGGAATTTCCACGAATTGCACAATCATGTTATGTTGTGCTATTTTTAGCACTAATTTCCCAGGCCAATCCTAGATTCGTTTGTGGGTAGCATTGACTGACAGAGGAGTTGAGTGTTATGTTTTTCTCGATTCTTTATTGAATGAATAATAAAAATATGGATAACATACCATTATAAAACAATGAACTTAGGGGGTATGGCTCTATATATGTCTGGCGTTGATACAATGTGATGAGGGCTTGTTCTATATCGGGCCTATTGCTTCAAATGCTGGATCATGTGGATGGACGGTTGTCGCTCCCGTTGTGGGTGGGTGCAGCTGGTTTCAAATTTCTGTGTGATTTCATCTTTTTTCTGTTAGATGTGTGATACCTGGGGTTGTGAAAACCCTAACTTCTTTGTACTGTCGACCTGTGTAAACTGCTGGTCTAATATTTTCCCAACTGCGTATATGTCCGCTACCGATAGATCTATTCGATTTCATCACTGTTTCTAGCCATGATCGAACTGATATTATGACATCAAGTCGCTTCATTTTGGAATTTTATATATCAGATGTGTTGTTTTTGTCCAACGAGTTAAACCATTGTTCACTAATTGAGAAGACATCACAACAACAACAAAACTGTCGCACAGTTCACGCATAGTTGTGAGGGGCCGGTATATACGTCATTATATGTCAGTAGACCTATATGTTTGTATAGCCTTTTGCTAAATGTCACCCCTTCACACATTTGGAATGGGTTGACTATTGTGCGAACTCATAGCTATCAAAACAGTCGAACTGTCAAGTCATTGTACTTGTGTGTTAACCGCATAGAGTTGTTTGTATGGCCTTTGGCTGACAGCTAATAAAAATTCAGCTGGCATCTGATTACGCAGAAGGCAAAAATAAATGCGCGGATTTATGAAGTGCGACAACAACGTATGGATGTTTTAACTTTTCATCGTTTGCGAATATCGATCAATGTTTCGATGTCGCGACTATCGCGTTGTCGAACGTTTCGACATTTTACGGAAATTTTGGTCTGTTGTGGTTTCGACGTTATCGCACTTTTATGGCCAGTCGCTTTCGACGTTATCGCATTATTTTTCGTCATTTCCGACATTTAGTTTTTGCACATTTACGTCAATTACGTCAAAACTTTTTCGACATTATCGACAATATTTTCGCATATGCGAAAGAGGTTTTGACATGCTCCCTAAACCAGGATGTGGAGATAAGTACAATGTAGTTGGAGGAGAATGTCATACCCAAGACATGGATGGAAGTTCCAACGGATGCAGTGGTTTTATGGGATTGAGGAGGTAGATACCTAGGTAGTATCTGGAGTCATAATAGTTGAGAGTTATGGGGGTATTTAAAAGGAGTCCATCACATACCCAGGAAGTGAATGTAATTTGTTATCTTAATATCTGAACATTTCCCACTAAAGAATATGAATCCTGTATTATTTTTTCATCTTACTATTGTCTGCTCACTTTCTTGATCACCCCTCCAGATGAATAATAGACCATTCCAATGTAATTCAATGGAAGAATCCATTTAGTATAGAATGGGTTAAATGGGTACTTCATTAATACATACCCAGGTCAGCCCTAACATTTATATACGGCAGAAGGCACTGGTATATAAAAAGCCATAGAAGCCAATATAAAATTTTATACAAATCTAAAGAAAAAGTCCAATTTCAAGGTTGTCCAGGTAGTATCTGAGTGATTTCATGGGTGGAAGGAGTCCGTCCATGGTCACTGCAGCTTTGATTGCTGGAGTGATAAGTTTCATCAGAAATGATATCTTCACGCAAAGGATAGATTGCTACCTAAAATCTACTGTATGTTAGGGTAGGCCAGAAATCTAACTCGGGCAGGAAGTATTATGAAAAGAAACCACATAGAAAGGAAGAGTTTTGAAACCATACCTTGCATTTAATATTAATCAGTCTGAGGAAATTAGTCACAACCTTTAAATAGTATACTCAACAAGAAGATAGATTAACACATCCTGGTGCAGATGTTTTCATTTTGGTTTTTCAACAAGGAATTATTTGGATTTAGTCGGAAATATGGCTTGTTGCCATTCATCGGAAAGCTCTCACTGCGGCAACAAGCCATATTTCCGACTAAATCCTGAAAAGTTACCCATAATTCTGCTGTGGTTAAGGAGTTGATTATTTAGGGCATTACTGTACGCATTCAGGAAAAAGTCTGATATGGTTGCCCAGAAACCAAACTTTATAGACAAGAGGCACCATGAAAACATTTCCATTACAGATCTTATTGAACCATACTTGAAACTAGAAGATTGATTGCTGAAAAGTACAATTGCTGGATTGAAATTTTCAACACTTCCAGAAATATTTCAGTTATCCCCAAAAACCAGACAAAACACATTTTCCCTATGAATATTGCCTCCAAAACTCGTAAATATCAGGACAGGACATGGGGGCAATTTGCCCGTTATATCCTCACTATCTTTGGACCTGATCTATTATAACTAACTTGTTGGTCTCAATTTTGTATATGACTGCAATAATTTTTTATGGTTTACTTCGGATTTCTGAGGATGGTATGCTAGCTGTGTGATTTGCTTTGTATGTATTTTTTCTTTTCATATAACTTAAAAGACTGCACATTACATATTTCAGTTTATTATTAGCCTATCATTGTGATGGAATCTGGTTTTTACGACCAGGTACCTGCAGGAGAATCTGTGCTGTTGACTTGTGTATATATATATGATTACATTTTATTGTAGTTCTGTAATGAGAATTGGTATGATGCTTATGTTGAAGCTCATTATAACATGTGGTATCTCTATGTGAGCCAGTCTTAGCCAGCTGGCACAATGAGAGGGTGTTCTAAATTAGATTGTGGGAGATATACTTCAGGAAGGTGTTATTCATTAGATTGGGGATATATTACTCTTTGAGAGCTTATTGAAAAGCATGATGTGGTTACCATAAGGCAAGCAACCTAAATCACTTCTGAAAATATTAGCTATAATAAGCTCTGATGATGCAGGGAATAGGTAGGTTTGGTTTAAACATATTTTAATAGTATATTGATATACAGATACTAGGGGATTAGAGGACAAGTTCTTAAAACTTAGATGGACCTCCGCTCCCCACAATACAGAATAAGTATAACAACAAATATAAACAGTATATTAAACAGAATAGGTCTGGCATGATGGGTGCATGTATACAATAACAATTGAATTTGAATAACTATACTATTAAGTATTACTGGTGAACGATAGTGTGGTGGTGGTGGGGGAGGGTGGGGGGGGGGGGGGGGGGGGTAAGTGTGGGGCGCAAGTTAACTATATAGGTAATATGGTTCGTTAAGGGATGTTAATGGTGGTTAATGATGTTAATGATGTTAATGGTGGTACATGGTAGGTTTGATGTGGGCCTCCTTAAAGAGCACTGGAGTAGCCTGACCAGTACTTAAAGCACAATTTTTTTATCTATTTCTTTTATCAGGATTAGTAGTACAACAATATTTCTTTTTTCAAATGTTCAAAAAATTCAAACTATATACTTCACATATATTTGATGATTTTTTTTTCTTTTCAGCATGATAATTTCCCAACAAAATTGTACCGTATGTTGTGTGTGCATAATAAAAACAAAACCACAATTGTAGTTATACTACTGAAGTATATGAAATACCATATTGAAATATGTACTCACAATATTATTAGAAATCTGCACTACGCCAAAAGCCAGGCTGGATCCGACTCTACAATGTCTCACAACAACACAAGATCCCATACTACCATTAGACTCATGAGATTGGTAACTCGAATCTGAGGATGTTGAACTCAGATCAGAAACTTTAGATTTGTCCTCAATATTATCCGGTTCTATGATCTTTGGCGGAGTCTCATTAGCTCTACATCGTGAATCACTCTTTTTTATTGCACGGTTTCCACTCCTAGTTTTCGTCCTGGCAATCTGAGGTGTGGGAAGTTTCGATTTCAAACCACTGGTTAAGCGTTTAGTCTCTTCACTCAACTGAGATAGTTCAATGGCGAGTTCCTCTGCCTGGGACGAAATTGCCTCTGATGTTATAGGTTGATTACTTTCGATATAGCGATTATCACTGGAACAAGAATTTACAATCACAGATGGTAGGTTTGAGTCTGAAAAGTGGGATAACTTCGTCCGAACAAATTGTTTGAAAGCTGTTCGCTCACTTCTTGTGCTTTCGTAGCCACACTTTGGCTTATCGCAGCTTGAGTGATAGCCACTACTTTCTGAGCCCCTTCTTCGAATTTCGCTACGAGTGTTTTTGTCAATTAAGTCACCTTCGCATGAATCTCGGGTAGTAAAATCACAGAAATCGGTTTTTATTGTCCTTGCCCTGCTGGTGCTAAGTCGTCTTACAGGCGTCCTTGATGGCTCGCTGTTTCCAATAGCAACAGCTTCACCATATTTAAACCTATCATCACAGTAACGATACTCACTACACTTCCGAGCAAGATCGAAAGTTGTATCACTCAAGGGAGTTCTAGTTTTTGAATCAACAGATCTAGTCCTCGTTCCAGGGGTACGAATTCGCGACTCTGACTGCGACCGACGAAGTTTATTATTTTGAAACCTACGTGAGATTTCCTCAAGTCGAGAATATGGCTGACTAACGCGTTCACTTTCTCCAAATTGCACATTGTCATGGGGACCAAGGTTTTCTTTGACTAAATACCTGTCGTGATTGGATGGGATCATTTGTCGGCTATTGTCATCATCTGTACTAGCCAAATTTGGGTTTGATGATGTTTTCACCATCGAATCAGATTGCACATTATCACGTTTCACAATGAATGGTTTTTGTCTCACAGCCTTTGGTAATAATTTTCGGCGATAACGTGGAATTCTCACAGAATACTCATGACCCGAATCCGCATCACCTGTCTCGTATGTAGCACTTGATTTTGTCACCTCCTCATCATTATAATGTCTTTCGCTTCGACTTCTGTTGCGATTTGTATAACGCATGTCATTATTTCCCCCAACAAGTGGAGCCTGTCGTAGCTTATGCTCCCTTACCAATCTACTCGACAACAGCATCGTGGTGTCCCTTAATTGATTAGCATGGTCTTCATCACAATTAATCTGTGAAGATCCCGAACACTCCGAATCAATACCAGAATATGGCAAACGACCAGGCGGAGATGACTTTGAATCAGATCTGTTATTTCCTCCTTTGGAAGCTTGGGCAGAAGAACTGATACATGTAGCTACTGGGGCATGATTTGATGATTCGGACACTTTCATCCGCCATGTTTTTGGTCGTACATCTGGCTTCTTGGTAGCCAGTTCTACACGTCCACGCGTATTATTCACACTGGATTCCCTCAGCGATAATCTCCCTTTCACATCACATTTCAAGCTTCCCTCAACTCTGACTTCTGTAATAGAAGTGTCTGTATGGTTATCGTCAAATTGCACTGGCTTTTCCCTCTGGTCCTCACTGTCCTCTGTGGTGGCAGTTATAGAACTGATGAGTATAGATGCACCAAGCCCCTCTGAGGATACAGACTCTGATCTATTCACGCACTCTGGTACGGATGTGGCCATATATAATAACATTATGTCTAATCATTTTACAAATTGTTCTCTGCAGTTTAATTTATAACACCAAGGATGCATCTGTTATCTGTTACAACAACTAAATTAGGAGCTGACAGTGAAATTACAAATCTTTCTTCCCAAAATAAAATTTCATAATCTTTCTATTCAACGTCAAAAGTCAAGGATTCTTCACTTCAAAACACACACAAGTTAAAAGTTGCTAAAACATCACATAAGTGTAACGGATTTCAACTCTCATGTGAAGTTTAATATATTTCTAGAACATGCTACTGTTATAGTGAGAAGTCCTATATCAAAGTCGTATGTTCAAGAACCTGGTTACCAATTACAGGCAATCAAAACCACTTCTTTTCTTTACTGACAAACACTTAACATATACTGGGCTTGTGTGAACACAGCTAACATTCCATATGTCCACTCGTGCACCAAAGATCGGACAGAATGGGTACTTATAAAATCGTGAGGAGGAACTGGAACTTTGAGGGTATCTTGATGTCAGGATTTCGAACATGAACTGATGAGGGATGCTTAAAATTGTTTATTTCTTGTATACGTATCCTCTTCTTGATGAAACTTGAGAAAGGAAACAGAAATTTGGTTACGAAATAAATTCCTTTACATGGCTTTATATTCCACACACTAATTGCTTTGAAGTAGAATCCTTCAATATACTGGACAGGATACACAGCTTGGAAATGTTCCTCAGCATTGAATTTTGTATCAACTATCTTCTCTCGTGGTGAAATGTGTTACTTGTGGGCTGCAGCCCAGAGAAATAGATTGCTTTAAACAATTTGTTTATATCCCAGAAATGAATTGTTCAAAGTAAAACTCCTTGTAATTCCTCAATGTACTAGGTGGATACACAGCTCCCTCAGTATTGAGTTTGTATCAAGCAATATATCAACAAGTTTCTGCTGTGCTGAAATCTGTTCACATAATATAACTTACAGTCATAGATACCTCAGTACTCCTCGTCGATGTAATTTCCAATTCAGTATAAAGCCTGACTTCATATACTGAATCACATACTATATCAATCAATAACACAATGAACTTTTTTATACTTCCAATAACAGAACATATATATCTGTCTATATATCCGATACTTTCTGTGGGTCAACTTAATTTTAGTTTATATGGTGCTGATTTTAAATCTCGTGAATGGAATTATTTCAGCTCACTGACAATACTACAAGTCCATTATGAATGTTTATCCTTGTACGTACAGCACAAATATATAATGAGTGAGTCACAGTCACTAACACAGAGAATTCATTGACAGGTATATGAATCAGGTGTGGTGAAACACAGTAAGTCTTCCACACATCACAAGACACCTGATGTAACACTGACCCAGTCTCAAATGGTTTTATCCTCCGAATAAATCAGCTAAAAATTGGATTAACTATGTAAATAGATCCGACACGAAATTATAATATCTCTCATTCAACAAATACAAACATAAGATTTAATGCCGTCCTTCAAAGTTATTTTGTTCCGTGGATATATTTATTCCGCATTCTCCGATAATCCCGCCTACTGATCTTGTATAATAGGATGTTATCCTTCGCTCCTCATTGTCAGCCACCTCGGGATGTACAGTTATAATGGAGGTATTCCAGGAGTCTGAGTGACAATAGCTCACGTCTGCCTTGTGAATGGCTGAATCCAATGTGCCTGTAATTACTAAGCCTGTGTAGAATGCAGAGTGACGTCTATAAATAGAATTATGGAAAACACACACTGCACTGACATACCTAGCTCAGCCATGTGCAGTGAGAATTAGTGTTAGTCAATCAGCCTGGTGGGGGACACATGCTGGGGTGGTTTAAATTCAGGCAAGATTTCAAGCATATTTTGATCAGGTTAGGTACTAGGTAGTAAACATTGACTTCATATGTTTTAATATGAGTGACCTTGGGAACATATTGTGATGTATACTTTTCCCCAGTTCAAGTATAATATTTTCATCAGGTGAGGTAGAGAATATAAATCATCATTTTATTTTTAAACATTGACTAGATATATTTTAATTTGAGAGATGTATACTTTGAACCAGTTCAAGCATAATTTTGGTCACATCTTGTAGTAAAAAATCTTCATCAGGCAATAACTGAAGTCGACACGCGCTCGCTGCGGGTTGTTATTGGGAGACTGAGTTGGAATTTGAACAATATATGTTATTTATATACAATTGTTGTGGCAGTTTTGAAAACTTGATCAAATTATTAATATTCTATTAAAATTTACAGAAATATGATTATAAGAAATGACCTACAGATCGATTGGGTCATTAGTTTTGACTAGCAGAGTAACTAAACAAAGTGTGTTTGTTTAATTACTCTTCAAGTCAAAATAATTTAAGAATTAAAGAATTAAGTTTCTTGTTGCTATATCACTTAATTCCACCTTGCTATCTCTAATCAATCATTTTTATTTCTCCCATGTTTGTTATATGTAATATTCAAATGTTGAATAAATAATATTTACATAGTCAGTCTATGAGTCTGTTACACTAAAATTATTGAAATTGGTTCATAGTTGTTCGAGTTATGAGGTCGGACGGACGGACGGATGCACGGACGGACGGAGAAAGCTATTGACGGACAGACGCAGTCAATCCAGTATACCCCCTATTTTCTTCGAAAGTGGGGGTATAATAAATAAGAATACACTCAACTTTTTATGGGAATAAATCATTTGAAATATATATAAATATAAGAAATGAATGTAGTGGGAGTGTGTGTTATTGGGAGATACTGTGCTGTGGTCGTGGGGGGGGGGGGGGGGGGGGGGGGGGGCATATTTAGTGAGAGCTGCATTGTGGTTCACACAATGTGCCCCAATGACCACAGTGCCATATCCCCCAATATTAAACACACATATCCACTACATTCATTTCTTAATTGTTTGAATCGAATAGATCTTGTCATCATCAGTAAATATCATTAAGACCCATATAAGTGGCTCTTATTATTAATAACCTTCAGGGCATTATGAAAAAAAGATAAGAATCATCGCCCAATAATTAACTATTATCCATCATGATACATCATTTATAAGATTGAGTTTTGGTTGAACTTTTACATTCTATAACACTTCTCAGTCAATACATTAACTGGAAATCTAACTTCTTACAGTTCAGGGTTCATACAACTAGCTGAGAGAAAAATTCCATAACTTTTCTATACCTTCTCCAGACTTTCCAATGAATATTCCAAGACTTTTCATTGAATAAATTCCATAATTATTCCATACCTAGCCATATCTTGAGGAAGAATGATGCATGGAATTCCTATGCTTTCCCTTATAATATAAACTAGCAAAACTTCAGTGGAAATGGGCCTTGCATCTGCAATCCACTGATTACATTTCACATGCACAATAAATCATACATGTATATACCCAGAGTTATATGTTCAAGCAATTGCATCAGTATAAAACCCTAAGCATAGAGTATGTAATACAGCAAAAAAAGAACACACCAAACACTTTTCCTGGTGTGAAATCTGATAACATATTCAGGTTAAGTGAGGGGATGTGAGGTATATACCAAAGGTATATTATTAAAAAAATAAAGGTATATTAATAAATAATAAAAAAATAACAATCACCACTATAAAGTACCAACAAATAGCTGAAAGTGGAACGCAAAATAAAGATCGTTAATAACTTGCAACCAATCGTTAAATCAGTCTTATTGATTTCAGCCATGCATGTTTCCAAATTACCCATTCAAGTTACAACCAGTTAGTTGTTGTTTTAAGTGCAGAGAAATATGATGTGTTACAATTGAATCTTTGGCCTCGTACTTGAATGATGGAAATTAGCATGGCACCTGCAGTGCTGTCATAAGAAAACAACTCTTCAATAGCCAAATGACAAAAAATTCTCTGTCAATGGAAACTGATTTGTTTATCATAAAGTAGCTTAAATTAATTGTCTTAACTAATACATGTTTATCGTATGTCTACTTGTGATGGGTGACAATCTCCATTTAGTTAACCGATAGTACAGTTATTCAGGTGCATTGAAATCCAAATGTTTCAAGAATTTTCCTGTTTCCCTAAATATTGTTTAGACGGTATATGTTTTTGTGTGAATTCGGAGTGCTGCAGTTTTCGCAATGGCCAGCAATAATCTTATTGTATAGTGTGTGTAATTTACATTTCCGATTTTATTATTTATTAAATTTCACATTTATAGTTGGTTCGAGGCAGAGGAAAAAGTGCATCATTTCAAAATGGTGGTTTGTACTAGCCTGATATTAGGACAACGTCCGGTTTAGTTACATGGTACAGTCTCATACCAGATGAGTACTTATGGTCGCTGATATGTAGATTTGAATTGGAGACATGGTAAATACTATACCTGCACCATATACATGGACTGAGCTATTAATATGGCTGGGATGTTGTTTTGCAGACTCACCCATAATGGCGATATCAATGCATATAAACACATAAAAAAGTAAGTTCCCCCCATTATATTTTCGAGAATAACTTCAAATGTGGTAACCAAGTCATGTCATGGCATGGAGTTCCATGCAGAACTATAGATATTCTTCACATTAGTCTTTAAAATAGTTTCCTAACATCATAAGGGTTTTCCGAAACTGCATTGTGGGTGAACAGAAGTAAATATATCGCTAGTTAGTGTCATGTTATTACACCTTGAATATATTTGCAGATTATGCGGTAATTATATCAAACCGGATCAAAATTAATTAAACTGCATATTATTTTTGCACATACACATAACTGTACTTTGTAACAATTAAATTCAATTAATAAAACATAATCAAAATATACATGTATATAACTTATACATATACAACTGGAGAATTCCAAATGCCATTTTATTTTCTGTGTATTAATAGCATACTTACACTGAAATTTATCGAGACCTTATTCGATTCGAGATTCTTTTTGATATCGACATCAGCTCCCCAATTTGATATTGGATTTTGAATCTGCGGACAAGTGCTTATTCGCAGGGCCTTACTCTTGAATAAATCAAAATGTGCTAATGCATTTAACTGGGCTGCCCATTCAATACAAGACTGTCTAATCCTAACGCTGGTATCTTCTACCCAAATAAAGGAGTAGCCATATATACACAACTGCATGCTGAAGTCAAATCCAAGAAAAGCTTGATCCCAACAGTCAATAGTGTTAACAAACTAGTTTGTGAGGTTTGTAGTACTAGACATGCCAGGGGGCGTGTTTGGTAATCACAGCTCCCGCTGGTTGACTAACTGATTAAAATGAAGGTAGTTGACAAGTGCTGCAGTATAAGAATTCTAGAGGGTCATCATTAGGAAGGTGTGAAACCTCAAACTGCATACTCCCTTTCGAACTAGACCAAATTCTCAACTATGGGAAGTGTCATTAGCACTTAATTTCCACCACCTTCTCTTGGTTTAGAATTTTCTATGTGGTATATCAACTACAACATAAACTGCCTCCCTTGTGGGTGGAAGGTTGGAAATTTTCCAATCATATACAGTTCCAGAAGTTGCAGAATTGATTGCAGTTGAATTTTTTTTCGACTTTTAAACTAAAAACAACACACTTTTAATACCCAAAATATTAGTTGAAAAATTAAATTATCAGAACAATTTCAACTTATTTTCCAGTATCAAATTTGTTCTCTACCAGGTGGAATATCTACACGAACATGTAATTTTATACTCAAGAATCTAGATGAAAATAAAGATATGCATTGTAAAAATAAACAGGGAAACATAATACATAAACGTATTAATAGAGCACCTGGCTGTTTCTCTTATTGTACTATTAAAGGTGAAGATATGAAATATTTATAAACTGACCAGGAGCCTAATTTCTATAGTGATGTCAAAGTATCAATTCCACAAGTAATTTTAGCCTTGGTGACAGAGTCAGGCTTCCCTTTTGCACCTGCCTGTCAAAGCATCCCTATATAGCCCTCAATTAGGCAGATTGTGTACAGCTAGGGTTCTCTCTTTGAGCTGCCTGACCCTTAATTAAGTAGAGGGCATTGGACAAGTGTCCGTCTGGGATAAGGCACGTGTCAGGGAAGAACACAAGTTATCTGATAAAAAACTGCTCAAGGCTATTTGGTCTCAATTATCTGGTTTACCTGGACTGTGGAATGTTTCTATTGTATCCTGATTCATCTTTGTGTGGACATACCTGAATTAATGAGCACTGACCAAGACTTCCCTAATAAACAAAAGGCTGCTTGGTCATACAAATCAACCCTCTCCCCCTCTCCTGACAAGGTGGCTTTTTTTTTTGGGACATTGATGTTTTAGTTTTATAAAGGTTGCTTTTGAAAACATTTTAAGATGCCTCTTGGGACAATAGTATGGTCGTCAGAACCAGACAAAATTAGTAAAGAAGCAAATTTGGTGTCATCCCCTTTTATAACATATCCATAGTCCGCTAAAATCCGCTTTGGGGAAAGCATGTAATCTGGGGTCCACACAAAGGGAGGGGTACCATAAAAATAATTTGTATGTGGTCAAGTGTGTCAGTTGGTTAACGGGGCTCAGTGGTTCTAAAGTAAACTTATTTCCTTTAATACTACAAGGGAAAATGAAAATCCCATTCAAACATTGTATACTGTTCACAATCCATGCGACAATTGTGTGTCATGCAAATTATGGTACATACATGTGGTGGATAGAAACGTATTAGTCTCTAGAAGAATAGTTTTTCTTGTATTCGATATTCCATTATGCGTAACACAAATAGGTTATCTACATTCCCATAGCATCGATATCGGTTATCGTATATGCATCTGTACATATGCGGTTTGTTCTGTGTTAATGTTCCTATATACATCGAACCAATTTCATAAATTTTCTGTATGCGCAACATCTAAAGTATACTTATGCAAACAAAGTATACTCGCTTAATGACATAGTGGAGAACATCGCAGATTAAAATGCCGTAAGTTCCCTCAGGTTTTGAATATCTTGTGATTATGAGGAAGTATTCCTGAAGAATTATTAAAGGGATACAGTTCAGTTGCATTTGGGATCATCAATATGAACAATGTCAATCAACTCCCCATTGGTCCAATCAAGGGCGAGTGCATTGAGTTCATTGAACATGATGACAGTCGGTACATTTCAAAGACATATTGCCGCCTTTCTTGTAGAATATACAATGACATTGCCATGAGTTCAAAGCTTCAATGCCGCCAATTTGTAAAATATACAACGACCAGTCACATCATCAAATGAAAAGCCGCCTGTTTGCATCATATTAGTAGTACTCATATTGCCAGAATCTCTTTGATACGTGATCAAAGATGTTAACCCTTCGGTTGTAGACTAAACTGTGTAAAACAAAGACGGCATTCAATAAATACCCATCATTATCCGACATCCAAAATAACACAGATTATAATCGACAATGGAAATGGTAATCGATTATTGACTCTATCATCCATTATACGATTAATCATGGCACCCTATATCCATGTCAAGAAAAAAGCAAAATTGACGAGTACATACAATATCTACGACTTCCATTATTCTCGTCGGCCATCTTTGATGCCATCTTGGATCTTGAATATTCCCCAAAGCAGATTTCAGTTATGTTATTCTGAAGGTTCTCTTGAGAATGGCACAAATCACTTTCTACTAACTTCTTCTGGATCAACCTCCTTTGCGCGTATCGCTACTGTGTACCATGTCGGGGATTGAGTTCGCTCCTGTGCCTACGGAATGAGCTGCTAATCATGTTAACGACTGTGACGCTGGGTTATACATGAGACAATTGAGTGAGTGAACTGTGTATGACAATGCATTGTGTGTAATTGACTTGGAGTTGTAAATATGCTTCGATAGAGTAAAGGTGTGCCTTCGATACCCTCGATCTTCTCGTTTTCATTCGATCTTCCCGACATTTGGTCCCTCGAACCGGATTAATCCCAATATGGACTATACTACCGACACAGAACACTGGACACAGGCTATTCGACAGAACTCTGGAACTGCCATGCAAGCGGACACATTGATGGACCTACCTATTTCTGATACACCTGACACCCTTCGAAGCCTACATGCCGAGATTGGAGAAAATGTTGCAACTCTGGGTAAAACATCATGGGCATTAATCAGTCACATAGAGGAAGATGACCTATATCTTCAAGAAGCTGACCTGATTGAAACATGCTATGTACCCTCTGAGAGATAGGTGTCGCATGATCGGACAACACCTGGACGGTCTTTCCAATGTAAAAGGCAGCTGTGTTTCCCCGATTGGTGAAGTATATTCCCAATGCCTTATGTTGGTTCTAGTTTTCCAAAGGTTCAGTTGATACCAGATGCCTGTAGTGCTTCACCTGCTGCTCCAAGATCACATGAACCTCTATCTGCTACCAACCTCATAACCACGGATGAGAGTTCTACTGGCGTTCCGATATCTTATGTATCTACGACGTCACTTGATGTTCTCATTCCGAAAGATACCGATGCCATCTCCGAAGTACAGGTTCCTTCTGCACGTCCGGATTATCCTGCTCACATCGAAGGACTTTCCGTTACATTTATCAGCCTGGAATTAAGTGTCGATTCAATGTCTGTTAACTCTGCGGCCTGTGATCTCCGGTCTATGACAGATTCTTCGGTACTATGTGAGCAATCGCCAATGCCAGATGTGTTTCAAAAGACTAAATCACCATTATATGCTATGCACGCATTGCCAGGATATCGAACATCGCATCAATTGATCCCGACTCTCGTCGCATATGACCTTACGATTGTGATTGCCAGCTCGTCATTTATCAGTCAAACTCTCCCTTGCTTTGGACAGTCTTCGTTTGATGATCGACTTGTACATGCACACGTGTCTGGACATATGATTCCATTCGGACGTCCGAGACCAGATTATACTTACCAACGTCTGTCATGTTGTATTGGGTTTCCCATGCCATTTTATTCCGGACAAAGTAGGGTACTGCATGTGATAATGGACGTCCGTTCCGTCCCCCCCCCCCCCCCCCCCCCCCCCCCCCCCCCCCCCCCCCCCCCCCCCGGAGGATGTCGGGGACAGCTAAGCTGTTTTTTTACAGCTACACTGTTTTATAGCTGTTTTGTAGCTGTATTGTTGTTTTTAAAACAGCTTAGCTGTATAAAGTTAGCTGTAATCAATAACTGTAACATGGCTGTTCAGACAGTCATATTACAGTGTAACTGTTTTATGACTGGAATTAGTAACTGTATAAATGTAGCTGCCATTACAGTCATATTACAGTGTAACTGTCTTGTGGCTGTCAAGAGAAGCTGGAAGTAGCTGTTATAGCAGTCATATTACAGTGTAACTGTTTTGTGAGTGTCAAGTTTAGCTGGGATGCAACTGTAGCTGGGATACAGCTGTCATTACAGTCACATTACAGTGGAACTCATTTTTGGCTGTCAAGTGTAGCTGGGATGTAGCTGTAATTACAGTCATTTTAAAGTGTAAACTGTTTTGTGGCTGTTTTGACTTTGAAAAAAACAGTAAATTCAATAGACATTACAGAATAAACTGTTTCATAACTGTTTTAACCCTGTTTCTTTGCTATTTAATAAGGCAATTACATAGACAGTTAGTTTACAGTGTAACTGGCTAGCATGGCTAATAGCTATTTCCACTTAGAAAAAAAATGTAAATTCAATCGACATTATAGAATAAACTGTTTATATAAATATAAACTGTTTTAACTCTGTTTATTTTCTATGGTGATTAAATAGACAGTTAGTTTACAGTGTAACTGGCTAATAGCTGTTTCCACTTAGAAAAAAAACTGTAAATTCAACAGACATTATAGAATAAACTGTTTCATAACTGTTTTACAGTGTAACTGGCTAATAGCTGTTTCCACTTTAAAATTCTGTAAAATAATCGGTAGCTGTATTAAATAATTGATATATAGAGGATCTACAACGAGTCCCCAGTTTATAGCGGAATTTACAAAACGAGTCCAGTAAATTAGGTCTGGACCGAGCCTTTGGCGAGGTTCAGACATAATTTACTGGACGAGTTTTGTAAATTCTGCTATAAACTGGGGACGAGTTGTAGATTCTATTTATTACATGATCCAAAACCTCGACAAAACATACTTAAATCAACAAATGAGACGAGAAACTAACATCGGCTTCTATAAGGCAAGCGATGACGTTTCACGTAATTATATGCATTGTTTGCCCGCGTAAAGAAATAGTGCCAGATAAATAAAGACTCTTTGGCGTATTTAATGGCGTATAATTAATGACATAACTTTTCAAACTCATCATTCATTATAGTTTGTTGGAAGCCATAGTATTTTTGAGACGTAGCATAGGGAATGTAATCAGACGACAAACCGGAAGTCAAAGGTCACGTGGTACTATTTCCTGTTATTAAACGAACGTTTAATATCACAATTTATTCAATGGGTTTATTGAATGGAATAAATGTAGGATCATGTAATAAATCTGCATTATAACAGTTTTGCATGATATCAATGCATGTCAAAATCCAGCTATATTACAGTTACATTACAGCTACAATACAGTTATTCATAACAGCTACTTTCCAGCCACATTGCAGTTGTGATGTCATGACATCACAACGTGAGGCAACGTCATATGACGTCATTGATTTATCTGCTTTATAACAGTTTAGCATGATATCAATGAATGTCAAAATCCAGCTATATTAGTTACATTGCAGCTACAATACAGTTATTCATTACAGCTACTTTCCAGCCAAATAGCAGTTGTGATGTCATGACATCATGGCGTGAGGCAACGTCATATGACATCACTTTTTAACAGTTGCTGCTACTAGAAGGTGTTTTATACACATATGTCATATGAAGATAATTTTTTTAAGATTTGAGAGAGATTTGGGCACTTGAGATGACAGAAGATGAAGATAACCAGTATATCTACTATTTAGCTATTTCTACATCGAATGTGGCAGATATTTCTGAAATAGGGTGAGTATCACTGGTAAAATTTTAAGCCTAACTCGGATTTCTGCCCCTCCAACCTGGGCTTCCCGTACTAATCCATGCAGTACATTTCTTTCCTAAACTTGTCCTTTCACAGCGACATATCTAACGATAGCTGTCAGTACCACAAAACAACTGTAGAATATCAGTTATTTATAATGGTATTAAGGTGCAGTGTGTGTTACATAATCATGTATTCTAATACATTTATTTTACTGAATTGCATGAATTGTTGATTAGGATTAACAACCTATATCATTATTATTAAAAGATATCCTGTCAAGTACCTGAGAAAGAAATTGCTGTTCAAATTTCACGGGATTGTTGGGAAAGATCTCTTTAAAGTGCGTAGGAAAGGAAGTTTGTCTCAGATTTTGTATGGAGGCTTCTTCAAACAAGCTTAACAATGGTGCAGGGTGATAATATGATCAGTTCACTCAAATTCAACCTACTCCTGATTTCATGATACTTTTTCAAAAATTGAAATTTTCTTTTGTCTCCATTTGCAGGCACCAAGATGAGCTGTCTGGATTCGTTGAACAGATATGAGAAATATGGATGATGCCACAATAAATTTAACATAGGCTACTACCAAGAAACTACTTCAATTCAGAACTCAATAGCTGAAATGAAACATTGATTTGTGTTCATTGGGACCAATTCTTCGGATAATGTTAATTCAAGCCATCGGGTATATGTTATATAAGGATTAACTGTCATGTGGACTGTTTTTATGGAGATGTAACGGTGAGGTAAGTGGACATAACTTGTGTAAAACCCGAAGGGTTTTACATACAAGTTATGACCACTTACCTCACCGTTACATCTCCATAAAAATAGTCCACATGATAGTTAATCCTTATATTTATATACATTTAGCGAAAAAGCTACTTTTGTAAATATATTTAAATCGAAAAGTGTATCGTGACAAAATCAGCCCAAAATACCCAATAGCACCCTTGGCAAAAGTTAATAGGAACAATTTCTCTTCATATTGAAACCCGATGATGTATTAAGTCAATCATGCGCGAGTCCAAATGCGCCCAACACAATACGCGTTCGTCTTTCCAAACCTAATGACGTATCGATTGTGTTATTAGCTTGGTGTTATGAGGCATTGCGCATTCACCAGGAAATAACTGCAACTAGCCACGTGGGCGCCGACCAATCAGAATGGTGGATTTAGTGATGACAACACTTAGTGTGTAAATATATATGGATAATTTCAATAAAAAATTATAGTTTCTATAAAATGCTGATTTTTCTAGTACTTGTTTGTGATGCACTTCATCTGGAGCTATTATTGTCCAATGTGTTTTAATTATTAAAACAATGTCACACAAATTCTGTGTGCCCCATAATCATACATGTCACATGTTGTGTGGAAAAGCTCTCATTCATATCGTACTAGTAGCATTTCACAATGTCTACAGCTTTTATAAAGTGGCTGCAGATTACATTACAGAGCAGAGCTGACTCCCCATTATATCATTGAATTCAGAATGCAACCAGAAACCTATATTATAAATTGCTATATATTCCACCATAGGGTTCAGATAACTGCTATAAAGAAGCCATATTCATATTATATATATCAAAGGATCTTGATTGCAGCTACTTTACAGTGACTTTTATACAGCTACAAAGCAGCTATGATTCATATGCTATATATCATAGGGTCCTTACTGCAGCTATAAAACAGCTACACTACAGCTACAAAGCAGCTATGATACATATGCTATATATCATAGGGTCCTTAATGCAGCTATAAAACAGCTACTTTACAGCTATAAAACAGCCATGATTCATATGCTATATCAAAGGGTCATGATTACAGCTATAAAGCAGCTACTTTACAGCTATAAAGCAGCTACTTTACAGCTACAAAACAGCCATGATTGATATGATATATCAAACGGGCCTGATTACAGCTATAAAGCAGCTACTTTACAGCTACAAAACAGCCATGATTGATATGATATATCAAACAGTCCTGATTACAGCTATATTATAAGCAGCTACTTTACAGCTACAAAACAGTCATGATTTTCATTAAATACAGATATGAAACCGCCCTGCTGATTTATATCTCATTTGCATAACATTTTGAAGACAGCCACAAAACAGTTATCTTACAGCTAAAATGCAGCTACATTACAGCTACAAAACAGCCATAAATCATAAGCTTGATATTCGTGACTTTCTGAATACAGCTATAAAACAGTAACATTACAGCTATGAAACAGCTATTAGGAGTTCAAGAAAATAGCCATTTGCATATTCATGAGATTTGACATTTTGTTCGCTAATTAATATTCATATCAATTAGGGCAATTTTGCATTGAAAGGTATCTTAACTTATTACAGCTAAGAAACAGTTTTAGCTGTAACATGGCTGAAACTTTTTCCAGACATAAAAAACTTTTTCTGGCACATACACTGTAATTTAGCTGGAAACTAGCTGTAAGATAAAACTGAAACTCCAGCTATAATGTAGCTGGAAAGTAACTGTAATTCCTAACTGTAATGTAGCTGTAATGTAGTTGTATTTTGGCAGGGGTGTGCCAAGGACTGAGCTGCTAATCATGTTAACAACTGTGATGCTGGGTTATACGTGAGACAATTGAGTGAGTGAACTGTGTATGACAATGTATTGTGTGTAATTGACTTGGAGTTGTAAATATGCTTCGATACAGTAAAGGTGTGCCTTCCGATACCCTCGATCTTCTCGCTTTCATTCGATCTTCCCGACATACCATAAGTGTATGAAATAATGGTTCAAACTCGTAAAGTGAATAAAGCCACCACTGAAGAGTAAAAATAAACCACAGTACATTATAAATATTAGTTTTTAATACATACAAGGCACATATATTAGCCAACTATCAAATTGCATCCATCAACCACAACTTCCAAGCGATTATAAGACAAGTTGGGGCAAAATCTACCATTTTGTATATTTTCGTCATCATTTTGGAAGCCATAGTGGATCAAAGTGATTTTTTTCGGTCCATTTGAGATGGAATGATCATAAGTAAAAAAGTTTCACTTTTCTCGCTAAGTTCTGCTCATTGCCTACCAACTGTGACCGCAACCCCAAAGCTGACTTTTTGTAAAATTTCATACCACTTTCTTTAAAACAATTTTTTGAAGGCCCGGAGTAAACTGGTACATAAACGATGACACATTTGATTGCTAGAGTGCTCAGTTATCACGACTGATGAAAAATATATACCCATTTTTCTCCTGTTACAAACAGCAAGAACTGATAAGAAACGAGAGGGTTTTGATGTTGAATTATAGAGTATACTGTTATATACTATTATAGACAAATGTACATATTAAACACAAATTATTGGAATTTATGGGTCACCCGCATTTATAAGAGAATGCATTGGCACAGGATCTGTAATGCTGCACCAGCACAGCCTTGGATTAAATGTGAAAAGTTGACCCGGACATGGAATACTTGGGTTAATAAGAGTCCAATTTAAGTTTACAAAGATAATGTATCAAATTCTACCAACAACACAGCCATCAAGATAAGCCATCTGACTGCTGACCCATTAATATAAATTATATAGCAGAGCTCTCAACTAATCACTGGCAATGTTTATGCTGAACCTTGGCATATCTCTATTAAACCAATAACATCTATAATGACCTCAGACCATCTGCAGAGTGAAATACTCAGCTGTGCATGCAATGCAGCAAAGATTTTCTAGTCTACTGTTAATAGCATGTCATGTGCATTGTTGAAACATTTAAAAAAAATTAGATACCAAAGCTTTCTTTATCCGCACATTGGCATAAGAGACATCAGAAAATGATATAGCCATATTAATAGCTAAGTAGTCCAAAGGCATGGGATGTAATTGGTGAAATGGGTTTAATATCACTCCAAACAAATTTACCAGTACATAATACAAGATTTTGGACCGATTTAAACCAAATTCAGTGTGGTGACTCGGGGTACCCTTGGCGGACTTGGTGGTGTTCGAAATATTCAAAAGTTTCTCCCTAAAAATATAGTAGAGCATTTAGGCTCTCAGCATATAACAAGTGCATATAAGAACTGAAGGGCAAGTGGGCATAACCTTCAGAAGGGCATTTTACCCCTTGTATTAAAATTAAGTGACAGGCATCAGTCAACAGCAGGGGGATGCAACCCCTGCATTCCCCCTCCCATTCCACCACCACCACTGATTGTAGGACATCAAAACATCTCACCCTATCACATAATAAAAAGATTATCAGGTTCCTGAGCACTTAACAATTTATATACAGGCATATATTAGAGGTCACCCACGAGAAACAACTTGGCATTCGTCACAATGTGAAATATTCAAGCCTTTTATTATTTCCTTCCTAATTGAATTTCACCTCAGGTATATCTTGTGACATCTTGCATTGTGCAAAGCTTGACATATGCTTATAACATATACTTGTTAATTTCACTGTGGAGTGCGTCTTTTGAGCAATTAAAATTCCAACATAATTGTGTGAGATTGTTTGTGTAGTATCCCTCGTGTTTTTATTTGTAACGAAGATGACACCTTGGCTGAATTTCAATCAGAATCGTGAGTGAGTAGTTTAATACATGGGTTGAAGATTTCGTTGATGACATATACATGCATAAATAATGTCAATACCCAAGGTCACACAAGAACATACAAAAAGGTTATATCCCTGGTAAATCTAATGAACAAGACAGTCAATGACTGTGTGTCGCTCACCAGACTTTAAAGACTGAGAAGACTGGGACTCTGAAGACTACAAGAGTCAGTACTTGTGAAATTTACTTCAAAATAAGTAGTTAGAACTATACACTCAGCTTAAAGTGTTCACATTGACATACATACACATTCTTAATTCAATTAGTTTATATGTTGACATTATGTGCACCATATGTGTATGTGTGTTGGAAGACAAAATTGTATTGCAATAATATACATCATAAGATTTTTTTTATATGAAAAGTGTATGTTATCTGGACCTGATTATACAGGTAGTCCACACCAATAATGTAAGTTTAAAGAAATTTATCAAATAAGTTTTCTTTTCAGTGCAATTTTTTCCTCATCAGAAGCTGGACCAACCCCATAATATCTTGTTATAAAATAATAAGTATTGGGTAAATATTAAAACTAGGAGCCCCCTTCTCTTAATCAATGGTCTATTATTTTAAATTCAATTTAGTTTGTGTAATTGGATTTGGGAAAAAAATTACAAATTTTTTCCACACACATTTTTCCTGGCCCTGTAAATTTTTTCCTAGTCATTTTTCTTCAAAATAATTGGACAAAAGGTTTTAAGAATTATTCTATTGTATAATAGGTATGCACTTAACTCTTGGTAGGGGGTTTGAGTTCACCATCAGTTAATAATGAGGGATGACACCAATGGGTAATAAAAAGGTCAGCTTGCTAAATGTTTTCATCAAGGATCTATCAATGCACATTGACTCAGATTTAAATAGTTCTATTAACGAGAGGTCGATCACGATAGCGATAGCGATTAGCTATAACTGATAATTTGTCAAAGATAAGATCACAGGAATCCATATATCAGTACAGTCAAACTTCGTTAAGTCGAACGTCGGTAACTCGAATACCCCACTTAAATCGAAGCCATTGCCTGGTCCCGGCTGAGCTTGTGTGCAAAGCCATTAGAATAATCACGGTTAAGTCGAAGGTGGGTAAGTCGAAATTCCCGCTTAGGGACCGTAGCGAAATGCAAAAAACGATACCGACCGATAGCCGATGTACATCGGTTAAAAATCATCGGTCGACCGATGCGACCGACGTGAAAATCGACCGATGGCATACATCATTTGACCGATGGCGTACATCGGTCGACCGATGGCGATGTTCAAAATAACCGATGGTTGACCGATGGACTTAAATTACGACGCCATAACGTCATGTTTGTAAGCCAGTGCTATATGAATATCGCTCTTCGCATCCAGATAAACATACAGGTAATAATCCGTCACCAGCTACCAGCATTCGAATGCATGTGTCCACGAAGGAAACGGAGCAACTAGACAGGAGATAACTCGCCCCGACGGTGATTTTGTGTTTGGGACGACTTGTCTCATGTGGACGGTCATATAATAATTCTCGGTTGGGATTTGTATGGGTTATTTTATTCGTATTTATAAAAAAAATCATATTGAATTCTATCTTGACTTTCATTATCACTTCAATTAATCCTTGTGTGCGGGAATACAAGGACTTCCTCACGTGCATGGAAAAATGTTTTGTAAACACAATCATAACTGTCCGCTAAATGCAGTGTTCTTATGACAAAACATTGTATAAACACAATTAATTGTCCTCTAAATTAGTCTTAAAGTGATTTGAAACACTCCGACAGGGTGATAAAATAGAAATGGAGAATAATCTAGCTCAAAGTAGTAATTTTTACAAATGTATCCAAATTGACAACAAAAGCCGTCATTCTTATCTATTAATTAAATACAGTGACGCTCGATAGTGAAATAAATTAATCTCAGATAGAATTAAACTGTTGTGTCCCGAACGGCAAGTACACTGCGGCCGAACGGCATGTACACCGGGGATAGATTTCTGGTTTGTATCGTCTTTTTTTCGAGTTTAAAACAAGTATTTTATAGTAGAAATATACGAAGGTTAGTATTTTTAATTAAAGGAAATTTTAATTCGTACATAACATCGGCTTTGTGGTCATTATGACGAATCACATTTATATTTAACCCCACTGTTTCAACGATCTAACGATTTTAATGGGACTTTGTTGTCAAACATAAAAATACCGATGCATCGTTCCCGCGCGCATGTCATCACGTCGACATAAACCTGTCAATAATCCCGGATTATTTAGTGAGATTTTATTCTCTGCTTTAATTGGTTGGCTGTGGGAGGAGCTTACCGATATTTTGTTCTAATGTGGTATTCTTTGACACCATAACCGAGAATTAATAAATTGAATTATTCCCATGTTTTATTCGAGTGGCTATTATATGGACAAATGAGCATCATGATATTAAATACAACTGTAATATTCTCAATCCATATGTGGCATATCCATTGCCCAGTGAAAATTAACTACGAGCCCGAAACTGGAAATGTGCGACATTTTACGATGTCAGCAATTTATCTGATCTTCGATTTTGAAGACCCCCCTCCCCCGAGGCATACCGAAAGATATTCGGCATTACTCGGTTTGACGTCTGGGTGTATTCTGCACATTCCCAATTTGTAACATACCTGAGCTACGGGACATAACTCTAATCCATACATGCCAAGTTTCATCAATACATTTCGGCGTATAAAAGGAACCAACACCACAGTCAAGTCGAAACGTGAAATATGTACCTATTTAAGCACTGTATCAATAAGTAATGATTGATAGTGTAGTGAACCCGAACATAGCGTGTTGGAATTGATGTTTTCAACTGTAGAATTTGGTACGATTAAAAAAATTATTTGTTTATTTTGTGCGCTCAATTTATTTTATTTTAAAAGTCTTTTTCTTAACGTCTAAGGGAGCGGTGCACTCAAGACTGGTGCCCTGTTTCCCGGAAAGCCGATTAATTTAGCACAATTCTAATCATCCATATCTGGTCTATTGCAAATCCACCTATAAATTGATTATGATGGCCAAAACGCACACAAACCACTAAATAGCTATATGACATCGGCAGCAAAAGGTTAATATGACATCACTTCATTGCACCGGAAGCCCAATTACACCTGGTGAACTAGCAGAAATAATATGCAAGCGAAGATATAGTGCGCTATTCTGTTCTCAGTTTGTGACATTATATCGTATGTTTATTAGACAAGAGGTGGCATCAGAGATGCTGTGTCTCGTTTTCGGTGGCTTACCACCGGTGGCTACCGCCAATTGGTGTGCATCAGTATCGGTAGACTAATTAATAGGTAAAATCGAAAAATGACTAATTAAGGGCCATAACTCAATCAAATTTTATCGGGCCAGGCGGGTTTTCGAACTCGTCCGAAATATTCTTGGCAAGTATGTCTATTCCAAATTTTAAACAAATCGGAGGACGTTTGTTGAAGTTATCGCGCTAACGAGCTAAAAATTCACGAAAAATGACTAATTAAGGGCCATAACTCTATCAAATTTTATCGGACCAGGCCGGTTTTCGAACTCGTCCGAGATATTCTTGGGAGACACCTATATACCAAATTTCAATCAAATCGGATAACGTTTGTTGAAGTTATCGCGCTAACGAGCTGAAAATTCATGAAAAATGACTAATTAAGGGCCATAACTCTATCAAATTTTTTCGGACCAGGCCGGTTTTCGAACTCATCCGAGATATTCTTGGGAGACACCTAAATACCAAATTTCAATCAAATCGGATAACGTTTGTTGAAGTTATCGCGCTAACGACCTGAAAATTCAAAGGGCCATAACTCTGTAATAAATGTGCGGACGAACCCGATTTTTTGTCTGCAGCTTACGTGCATGGATATGTACTCACACACCAAATTTATAAGCAAAACACTTCGCCCGCCCGCCCGCCCGTCCGCCCGCCCACCCGCCCACCTTCCCTCATCAAACTATAAGTTTTGGAAAAAAACTTGACTAATAAATACGAATTACATATTCTATTTATCGTATAACAATGTCCAAAGCTATATATTTTAAGATTATAATTGCGAGAATTTCGGCATCGTGTTGCTTGACGCGCACGAATTTGACCTGCATTTAGGTAGAGATGCGGCTCGGCCCCGGCTGCCATTCAGCCAATCAGAACACACTTTTTGTCAACAAACCAATCAAATTATCGGAAGGTGATATGAATTAGTAATTGATATGAAATTGATTTATGACATACTTTCCAACGTAAATAATGATTGAGTCATATGATAAAATGTGGTTAGTCATAATGACCACGAAGTCGAGATTATGTACGGACAATTATATTATTATATTTCCTTTAATTAACGAGAGGCCGATCACGATCGGCAGATGTTTAATCCATACCTTGGCGATAGCGATTAGCTATTTTTTTAATTTTATAATTCCTTACACCAACCTTTTCATGAGTGCAAACAACAATTCACACTTAATATAGTGATCGTGTGAAAAATATTTAGTTATCACTTTGTGTCAACAGGATTGGTGTAGGATGTTAATATTTTTAAGCAAATAAACCAAATGACCCTCACTATGCAGGTTAGGGATGTGTTCCCATCAACTATGCCAAGAACTACATGTATAAACATAATCAATGGAAATATTTGAGTTATCAAATCGGATAGAATGGGGTTAATCTTTAAATACCCAAACTAATGAACTGATAAACACAAAATAGTCTATAATGAAAGTGTCAATGACACTGTAGCTCAACTTGGAAAGGGAATAATTTAATGTATTACAGTCAATGGAGCGATTAGGAATGTGGAAAGTTGAATGTCTAATACTAGTTTATAGACATGAAGAGAAATGTAAAATCCAAGATGGCTGCTGGTGGCCATGTTTTCGCCCGAATGACCCCAAAATGAGTCGTTCCCATCTACATGTCATCGTTAACATCCATGACAAATTTTATGATGTTCAGACTAAAGGTACGACCTGTAGCCCATGCTAAAGAATTTAGTCATACAAAGAGTAAAATCCAAGATGGCTGCTGGCGGCCATGTTTTTAGGCCGAATGATCCCAAAATGACTCGTTCCCATCTACATGTCATTATCAACATTCATGACAAATTTTATGACGATCAGACTAAAGGTACGACCTGTAGCCCATGCTAAAGAATTTAGTCATACAAAGAGTAAAATCCACGATGGCTGCTGGCGGCCATGTTTTTTGGCCAAATGACCCTAAAATTACTCGTTCCCATCTACATGTCAATATTAACATCCATAACAAATTTCATGATGATCAGACGGACAGTACGACCTGTGGCCCATGCTAATGGATTCAATTTTGAAATCCAAGATTGTCCGAATGACCCCAAAATGACTCGTTCCCATTTACATTCCAATTTCAACAGCCATGACAAATTTTATGATGATCAGACTAAAGGTACGACCTGTAGCCCGTGCTAAAGGATTTAGTCATACAAAGAGTAAAATCCAAGATGGCTGCTGGAGGCCATGTTTTTTAGCCGAATGACCCCAAAATTACTCGTTTCCATCCACATGTCATTGTTAACATCCATGACAAATTTCATGATGATCAGACTAAAGGTACGACCTGCAGCCCGTGCTAAAGAATTTAGTCATACAAAGAGTAAAATCCAAGATGGCTGCTGGAGGCCATGTTTTTTAGCCGAATGACCCCAAAATTACTCGTTCCCATCTACATGTCAATATTATCATCCATGACAAATTTCATGATGATCAGACGAACGATGGCCACTGGCGGCCATGTTTTTTGTCCGTATGACCCCAAAATGACTCGTTCCCATCTACATTCCAATTTCAACAGCCATGACAAATTTTATGATGATAAGACTAAAGGTACGACCTGTAGCCCGTGCTAAAGGATTTAGTCATACAAGGAGTAAAATCAAAGATGGCTGCTGGCGGCCATGTTTTTTGGCCGAATGACCCCAAAATGACTTGTTCCCATCTACATGTCATTATTAACATTCATGACAAATTTTATGATGATCAGACTAAAGGTACGACCTGAAGCCCGTGCTAAAGGATTTAGTCATACAAAGAGTAAAATCCAAGATGGCTGCTGGCGGCCATGTTTTTCAGCCAAATGACCCCAAAATGATTCGTTCCCATCTACATGTCATTGTTAACATTCATGACAAATTTCATGACAATAAGACAAACAGTACGGCCTGTAGCCCGTGCTAATGGATTGAATTTTGAAATCCAAGATGGCCGATGGCAGCCATGTTTTTTTTTCCAAATGACCCCAAAAGGACTCGTTCCCATCTACATGTCAATGTCAACATCCATGACAAATTTCATAATAATCGGACCAAAGGTACGAACTGTAGCCCGTGCTAAAGGATTTAGTCATACAAAGAGTAAAATCCAAGATGTTTTTCAGCCAAATGACCCAAATAAAGGAAATTGTTGACGCATCACACACGCACACACACACACACACGGACGACGGATACCAAGCCATGGCAATAGCTCAAACTTTACAAAGTAAAGTTGAGCTAAAAAGCATGTCATTGGATTTAGAAACCCATACAATAAGTCAGTCTCAAGAATACCAGCACCATTAATATTACCCTGGTACCCAAATGCAATTGAGGGAATTTCAAAATAAGACATTTCCTCTAATGATGTATATTCAATTGGTGATTTATTGAAACCCTTACTGAACCTGGATCAAAGTGAAAGGGATAATAATATATCTGTTTATCGCATAATATGTGAATATGGAACGGTTTAATTTTAATCCCAAATCCATGCAAATCAAAAGTGGATCACCATCAACCTGGACATAATATAGGAAAATGATCAAATGAAAAGCATCAAAACCATATGATTTGTGGAGAGGGTTAATCATTTTCAATGACATCATATCATGGAACTAAGGAATGTGTGGATTAATTTTTGTCTAAGATAAGACAACAGTGTCTGTAGACAACAATGTCTGTAAAACATCCCTACAAAGTAACAATGGACTGTTCCAATTTAATATTTTAGAATAGGTGTTCTATAGTGTGTGCACATTAACTAATGTAATGAACCTGTTTCAACAAAGGTGTTAACTTAATATTGCACAGAAAACAGAACTCCACCAGATAGCCATCAATCAATTTGACAATATTTTAAACAAATTTGCAGCCAGTGGTACCACTATCAGGCTTTATAGCATGCCATATCTAATGTTCATAGTGATAATTAACTCATTTCAATAACACACATGGTCTGTGAGATATCATCTCTTCAAATTCCCAGCAGTAATTACTTGAATTATAAAGGGTCATAACTCTGTTAAAATATATCGGATCAAACCCATATTCGAACTCGATCTGTATTTAGGGGTGATAAATTCATATACCAAATTTGGTGTTGATCAGATGCAAAATGTTTTGAGTCATAGCAGCTTGGGTGAATTCTAAGTAAACATAAGAGTGAAATGGTTAATTAAACAATACCAAAAACCATACAGATGAAGAACGTGCTAAGAAAAACCTAGGTAAGAAATATGAGGCAGATCTGGGCAGATCAGAAGAAATATGTTCAACTTATTGCATTGGATAGCATGTGTGTAAAGGGTTAATTATTTTCTAAACCGATCAACCAATCAATACCAAAAACTATACAGATGAGTTGTGTGCCATCATAAACCAAAATATCAAATATGAATACAATCGGACAAAAAATACTTTGATTATAGCATTGGATTTTTTTTATTTATTTTATTTTTTTTTATTTTCGAAAAAAGGGTCATAACTCCTTTAAAATAAATCGGAACAAACCCATATTCGAACTCGATCTGTATTTTGGGCTCTGAAACTCGCATACCAAATTTGGTTCCGATCAGATAAAAAAAATTTGAGTTATGACAGCATGCGTGAATTCGAAGTCGAAAAAGGGCCATAACTCCGTATAAAAAAACTCGGATCAAACCCATATTCGAATTTGATCTGTATTTTGGTCTGAGAAACTCATATACAAAATTTAGTTCCGATCGATAGAAAATATATGAGTTATCGCACCATGCGTAAAGTGTCTACGGACAGACAGACAGACAGACGGATGCACGCACGACGAGTGGTCAATCCGGACGTCGACATTATGTTTACCATACTATGGTATGGGTAAACATAAAAATACTAACATTCGTATATCACTACATAAAATACTTGTTTTAAATTGAAAAAAAAAGACGATACAAACCAGAAATCTAACTCCGGTATACATGCCGTTCGGCCGCGGTGTACTTGCCGTTCGGCCGCAGTGTACTTAGCCGTTCGACCGTGGTGTCAGATTTGTAACCGCGGTTGTGTGCTCAACCGCGGTTACAAACTCTGACACCACGGGTCGAACGGTAAGTACACCGCAGTGGCAGTGGACATTTTTTTTGTCCAGCGGGGTATATATTAAACCAGGAAACGTTTAGCTTTCTCACCACTTTATTATTAGGGGAGAATATTTTAACAATGATTTGTCGGTCGAGTTGGGGCTCCAATGGGGGCGAGTTTCGATAGTTGTGTATGGGTAAATGTCTAATTACTGATTTAGACATAGGCCTATCAGACTAGGCTATATTAATAAGTGACTTCTCTCAAACAACCCCTTCCGTGTAACTAGATAAACTAAAATGCATGGATATATATGTATATTACGCTCAGCGCGATAGTCATTCGAATTGACTTTATAAGCATATATTTCAATGTACATACGCGATTATATATGCATGACGTACACCTGCCAGTGAAGAACTATCGAGATTTTTTTTGGCGACGTCACTGAATTAACGTCGTACTTCGTAGTATCAGGAACCGATAGAATGACGGATGGAACCGATAGAATGACCATTGACGTGACGTTATTTAATTACAATCGGTTATCGGTCGGGATCGGTTATCGGTCGGTATCGGTTTTTGCATTAAGACACGACCCCTTAACGAAGTTTAACTGTAACCAACTTGAAATCAAAAGCTCAAATAATTTGTCTTTAAGAAGTAAAGTAAAGTATTTGGGGTGGGGAGGAGTAGTTTTAAATATCATAACTCTGTCCCTATTCACCCAAGGACCTCTCACTGTGAGATCCAACGGTTTAGTGATTTCGGAGGATATGTTTTAGGAGTTACTGTAACTCATTGGAAGCAAAAGTGATAAACCCCCACTTTTGACTTGCCAGATATTCAAAATTCATTCACTTCTAAAGAGAAATTATAATTTGTTGACAAGCCAGACTGCTTAGAACAACGTACATGCATGGGCTTCTATTTCATATTTAAATTGTACTTTAATTACCCCCCCCCCCCCCCCCCATTCTCCCCAGTTGTTATTTGTTTATCAAACATGTCAGACAGATAGGATCAGATCTGACCTGTGTAATAAGGAATGCTTATATTGTTAGGTACATGCAAGATTAAGTGTTTCATAACAGGGGTGTATGGTTTTCAGATTTATATGTAGTTTATACAATACAAAAGTGTTATCTATGTAATGTTATACAGACATAATATGATGAGGATGCTTGCCCCTAAGAACCCTAAATCGAAACAGATTACCATAATTCATATAAAAGACAGTAAGTAGCCCTCAGTCAATGATTTCACACATTACAATGTTTTACAAGTAGCTTGGACACTAAAATTTATAGCCTTCAATGTTAATCTTTTAAAATTCAATCAACCATGACAATATGAATAAATTGGAAAATAAGGTTCCTGGAAATATTAACAACATCTATTATCTTGATTTTAAAAACAAGGCATCACTTACAATAATCATGTAGATCTGCCTGTTACCTATTGCATAAATAAATCATATTGGCTATCAGCCATTATTTTAATTTCACATTGAAGCATGTGCCTGAAGGGCTAATATATTTTTCAAAAGTCAATTAATCAGTCAATACCAAAATCAATAGAAGTGAATAGTGTGCAAAGATAACCATAGATAAGACATATGAGGAAGAGTCATTGTACATTATAGGAGAAACAAGAGTTTCATGCTGCCATTAAATCAAAATTGACAGATGGCAGCAGTGTTGTTTATCTTTGACTTCATCTAACCAAAGGCCAGAGCTAGTATCTGTGCCAGAGCTCTGTACAATATGTCATCACTCAATTAATAACAAGATTTCACTTGGAATGCAACATCTATAAAATATGCTCTCATATATTCTGGATATTGGATGTTCATATTAATGGTAATTTATTGATATTATTATATTGCATGCAACTACTGCAATAAAATCTTCATATTTTCAAAACAGACATCACACCTAATTAATTGTACAAAACTGACAAAACTGAAACAAATGAAAGTGTCAATGACAATTTTATTATTATTATTATATTAAAAAGTTAAAAAAAAAATTAAAAAAATTGTTTTGTTGTTAAATTGAGCAAGGAGTTCAATCTAAAAAAATAAAATAATTTTTTTTGTCATAACTCCTTTAAAATAAATCAGATCAAACCCATATTCGAATTCAATCTGTATTTTGGGCTGAGAAACTCACTACCAAATTTGGTTCCAATCAGATAAAAATTGTTTGAGTTATGGCAGAATGTGTGAATTCTAAGTCGAAAAAGAGCCGTAACTCTAGAGTGGAAAAATGATGGTCTCCCAGAATCATTCAATCTATATTTCGAGACAAATATGGGTATTAAATACCCGCTTAAAAGGTTTCTTTGAAATCGCGAAATAGTTTTCTGGATTCATTTCCGACATTCAACTTCCCCACAAGAATAAAAAGTTTTTAAAAATCATTGGTCAACATATTCCTTACTTCTTTTCCTACAAAAGTTACCTGTAATAACCCATACTGCCCAGAATGTACACGCTGACCCCATCATAATCCTGAATTATTAACCATTTTTTCTTATAGATACACATTATCTAGGTGGTAAGTTCCTTTGTATGCATATTACACATTTTATGACCTATTCTACTTCTCCACTATTCAAAAGCGCTCATTTGACTGGATCTCATCCCACTTATCTTGTGGGTTCACTCTAACATATGGACATGTGACTCTTTATTACAATGTATATACATTAAGGAAACCCACGAGATCCCATGATTGTGCTACCACAGATCCTGAAATTCACATGTTTGTATATGTAAATACAAATACATATCTACACAAATATATATCTTATATCTGTATATACATGCCACTTCTATCATAACCATGCAGAGTTATAACTTATTCACTATATGGTGTGGACGGGAAGACAGCACAATTTGTAGCTACGTCCACTCCAGGCAAAGTGCACCCAACTCGTGGTTAATGAGTTGTGTAATGAGCTGAATAGCCATACATATACATCACACTAACCCTGATCTGGATAATTAAACAAAATATCTATTGTGTCACTTTAATTATCCATATCTTTATTTCACATTTAACTGTACTTTAATGTTATTGTATGCACTCTGTCAATAAACGATCTATCTATCAAAATCTGAATTATATAACAATATAGCAGATGCTGAAATACATCTCAGGGCATCAGGTTTATATGGTGGGAACTCACAGAAAGGCAAACAGAAATCAGACTATAGCCTATTATAAAATTGTCATTGTCAGACTACAAAAGAAGGATTACATCATGACTGAATCAGGTGACATGGATCTAATACCCAGTAACAATGGGTGGACCAGACGGCAAACACAGTCAATGCAGAATAAAAAATCCAAACTAGGTCCGGAATCGCTGAGTCAGGTTACAAATATCATGCATATATTTTAATGGGATGGTTTTTTGTAATTAACCCCCTGAGAGTCTGTCAACTGTTGTGTTGATGAAGTGACAAAAGGAGCAGCTATATTGCTCATTTCAGTTTGGGCCTTTGACTCTGTCATTTGAAACAACCCCCTCCACCCCATGTCCACAATGTTTCTTCTCAGCTGATTTAGTAGATTATTTAATTCAACCCTTTCCTCACTGAGTGGATTCTCCAATTCAGTTGTAAAAGTATACAATAGAATGGTCTATTTATGAACATCATATATTCATATTATAAAAGCAGGAGCAATGTGCAGTTACGATTACAATTCAATCTTTTGAAAATTGTACTGCTGTTTGGATATACATAATTATAATGCCTATAAAAATAAAGCTTGTGTTTGGGTTAATAATAACATGCTCTGAAAAAAAGTTGTCACTCTATTATTATTATTATTTTTTTTTTAATATTTCAAAGTTAGTGGGTGTGACACGGAGTGCTGTGGTACAAATGCCACATAAAATAATTCAAAACGGGTATTATTTTTACTTTATATTCATTATTCAAGGAAATTTATCTTTACTGATATCCCAATTGGTAGCGCATGAAATCTTACAATTTTTGTTGAAACTTAAAGGATTGCTATCCTGATGAAACAACAAAACACTATCGGAAAGCCACCCCTATTGTGATCACAATGATCCAAGTCCCATAACAATCGCGTAATAAATAAGCCGAGAAATAAATAAATAATACCCCCACCGGTGGTCGGCTATCTCCGTCGCAATTCCTCATATGACGTCAAATGAGTAAACTAATTAAAAACACGGAATCAGAGTGGGAGTTAATTGTGTCTACCTATATGACGTCATATGAGTGGCGATGGAAAATGCGGAATCGACATCAGCGCGTGAGTGTAATGGAATTACTGTGGGTATGCCAATAGCATTGTGAACACGACGTGAATTGTCATCGCCCGGTGAGTTATCTTCACTTGTGATTTGTCATATAAAGTGCTGTTTGGAAAGTTATTGTTTGACAAAAAAATATAGAAGGCCGATTGAGCGGGGTAGATACCACTTCCGTGTCAAAAATAAATCTTATAAAAACACGAGCCGACATGTGAACTCTTTTCGGGTGCGTGTTCACGATGTTGTTATAATTTTCCATATATATGCCCTGAGTGTCCCGTATTTACAACCATTCATTCGTGACAATGCCAAATAAATGCAGTATTTACGCCTGTGGCCGGTATAGTGACTCTTAATTAGGTATAATTCTGCATTAATTTCCAAACGATGTTCGTTTACGTGACATTTGGCGGGATTTCGGTGGGGAAACCCGTTGCGCAAAATCAGAAACTACATACAGAATACATATACCAAACAAGAGATGGGCTGTCGTCTGGTGCATACCCCCTTATGGCATACCGCCTAGTGTGGGCATATCTATAACTTATGACTGCTATACTCAGACAGATGGACCCAAAAATCAGCATTTTCATATAAACAAAGATGATTAACTATAGAACAAAAAACAAAAACAAAATAGTTTATAGTGGTGAACATCCATACAAAATTTCATTGAGATCCGAGCATTACTATTCAAGTTATGACCTGAACAGACATCAGATGGACCAAACAGCCAACATTTCCATATAAACAAAGATGTATTAACTCTAGAATGGAAAAGCGGAACAGAACAATGGAATCCTCTATTGAATGTCCTCATAGTAGTGAACATCCATACCAAATTTCATTGAGATCCCAGCACAACTGTTGAAGTTACGACATGAACAGACACCAGCTGGACCAAAAAGCCAACATTTCCAGATAAACAAAGATGTAATATGATCATACGTAAACGTAATTTGCGCCCGCTTGTTACTGTTCATGGGATTATCGGATGAATTTTTATCTTTAGAAAGATTTAATGATAAACCCTAACGGGACAAAAGAAAATAATATATACAATGTATGTAAATAATAACATATAACGTAAATGTGGATGTTTAGACTGCCCGTGTAAACCAAGTCTCAGCTGTCTGGCCATCGACGCAGTCCCGTCTGGAATTTTGCGCGCCGATGTAGGTTGTGACATCATGATGTACGTCTTGATTTCATGACGCCTTTACTGGTTTCACAAGAAGCAATCTTAAAAGGACTTTGCGATCTTTCAATCGGAACTTATAGTTTCCGTTTGTCGGCTTTGAAATTTGAGAATATTTCTTCAATCTTTTAGGTGGAAATACCGTTAGAAAATGGAAGATCAAATATAAACGGCCAGTTAGGCCCATAGAATCCTCTTTCGGGGCAAATATTTTTAATAATTTTATAAAATATGTAAACAAAACTTTTTCAAGCAATTTCAGTTTTTGTTAACCAGGGCTTTGGTTTAATTTACATTCATTTTTTAAAAATATCTTTGGCTTTAGGAGCATGATGTTCCTACGTATGATGAAGTATAGATAACATTTACCAGAACAAAGTTTTTTATTTTTGCCCTGGAACATTTTGCCCAATTGCACATTTCAAGGTGGTATTAATCAATACAAAATGGCGGCCGTCGCCAACAATAATTTTTTGGACTCGGCTGACCCTTGACTTTATATGAATAAATTATTCTATTTTAGGTAAAGTTCAATCTACTTTTAGATTGGGCTGAAAAAGTCGATTAGTATATCTCATATCCGCATATGTATACCCTAGGTCGCTTCGCTGCCGCGGGAGAGCGGGCGCTATAACTCTAGAATGGAAAATCCGAACAAAACGATGGTACCCTCTTTTTAATGTCCTCATAGTAGTGAACATCCATACCAAATTTCATTGAGATCCCAGCACAACTGTTGAAGTTACGACATGAACAAACACCAGACAGACCAAAAAGCCAACATTTCCAGATAAACAAAGATGAATAACTCTAGAATGGAAAAACCGAACAAAACGATGTAACACTCTATTGAATGCCCTCATAGTAGTGAACATCCATACAAATTTTATTGAGATCCGAGCACTACTGTTCAAGTTATGACATGAACAGACACCAGACGGACCAAAAAGCCAACATTTCCAAATAAACAAAGATGAATAATTCTAGAATGGAAAATCCGAACAAAACGATGGAAACCTCTATTTAATGTCCTCATAATAGTGAACATCCATACCAAATTTCATAGAGATCCGAGCACTACTGTTCAAGTTATGACATGAACAGACATCGGATGGACTGACAGGTGCAAAACAGTATACCCCCCTTTTAAAAAAAAAGGGGGTATAATAAAGAGCATTTAATTTGACGAGTCAGTCATGGTTACAAATACATACAATTGCAATTAAAGTGGGGAGTATGTTGATGAATAATTTAGTAAAGTATTCACAATGACAACGGGTACAGGACGACTATTCTAAGTCGAGTCCCCATTTTCCTTCACTACGACTCAATAAAGAGCGTTCCATGTTAAGAGTATTCCTAATATGGTGCGAATAAAAAGAGTTTAATAAACCGGAAATTGCTATGACTTATATAAAGCATGTATATCGCAAGTTCGTGTACATGTATTTACGTGTATTGGTGTAATCAGTAAACAATCACGATGACAACTGTTCTAAGTCGAGTCCCCATGCTCCTTTACCATGATGCAATAAAGAGCGTTCACTGTTAAGCCTATTCCGATATAATGCGAATAAAGAGCGCTTGTATATGTGACTACATATTAAACCGGATTATTATCCCTCCTTCTAAAAGTGTTATATATAATTGGATGTTTAAACGAACCACGGCGAACGTTTATATATTTTATAATCCTATTGTTATTCGTAATTGATACAAAGAGGTCGATTTATGACCTGGATATTCAATAGACCGCATCGCTAGAGTGCTAATTTTATAGGCCACTAACCATGCATAGACGCAGCGAATTTTTATCAGTGACAGTCGGCAAGATTTGGGGGGGTGGGGGTGGGGAAACAATATTCTGAAATATATATAAACACCCTATTGCCCTAATATATACATGATTCATAACTATGAAAATGAACCTTGCTAATGAATGGCTTGATTATATTTGATTAAATCCGACAGCAATAAACCGAATATTTATGTTTTACCGAGTTACGATAAATTAAAACGAAACGCTCTTTATTGACACACGACTATTAAGGGCATCTGGAAATTGGAATGTTTACGAGATGATAATTGTCTAATAACTGTGTAAGTCTTCGCATATATATGCAATCTTTATATGAATATATAATATATAATATAACTTGGACTATTCCGGTAACGAAAAAAAATATATAAACACGAGCACGTGTTTATATAGATAACTGCACGCAAAACCAAATAATATACGTAATATACGGGCATGGCTTTATAATAACAACACATCGCGATACATATAATAATAACACGATAAAGACGTTTAATTACGAGAACGGCGATGAATTTCGGTGAAGTTTTGCATTCGCAGAGTTTTCCCATAACGCAACAACCTTCAAAGGCCGCGATTGAATTCATGCAAACTTTATATACCATTGTTGCGTATCTATGCGTTGTCAATGAGTTACCACGTGATCGATCATGTGCTATGCTTCTGTTTACATGTGACAATCATGTGATCGGGCCGATGATCACGTGACTTCGTCTACAACACAAAATCTTCGGCTAACTTCGGAATTTTTTTTAATCGTTATAAAAATAACGATTGGCGGCCGAATATTAGATTATATGTGCCCAATGGACATTTTATATATATATTATCGGTATAGTATTTTCTTTCAGGACCGCATTCCTTTAATACATTTAAATATTAGAACAGTATATATGTATGAAAACATGAAATCAACACTTGTTGTTCATTAATATTCAGTATATACCACTAGATGCATACAAACCGTTCCTGTGTTGTGTTTGCAGTCTAATCATCACAAATTAGTTTTAACTCTTTTAATATTTGCATTAATTAGCATGTGATTCACTGGAAATAATGTTGAATGAAGTAGTCAATTTCGCTTTATTACATAGCATTGGTGCATGACTTTTCCCATGCAATTAACCGAATATGCATAAAGCACTGCACTGAGCATAGAAACCACCGACTCCCATTAAACAACACACAAACCAGCCCATAACTATTTATTTAAACAGGTAATATTGCAACTGTTTTCAAGCTTCTTCAATGACATCTATTCAGAAATTGAAGGCCATTTCTCATCAATTTTGATGTTTTTTCAAGTGCATGCCCTCTCTAAGTTCATAGAATGACAATACCTCAAATATCAGCTAAAAATAGCATTGTTATATTGTCCTAAGAGAACAATATACCCATTCTAGAAGAAGCTTAGTATGAGATTGGCCCCGCAAAGTGCTTTAAATGTGGTATGATTACCATTTTGGAATTTTGCATGCCAATACCTCTGACTGAAAAAAGTGCCTTTTGCTGGAAGTTGTGTCCCCTTGCCCTTGGTTGCTTCTGGCGCCACTGGTTAACCCTGATTCAGTCATCAAAGGGTTAATATTATGATCGCTGGCTTACAGCCCAAGATCATGGACTGTGTGCTATCTGGTTCAAAGCTAATTGCGCACCAGAAAGGCATATAACCCGGTTCAACCATGTAATTATATCCATTAGAGCGGGGAAACAAGAGAGCGTCATAGAAGGGAGGCAATTAAGGGGACAATAGGCCAGATGCCGAACAAGCAGTCACATCAAACGCCTAATGATTTAGTAAAGGTAAATGCTGATTTCGTACACGATTCTAACAAAAGGTAGCTGGAGTTACAACGGCAAATGGTAAAGGGTGAAATTAGATGATTTTCATTGACTCAACAAAAAAAATTGAGTATATATCTAGCATTGAACTGCTGGACAAGATTCACCTCTGAAGATTGAGTAGGCAAGGATTGATCTTAATTTTAATGAAGATTGGGCAGGAAAGGATTGCTGGTTGCTAAATATTGGGTAGGGATGACTGAGATACACCATTTTAATGAAGATTGGGTGGGGATGAAGGAGATATATATAAAGATTGGGTAGGGATGATCGAGATATATGATTGGGTGGGGGATGAAGGAGATATAAGATAGGGTGGGGATGAAGGAGATGTAAGATTGGGTAGGGATGAAGGAGATGTAAGATTGGGTAGGGATGAAGGAGATGTAAGATTGGGTGGGGGATGAAGGAGATATAAGATTGGGTAGGGATGAAGGAGATGTAAGATTGGGTAGGGATGAAGGAGATGTAAGATTGGGTGGGGGATGAAGGAGATATAAGATTGGGTGGGGATGAAGGAGATATAAGATTGGGTAGGGATGAAGGAGATGTAAGATTGGGTGGGGGATGAAGGAGATATAAGATTGGGTAGGGATGAAGGAGATGTAAGATTGGGTAGGGATGAAGGAGATGTAAGATTGGGTGGGGGGTGAAGGAGATATAAGATTGGGTGGGGATGAAGGAGATATAAGATTGGGTAGGGATGAAGGAGATGTAAGATTGGGTGGGGGATGAAGGAGATATAAGATTGGGTAGGGATGAAGGAGATGTAAGATTGGGTAGGGATGAAGGAGATGTAAGATTGGGTGGGGGATGAAGGAGATATAAGATTGGGTAGTGATGAAGGAGATGTAAGATTGGGTAGGGATGAAGGAGATGTAAGATTGGGTGGGGATGAAGGAGATATAAGATTGGGTAGGGATGAAGGAGATGTAAGATTGGGTAGGGATGATCGAGATATATGATTGGGTGGGGATGAGGGAGATATAAGATTGGGTGGGGATGAGGGAGATATAAGATTGGGTGGGGATGAGGGAGATGTAAGATTGGGTGGGGGATGAAGGAGATATAAGATAGGCTGGGGATGAAGGAGATATAAGATAGGCTGGGGATGAAGGAGATATAAGATAGGCTGGGGATGAAGGAGATATAAGATAGGCTGGGGATGAAGGAGATGTAAGATTGGGTGGGGGATGAAGGAGATGTAAGATTGGGTAGGGATGAAGGAGATGTAAGATTGGGTGGGGATGAAGGAGATATAAGATTGGGTGGGGATGAAGGAGATGTAAGATTGGGTAGGGATGAAGGAGATGTAAGATTGGGTGGGGGATGAAGGAGATATAAAATTGGGTAGGGATGAAGGAGATGTAAGATTAGGTAGGGATGAAGGAGATGTAAGATTGGGTGGGGGATGAAGGAGATATAGGATTGGGTAGGGATGAAGGAGATGTAAGATTGGGTGGGGATGATCGAGATAGATGATTGGGTGGGGATGAAGGAGATATAAGATTGGGTAGGGATGAAGGAGATGTAAGATTGGGTAGGGATGATCGAGATATATGATTGGGTGGGGGATGAAGGAGATATAAGATAGGGTGGGGATGAAGGAGATGTAATATTGGGTAGGGATGAAGGAGATGTAATATTGGGTGGGGGATGAAGGAGATATAAGATTGGGTAGGGATGAAGGAGATGTAAGATTGGGTAGGGATGAAGGAGATGTAAGATTGGGTGGGGGATGAAGGAGATATAAGATTGGGTAGGGATGAAGGAGATGTAAGATTGGGTGGGGGATGAAGGAGATATAAGATAGGCTGGGGATGAAGGAGATGTAAGATTGGGTAGGGATGAAGGAGATGTAAGATTGGGTAGGGATGAAGGAGATATAAGATAGGCTGGGGATGAAGGAGATGTAAGATTGGGTGGGGATGAAGGAGATGTAAGATTGGGTAGGGATGAAGGAGATATAAGATAGGCTGGGGATGAAGGAGATATAGGATTGGGTAGGGATGAAGGAGATGTAAGATTGGGTGGGGATGATCGAGATAGATGATTGGGTGGGGATGAAGGAGATATAAGATGGGTAGGGATGAAGGAGATGTAAGATTGGGTAGGGATGATCGAGATATATGATTGGGTGGGGATGAAGGAGATGTAATATTGGGTAGGGATGAAGGAGATATAAGATTGGGTGGGGGTGAAGGAGATGTAAGATTGGGTGGGGATGAAGGAGATGTAAGATTGGGTGGGGGATGAAGGAGATTTAAGATTGGGTGGGGATGAAGGAGATGTAAGATTGGGTGGGGGATGAAGGAGATATAAGATTGGGTGGGGATGAAGGAGATGTAAGATTGGGTGGGGATGAAGGAGATATAAGATTGGGTGGGGATGAAGGAGATGTAAGATTGGGTAGGGATGAAGGAGATGTAAGATTGGGTGGGGGATGAAGGAGATATAAGATTGGGTAGGGATGAAGGAGATGTAAGATTGGGTAGGGATGAAGGAGATGTAAGATTGGGTGGGGGATGAAGGAGATATAGGATTGGGTAGGGATGAAGGAGATGTAAGATTGGGTGGAGATGATCGAGATAGATGATTGGGTGGGGATGAAGGAGATATAAGATTGGGTAGGGATGAAGGAGATGTAAGATTGGGTAGGGATGATCGAGATATATGATTGGGTGGGGGATGCAGGAGATATAAGATAGGGTGGGGATGAAGGAGATGTAATATTGGGTAGGGATGAAGGAGATGTAATATTGGGTGGGGGATGAAGGAGATATAAGATTGGGTAGGGATGAAGGAGATGTAAGATTGGGTAGGGATGAAGGAGATGTAAGATTGGGTGGGGGATGAAGGAGATATAAGATTGGGTAGGGATGAAGGAGATGTAAGATTGGGTGGGGGATGAAGGAGATATAAGATAGGCTGGGGATGAAGGAGATGTAAGATTGGGTAGGGATGAAGGAGATGTAAGATTGGGTAGGGATGAAGGAGATATAAGATAGGCTGGGGATGAAGGAGATGTAAGATTGGGTAGGGATGAAGGAGATGTAAGATTGGGTAGGGATGAAGGAGATATAAGATAGGCTGGGGATGAAGGAGATATAGGATTGGGTAGGGATGAAGGAGATGTAAGATTGGGTGGGGATGATCGAGATAGATGATTGGGTGGGGATGAAGGAGATATAAGATTGGGTAGGGATGAAGGAGATGTAAGATTGGGTAGGGATGATCGAGATATATGATTGGGTGGGGATGAAGGAGATGTAATATTGGGTAGGGATGAAGGAGATATAAGATTGGGTGGGGGTGAAGGAGATGTAAGATTGGGTGGGGATGAAGGAGATGTAAGATTGGGTGGGGGATGAAGGAGATTTAAGATTGGGTGGGGATGAAGGAGATGTAAGATTGGGTGGGGGATGAAGGAGATATAAGATTGGGTGGGGATGAAGGAGATGTAAGATTGGGTGGGGGATGAAGGAGATATAAGATTGGGTAGGGATGAAGGAGATGTAAGATTGGGTGGGGATGATCGAGATATAAGATTGGGTGGGGATGAAGGAGATATAAGATTGGGTAGGGATGAAGGAGATGTAAGATTGGGTAGGGATGATCGAGATATATGATTGGGTGGGGATGAAGGAGATATAAGATTGGGTAGGGATGATCGAGATATATGATTGGGTGGGGGATGAAGGAGATATAAGATTGGGTAGGGATGAAGGAGATAGGGATGAAGGAGATGTAAGATTGGGTGGGGATGTTGGAGATATAAATATTGGGTGGGGATGAGGGAGATATAAGATTGGGTGGGGATGAGGGAGATATAAGATCGGGTAGGGATGATGGAGATATAAGATTGGGTAGGGATGAGGGAGATATAAGATTGGTTAGGGATGATGGATATATAAGATAGGGTGGGAATGATTGGAGATATAAGAATGTTTAGGGATGAAGGAGATATAAGATTGGGTAGGGATGAAGGAGATATAAATTTTGGGTGGGGATGAGGGAGATATAAGATAGGGTAGGGATGTTGGAGATATAAGATTGGGTAGGGATGATGGAGATATAAGATTGGGTGGGGATGAGGGAGATATAAGATAGGGTGTGAATGAGGGAGATATAAGAATGGGTAGGGATGAAGGAGATATAAGACTGGGTAGGGATGAAGGAGATATAACATTGGGTAGAGATGATGGAGGTTAAATATTGGGTGGGGATGAGTGTGATAAGATTGGGTGGGGATGAGTGTGATAATATTGTTCAGGGATGAAGGAGATATAAGATTGGGTAGGTATGATGGAGGTATAAGATTGGGTAGGTATGATGGAGGTATAAGATTGGGTTGGGGATGAAGGGTTTATAAGATGATGAAGGGGCTATAAGATTGGGTTGGGATGAAGGAGATACACCATTTAATGAAGATTTGGTGGATGATGGAGATACACCATTTAAGTATTGTTTCTCTTAAAGGCCCATTTAAATGTTTGAACCCCAAAATTATGTATACATTATGTATACATAATTTGGTAAGAGGTATCTCAAAACATACATATGCAGAAGATTTCCAAACAAATTTGTTGATATAGCACTGAAAATACATGTTTTGTTCCTTATATTTTTCGATAAATTTGAGATCAATTTAAATGCTTTAATCAGCGGTTGCATAAAAATTGCACATGTATATCATGAGAGGAAGATCGATAGCTGTTTTCACTCTGAAAAATTTATAGTACTCCATAATTTTTTACAATTAAAACAATGAGAAAGCAGTGTGTGAAGTTTAAAAATTGTTTCATGTTAAAGGTACTCAATCCGAATCGATGGTCCCCACATCATCAGATTCCAACAAAACAAAACATTTTGAAATGCCACTTCAGTTATCAGAATCGATTAATTGCCCAAAAATAATGCTAACCACAGTCAACTATAGTATAAAATTCCCCAAAACCTGTTATTTATCAACATTTTGTTAAATGAAATTTTGACGGTTTGTCAAATATCTGACACAAAAGATCCACTTGATTTTAGAGTTATCCATCTTCATCCGCAATTTGGTCTGAGACCGTTTTCTAATCTACTTTTTACTGTGCCACTAAAAAGTATTGGTGGTGAAAAATAATAGATTTACAAATAGATATCTGATCACTCTGAGCTTTGATGGGTGGATTCCTTGACTCGAATCAAATATTGTTTACCCACGAAGCCAAGAAAATAGTAATTTGCAAGCGTTAATTCGGATTATGCATCTTTAAGATATAAACACAATATACCTTTTCCGGAAGTCATGCGTTATTCCGTTTCCGATTCAAGAATTTCAATGAATACAAATATCGCAATATTTGATTGAGATCTGATCATCGTGTCAAAGTTGTATTTTTTATGACTTCAATGCTTCTTTCTGGGAATATAACGCTCATAAAAAGGTAGTTCATGTATTTATCAACCTATATAAATTTAAGGGGTAAACTTCAAAAGCGAATATTATAAGGTGTATTTTGGAGTGCAAACCCGCCATATGACTTTAATGTTCGAATCCCCAGATTACTTTATATACAACATATTCTATATTATATTCCATTTGAAAGAGGAAGCGTCAAAGCATTGTATTATCAACTTATCCGGTCGAATAAACTGTGAACACATGCTTTTGTCGAGGTACCAGTGTGTGTTCTGAGTTGTTCGGTACTTATTTTTTATCCGGATTGTACTGCCAGTCCATCAATCTCGATGCTGGGGGAATAACTCAATATCCTAGTTTTCAAATTTGATACATTCTAGGTAAGTATTAAAGGGGATAAGTCATATGGATGACTCTGGGAATTTCTATCACTTGGTGGAGACTCCTGGGACACAGCTTTTCTGTAACCTGGTGGAATATATCTATTTTTTATTCTTATTTCATGCAAACAATACTCAGTAACATTGACTCTATAAAGAAATAATTGGGGACCCAAATGTTAAACATGGTCTATCTCTTCTGGGCCATAATCACAACATATACTTTTTATAAAACATTTTTCTGTGAAATAAAACAAAGACAAAGCTAAAGATTGGGTATATTATTTTTGGTGGTTTAGTCAATTCAGCAACTACTGCAGAAAGTTGATTCATTGGGAAATCATCCACTACACGTAGAAACAGCAATGTCCCCAGGGTATAAGGTTTACTGTCATTGCCTAATATCAAAAAATCTTTGACATAGCTGGAACGCTTATGCCTCATGTGCTATGCACCATACATCTGAGCCACCAGGACTGTTTAGCTCAGGTCGGTCGGCAAACCAACTGAGATCAATCAACACCTCGATGAAGCTACAAATCACTACAATTCAGCAGAATGTTCCATCTGCAGACTTTTTTAAAAGGGAGATAATTATATAAAGTGTGCAGACTCAACAGACGTTTTTAATTGGAGTTTATATAACCATAGACTTCTGACAGCTGCCAGTGAATCTTTAAATGATAATTAGCTTTTTTTTAGCCAAGATGTTAGTGAAATTACAGGCAGATGGAACTTACATGCAAGTTAAGTATTTTTATTTCCAAAGCCTTCCAAAACATTCAAGGTTAAGTCTACATCAGGAATTTGTCTTATTTTGTTATCACTTCTTTCAATACTCTTCAACATTTGTCATATCCCTATTTGAAAGCTGTGTTATTGAATAATGGGGAGGGTGCAAGAAACAGGTTTGCAATTTGCGTTCTTTTAAACCAAGACATTTATGTTATGCATATATCAGCCAATGGCAAAGGGGAGTGAAGTAAGAGTCTCCTGAGTTTCCCTTTCCACCACCCTTGGTCAGGGATGTGGCTAGAGGGGGTTGTTTACAAATGCATCCAATCTCGAACCGAATCAGGGGTGAGATTCGCGAATCAAATCAAATCTCAAAATGAATATACATATGAGCCAAACTTGGGTATCAAAATACCAGTTTCAACGAACCTGGGTAACGTAATGCCAGTTTTGTGAACCTGAGAAAGTTAGTGCCCAAAACCATGAGATGAAGATCAATTCAGCTCTATTATATAATTACTGTGTACTGGGGCAAGATATAGGGTTACAATCAGATGGGTGATGGAGCGTGCATGTTACAACGGAAAACTTAAACTCTAAGACCCACTGCAAGTTTCAGTCATAAAGAATCTTCTTTCTTCAGATTATAAAAGTTGGTACAATTTGTGTTTTGAAAATCATGAACATTGTAAGTCTGCAAGTACATTTCAAGAATGCCTACACGAACATAGTTATCTCGTATTGATCAAGATTGTTCCTATTTGTAAAATGTTTTCAACATTTCCAATGACTCCCTACATTTGCGTGATTGGGTGAGAAATACACTGTATGCCTATTACCGTTACGTTGTTGGGAGGTATATGTTACAAGTCAATGCAGCAAGACAAAAACAGTGAGCTATGCTAATATTTTAGCATTATATAACAGACCTACAGTTAGATTTGAGTTTAGGATATTAAGACTTCTTCAACCTCATGGTCTTTTTCACCCACGAGAAATCCAAGAATAGTGATTCCAAAGTAATAGAATCCTATGATCTAATCAGCAGCCCGATTCGCGAATCCAATTGTATCTCAAAGCTTAGCAGAGTCTTACTAGAGGGTTTCAGTTTTTCGAGAAGTTACCAACTGATGGCCATTACAGTCTAAAGTTTTTTTTACAAAAGAAAGAAAGATTTAAATAAATAACGGCCAGAATATAAAACTATCATAACAATTTCAGCTTATTTTTGGTCCAACTACGGTAATGATGTGTCAAGCATGAAACTTCGAACAGTTGCAAATTTGGACCAAAGTGGGTTTTTTTGGGAGGGGGGGGGGGGGGAGTAGGTGCAAAAAGAAGATTTTAAATTCAAGATTTCCAATGAGTTGAAAGCCCCGATGTTAGGATCATAATAGTCGATCAAAAGCTCTTCAAAGATTGTATTTGTATAAATGTTTATACTACAGACTATAAACAAATTTATCTTCACTTATCCTGTCATAATTTGCCTATCAAACAAAGAGGTTTAGCAGATTTAGTTACATAACAAATAAAATCTTTTATTTAACAATTTGCTTTAATATTTTCCCTCAAATACATGCAGAAACAACTGGGCAGTTTTCGATTCGGCATGCTGGATGTCAACAAGCAATATCCTGTATGGCAACAGTGAAAACACAAGGCCTGTGGAGAAACTTCAAGATTCATTTCTAAAACATTGAATTACATGGATGTGAGATCATACAGATCTATGCTGAACTTAATTGTTGATGTCAGTCTGGGAAGTGGCATATCACAGCATCAACAGTGCAGTGTCTATATATGCACAACGATATATTTCACACATAAAATGACTTATTAGTTGATATTCTGGTTGATAAATTGTAATGAATTAGTTATATCACCTCCCTGCATGTTCCCCCGAGATTCAAGTCTTGCTACTTTCTCTGGACCGGTCTCATCGATATACAGCCCAGAGAAGGTAGCTCGACCTGAAAACGAATCTCGGAAACACACATGGTGGTGATAACCTACACTAGTTAACAATGTGCGCAAATAGAAGAAATATCTGTATCTGTATTAGGAATTGTGATGACATTTAAATATAGATAAATTGTTTGCTAAGTGTGGGTTTGACTGCATTGAATAAATGCATGTGCTGCATTACATGCAAGTTAAATGTCAATATTGAGATTCTTAATTGCCCTGATCCAAAACAGGAAGCAGAATGCTAATGTAAACATGCAAATACTGAAGGCCCGATATGGAACCCTTTGATGGCCGAGTTAATTAACTCTTTTAGTGCTGGACCAATCAAATAGGCCCAAACATATGTCGCTATAACCCTAGAAGGCCAGGGCCGACAAGATCTGCTGTAATTAGTGTAGCTTGAATGATTGTTCTGATTTTCAGTGTAGTTGAATGAAAAAATAATATAGCCTTAGGGTATCAATTTTGAGATCTGATTATATTTTCCTATCAGTTATATATCTAATACTTCAAATATGGTTCCCACTTGTAAACAATAGTGGTTTCACTGGGATTTATCGTTGCTTCAGCCACTAGGTCATATCACAATGATCAGTTTTATTGGTGGAAAAAAGACAAGGTCAAGGGTTAATTTCGTTGGGAAACAAATTCAATCTGCAGTTATTGGTATGTGAACTAGATGGACTACTTATGGCAGCCTACTGTACTTTGAACCTTGCCAACTGAGGCAAATTAGTGTAAAAACCTACATGGTGCATATTTCAAAACATTGCTATTTAAAGCCAATTTTTTAAATTCACAAACCATACAGATGATGAGATTTTAATTGATGCGCTTTATTATATAAAGGGAAAATTTGGATCAAAACTATCTTACAGGGGTCAGGTTTAGTTTAGAGTGGAAGCTATCCAACAGTTGTGGTGTTGAGAGACATGTGACATCCAAGGACTAACAGAGCTCAACGTTGCTTTAATAATGTCTAATGACTGTCACCAAGAGATCTAGACCTCTCAAGCAGAGAGTTACACCGCAACCGCTACACTACACCCCCATTCTTTTTGAGATTCACCGAATCTCACCTGAGTCCTCCCCCAGAGCAGTTACATCATGACACAGTCCTCTGAGGGCCGGACGAGCCCCCAGTTTAACAGAATGAGAGAGAGAAGTGAAGGAGTCACACCAAAAGTTGGTAGCACCCGGATTCCCAAGCCGATCACCCATCCAAGAACTAACCGAGCTCGACGTTGATTAATTTCGGTGATCATGCAGACAAAGCATTTAACGACTGTGTCCAAGAAATATAGACCTCGAGCAGAGAAGTCATTGGCCTTCTATATTTACACTGCAACCGCTACACAAGAATTAAAGAATACAATCCAGGTAAAAACAGGGACATTATGCACTGGAATATCTTGGATATACTTCAACTGGTCTTGCGCTTTTGATTGGTTTAATATTATACACATCACAGAAATTCTTTATAAAAGTTTTACCTTCAAGGTATATTACGGAAATTTAGAAATCTTTGTAATACGAGTTGAAAAGAACCTTTTTGTTCTTTTATGACATCATTGTGGACACAATGAGACTGATCCACCCAGTTTGGATGTACTGAGCCTGAATGTTTGGATGTATCTATGCTGATGGGTGCCCACGGTGTTGAGTAAAATGACACACACAATGCTTGGAGCTTTATAATAGTGATTCATACACATATGTCATATGTTTGAGCTATTAAAGCAGGTCATATCATATAAATTTATATTGTGCAATAATAAACTTTACAACAGTGGGATGATTTCACATCACACAATTCAACCCTTTGGAAACTAAGCTTTAATAGAGATCACTCTTTGACCCTTACCTTCACAAGCTGAGAATTATTAAGTTGTACAGAGTGTGATATCTGATTGCTAAGGACTGTACCTTTTTGCATGATATGGAAATTTGATTGACAAGATCATAAATAATTCAAAATAGTTTCTATAATGTAAAGCAATTCGGTAGATAGGCAATTGTTACATGAATAAAAGGTCACCAATCACACGTTCCCCGAAAAAAGATGGTTTTTGAAAGACAAACTCTTTCGGAACAAATAAAATATAACTTTGAATTTTAAATTAGAATGGTAAAAAGTTGAGAAAGGGGAATAACTCGATGAAATTATATTTTTTCTGTCATCCATATACATGTTGCACATTATCAATATATTGGTAACAATACCAAAAGTTTCAAATCTGTTCATTCATAACTGTGGAAGGAGTTGATTACACAATGAAGGCAACCATAATGTGTGATGATCACACGAACGAACGGATGGTCATTTCTATATTCCCCGAAAATAATTTTTTCATCATATATCAATATTATGTCATCACCAATATCTTTTCATCGTTTATTTTGTGAAATGTATTGAATTTTCAACTGTAAAAATAATAATTTCTTGTCCTTGGACAATAGAGGCTGGGTACTCTATCAATGTCGAATCAATCCCCAAATTCCAGTGCACAGGTTCCCATGCACCAAGCTTCAAAACTACTGTCAGTACTGATAAAAGTCAAAATAATGCATTGCAAAAAGAGTGCTCAAATAAGTTCGAAAGATATCATAATTGGTTGTGCACAGGTTCCCACGGTGGTAAACATTTGTGCTACAAAGACTTGACTAGAAATAGAATGAATAAAGAAAAAATTGACTAGAAATAGAATGAATAAAGGCTTGAAAAAATTTTGTGGCTGGATGTCAGACAGATACAGGGGCGTAGCGGGCATATAATTATTCGTACGGCCGAATAATATGGGGCAGAAATTATATATATGCGACGCATCATATGATCCGAGCCGCGAAGCTGCTAGTGTGTGAGGGCACGAGAGGGAAGTTTCCGTTTCGTAGGAGGTGGGGGGGGCTCCCTAGGGAAAGTTTTGAATATTGCATTCAAAATGACGGGTTTTTCTTGGCTTTTGGGCATTGGAAATCAGTCAGCTACTGATCTACATGACACGTTGATGTTCCAACACCGCGGTTGATCACAATGTGTGCACAATTACTGCGAATTGAAGAGCTCAACGGCATGCTGGTTCAATTTATTTGAGCACCAGTCTCTCGGCTGACCGTTACCATCGAGCCACAACATCACATAATAAAGAGTAAGCTTGAATGTCTGCATGTGAAAATGCTTTAAACAGTCGTGATAGTCGCTTGTCTTTTTGGTCCGTTCAATGTTACAATAAATATGTTTCCTGATATCGGTCGCGAAACTGTAAAAATGTGCAGACTTAGATCTCGGAACATTTAACGTCAAAGTTCAAACGTCATGATCACTAACCAGGCTGTTTTTCGGAAATATGTGGTCCAGCTTCATCAGTGTGCGATAATGTCTGACAAGTACATGTACTGTACATCCACCAGCTTAGCGTTGGTAGCTGACAGCGCCTATAGGGTGTAGTTTAGAAGGTGGAGAACATGAAATAATAATATCGGGTATCATTTCCTACGTTCATGAAAAGTTTGCTCATCTGAAACTAGTGTTGAAACGATTAGTGAATTTCAGAGTCGACTAGTCGAGACCCAAAAGTCGCGTTGCGTCGACTAGTCGGTACCTGATATCAAAACTTTCAAACATAACATGGTACGGAAAATTCATCGTACATGGCGTACACTGATGACTGATGCAATGACGGTCTATTGCGTAGCGCATTTCCCTGCATAGACACCAATTTATTTGGGAAATAATACTGTAAACATCTTGATATTTATCCAACACACTGAATGTAATTATATAATTAGACATGTGGTGGATAATGATTAGAAACTCGATCATTTATACAGGTTTTAAATTTAATATCTGCGTTCGAGATTTCGTTTAGTCACGTGATCACCAATAAACCGGTGCTGAGCGGTGTCACTATAAAATGTTAATGTTCCGACTAAATACGCCCTATAGAATATGCTATTTGTAGAATACGATAGCCAGTTCTTAATGTCAGTATCATTTATATACGGTAGCAACAATGACGTCACCTTAAGCGACCTTCAATTGATCAATTGAAATATACACAGTGTCTAGATCAAAGCGGTCCCCGACAAACGATAAAGCCGCGTCAATCATTGCCATCATGTCGCAGTGATGTCTTTGACCTCAAACGACGAGTGAGACATTGTGTTGTCAATTTCATTCTTTCAATTAATAGTCGGGTCACCGTGTGTGTCTATACTAGTACCACTGTCAATTCCGGGTGCCACCAAATGTTATACTTACCGTAACTTATGCGCATTTAACACCGTTTATGTCGGAATCGATCTTGAAAACGTTATACATGGAACTAATACACTATGTTCCGACTAGTCGACGGCAAAATTCAGAGTCGACGTTCTGACATTTCAGCGTCGTCTACGACTAGTCGATTAATCGTTTCAACCCTATCTGAAACCCCCACCAAATTGCACATACATTGCCACAGACGCGGCTTGCAAACTGGTTACAAGTTACAACTACATGTAACATATTGTTTGATTCCATCAATACAAGTTACAACTTACATATTGTTTGATTCCAGCTACAGCAATATCTGAATGACAGAATTTGGCACATGGTCGTGACATACCTATGGTTGGTTATGGTCGCGATACATGTATCGATAACTAAAATTACCAATATCTATCCATGCGCCAACACCGCTTACACATTCGGCCAATGCACTTTCCAGGCAGTGCCTAAATAGTCCTGGAGCATACATTATAGGAATAGGCCTATATATACAGCCCTATATGGGAAACGAGTTTATGTGCAATGGCTGGAAGGGCCATCGGTTGGTTGCGTTTGTATATAACGCCAAATCTATACCATGAATATGCATACTTGTACATTATGCATGGACTTTGATGCAACTCATCAACTATGTGTACTGCTAAAAAATTATGATTAAGTCATAATTCTGATACACCTAATAGGTTAATTGGGCATATTAGGAATGGTAGGATTGTTAACATAGGTATGATAGGAGCTGAACTTATCGGAAACGCATTGGTCGGTGATCTTGCCTTGGTCATGCATGTTAGAAGTATATCATTCACATTTGCCAGCAAAATATTGGTACGGCCAAAACGGTCCAGCCGTACCCAGAACTACGCCTCTTGCAGATAAGTTGATACCCGCTCTTTGTTTGACATGAAGACAAATCATGGTACAAAAGTACTCACCAAATACGATGGAAGATCATATACAGTATTTGGAACGTTGCTGTTAACTTTTTCTGGAGTATTGTTGTTGTTGTTATTCGCTGGATACGGAACAACTTTGGTGGGACCAGCACCTGGATAGGAATCTTTAGATACACCTTGAGATATAAAACCGCCATCACTGCAAAATATATAAATAAAACTTGTTAAGGAGAGTGTATTAAATAAAGTAGCTCAAAACATACTGCAAATTCATTATAATAAGGCATCATAGGATATATTTAACCCTTTCTATACTAAATACTCATCAAGGAGTAGATTTATTACACTATTTTATATCTATGTGTAGAGAAACTGCAGAGTTGCGAAATTCGACTGATTGACTACATGGCGTTAACCCTTTCTATACTAAATATTCATTGACTAGGTCCCTTCGGAAATGTTCAGATAATAAGTTCAACAAAGGTTCTGAATCTAAATGGATACGTCCAAATGTCCAATTCTGGCACAATAGGACGGGGTTGAGCTTATTATCTGAACATTTTACACCAATAATATTAATCCTTCTGCACTTCTAATCTCAGGTGCCAAATAAACGTGATGGCTGAATAAACGTGCTGGCTTACATTTACCCCTAAAATTATTAATAGTGCTGGCATTTTCACTATATATATCATGACCAAATAATAGTGATGGCCAACATATTCTTCCAAAATTAATAAGCGTGCCAGCACGTTTATTTGGCACCCAAGAGTATTCGTCATACTGTTGTCTGCTATTTTACCTGAACAATAGACAATTCCAATGTATACTTTTATAACTGAATGGGAGAATCCATTTTTATAGAAAGGGTTAAATTTATGTTGGAAGGCTATTAGCTGTTCGTAGAGAGGAATGTCATTTCACTTAACCTCCCACTTAAAGAAGGTGTATCTTTTCCCTGAACTTTTTTTGTAGATTCCGGGGTGTAAAATGATAATTATGTGTCAGAGAAACCAGTCAACTGGAGTTTCTGTCACCAGGAAATGAATTTTTCTATGAATCGGGACAATTTATCTAGCTATTATTAACCCTTTCAGTGCCGAGTCCAATTTTTGTATCAACCCATATTTCCTTGATCATTTTTCAAATTTATTGATTATAATAATGTGATACATTGATGGAAAGAGCCCCAAGAGCTCTTTCTGTCAATGTATCACATTATTATAATCAATAAATTTGAAAAATGATCAAGGAAATATGGGTTGATACAAAAATTGGACTTGGCACTGAAAGGGTTAAAACATTGCTACATTTTGATTGAACATTTATCTTTTAAAGCACTTTTATGTGAAATATTGGTAACACCAGATGTTTCTAATGTGTTGGGAACAGCTGCGCTATAAAAGTGCCTTCAAAACGAGTTTCCTAGAAATTTTGCTGATGTTCTAGAAATGGTTGCCAGGAAAAGATAGAGCATCTTTAATAGCAAATATTCACTCACAAGAGAATTTTGAGTTGCAACTTCAAAAGCATTAATGATTATAGTACACCAATTATAAAAAATTATCCCCATTGGTGTGCTGTCACCCACACTCAAGTCAGCATAAAATCACATCTGGCAGCTAAATGGTTGATTATGATTGGGATAAAATTAATGCAAAAACATGGAAACCATGGAAAAGCCACCATGGAAATATTAGACCTAGATGAATATTGATCCAGATTGGGTGAAATAATTAACCTGGCATTTAATGGGGGTATGTTTTAAAATTTGGTGATGATTTTTTCTGCGGAATTAGGGCAGTATCAAAAGCGGTACATTTAAAGACGGAAAAGGCACACGGACCTATTAATTTTTTTGGGTCAAATTGGGTCCGAAGAGCCATTCTTCAAAATTGACTAGGTTAGAAAGTTCCTGAATTCACAAGGAATCGAGCATAGCCCCGGACATTAACACTGTCGCCTATGGAGAATAATTGGTGTCATGTAACCTATAGGTTACACTGGTGTAAATACTATAGGCAGCTCCCCCTGCGGTTGCGGGAGGAGTATAGAGTTTCACAGTTAAAACACTCTGGGCTGTGATTGGTTGCATGAATTAAATGTAAACTGTTGACAAAAATTCAAGGAATCATTCTCCCACAAACTTCATTTGCCAAGAGGCCCATTCATTAAAGGTGAAGTCTGTTGTGGCTGTTTAGAAATTTTAAGTGTGATTGAAAAAATGACAATATTTTTTTAGTGCGGAACTGACCCTAGTCATGAAAAAACGAAAATTTGAAGTGGATTCCCTGCTAGACGGTGTTGATTTTTTTATTGGGAAAGTTTCCACAGATGTCAAGCTCACATAATCCGAAGGCAGTTTGAACAGTTTCCATTTGACCTCTGATGCAGATCAACAAACGTTAACATTGAAGCCTATGGGAAATATTTACACCAGTGTAACCTAAAGGGAAAATATAGCTTTTTATCATTTTTGATTCCTGGGAGTCACTTTAAAGCATTTTAATGCATTTTACAGAGCCTGGTCTTTCAGTCCAATGAATACCTCATGCATGGTGTGGCTATTCTTGCTGCTGATGTCTTATTTCACTAACATCAGCCAAAAAAATAGTAAGATTTTTCATAAAAAATGCCAATTTTTCAAGGTATTTTCAAACTTTTTCAAGGTGGTAATAGTCACATGATAATGCAAATGACCCATAACATGAGCATGTCAACGACACATATATCAATTGTTATAAGAACCTAATCTAACAAGTATTTTGGATTTTATAGCCAGTGATATACAGATATATATCATAAAAGTGTGTCATTTCCACTGGTGGGTATGGTCATTTGAAGGTTAATAGCACTAAAACTTGGACACATTTAAGAAAATGCTTCAGCAATTCAAAGAGAGCATATCTTTATTCAACTAATTCAATATACACCCACATCCAGTTATCTTGGATCACCCTTGCAGACCTGAAAATGTCATATTTTATTCTTCAATGTGCTGATAAAGTCATGCGCTTGATGCTCAGCTGATCAGATCTGGATTCAATGACCTCACATCACCAGAAGTTCTCTCATGGAAAGAATATTGTACAGTCTTCCATAGCTGATCCAAGTTTGCAACACCAGACCCCTAAAACTGAGTGAAAATGGGGCCTGAACATGACTGGTGGTGGAAAATTGTGCTTTTTTGATGAATAATTTGTTAAAGGGGGTGGGGTTAAATTGTGTGTGATAAATAAAGAACCACAGAAGTGATATTGTTTTTGAACACATTTTTTCCATTGATGGGCAATTCTGAAGAAATGTAGGGAGTTACAATTATTCCGCGAAAAAGCGGGCTATCGCTTTAGGTTACACTGGTGTAAATACTATAGGCAGCTCCCCCTGCGGTTGCGGGAGGAGTATAGAGTTTCACAGTTAAAACACTCTGGGCTGTGATTGGTTGCATGAATTAAATGTAAACTGTTGACAAAAATTCAAGGAATCATTCTCCCACAAACTTCATTTGCCAAGAGGCCCATTCATTAAAGGTGAAGTCTGTTGTGGCTGTTTAGAAATTTTAAGTGTGATTGAAAAAATGACAATATTTTTTTAGTGCGGAACTGACCCTAGTCATGAAAAAACGAAAATTTGAAGTGGATTCCCTGCTAGACGGTGTTGATTTTTTTATTGGGAAAGTTTCCACAGATGTCAAGCTCACATAATCCGAAGGCAGTTTGAACAGTTTCCATTTGACCTCTGATGCAGATCAACAAACGTTAACATTGAAGCCTATGGGAAATATTTACACCAGTGTAACCTAAAGGGAAAATATAGCTTTTTATCATTTTTGATTCCTGGGAGTCACTTTAAAGCATTTTAATGCATTTTACAGAGCCTGGTCTTTCAGTCCAATGAATACCTCATGCATGGTGTGGCTATTCTTGCTGCTGATGTCTTATTTCACTAACATCAGCCAAAAAAATAGTAAGATTTTTCATAAAAAATGCCAATTTTTCAAGGTATTTTCAAACTTTTTCAAGGTGGTAATAGTCACATGATAATGCAAATGACCCATAACATGAGCATGTCAACGACACATATATCAATTGTTATAAGAACCTAATCTAACAAGTATTTTGGATTTTATAGCCAGTGATATACAGATATATATCATAAAAGTGTGTCATTTCCACTGGTGGGTATGGTCATTTGAAGGTTAATAGCACTAAAACTTGGACACATTTAAGAAAATGCTTCAGCAATTCAAAGAGAGCATATCTTTATTCAACTAATTCAATATACACCCACATCCAGTTATCTTGGATCACCCTTGCAGACCTGAAAATGTCATATTTTATTCTTCAATGTGCTGATAAAGTCATGCGCTTGATGCTCAGCTGATCAGATCTGGATTCAATGACCTCACATCACCAGAAGTTCTCTCATGGAAAGAATATTGTACAGTCTTCCATAGCTGATCCAAGTTTGCAACACCAGACCCCTAAAACTGAGTGAAAATGGGGCCTGAACATGACTGGTGGTGGAAAATTGTGCTTTTTTGATGAATAATTTGTTAAAGGGGGTGGGGTTAAATTGTGTGTGATAAATAAAGAACCACAGAAGTGATATTGTTTTTGAACACATTTTTTCCATTGATGGGCAATTCTGAAGAAATGTAGGGAGTTACAATTATTCCGCGAAAAAGCGGGCTATCGCTTTAGGTTACACTGGTGTAAATACTATAGGCAGCTCCCCCTGCGGTTGCGGGAGGAGTATAGAGTTTCACAGTTAAAACACTCTGGGCTGTGATTGGTTGCATGAATTAAATGTAAACTGTTGACAAAAATTCAAGGAATCATTCTCCCACAAACTTCATTTGCCAAGAGGCCCATTCATTAAAGGTGAAGTCTGTTGTGGCTGTTTAGAAATTTTAAGTGTGATTGAAAAAATGACAATATTTTTTTAGTGCGGAACTGACCCTAGTCATGAAAAAACGAAAATTTGAAGTGGATTCCCTGCTAGACGGTGTTGATTTTTTTATTGGGAAAGTTTCCACAGATGTCAAGCTCACATAATCCGAAGGCAGTTTGAACAGTTTCCATTTGACCTCTGATGCAGATCAACAAACGTTAACATTGAAGCCTATGGGAAATATTTACACCAGTGTAACCTATAGACAGTCATTGCATGTAATCTGAACAAAACTTCTTTCAAACTACTGGAGCTTTCAATGAGGAATAACTCTATTCACAAGAATGACTGTCAGGATTAAAGGAGTTATCTATCTGGCTTCAATTGATTGTTTCCATAAACAGCAAAGCCAAAGCAAATATTCACAATGAATGGCTATACATAATACCCACTGTATGGAATCAACAAGTATGATTTTGGTTGAGGTGGTTCCATTGTATGACGGTAAACAATTATGGTGAGCGTAATTAAGAGATTTTTGCAGAATATTTCACACGATTTCATTCTACTATTGGCAAATATGGTATAACATATGTTGTGTGCACATATTTATTACTGAAAATGTAATTTTTTGTGGAACAAAAGATGAAAACTTTAAATTTCTATGTTTTTGTCACATTTAATTAAAGGCTATGTTACACAATCATTTCGCATATACTTTACTTTTACATCAGAGTTTCATTTAGGGGAATGGTGCCCTTATAGCAGCTGGGGGAAATCTCAGTCCATCAACAAACTGTGAAATCCAATAGTATTTAGTATTACAAAATCAGTTGATAATTTAAAGGGGTACAGTACTCAAAATGCGGCCATTTATGAGATCATCTCATTTTATACTCCACAAAATATATGCAACAAATGAATGGATTTGAGCCATGGATTAGAGCAAAATACACTCATGTGCTCTATGAATGGAGATTGTCCCATAAATGGCCGCATTTAGTGTACAGTACCCCAAGTTCTGAATGTCTACGGAAATATAAGTAGAAAATTCAAGAAATCATGTTTTATTTTTAACAATTTGAAGGGTTTTATAGTAATGTAAGGGTGTTGTCATTTAGCACTGCATATGAACAATGATATTGTATAGGTACCATAAACTTTGCGACAAAAGTCAAGTTAAATTCGCAGTTAAATACTAACAATTTTTGTTATACAAAATCATAAATCAGAACAAGTCAGAACACAGTGTGTTATATGAGAAAGTAACCAGGCAAAATCAAGCACATGACATTTTAATAGCGATGTCCGCTTCAATATCTTTCAGAATAAGGCAATAATTGTTGTTGTACATGTATGTAGAACTGAAAAGCATTCTTTTCCTGCTATAAAAGGTTCTCCAGCGAACAGCGTTAGAGGGCAAATAACATCTTCATTTATCAATCCCTGTTGGATTTATTAGTGGCAGATAAAAGGTGATGTAGGCATTAATATGTGGATCAGGTAGGGGAATATATCAGAGGGGAATATTGGGTGAGGGAAAAGAGAGCCGAAAAGGGATTCACTTCCCCTATAGCGGAAATCCAATCTACATAAACTATAATTATTTATGGTTTTAACTATATAGTCCAGTTACAAAATTTGTAAAAAATTTGTACAGAAATGGTTTTAACTTTTTTTCGAAGCAGTGTACAATTTAATACAATGAACATATAAAAAGTTTGCTTCAAGATCTGTGTGCAACTTTCTGCAATTGCGTATTTATTGCGGGTACCCAAAGTTGGCCAATTTCGCATTTGGTTATAGGGGTAGGGTTAAGTATCGAGCATATGTTGCGGTATTTTAAGAACAATGTTATATCACAATGGCCACAAATGATCACTCTTGTCACTAGTATCAAATTCAAGAGAATAGTCTTCCTGCTAAATCAAGATGGCATCCAAAATTGCCAACAAGAGAACCAGGAAGTGATTTTTGACCAACCCAATTATTACGCTGCTCTCTTAAAAATCATACAGAAATATACATATAAATTGCTAAGCTGCAAACATTATTTACATACAACGTATGTACCATGTGAACATTAATGACCAACAATTATCTTTATTATCAACACAAAACATTAGAAACATTCTTTTAGCGACAACACAAATTTTACCGAGGTCAATACATGCAGAAAGTCGAATACTGATGTGGTTCAAGCAACTGCTAATAAAATCTTGCTTAATTTACATATTGCTAACCACAGGAATCCAAATGATGAGATGCAATTATATGGTTAAACCAGTAGTCAAACTCAAGCAATATACCCATATTATTGGTGTGTCGACAGTCAATTTTGACTCACTGGCCGTCGGATCATCTTTCAATCCTACTAAAATTGCAAGTCGAAAACAGCCTGGTGATCGTCGATGTAGTGCAATATGCGCAGATTATGCACTTATCTACACACCTCTATGCATTTTCTGTGCCTAAGCAATTGTTGAGTACAGATAAGAGCATACATGCATGAGAGAACCAATGTCGATGTAAATACGAACAAGCATCGCGTGTGATGCCTGTTTCATTTCGTTGAATAGCGCAGTATTTTTCGCTACACTTGCGATGATTGTGTTGTCTGTCAATTGAACTGACAGACTTACCGGATACAAAAATACTCAGGACTTAGATTCAGACTCGCATTTACGCAAAGCAAACAAAGATCTAAAATCTGGCATACATGTGTGTTATGGAATTCCCATGATTCCTGGAATGACACTAACACACAGCCTTGTATTGCAATTTTGTTGTTCACTTGTGTCATTCTTACAGATTGGGTCAATTAATTATAGATCAGTTGGCGATAACAGTACATGGCCTGCCATCGGACATAACGGTATGTGGGTATGTTTAAGTCGTTTACTACGTTATTGTAGTGAATTTTTTTCTGGTAAGAGCATTGTGGTCTGTAGCAAGCATGGAAATGCACCTGTCACCAAAGATTCAACAAAACACGAATCATGGTAGCCAATTTCCAATCGAATCAAATCAGACGAATGATTTTGAATCGCGTCCAATTGAATCGATTTGCAGTGCCCTACCTAAACACCATACAGATGACAAATATAGCTATACCCATACACCACATATTAAAATGACCATACAGCCACACAGGATATACCAGTACACCCACACATAACCATAAGTCACTCAGTGTATACATATTCACCTCACGCATGATCATACAGCGAATAGACGCCAATCTTGACCATAATATACCCATACGCCCCGCCAATGATCATCCAGCTACTCCGTGTATGCACATGTAGTTGAACCATGACCATACATCCATTATACATGTATGTACACATATACACATCACACATGACCATATATATGCAGCCACTCCTTGTAGCCATACACACAAGCCATGACCATGTCAACTAGTGATGCAGACCGGACCGCTTTGGACCGGTCCGGCAGGCCTCAGCTCACAAGGCGACTCAGGCGAGATTTACTGTCGCTGACTTCGCCCTATCGTCGCTCTAAGGCGAAATCGAAGTCGCCTTCAATTTTAAGGGGAATTTTTTTTTTTTTTTCCTAGTTTTTTTCCAGACATGTCCGTATATAGATGAATTGTGGCGGCCATCCCAAAAAGAAACGGACGATGCAGAGACAAAATCCCAAGTGTTTAAAATAAAATATGAACGATTTGTTTTGTGTTGTTATTCAGTCGCCGTTGTTCCCTTTGCGGTAATGAATGTTAATCACGAATGTTTTGACACGCTGAAAACACGATGAGATGTTAGCATCTGTGTTGTTATTGATCATCGTGAGTGTCACAAATAAATGTTTTAATTAACTTAAAAGACCGCTGTCCCGCTTTTCAGATATAAAACTTAAACTTACAAAGTTACAACTTTATACATGCATCATGATTCAGACTGTACAATCTGACAATAGTCAATACTACAAACGTATCTTCCATGCTGCAGTTTAGGAAATAATACTTCTTCCATTTAGTTAAAAAATTAACTACTACTGTAACTTGATAATTGTCTTGCTTAAATGATAGCTACACAAAACATTTCCAAAATATTTAAATGTAAAATAACAATTAATTAGGCTAATTTCAGATAAAGTCAAAATTTTTTAGTTTTATTTCTTATTATATGTTTTTAAATTTTTTATTGATGTTATAAAATAAAGCGATAGTTGAAAATTGTCAATTTTCGGTAGTCTCCACTTCTCCCTGAAGTCTCGCTAAATTTCCTGAAGTCTCCCTAAATTTCTTTGAGGGAGACTTCAAGTCTCCCTGTTCTGAACCCCTAGGCTGAGGCCTGCGGTCCGGTCCGCGGTCCAGGGGTGGACCGTGGTCCGGTCCGGACCGGGTGTAACTGGACTGGACCGGACCGCTTTTTGTCGCCTGTCCGGTCCACTATTTTACTTCAGTAATAATAAACTATCGCGAATATTATTGCGTATTTGCCGTCATATCATTAGCAACGATGTATTGACGCATTCAAGTGGTTAATATCTATTAAACGTTTGATGCCACAAAAACAATGTATAGATGTACTTTGTACATGTCACTTTCCTTATAATGAAAGTGCCAGTGTGGGCGGCCGCCTGCTTTGATGTCGCCGATTTTCGGCCGCCTGCTTTGATGTCGCAGACTTCAGACAAATCGTTTTCAACAGTGTAGCGATCATATGCTGCTGATTGCCGAAAGTCAAAGAGTGACTGCAGGTGTCACACGAGCCTGTGGAGAGATCAAAGTTGGTGAATGATGATTGACAGCTACACAAAAAGAATGGATTTTAGCTTGTCCAATCACAAGCATGCACCCACATATACACTCATGGTTCCATGAAACAGTTATATAATTATAAAGCATTCATTCTGGCCCTAGCTATATATCTGTCCAATACATTTAATTAGTGCATGTTCGCATTACTAGAAAACTGAGATGCTAAGCAAAGCGGCCGCATATCATTTATCCCACGGGGGGGGGGGGGGGGGGGGGGGGGGGGGGGGGGGGCTACATTGTATATATATTGGAAGGGAAAACCACGACGGCTATAGATATGACAGTACTGCATTCAATCACGTATACTACGTACAGTACATGCGGAGCGATATCGAAATCAGGTACTCAATTTGCCAGCTTCTATTCCGCACTTCACTAATTGTCAACTGAGATAATGCCTGTTTGTTCTAAAGGGACGAGTATATGCTAAGGTATTGGAACAATGCCAATCGAGATTGAGGGGGGAACTATTTCATCTTGCGTCAGGTCACATGGGTAATCACATGGACAGCAAACAGCCTTTTGCGATAAGATTCGATACAGCTCGGTCGACAATTATTTAGCGTCCCACCCTCCCACCCAGTATTCCTCCTTCCATTTTGGGAGGAGGCACCCCTTTTTGCTAACAGCTACGCTTAGTGTATTTCAGGACTAGATCAGTGATCATTACCAGGAGGACCCCATGGTTGGCGCTTGGTGGTACCAATAAAGGTCCTTCAACAATGACAAGAAAGCTGGAGGTCCATAAACACGTTTCAGACTACCAGTTGCTTTAGTGATTAATAAATGGTAGTCATTAAGGCACACCTGTCTTGTTATTAATAACAACCATGTGGGATAAATACTATTATCATACATCGTTCCCAGTATATCCCACCAGAGACAGACAATGATGCATACAATTGGCAACAATGTAAAGTTTTAACATATATGGACTCATTGCAATGCACTGAACTCAGTAACCTTATAGTTTGTATTATACAGAGTAAAAACTTTGAGAAAACAGAGAATTCATTAACATATAGCCTATTGTAGGTGGACCGGACCGTTTTGGACCGGTCCAGGCATGTGTACCGGACCGGAATGACCTGGACTGGACTGGACGGTCCGCATCACTAATGTCAACACATGTATACATGTGCACCCACACATAACAATATAGCCACTTCAAGTATACCCATCGATAACCATACAACAAATTATTGTTTACCACCACACACCACCAGTGGTTGCACAGTCGTTCCATGTATACCCATACACCTCACACAATTGATTGCACGGTGTTTTTGAACATGTGACATGTTATCACATTTTAAGTAAAGGTTTGACTATAGATATAAATCTGATTTGTGTTATGTGTGATGTATGTCTCTGTTTCATGACCAAAGTTAGAAATATGTGTGCAAGCTAAGAATTTTTTTTTTGCAAGCTAAGAAATTATATTTTTTTCATCCCCATCGCCATACATTGTAAAGTTGAGCTAATGATCAAATAACAGATAAGCGACTTATTATTACATTACTAAAAACTACTTGGTCAACTTATTACCTTAATCATCGGTGTGTATGACATCACTGGGAACTATGGACAAAGAGTTTCACGAGCTGTGTCCGGGCTGAGAAGACCTCGAAAATTATTGAAAGATTGAGATTATTGAGATGTTCTAGGATGTATATTTTAAAAGTGATGTGAAACACTCCGGTATGGTGATCAAATATAAATGGAGAATAATCTTGTTCAAAGTAGTAAATTTTACAAATAGTATATCCAAATTGAAAACACACGCTGTCATTCTTATATATGAATTAAATGCAGTGACTGTCGATGGTGAAATCGCCGATAGATGCGTCCCGAATCTAGTAGTAAATATTTACAATTGAGTGTAGTTCTGACAATGTTTTCTATGGATTGGTACGGTCGATTTGCTTAAAATTTTCGGTGATGTTAGTAGATTGTTCTCCTCCAGTTGTCATGGCGCCTGAATACTAACTTATCAGTTTCAATCACCGGAACAAGTACATAATATGTCTTTCAGTGCCAAGTCCGATTTTTGTATCAACCCATATTTCCTTGATCATTTTTCAAATTTATTGATAATAATAATGTGATACATTGATGGAAAGAGCTCTTAAATCGGACTTGGCACTGAAAGGGTTAATGACAGGAACCTTGATACATATAGCATGGCATGTATTTCAGAAGTTAATATTTGAATACAACAAATCATTCCGTTTCCAACTCGACACATCCGCGGTTATTTCCAGCCGATGACGTCATTTTTTGTATAAAAATTGGTATATTTTATGTCATAAACCCCATATAAATGAAAATGAAGCAAAGCAACAGTATATAAATGTTAACATAAGTCCCCCTACCCATAGGTATTGTTTCAAGTGAATGTCACCCACAAATGATCAAAATATTAGATGATAATTTTGAATTCTCATTCATTCATTTGTGGGGATGTTCAGACACTATGTTGGACAAAGTAGTAATAACACTGTCATGACTAAAATATTCTTGCCTTGGGGAATGTTCAGATAATAATTCAGTTTATCTATTAGAAGAACATTCCCTCAAATGACTGAATAGGCATAATATATGTCTTCTGCTCTAGTATTATCAAATAACCCTCCAAATGTATAATAGGTCATTCCAATGTATACTTTTATATAACTGATTGGGAGAATCCATTCTCTACTATGAAATGGTTAACTAAAAATGAACTACAAATGAATGAATGGGAATAAAGTTTCCAGCTATCAAGAGAATGAATGAAAATTATTCTGAGAGCGCCAGTCATTTACCAGATATGGGCAGCCTCTGCAACACCTAATGGTTGTCTGCATCCCATATTTGTTCAAAACCAGAACCGTTTTTCGTCTGCGGAAACGGCCTTTCACACTGAGTGCTTCCAGCATCAAAGTACAAGCTTTATTGTGCGGCAGCACGAAATTGAGATCTCTGCAAATATTGTGCACCATTGGTCTTACCACCAGGTTTCAGGCTATTTACCCAAGGCTTTGCTCAATTTCAATCAATGATTTGCTGTGTGCTCAGATGTATACCACTAAATTATCTCCAATATGTCTGTCCTCAGCATCAGAGTTCGGGAAAGAAGGACAGGCAAATTTTAAATGGCATTTGAAACAAGAGGTTGTATAATGCACCAAAAAGCTCCCGGTATACCCGACAGTGCAATCTTAATAGAACGAGAGGCTGTTCGTGAAGAGACCGATGTTTATCCCATCCATTGGCGATAGTAAATTTCTATGATCTGAATCATAATCTAGAGTTTTGATGTTGATTTATAGAGTATACTGTTATACAAATGTACATAATAACACAAACTATTGGAATTTATGGGTCAAAAGAGACGGGTTAATATAACATCGAAACTATAGAGCCTGTCAAAACTATCATTGTGTAAGCAGTTCTAATTATATTGTTGCAAATTGCCAATAATATAGTTATTTAATAATGGAAAAGCTTAAAAGATGGAATGGGTAAAAGGGGTTAATCTCCTAACTCAGGTCCTGTTTGTCCCAAGCATCCAAGGACCTGCAGTAGAGCTCCATTGTTCTAGTTAATTAAATTCACCTGGCTAAGTAGTGGTTAAAACAAGACAGTCAATGACTGTGGGGTCGCTCACCAGACTGCAAAGACTGATAAGACTGGGACTCTGGAGACCAAAACAGTCAGCACTTTTCATAATCACTTTAAAAGAAGTAGATTTAAACAGGATATGTGGCTAGAGAGACTTAGCTTGGTAAAAAACCACCTTGAAATTGCCAACTGTACACTACTGATCACCCCCTCCTCCAGCTCAACAAGTCCCCTCCCAACCGGGATCCAGACTCCCAAGTCTTAGGTTGGAATTTCACAACCGATACCTCAAACTTTCTCAATTGTTGGAAATTTCCAATCTCACAAGCGCCTTTTTCTAAAACCATTTAAACATGTTTGAAGCCCAATTATCCATGGACCCAAAACACAATACATGTATGTCAGACCAATCAGTCAGGTGGTTCCAAGGTAGATGTTTTAATGAATTTGGTATTTCTATGATTTTATTGGACACAAAAGTGTTAACTCCCCATAGACTGCCATTTCTTGACAGGTTGACCTCATTTTAACAAATCTGTATCTCAGTCACTAAAGGATCTGCCTGATTCCTCCATACTATATGTAAGCTAAATAGTCCAAAATCCCTTGAGAAGACATTTTAAGAATTACTATAGAGACATATAGTTATGTCCCTGGTCCCACCCTATTTAACCGGGTGACCCCATCTGAATAAATTTGAATCCCAGACACCAAAGAACCCTTCAAACAAATCATAAATATCAGTCAAATAGACCTGATGGTCCTTGTGAAGGAAGCATATTAAGAGGGAAACTGTCCTTCGCTTGGCCCCTATTTGACCAGGTGACCCCATTAAAAAAATCTGAATTGCAGTCAAGGAAGAACATTCCATTCTATATAAGCCAACTAGTTCTTGCAAACATATTTTAAGAATTACTATGTAGTGAAATAGTTAAGTCTCTTGCTCTGCCCTTATTTGACTTTGTGATCCCATTTTCACAAATCTGATAAGGATAAAAATTAAGTTCCCCAGTTGAAGTTGGTGATATTCACCCATTGGGCACCTCATTTATGAATTTTATTTTCTGCAAATTAGGGGATATAGAAACTTCCTAGAAGGGAAATTTAACTAACAACAATGTAAATTTGATACTATAGATACTTCCCAGAAGATGAGGCCTAAGCAGAATGAGGACGCCAGAGGGTGAATTTGGTGATGCTAGCCTGCTGTGCCGCATAGCATCACAAAAAGCGTGTCTGTTCCTACATTGTGTATGCCTGGCCTCAAGCAACACAATGTATTATACAACAAGCCTTGAAATAGTGTGATAGTGTGTCTGTCATTTGCAGAGTGAGGTCCCCAGAGGGTGAATTTAGTGATGCTAAATTCACCCTCTGGGGACCTCATTCTGATAAAGTCCTCAACTGCTATGGAAGACCTAGAATAAAATTGAATTTCCCCAGTTGAAGTTGGTGATGTTCACCCATTGGGCCCCTCAATTATGAATTTTATCTTCTGCAAATTAGGGGATATAGAAACTTCCTAGAAGGGAAATTTAACTAACAACAATGTAAATTTGATACTATAGATACTTCCCAGAAGATGAGGCCTAAGCAGAATGAGGTCCCGAAATGGTGAATTTGGTGATGCTAGCCTTGAATCAAGCTTTGAAATAGTCTGTCTGTTATTTGCAGAATGAGGTACCCAGAGGGTGAATTTAGTGAGGCTATCCTGCACAGCGGGCTAGTATCACTAAATTCACCCTCTGGGGACCTCATTCTGATAAGGCCCTCAACTGCTATGGAAGACCTAGAATAAGATTGAAGTTCCCCAGTTGAAATTGGTGATGTTCACCCATTGGGCACCTCAATCATGAATTTTATCTTCTGCAAATTAAGGGATACAGAAACTTCCTAGAAGGGAAATTTAACTAACAACAATGCAAATTTGATACTATAGATACTTCCCAGAAGATGAGGCCTAAGCGGAATAAGGTTCTCAGAGGGTGTATTTGGTTATGCTAGCCTGCTGTGTAGGATAGCGTCACTAAATTCACCCTCTGTGAACCTCATTCAACAAATGCCAGGCACTCTGAGAAAATGAAATTAATCTGATTTTAATGACCACTGAGTGATAATGTAAACAACAAGGGTGCTTTATTGATAACACCATTAATCTCATTTAAATTATGGATGACATGAATACACTCCCTGGGGACTCTATCTGTTGTGTCTATCAGTTCATAGGAGAGTTGCCTTGTAATGGGATTTTTTTTTTAAACTTTATTTACCTGTGAGTTAGGATATGAGATAGGGTGGAATGCTGTTGGTTGGGGGCAGGGTGGGGTTCTGGGTCATGTGGGGGGGGGGTGATATTTTTTTTTGTATGTTAAATTGATCAAGGAGTTCCTGAATTTTTTATTATTTTTTGGGGAATTATGGCCCTGGCTCCACCACTATTTGACCCAGTGACCCCATTTGAACAAATCTGAACCCCAGTCATTCAATGACCCCACATACCAAATATAAACTAAATCGGCATAATGCTTGTTGACAAGAAGTCGTTATAAGAATTACCAAGGAGGAATATAGTTATGGCCCTGGTTTCGCAACTGTTTGACACAGTGACCTCATTTGAACAAATCTTAATGACAGTCACCTAGGGAACATCCACACCAAATATGATCAAAATGCAAAAATGTAATTTTTTGGTTTTTAGAGTTATGTCCCTGGCTCTGCCCCTAATTGACCCAGTGACCCAATTTGAACAAATCTGATTCCCAGTCATCCAAGGTCTCTCAGTACCAAATATAAGCTAATTCGGCCAAATATTTTTGTAGAAGAAGTCATTGTAAGAATTACTATGAGTTATGGCACTGGTTTCTCAACTAATTGACCGGGTGACCTCATTTGAACAAATCTGAACACCAGTCACCCAAGGACCCTCCATACCAAATATTAGCTAAATCGGCACAATGGTTATGGACAAGAAGTCGTTGTAAGAATTACTGTGGAGGAATAGAGTTATGGCCCTGGTTTCGCAACTATTTGACCCAGTGACCTCATTTGAACAAATCTGAATGAGAGTCACCTAGGGAACATCCACACCAAATATGAACCAATTCGGTCTTCCGGTTTCAGAGGAGAAGATGTTCAAAGAATTGTTGACGGACGGACGGATGGACGGACGGATGGACGGACGGATGGACGGACGGACGACGGACGAGGAGTGATGACTATAGCTCCACCGGAGACGAAGGTGAGCTAAAAACACCAGTAGACACAAACAATAGTATCCATGCTCTGTGGAATTTGTTTATTCAAATATGTCAGATAAGATCAAATCTGACATGGCATGTGGTCAAGTAATTAACTGTGTTTATTGTTCTCAAAACAAGAAAGAGATAAAGTATAACTTTGACAATAATTTGGCGAGGTAGGAGGAAGGATAGGGAAGAGAGGAGAGTAGGGGAGGAGAGATATAAGGTGGGAGGGTCACTTGGAAAGTGTGATACCAGCACTGGTTGTTTTAGTTATATTATTATGAACATCGTCCAGGGTTAATGAGCTTAAACCCTCAATCCTTGTCCTTGAATGATCAGCGTGGACATAAATTTTGTCCAAACTTTTGTGGTTTTAGAAAGTTGTGTTAGAATGATTTATATTAAACCACAAACAACAGTTAATATGGCATTTACAAAAAGGTTTAAGGGCTTAAGCTCTTAAACCCAAAAAGCCCCTAAACCACATTTAAACAAAAGTGCAAACTCTATAAACCCCTTTTCTTGGTGCAGACAGACAGATAGACAGGCGGACGAAAGACGAGCAGTCAATCCCGATGTCGACACTATGTGTACCATACTATAGTATTGGTACACATAAAATTGGCCTCTTTTTTTGGTGTCTCATGGTAATTTCTATGAATTTCTTTCCAATGAAGACATACATGTATATAAAATATGTACAAAAGTATTACAGCTATTTATGGACCTATCTTCATCCCCTGTTTATCAGACATAAATGTTGCAAAAGTCAGAATTACTATGTATAATTTGATGCTACTAAATGCCACAGGCTGTTAAATATATAGGTTTGCATGTCAATGATTATTATATTGATCTTCTGTGGCTGTGGTGATGTAGAGGGAACAGAGGAAGATCAATTCAAGAAAACAAAATTGGACCAATTGTTTAAGATGAATACACAACCTAATGTAGTTTCTTTTGTTTGGATACATCTCAATTCAACCGATTCATGCATACTAATAGATCATTAACACTTTAATAACAGGGCCAGTGTGAAAGTCACATGCACCCTATTGATGCAATGCGACTATTGATCAAGTTTAATAGTTCAATTGCAGAATTGCAGACCAGAAATGTGAAATTTGTGAGAAAATGTGCCCAACAACAAACATTTTATTTACATTCAATCAATTTTAATCATAGTATTTTCCATTGCAGCTGCCATCCAAAAAATTCTCAGAGAAACCAAACAATAGGCTGATTATGTCAAAATCCAATTCTATTAAAGATCCATTCAGGGTTTCAGACCACCAGTTACAACAATGACATGAAATATAATTTAACATAGTTTTCTGCTTTGTTTTGTTGAAAGAAATGTTGATATAAACCAAATATGACATATAAAACAACAAAGAATATCATTTTGTAATTGGAAGAATTAACAAAATAATTCTTGGTTACCCTCTATGTTCTTTTGTACAATAGAATCAAAATGAAAGTATCAATGACACTGCATGTAGCTCAACTGGGAGATAATGTCAATGGAGCGATGAGGAATGTGGATTCAAATTTGATAGCTCCCTAGAAGTGATCCTAAACAAATTTTCAAAACATTTCTCTGATAAATATGGTCTGCAGAATGTGCTGATGGATTCAAAAGTGAAAGCCAAGATGGCCACAGGAGGCCATGTTTTTTAACAAATATAGGGAGTGCTGAAGGATTTAATCATGCAAGTATAAAATCCAAGATGGCAGCCATGTTTTTAAACAAATTTTGGAAAACAATTATGGCTCCAATCAAGAGGTCACCCCAAAGATCCATATTAAGTTTGGTGACAACTGGATGAGAGATGTGAACTGCAGGGAGTGATAAAAAGGAACTTGTTGATGCATAGACAGAAGACAGACACAAACCCCAATGGCAATAGCTCAAACTTGACGTTTGTCAAGTTCGATCGAAGAAAAAGTGAAATAGCTAGGTTTTGTGAAAATTAGCCTGGAACCCTGAATGAATCTTTAGAGATGTTTTCAAGGTTCTCAGTGAATTGTATGTCCTTTCCAATATTTGAAAAATAATGAAAGTGTCAATTGACACTGTAGCTCAACTTGGGAAGGAGTTGAGCAACGAATAGAATGATAAAGAAGAAGGAAAGTCAAAAAGTTAAAGTAAAGGGCTTGTATTGTGAAGATGAAATTATTTTCATTTCAAACATTTCACCAATAAATGTGGGTTGCAGATTCAAACGAATTTCGGAAATAATCTCACATCTAGAGGTCACCCCGAAGATCCGTATGAAGTTTGGTGACAATCGGATGAGGGATATGACCTGTAGGGTGTGCCGACCGATTTAGTCATGCAAAGAGTAAAATCATAGATGGCCATTGGCAACCATGTTTTTCAACGAACTTCTGAAAACATTGATGGCTTCCATTTAGAAGTCACCCTGAAGAACTATATGAAGTTTGGTGATAGGATGAGGGATGAATTCTGTAGGGTGTGCCAAAGGATTTAGTAAAATTCAAGATGGCTACTGACGGCCATGTTTGTCATTGAAAATCGCTAAAATTTTATAGCTCCCATCAAGTGGTGATCGTAAACATGCTTGAAAATTTTCAAAACATTTCTCCAATAAATGCGGGCTGCAGCGTTTGCCGATGGATTCATGTTTTTTGGACAAATTTTGGAAACGAGAGACCGATTACGATGTTTAACCCATACCTTGGCAATAGTGATTAGATATTTTCAGCTTGGACACTAAAATCCATAACATTCAATGTTAATTTTAAAAGATTAAAACAAATTTTTTTCTTTTTTCAAAAGAGCCATAACTCCATTAAACAAATTTGGATCAAACCCAAATTCGAATTATATCTGTATTTTGGGCTGAGAAACTCAAATACCAAGTTTGGATTTGATCAGATAAATTTATTTTGAGTTATTGCAGAATGCGTGAATTCGAAGAAGAGCCATAACTCCGTTAAATGAAAATGTCAATGACACTGTAGCTCAACTTGGAAAGGGAATAATTTCATGTGTTACAGTCAATGGAGCAATTAGGAATGCGGAAAGTTGAAAGGTCAATGTAATACTTGATTATCAACATGAAGAGATATACATAAAGTAAAATCCAAGATGGTTGAAGACGGCTATGTTTTCCAATGAAATTCAAAAACATTTGATAGCTTCCATCTAGTAGATCAATATAAAGATTAATGTGAAGTTTGGTGATGATCGGATGAGGGAAGTGGACTGTAGGGTGTGACAAAGAATTTAGTCATGCAAAAAGTAAAATCCAAGATGGCTGCCAGCAGTCATGTTTTATGGCCGAATGACCATAAAATGACTCGTTCCCATCTACATTTCAATGTAACAACCATACAAACAAATTTCATGATAATCCGACCAAAGGTACGACCTGTAGCCCGTACCAAAGGATTTAGTCATGCAAAGAGTAAAATCCAAGATGGCTGCCAGTGCCCATGTTTTGTGGCTGAATGACCCCAAAATGACTCGTTCCCATCTACATGTCAATATTAACATTCATGACAAATTTCATGATGATCCGACCAAAGGTATGACCTGTAGCCAAAGGATTTAGTCATGCAAAGAGTAAAATCCAAGATAGTTGCTGGCGGCCATGTTTTTTGGCCGAATAACCCCAATATGACCCGTTCCCATCCACAATTCAATATTAACATCCATGACAAATTTCATGATGATCAGACAAACAGTATGGCCTGTAGCCCGTGCCAATGGATTGAATTTTGAAATCCATGTTTTTTTGCCAAATGACCCAAAAATGACTCGTTCTCATCTACATGTCAACAGCCATGACAAATTTCATATTGTTCCGACCAAAGGTATGACCTGTAGCCCGTGCCAAAGGATTTAGTCATGCAAAGAGTAAAATCCAAGATGGCTGCTGGTGGCCATGTTTTTTTGCCGAATGACACCAAAATGACTCGTTGGCCTGTGGCCCGTGGCCCGTGCCAAAGGATTTAGTCATGCATTGAATTTTGAAATCCAAGATGGCCACTGGGGGCCATGTTTTTTTTCTTCGATTGACCGCAAAATGACTTGTTCCCATCTACATGTCAATGTCAACAGCTATGACAAATTTCATAATGATCGACATGTAGCCTATATTGTTGACGCCTCACACACATACACATGGACGATGGATACCAAGCCATGGCAATAGCTCAAACTTTACAAAGTAAAGTTGAGCTAACAAGCTCTAATCAAACCCATTTTCGAACTCGATCTGTATTTTGGGCTGAGAAACACATATACAAAATTTTATTCTGATCTAATGAAAAATGTTGTTGCACCATGTGTAAAGTGTCTACGGACAGGACAGACAGACAGACGAACAAGTGGTCAAACCCGACGTCGACACTATGTGTACCATAATATGGTATGGGTACACATAAAAATCAAAATAAATTAATCAATCAAATAGTGGCAAAGAGTATGTCAAAATAATCCAATATACAATGAGATATATCAGATGAAAGGTAATTCTGTTAACCCTTTACCCAACAAACCGGCCAAATAAACTTCAACAGCCTAAAATATCTTCGGTCTGTCTCAATAGAACCATACAAATATGGATATCATTGGAACCGGCTCCTTGACCACATTGTGATAGTTACAGTTATGCCCTGTGCCAATGCATTCTCTTATATATGCGAGTCGACCATAGGTCGCCTCGCATATATAAGAGAATGCATTGGCCTAAAAAAAATCTTTTTTTAACACTTTTTACCATTTTTTCTTACATTCTTTAACAATTTTATAATTTTTAATGTGTTAAGCCAATGCATTCTCTTATATATGCGAGGCGATATATGCATTGGCACAGGGCCCTTCTGTTGGGTAAAGGGTTAAAGTATCAGGAATTTTGAGAAGGGTTAATTTTTAACTACAAAAATCCATGCAAGTGAAAGATGGTTGATTTATCGAAGCATGTGTGAATTCTATCTCAAAGGGCCATAAATCCATTTTTTAAAAATCAGATCAAACCCATATTCGAACTCGATCTGTATGTTGGGCTGAGAAACTCATATACCAAATTTGGTTCCAATCAGATAAAAAAATTTGAGTTATGGCAGAATGCATGAATTCTATTTAGTCGAAAAAGGGCCATAACTCCGTAAAAAAAACTCGGATCAAACCCATATTCGAACTCGATTTGCATTTTGGTTCCAATCGGATAGAAAATGTTTCATTTATCACATTATGCGTAGACAGACAGACAGACGACAGACAGACAGACAGACAGACGGATGAACGACAAGTGGTCAATCCGGACAATGACACTATGTTTACCATACTATGGTATGGGTAAACATAAAAAGAATATCTAGTGTTTTTAAGTAGATCCTGAATGTTATCTCATTTGTGACTGAGACAAATGTTTCTGTCACTAATGAGATAATTGTTCGGTATCCAATCCAAAACACTTGATTTATATGGTATCCTCTATTTATATGTTCAGTATTAAAAGTGCATAGATTGCCAAAAATCAAGGTTATTCAAGTTTTTAATATCAATATTTACACACATTGTGATATTGGATTTGACACCCTGTTGTGGGTTTCATGAAATGCCCATTAGTGGTATATCTCCTCTAAAGTTGACCTGGAACAGTCGGACAATCAATGATACCCTTTTATTCTGTGTTTCTAGTTTATTATATGCTAGAGACAAAAACATTCAGCTGAGCCTGTTTTTCTCCTCAATATTTAGACACAATTTGTGGTATTGGTTTTAACACCTTGTAGCCTGTTTCATGATATCCCCAGTATTGGTATATCTCCTCTGAAGTTATTGACCTGAACCAGGCGGACCCTTCTGTGTGTGCAGTTATTAATTTCCAAAGACAAAAACATACAGCTGAGCATTTTTTTTCAATATTTAGACATTGTAATATTGGTTTTGACACCTTGTAGCTGTTTCATGAATTGTCCATTACTACTATTGGTATAAAGTAATTGATCTGTACCAGATGGACAATCAATAGTACCTTTCAATTGTCAGTTGTTAATATATACTAGAGACAAAGAGCATACAGGTGGATACTGGCCTCAAGCTCATTAACAGGGGTCTCTAGACCCCACAGTCATTATTTGCTCTTGTAGCCATTCTCATATATGCTAATAGTTAAGATCATGGATGTCGGAAGCAACCAAGAGCAAGGGGGCACAATTTCCAGAAATTAGCAAGATTTTGTGGACCTGGTCTTGGAAATTCATTCATTCACACATAGATTCTGGTCTTGGAAATTCATTCATTCACTCCATAGATTTGGAACATATTCCACCAGGAAGTGCACTTTGAAAAGTATTAAGCCTTTTCTTGATTGTTGTCATATTCACAAAAGGAGAATCAAAAGTCTTCATCACAAAATAGCACTCCAACACGTAACGATTCTAACAAAAATGTTTTCTTTTATACAAAAAAATTAGATAAAAACACTACTAGTATATCGGGAAGCTTGTTCAAACAAGACTCCATATGACGCACCTCTGGCCAGTACACAATTTTAAACCTGATCATTTTTTTTCAATATTTAGACACATTGTGACAATGATTTTGATACCCTGTAGCCTATATATCATTAAATGCCCACTATAGGCATGTCACCTCCGAGGTTATTGACCTGCACAGATTGATAATCAAAAGTACCCTTTTAACTGTCAATTGTTATATGCCATAAACAAAAACCATACTCAGTGGTGCTGGATACCTGAGCCTCAGGTTGATTAATAGGGGTCGCCAGGCCGCCTTGTCAATATACTTAACAGTCCTTTAATTGCTCTCATAGCCATTCTTATAAGTTATGATCAGGGGCTCAGAAAGTAACAAGAGCAACCAAAGTTCAAGATGCCAAATGCAAAAAATAATTCACATTTTGGCAAAAATTATTTTCATTTGACAAAATAATTGGCAAGTATAAAGTTCTCAAATCCACAAGAAAGTAGAAACTACTTATTATGAAATTTGTTGCTAAAACACTGTAGCTCCATGCCTTTTTTTATTTGAAATCCTCCAAGTTGGAGAGCATATGTACATGCATAGTTGTAAATATGAATAATTATATATTTCAATATATAAAGTTTATCGCCATACATCACTATTATTCCTTTATGAGTTCCATGACTAGAAATGAAGTTACGATTACAGGATAATATTCGTCTATCTAGAGTTCACAAAAGAAGAACTCATATACTTTGATCAAAGTTTGATGATTGTCCAAAAATTGTTTCAACTGTCTTGATCAATATCGCGTTCCTAGTTGAAATACGCTTTGATGTTCGTCAAAACATGGTATCAACTGAGTTGACATCGAACTAATATAGGATAAGATATACTGAAACGAACCATAAAACAATGGTGTCTGTAATAACATAACAATCATACACCCTCTACATTCACATAATTTGCACACGTAGGAATCAGTACATTTCGCCATACAAATAAACGTGGCTGATGTTCATAAACCAATAACTAAAGTCAACACTTCATAAAAAGCGATGAGGTATGAAATTTCCGCGGTACATGTTTTTGAATTTTGTCTGAGATTCTTTTTGCTTCTGGAATCGTTGTCAGAGCACTAAACGTGGGATTGATGGTTGATTCGTGATGCCCATGGTGAAGATGGCAACACAAAGTCTGACCGATACTATATCAGATTCGAACCCTGGACTGTGTCGAAGGTGTAGCTCAGAGGTCCACCCACAAACCAACTGAGCTATCAGCTCCTCATGTTTAATTACTGTCAAAATCTAATGACCCCAATCGATCTGCAAGTCATTTCTTAAATACACACATTATACATCTGAGATAATAGAATTAGATATGGTGATTACTAGGTGAAACATCTGTGCAGGACCCTGTCAGTCTAGAGAAGATGAAATGAAGTCACACATTAATTTTGTTTCAAGAGCTGTGTCCAGGCTAAAGAAGACCTCGCAATTTATAGAAAATATTGCGAAGTTTTGGTTCAACTTGTTGACAAGAGTTTTACAAATAAACAATCTCGTTGGGTATTTAATAAATATATTTCTTACAGAAACGGAAAAAATTTCTTTGTTTTCTAATTGATGACAGAGAGCGCAAGTTATTTGCGATAATGTTGGTTTTGGGCGTTTCTGCCTGTACTTCTCTGTGGCTAAAATGTGAGTACTCAGGTGTCTGTTAAGAGATTTAGGTATCCCTATATTGGCAATAATAAATGTTAAATAAGTTTGAGTTTGTAGATTTTTCCAAACAAATAGAGTTTATTATCCATTGTACATATTCTGAATATGTCTGAAGTTTTTTGTCCACATTAAGTAAGAAGATAGCATAGGGTCTTCAAAGTTGTCTGCATTTAATAATTCTACATTTATGTTGAACCTAGTCAAAAAAGACTAAACGATAGAATACCAGGATGGACTACCATTATGGAAAAGTTCTTTGTCCAGTTCAAATATATCTTTTAAAAGATAGTCAATGACTGTGGAGTCGCTTACCAGTTTATAGAGACTGAGAAGACTGGGACTTAGAAGTCTACTGCAGTCTATACAAATAAAAATAACTTTAAAACATGTTATCAACTTCTCACTCTGACCTATACTAAATTGAAAATTTCACAAGAACTACCATTTCTTTTCTTTTGACTCATTGATTCCATAATTATTTAAACAATGTCAAGTGGTACTACGTTTCCCAAATGTAACAACATACAGTAATGCCCTAACTAATCGACTCCTTAACCACAGGAGAATTATGGGTAATTTTTCAGGATTTAGTCAGAAATATGGCTTGTTGCCATTCATCGGAAAGCTCTCACAGAACTTTCCGATGAATGGCAACAAGCCATATTTCCGACCTTAACTGCAGGAGTCGATTCTTTAGGGCATTACTGTAACTTAGGGAAGGGTTAGTCAGCATCATCCATAGCAATATTGTAATACAAGCGATATTGTACAGTATAGAGATATGCTACCAACATATTAGTAATGGCTATAAACCTCATTACATAGACGAAAAGGGTTAACATCCTATATGCTAATGACATTATAACACCTAAATGAACTGATAAGATACAAAATACTGTATGATCATATGAATCTATATATACCAAACTTTAATTCAACAGCAAAACTAATTTCTCTTGTAGAGCAGTAGGGGAAAGGGGGGGGGGGGTAAATCTCCTCTGTTTGATGCCATACAAGTCCACCATCCAAGGAACTAGATATCCATTGGCCAGTTAAATAAATTAATCTGGCTATTAAAGCGGTGGTTAACATAACAGAGACAGTGCCATATTGAGATAAGATCAATATGACATATTAAATGGCCTGTACTCGGTAATTAACTCAAGAAGCCAGAAATGCATATTATTGTCAAAGCAAGAATGAGATATAAATTTGATAAGAATTTGGGGGGGGGGGGGGGCAGGAGGAGTGGGAGGGTATCCCAGTCACTTGGGGACAATCCCCACTAGATATGACTCAATTAGGTCTTGCAGTTCTGAATAAGAAGTCGTTTTAAGAATTATGGCTATTGAGGGATATTGTTATGTCCCTGGCTCCACCCCTATTTGACTCGGTGATTCCATTTTAACAAATCTGAATCCCAGTCACCTAGGGAACAACCATACCAAATATGAACCCAATCGGTATTTAATATGGTTCTGAAGAAAAAGATGTTTCAAGAATTGTTGACAGATGGACAGACAGATAGATGCAAAATGGTATACTACTCCCCTCTTTTTTTTAAAAGGGGGGATTAAATATAGTCAAAACATATAAAGGGACCATGAGCAACTGACCAATCAGTTGAAAAAGGGTTTACAATAAAAACAAACTTCACTACAAGCCGAGTACAAGTAACTATAAATAAGCCACTAGAAGTATATTGACTCCAACCAAATAAATCAGTACACTGATTGTGTTGAAGTAATATTTGTTCTGTATCATCTCTACATCCTAAATATTCACAGCTTATCAATTGAAAAGCAATACCCAGCATTTTAAATATTTATAACCCATGGGGGCATTATTAAGCACCTGTTTTAGATAATGGAAGTTACACATTTTGTCAGGTTATCTCAGAATTGAATTATCACCATAATTCTTATAGACCCTTCACCTGTGACTAAAGAATGTTGGTGATCATATATGGGTGAAGTCTGCAGCGAAGGATTGAAATTTCAATAAACTTTCTAGATAAGAACAGATTTTAGATTTCTATTTGTCATGACAAATGACAATATAGCAACAATTGGTATAATAAAATGCAAAATGATCTGGTTGTTAATTTTATCAAATATTTTCATACAGCTACGACAGACACTTCAGCACAATATATGTTGAGTTGATATATTGCTAAATGTTTCATTGTAACCATGCAAATTCACATTGTCATTGAGGTTTAATACATGTAAAAACTGATTTTATCTTCAAAGATAGTGTACGTATCTCTTCCTACAATCTGGGGTATAATATAATAGATATGCATCTATGACACCTGCCCAGAAAAACTATATCAATTTAAATAATATCAATTTTATTTAGAATATAATACCTACATTCTAACGGGCCAGAAAAGGGGGCTATTCTAGGAACAAAAACATCAGACAGTTTCGCGGAATGTTTGAGAGTTTTCGGTAAAGTCAATACTCTGTTTGCAACTTCAAATGTAAGTGTCAATGACACTGTAGCTCAACTTGTGGAGGTGTTAATAATTTTATGCTGAGCAGTGATAAAGAAGAAGGAAAGTCAAAAAGTTTCAGTATTAAAATGGATTGTATTGTGTAAATGAAATTATTTTCATTTAGAACATTTTCCAATAAATGTGGGCTGCAGGGTATGCCGATGGATTCAAATGTGAAATCAATCCAAGATGGCTGCATGCAGCCATGTTTTTTTTTTTTTTTTACAAATTTAGAGGTCACACCAAAGAACCATATGACGTTTAGATGAGGGATGAGGATGTGGCATGTTGGGTGTGCCAAAGGAATTTAGTCATGAAAAGAGTAAAATCCAAGATGGCCACTGCGACCATGTTTTTTTTACGAAATTTGGAAAATATCATTGGTTCCCATCTAGAGGTCACCTCATATATCCTTTAAATATATAGTTTGATGATGAATGGATGAGGGAATTGGCCTGTAGGTTTTGCCAAACGATTTTAACAGTCATGCATGAAAAGAGTAAAATCCAAGATGACCGCTAGCAGCCATGTTTTTCAATAAATTTTGGAAAACAAATTGATGTCTCCTATCTAGAGGTCACCCTGAAGATGCATATAAAGTTTGGTGATATTGGATAAAGGATTTAGTCATGAAAAAAGTAAAATTCAAGATGGCTGCCGGTGGCCATGTTTTCATCGAAAATCATTCAAATTTGATATCTCTCATTTAGAAGTAATACCGATCATGCCTGTAAATTTACGAAACATTTCTTTGATCTATGCGGGCTGCGCCGATGGATTCAAATTTGACATTCACGATCGCTGCTGGCAACCATGTTTTTCAACAAAACTCAGAAATAATCGATGGCTCCCATCTGGAGGTCACCCGAAGATCCGTATGAAGATTGGCGACAATCAGATGAGGGATGTGGCCTGTAGGATGTGCCAAAGGATTTCGTCATGTAAAGAGTAAAATCCCAGATGGCTACTGGCAGCCATGTTGTTACGAATTTCGGAAATAACTGATGGCTCCCATCTAGAGGTCACCCCAAAGATCCATATGAAGTTTGGTGGCAATCGGATGAGGGGTGTTTTCTGTAGGGTGTGCCAAAGGATTTTATAGTCATGCAAAGGGTAAATTTCATGATGGCTACCGGCGGCCTTGTTTTTCATTGTAAATCACTAAAATTTCATAGCTCCCATCTGGAGGTGATCCTAAACATGCATGTAAATTTTCGAACATTTCTGCAGGGTGTGCCAATGGATTAAAATTTGAAATCTGAAATGTTTTTTAAACGAAATTCAGAAAAAATCGATGGCTCCCCATCTAGAGTAGAGGTCACCCCGAAAATCCATATGAAGTTTGGTGATGATTGGATGAAGGATGCCAAAAAAATTGTTGAAGGATGGACGCACACACAAATGATGGATGCCAACTCATGGCAATAGCTCAAGCTTGACTGTCAAGTTGAGCTAAAAACTAAATTGCATTTAATGCACCCAGGGCCGATAAGGTTCGGGGTGATTTACGTGATTTTCCGATCTATTTCGTCTGGCAGACATTCCGGGTTTCGGTATGATCCGTTCCATATCAGCAGAACTTAAAATCCGCATTTTACATTCGCCCGGAATGCTGCTTCCTTCCATCGACATGAATTGTAAGTCAGTCTTAAATTCTACGTGTCGCGATCCCTCCCTCCCCCTTGGAGCTCCATGCCCTGCATTGTTCGGCGGCGCGGAGTGGCGCGCCATCTTCAATGTTGTGTGATGCCATGTTTTGTGCCTATGGCCTTGCCTGTTTGCCTCTCGTTGCTGCTGTTCTTTATATTTCAGGTACTGCATCATCAGTGCCATTTGTCCAGCTTTGGTGCGTCCTGCAGTGGTAACGGTTGTGTTTATACTCGCCCGTCGGTCACTGGTCGGCTTATTACATCATGCTCTTTGCCAGAGAGTGATCTCACCAGGCCGGTGCTTAGCCACAGGGTGTTGGGCTGTCCAGTGGTCTCTCCTGCCTTACCTGCATCGCGCTCGTTGGGTCTCTCCTTGTTGGCCGTGTGTGCTTAATGCTTAGTGGCGCCTCACAGCACTTCTTTAATAGGCGTCTGCTCCGATTCGTACCGTAGCTCGTCGGGCCATGCTCATAATGCCCTGCGCTGTACAGCAGTATTTCTTCAGCGTTTCTCTGCGTCGGCTTCTCGTCAGAGCTGAGGCTCTGCTATAAATTGGTTAAGTGCGATTGGGCTATATGCAGGACAAGCTTGTAAATAATGTTGCATTAAAAGCTGAGATCATACCCCACTCTGACAAACATGATGCTTTGAATGTATATTGTATAAAACTACACTATACTACTATCTATGCTACATCAATACTTTGATCACAACAGCATAGCAGGTCCGGCGAAAATAATCAAGAAATTTAAACTCCCCCGTTGTTACTCTGAACAGAACCCATCTCTATATTTCTGCAGTGGATAAAAATGTGGATCTCTAGATAAGAAATGCTGGCAATATCGAAAGACATTCTGACTTCACGAAGATGAGCTAAAACATTATTATCTAAGAAATACTGGACATTTGTGCATTATCACAGATATTAAGCTGGGAGTTACCAATACAGACTTGTTTATCACAGTTCATCTTGCTTTAGTGAGAAGCTAAATGCCCTCTGTAAAATTGTTAACAGAGACCACACAAATATTATATTGCCTGTCTGATATATGAACATTTGGGTGGAAAGTTTGGTGCATGACTCAATATAACAAATCTGAATGGACATGAAATCAATACAACAATGTCTCAAAGCCAGTGCACCGGAAGCAACTTAGGAAAAGGGGGGATGAAAAGGCACATTTTTTATTTAATGTAAAGCATAAATATTGAAATAAATTGTGCCCTCCAATGATCAAGCTCATATTGAGCAATGTGCCTTAAATGTTATATGTGGCTTTCCAGGCCTCATTCTACACCAGGGAGCATTTAATAATGTCACAATATATGCAATGACTCCAACCACGGCTGTCCTGATATTATCTATATTCAACTCCACCTCAGGACTGGCAAAGAAAAGAACAGAAGCATCAAAGAAATGCTGCATTTTCACCATCATCAAAATGCAAATAAAGTTGGGAGCATTTGGTAGATTCCTATCTTAAGTGATTATAATCTTATACTTCCCCACGGAATCATGAGCTTTTTAAATGGATGAACCCTACCGGCTATGCCATCAAAGTTTTTGAAACAACAATGGAAAAAGTTCAATCAATTACAAATCACAAAATAAATTTGAGCAAAATATTGAAATCTTGGTATATACTTTATTAATATACATGTAATGATATACTATACAAATCTTGAAACAAGACATACCTATGTTTCATATAATAATGTTACATGTGCCTTTATACCACATGCATGCTACGACTTTTATCCAAGGTTGTCCTAATAATATCTGGCTCCAAAACCAATCCCAAGACTGGCAAACAAAAGAACAGAAGCATCAAAAGCAATGCTGCCTATCCATCATTATCTTAATGCTTTTCAAGTTGGAAGTATTTGGTGGAGATTGGTATCAAAACATTTATAATCCTTACACCCCCATGGAATGGCAAGCTTTGAGATAAGAATCATGTCATCCGTATATACCTTTAATACATGGATTATGGCTCCAGGGCTATCATCTAAAATATAGTTTGACACAACAATGGTAAAATGAATTAGAAATTTTTAAAATATCAACTGCAACCAAGTCTGTCCTAATAATAACTAGATCCGACACAACCCCTAGGACTGGCAAACATAAGAAATGTAGCATCAAAGCAATGTTGCATTCAACCATTGTTAAAATAACAACGTGGATATTTCTACCATATGTATCAGAATGCATATAAACCAGAGAGTATTTGGTGCAGATTCATATTTAATAGCGTCTATAATCCCAAACTCGCCCATTGAGATAAGATTCGGGTCACCCGTATATACATGGATATCTCTGCAAGTGCAAGGCTATCACATACCAGGACTAAAGATTATCTATAATCCAAATCAATGTCCCGCATTATTTCCCAGTTGAGTAAATCAAATATAAACCTTCGAGATTATGTTTGACTTCATTTAATGTCACGCGACCATGAAGACCTGATAATGAATACTCAAAGCTGTTATTACTGGCCGTCTGTGTTAATTCTCCCTATTTAGACCCATTATAATACTTACAATAAAATTAAATGGCTCAGATCTATAAAGGTATTCATGGGTATAAATTGTGAACCTGTGCCCATAGGGGAATAATAGTCTATAGCTACTCATGTGTTCTTAAAACTTGAGGTTAGGTACCCCTAACATGCAAAGAATGGTAGTATGACAGGCACTGATCTAGGTTTTAAGTTTGGACACCCTGTCGGTCCTAGGACGATATGCCGTATGCATATCCTGATGGCCGCAGGCCAGTGGTGGGGTGGGTTTGGGAGGGGGTGTCCCCCTCCTTAGAATGGGGGGGGGGTATAAATAATGTGATATTCAGCTTGGTAAATTTAGTCATATTATAGACAACAAATTCTTAATTGTTTGTGATTTTCTACTATCATACTCATTGATCTGATAGCTAAAAGTCATGACCAAACTTAGTTTGTTTCTACTCTTAATCATTGTACAACACGCTGAAATATTCTTTTGTTTATTAAAAGATTTGTTTCACTTTGAATGTTTCACCTTTTTTATACCAATATGTATATTTCCTTGAAACAAAATATATATTCTACCTACCCTGTGTTAAAATTGTGGGTGAGAGTAGAAACTTTTACACCACTGGTTTTTGGTCGCGGCATCTTGTTTAAATATTCGCGGAAATAAACTTCCGGTTAAACTTTATATCTCTTAGTTTTAATTATAAATGTACTTACCAACTACATACCGCTCCTGCCGGTGGGGGTCCGGGGTGGGATTTTTTTTGAAAATGAGCCTAAAATACCCCATCTGAGATTCAATCTAAAGGACTAAATAGGCCCAGATTATAAGGAGATTTACAACAAGAACATAGAAGATCTCAAATGATTGAAGCCATAATTTGCTAACTGATGCTTTGTTATAAATGTAAATATCTCTGGTTTCCTACGTGTTAGACCAGGGTGTGAGGTTAAAATAAAAATTTTGTTTCTACTCTCCATACCACTGGTATGGAGAGTAGAAACAAAATTTTGATGGTCCACCCACTATTCTTACTCCATGCCAGAATACTATCTACTTGCACCCCAGGGGTATAAATTTGCTCTAATGTTCTCCCTGTCCCTGATGAGCTTCCCTCCCACATTGTATATGGACACCCAAGGGCATAATTAAAAAAAAAATTGTCTTTACCCTACCGATAGTTTTTCCAATGGGTAGGCTAAATATTTTTTTTTATTTACAGAGCAATATTTTTGTGTAAATTAGCTGAAATATCTCTGGTTTCCTACGTGTTAGACCAGGGTGTGAGGTTAAAATAAAAAATTTGTTTCTACTCTCCATACCACTGGTATGGAGAGTAGAAACAAAAATTTTATGGTCCACCCACTATTCTTACTCCATGCCAGAATACTATCTACTTGCACCCCAGGGGTATAAATTTGCTCTAATGTTCTCCCTGTCCCTGATGAGCTTCCCTCCCACATTGTATATGGACACCCAAGGGCATAATTTAAAAAAAAATTGTCTTTACCCTACCGATAGTTTTTCCAATGGGTAGGCTAAATTTTTTTTTTTATTTACAGAGCAATATTTTTGTGTAAATTAGCTGAATTTATACGCAAAAAGTTGATAAATTTTAAGAAAAGAAAATTCCCATGAGCAATAAAATTATTTGAGACTAATGCCACTTGTTTTAGGGTGCACCATAACTTGGTTTAGTCCAATTTTAATTTTAAAATTTCGCGACGGCAACTTTGATAAACCGGAAATTCACGTTATGTTAAAAAACGTACCGCGTAATCACGTCCCGCGATATGCTATCGTAAATTTAACCGTCGTGGAAATAACATTTCAAGCGCTTTAAAGGTTTATTTGCACACGTAACGGCAAGCACTCGATGTGGAGTTTTGATAAGTACCGTAAGATTGATCTATAAATGAAAATGTTTTAGATCTGTACGGATCTTTCCGGATTTCAGTAGTTTCGTTTCAGCGCGTTCCAAATTTTATTTTATTTACCCAAACCGGAAGAGGAAAACATACGTTTTGATTCGTTTGCGAAACAACCGACTGACTTAATTTTTATGATTAAAATGGGTCGTTTTCCTTCGGTAGATCAAATTTGTTGATAAATAGCAATGTTTTCTTTCATTGTATAAGCGTTCCATTAACATTTCCATCGTATTAAAATTAGTTGGCAGTCTGATTGACTGGGAAATGTTGTTTTACAACTCTGAGGCATATTTCGTTTGGGTGCCCAAACCCGTTTTACGGGTCCAAAAACGGCCTAGATTAGCCCCTGTATGAAAGAAATCCAAATGTCTTGCCAACAGCACCTGGAGCCAAAATGTCTATAATTTTCAGAACATACCTGGTAGAACATCAGTAAATTGATGACAAATCATGTTTATTTGAACATCCTCCTGGACAAAGTGGTTGAACATTCTAGTAAGTAAGTATAGCTGCACCTCTCATTGCCCCCCCCCCCCCTTCCTCGTAAGTCATTAATTTTGGAATTATAAAGCCATGGTAAAGAATCTTGGATTGGTTGGTTTGGTTTAAAGATGCATTCAGGTTTCCAGACCACCAGTTACAACAACAACATAATTAATTAACATCGTTTTCTGATTTGATCTGTTGAAAAAATGTTGAAAACCAAATATGACAAAAAACTATAACTATTAATACCAAAGAATTTAAATTTGTTATTGAACTTATTACAAAATAATTTTTAGTGTCCCTCAAAAACATTGAAACTATATGTAATAAATGTTTAGAAAATTCAATGTCAAACCAAATAGCATTTTGATTGTAGAATGTTTTGTTCTAAACATGTTATTTTATATACTGAAACCTAAATATAAAGAAAATATGTTATGTAAAAATTAGATTGAAGCCCTGAATATACCTTTAATGGATTATTATCATTTTAATAAGATGCTAGGGTATATATACATGTATATTTACGCTGATGTTCCCTACTGCGCATTGATATTCTATGGTGTTTTTTTGTTTTTTTTGCATGTTCCATGTCAATTCTTTGCTAACAATAAACTATTAAATTCATGTAAAAAAAACTGTTGTTTTTGATTGGTGAAGAGAAGTCTGCAAAGTCGGCAAGATGGTTAATTTCACTGAGAAATCATTCCACTGCACAATGGTAAGCAACTCACAAACTTGCCTAGATACACAAATCTGAGTTACCCTCCCTACGTATCACAAATCTGTGCTTTATATCAGGAATCAAATAAGCTTTGCCATCGCTGAAAGGCTTATGATGGCATAGTGCACCTTTAATCATAATACCCTCTGAGCCAATGTATACCAAGCAACCTGAATCCAGAGCACCAAGTATGGGTTATTAAGTGCTTTATAAGCATCACCATTATTACTATCATAAAAAGAACATCCCGCCAGTCTATCTTCATTATCACATGTCATTAGGTGTACTGAAACCATAAACTGTTTGTCTTTATCATTGAAAGTGAGCCAGCAATTTTACAAAAAATGCAGGAAATACAAGTAATAGTGTTCACTTCCTGATGTAATTATAGTGCGGTACTGCCTGGTGTGAATAAAAAACAGGCAGAGATCCATCCATTAGTGCATGTGTGTGCCTATTAACTCTTTCGCTGCCAAACGCGCATAAATGCGAACTTCGAAGACGCTGCCAATCGCGCATAAATGCGAATTAGGTATGTAGTCTAATGTATGGGATATAACTCTATTCTTTCCAGCATGTTTGACAGTGTACAATGTATTTATCTGTAGTACTGTTGCGCGCGAACAATTTAAAGCGACAATGTCCTCAAGGTCATGCTATTTCTGACGTTATGGGAGTACAGTCAGAGCCGGAATATTGCGTCATTGTTGTTAGCACGTGGTTATCAGTCGAAAATGGCTGCTCGCAAAAGACTCAGGACTGGAGAAGTTATTGTTAACCTCTATACTCTATATGGGTGGCGGGATGGGGTGGTGGGTGGGTAACTATAACCTCTATACTCTAATGATCGAGGGGTGGGTGGGTAACTAACCTCTATACTCTAATGATCGAGGTGGGTGGGTAACTAACCTCTATACTCTAATGATCGAGGGGTGGGTGGGTAACTAACCTCTATACTCTAATGATCGAGGGGTGGGTGGGTAACTAACCTCTATACTCTAATGATCGAGGGTGGGTAACTAACCTCTATACTCTAATGATCGAGGGTGGGTAAGGGAGCATGTCAAAACCTCTTTCGCATATGCGAAAATATTGTCGATAATGTCGAAAAAGTTTTGACGTAATTGACGTAAATGTGCAAAAACGAAATGTCGGAAATGACGAAAAATAATGCGATAACGTCGAAAGCGACTGGCCATAAAAGTGCGATAACGTCGAAACCACAACAGACCAAAATTTCCGTAAAATGTCGAAACTTTCGACAACGCGAAAGTCGCGACGTCGAAACATTGATCGATATTCGCAAACGTTGAAAAGTTAAAACATCCATACGATGTTGTCGCACTTTATAAATCCGCGCATTTATTTTTGACTTCTGCGTAATCAGATGCCAGCTGAATTTTTATTGGCTGTCAGCCAAAGGCCATACAAACAACTCTATGCGTTTAACACACAAGTACAATGACTTGACAGTTCGACTGTTTTGATAGCTATGAGTTCGCACAAGGCCTAATTAAACAATAGTCAACCCATTCCAAATGTGTGAAGGGGTGACATTTAGCAAAAGGCTATACAAACATATAGGTCTACTGACATATAATGACGTATATACCGGTCCTTCACAACTATGCGTGAACTGTGCGACAGTTTTGTTGTTGTCGTGAAGTCTTCTCAATTAGTGAACAATGGTTTAACTCGTTGGACAAAAACAACACATCTGATATATAAAATTCCAAAATGAAGCGACTTGATGTCATAATATCAGTTCGATCATGGCTAGAAACAGTGATGAAATCGAATAGATCTATCGGTAGCGGACATATACGCAGTTGGGAAAATATTAGACCAGCAGTTTACACAGGTCGACAGTACGAAGAAGTTAGGGGTTTCACAACCCCAGGTATCACACATCTAACAGAAAAAAGATGAAATCACACAGAAATTTGAAACCAGCTGCACCCACCCACAACGGGAGCGACAACGGTCCATCCACATGATCCAGCATTTGAAGCAATAGGCCCGATATAGAACAAGCCCTCATCACATTCTATCAACGCCAGACATATATAGAGCCATACCCTCTAAGTTCATTGTTTTATAATGGTATGATATCCATATTTTTATTATTCATTCAATAAAGAATCGAGAAAAACATAACACTCAACTCCTCTGTCAGTCAATGCTACCCACAAACGAAACTAGGACTGGCCTGGGAAATTAGTGCTAAAAATAGCACAACATAACATGATTGTGCTATTCGTGGAAATTCCAAACTATTATATAATATGTTTTGTATTAACTTAAAGGTACTCAACCCGTAAAGAGGGTCCCCATCTCAACAGATTCCAACAACAACAATCCGATCAGAGGGTCCTATATTACTATTTCTTTGGCTTTGGGGGTAAAAAATATTTGATTCGAGTCGAGGAACCCATCAAACAAAGCTCAGAGTCATTAGATATTGATTTTTTGAAAATTCTTATGTTCTCGAGATGAGTACTTATAACTGCCGTCAATTTGGTAACATGCTCGAGATTTTACGCCAAAATTCTATTCAAACAGACAAGGATGGATAACTCTATAATCAAGTGGGTAATAATAACGAATTTTTTACTATCTTCTGGGCCAGAAAGAATTCCCGATAATGAAAAATAATAGATTTCTAAAATCGATATCTAACAAATCTGAGCTTTGATGGGTGACTTCCTCGACTCGAATCAAATATTTTTGACCCCCGAAGCCATTGAAATAGTAATTGAGAGGAGTTTTATCGGGTTGAGTACCTTTAACTTTGTCGCATCTGATCGCTGATATATATTGAATAAAATGTGTAGATTTGAAATAAAAGTATAAATGTCGCCGACGAATTAATCATGATGACGCTGCGCTTCCGATATCTAACAATGATTTCATACGTATATTGCGAAAATTAAAGCATTGTTTACGACTGTCCGACGATGCCGTAAACACCCTGATTTGCGTCCACATTAAAATATGTGTCTGGTCTAGAAAGACAGATTGAAACTGTAGAAATTAACTCTACGTGGCATACTATAAATCGGGGTTGTGGAATAATTTATTGTCGTCCACGGCTGTATTCTTTTATTCATAATAGTTCGCACAATTAAATGGTGACGGTTTACCCAAAGTGAAGACAAGTTACATAATCACACACAAAAACGATTTTCGAAATCAAAATTTGCATTGTTTACGGTACCACTCTGCAGTATTAATGCGACGGTGTAGCAATTATTGCTCGAGATTTAGGGGGACTTCAACCTGTACTGTAATATGTACTGTAAACCAGTGATGCAATATCACTGCTATAAACCCACGGATTTGCGGGCACCGTGTGATATAAAAACGTAGGAATTGATTGTGTTGGCCTATCCTATTATATAAATTGGGTCTGGGAATAATTTATTTGGGACTTTAAATAATCTTCTATTAATAATAGTTTATTATTAAACGAAGTTTGAATTGTCCGATATTAACCAAATCGGAGATTTCAGTAGATCGGAGAAATTTACTAATAGGCCTACATTTATAAACTCCGATCAAATCGGAAATGTTTTCATATCGGCGAATACTCCGATTAAATCATTGGAATTCTTATGATAAAAACTCCGATCTGAGAAATTTCAGCATGGACACCGACATCTTCCCGTTCGCGACACATCAGTATAAAACTGCGACTATGGAGTATTTATTGAACACAAACTGTCACTCCGATCTGAGAAATTTCAGCATGGAGATCGACATCTTCCCGTTCGCGACACATCAGTATAAAACTGCGACCATGGAGTATTTATTGAACACAAACTGTCCTGCCAATCATATCGACACAGCAGCAATATTGACGGATTTAATGCTGCGATCTTGACGAAAACAAACACTGCGAAAATATGTCGAAACAGAACAGCGAACATTTGAGCAAAACTGCGAAACAAAACTGCGATAATTGCGAAAACATCGAACCAAGACAGCGAAAATGACGAAAAATTGACGAAAACGTACAACGTTACGGCGTGCGATAATGACGAAAAAACTCCGATAATGTAGAAAAAACGACGTCAATGACGCCACATTTTTCGCACTTTTTTCGCATTTCTTTCGCATATGCGAAAGAGGTTTTGACATGCTCCCTAACTAACCTCTATACTCTAATGATCGAGGGTGGGTAACTAACCTCTATACTCTAATGATCGAGGGTGGGTAACTAACCTCTATACTCTAATGATCGAGGGTGGGTAACTAACCTCTATACTCTAATGATCGAGGGTGGGTAACTAACCTCTATACTCTAATGATCGAGGGGCGGGATGGGGTGGTGGGTGGGTAACTATAACCTCTATACTCTAATGATCGAGGGGCGGGATGGGGTGGTGGGTGGGTAACTATAACCTCTATACTCTAATGATCGAGGAGCGGGATGGGGTGGTGGGTGGGTAACTATAACCTCTATACTCTAATGATCGAGGGGCGGGATGGGGTGGTGGGTGGGTAACTATAACCTCTATACTCTAATGATCGAGGGGCGCCTGCGGCGCATAAGATATTATGGGTGGCGGGATGGGGTGGTGGGTCGGTAACTAACCTCTATACTCTAATGATCGAGGGGCGCCTGCGGCGCATAAGATGTTATGGGTGGCGGGATGGGGTGGTGGGTGGGTAACTATAACCTCTATACTCTAATGATCGAGGGGGCGGCTGCGGCGCATAAGATATTATGGGTGGCGGGATGGGGGTGGTAACTAACCTCTATACTCTAATGATCGAGGGGCGCATGCGGCGCATAAGTTACTTATACCTATTATTTATGTGGGCAGTAGCCTCTATAGGGACGGCTGCGGCGCATAAGATATTATGGGTGGCGGGATGGGGTGGTGGGTGGGTAACTAACCTCTATACTCTAATGATCGAGGGGCGTCTGCGGCGCATAAGTTACTTATACCTATTATTTATGTGGGCAGTAGCCTCTATAGGGGCGGCTGCGGCGCATAAGATATTATGGGTGGCGGGATGGGGTGGTGGGTGGGTAACTAACCTCTATACTCTAATGATCGAGGGGCGCCTGCGGCGCATAAGTTACTTATACCTATTATTTATGTGGGCAGTAGCCTCTATAGGGGCGGCTGCGGCGCATAAGATATTATGGGTGGCGGGATGGGGTGGTGGGTGGGTAACTAACCTCTATACTCTAATGATCGAGGGGCGCCTGCGGCGCATAAGTTACTTATACCTATTATTTATGTGGGCAGTAGCCTCTATAGGGGCGGCTGCGGCGCATAAGATATTATGGGTGGCGGGATGGGGTGGTGGGTGGGTAACTAACCTCTATACTCTAATGATCGAGGGGCGCCTGCGGCGCATAAGTTACTTATACCTATTATTTATAAGGGCAGTAGCCTCTATAGGGGCGGCTGCGGCGCATAAGATATTATGGGTGGCGGGATGGGGTGGTGGGTGGGTAACTAACCTCTATACTCTAATGATCGAGGGGCGCCTGCGGCGCATAAGTTACTTATACCTATTATTTATGTGGGCAGTAGCCTCTATAGGAGCGGCTGCGGCGCATAAGATATTATGGGTGGCGGGATGGGGTGGTGGGTGGGTAACTAACCTCTATACTCTAATGATCGAGGGGCGCCTGCGGCGCATAAGTTACTTATACCTATTATTTATGTGGGCAGTAGCCTCTATATGGGCGGCTGCGGCGCATAAGATATTATGGGTGGCGGGATGGGGTGGTGGGTGGGTAACTAACCTCTATACTCTAATGATCGAGGGGCGCCTGCGGCGCATAAGTTACTTATACCTATTATTTATGTGGGCAGTAGCCTCTATAGGGGCGGCTGCGGCGCATAAGATATTATGGGTGGCGGGATGGGGTGGTGGGTGGGTAACTAACCTCTATACTCTAATGATCGAGGGGCACCTGCAGCGCATAAGTTACTTATACCTATTATTTATGTGGGCAGTAGCCTCTAGTCTATAGGGGCGGCTGCGGCGCATAAGATATTATGGGTGGCGGGATGGGGTGGTGGGTGGGTAACTTACCTCTATACTCTAATGATCGAGGGGCGCCTGCGGCGCATAAGTTACTTATACCTATTATTTATGTGGGCAGTAGCCTCTATAGGGGCGGCTGCGGCGCATAAGATATTATGGGTGGCGGGATGGGGTGGTGGGTGGGTAACTAACCTCTATACTCTAATGATCGAGGGGCGCCTGCGCACATAAGTTACTTATACCTATTATTTATGTGGGCAGTAGCCTCTATAGGGACGGCTGCGGCGCATAAGATATTATGGGTGGCGGGATGGGGTGGTGGGTGGGTAACTAACCTCTATACTCTAATGATCGAGGGGCGCCTGCGGCGCATAAGATACTTATACCTATTATTTATGTGGGCAGTAGCCTCTATAGGGGCGCCTGTGGCGCATAAGATATTATGGGTGGCAGGATGGGGTGGCGGGATGGGGTGGTGGGTGGGTAACTAACCTCTATACTCTAATGATCGAGGGGAGCCTGCAGCGCATAAGATACTTATACCTATTATTTATGTGGGCAGTAGCCTCTATGGGGGCGCATAAGATACTATGGGTGGCGGGATGGGGAGGTGGGTGGGTAACTAACCTCTATACTCTAATGATCGAGGGGCGCCTGCGGCGCATAATATACTTATACCTATTATTTATGTGGCAGTAGCCTCTATAGGGGCGCCTGCGGCGCATAAGATACTATGGGTGGCAGGATGGGGAGGTGGGTGGGTAAATAACCTCTATACTCTAATGATCGAGGGGCGTCTGCGGTGCATAAGATACTTATACCTATTATTTATAATGCACCTTTACTGGTTTAGATCAACCGTTGTCTATTGTATCGTTTTCCAGTGGTGATAACAGGCAACTAAATTAATTATGCTGGTGAGTTGACCATGCGTACGCCCGCGTGACCCATATAATTCACATAAATCATCATAAAACCCAATTTTCCTGAAATTCAAGATGACGTGACTTATAAGGGGCGGAGCAGGGTCACATGTCCCCCTGCAGGTATATATACATATGGGTATGGTTATATATATATATATATCTATATTTGGAATTGTACCTATCGGAATATTCAAGCAACAAAAGCACGAACTCAACAAAGTGCGCCATTGTATCCCATTTTGCTACAAATAGGTGGCAACTTGCATAAATCCAAGATGGACGCCAAGGTCACATGACCTATTTTATGTCCAAAGTGGGTTCATATAGGTTACTCAGGGACCAGCCTAGACCTGATTTTCAGGGCAAAGTGTCTTCTCCCTGTCACAAAAATAAGGCGAAGTGGGCGTTCAATAGGGCAAAGTGGTCTTTTCAAAATCGACCAGTACAATAGTGGCTATATGACGAAAATAGGAGATATCATGTAATATCTATATTAAAACGGTGAAACAATTGTTCAAATATGGAATCTTTATGTTGAAATCATGACTCAACATGACTCAATAACTATGAATAATCACCAAACATAATTGTGAGAGAATGGTAGCATTTTATATAATAATTTTGGCAGAACAGCATTTTTACAACCGCTTATGAATACAATTTTTTTTTTTAAATTAAACAATGCTTTAATATGAATACGACAAAAATTGCTGTCAATTTACAGTAAAACAAAACGAAATCTTGAATATTCTCACTTATTATTAAGTTAGGTGTAGATATTAATATGTTACACAAATGAATTTGTGTTCAAAGTTGTTCTGGCCTTCACAAAGGGTTGATGAACTGACACATGTTAGGGTGTATGAGTTGTAATCTTCATCCATAGGATGTGGAAGGTGTGATAAAATCGTCACTGTAGACACCTTATACAATGTTTTCACAGCTGTCTGCAATCAACGCTAAGGTGTGAATAGGCCCCCAAATCGGATTAATATAGATGTTAATAAGAATTATGGTGTTTTATAAGACCCTATGAATGGATAACTGGGTTCAATCAATGTTGGCAGTAAATTAGAAGGAATATTTCGCCGATTTTCATTGGTCAAATTCGGAATTTTCAGGGCGACTAAAACTTCGCCCAACTGCAAAATTAGGGCGAAGTGAGCAGGAATGGGAGACTTCCTCGCCCACATCTCCCTCTCGGCTGGTCCCTGAGGTTACTCCCGTGTACCTTACTGTTGGACATCGTATAATTGGGTTGAAAATTAGAAAACAAACAACACACCCATTCATACCCACACAAACTGTACATATACCGGCAAATAGCCACTAATCCAAGATGGCCACCAATGTCACGTGACCTTGGTGGGCGTGTCCACGGCGGCATTCGACATGGTATACCTATGTCTATATACATGTGAAGTTTCAACTAATTATATTAGAAACTGCTTGAGATATAATGTATTACCCATATATACCTGAAATACATGGATATATGTACAGGATGCGTGGCACTGGGGGGTACGTCTGTGGTGGCGAGTGGCAGCGAAAGAGTTAAGGTGATCCACCGTTAGTGCATGTGTGTGCCTAAGGTGAACATGACCAGGGTTTCTGATTGCGTTAAAATATTGGGGCCCTTTTTTGGTGCTGGTGGAAATATGCAAAGTCAGTCAACATCACCATGGTTGATACCATGTAAAAATGAAAGTGTCAATGACACTGTAGCTCAACTTGGAAAGGGAATAATTTAATATATTACAGTCAATGGAGCGATTAGGAATGTGGAAAGTTGAATGTCTAATACTAGTTTATAGACATGAAGAGAAAAGTAAAATCCAAGATGGCTGCTGGCGGCCATGTTTTCGGCCGAATGACCCCAAAATGACTCGTTCCCATCTACATGTCATCGTTAACATCAATGACAAATTTTATGACGATCAGACTAAAGGAGAGACCTGTGGTCCATGCTAATGGATTAAATTTTGAAATCCAAGATGGCCACTGGCGGCCATGTTTTTTGTCTGAATGACCCCAAAATGACTCGTTCCCATTTACATTCCAATTTCAACAGCCATGAAAATTTTTATGATGATCAGACTAAAGGTACGACCTGTAGCCCATGCTAAAGGATTTAGTCATACAAAGAGTAAAATCCAAGATGGCTGCTGGCGACCATGTTTTTTGGCCGAATGACCCCAAAATTACTCGTTCCCATCTACATGTCATTGTTAACATCCAGGTCAAATTTCATGATGATCAGACGAACAGTACGACCTGTGGCCCGTGCTAATGGATTAAATTTTTAAATGCAAGATGGCTGCTGGCAGCCATGTTTTTTGTCCGAATGACCCCAAAATGACTCGTTCCCATCTACAGTCCAATTTCAACAGCCATGACAAATTTTATGATGATCAGACTAAAGGTACGACCTGCAGCCCGTGCTAAAGAATTTAGTCATACAAAGAGTAAAATCCAAGATGGCTGCTGGCGGCCATGTTTTTTGGCCGAATGACCCCAAAATTACTCGTTCCCATCTACATATCAATATATTATCATCCATGACAAATTTCATGATGATCAGACAACAGTACGACCTGTGGCCCGTGCTAATGGATTAAATTTTGAAATCCAAGATGGCCGCTAGCGGCCATGTTTTTTGTCAAAATGACCCCAAAATGACTCGTTCCCATCTACATTCCAATATCAACAGCCATGACAAATTTTATGATGATCAGACTAAAGGTACGACCTGTAGCCCGTGCAAAAGGATTTAGTCATACAAAGAGTAAAATCCAAGATGGCTGCTGGCGGCCATGTTTTTTGGCCGAATGACCCCAAAATGACTCGTTCCCATCTACATTGGATTATTAACATTCTTGTCAAATTTTATGATGATCAGACTAAAGGTACGACCTGTAGCCCGTGCTAAAGGATTTAGTCATACAAAGAGTAAAATCCAAGATGGCTGCTGGCGGCCATGTTTTTGGGCCGAATGACCCCAAAATGACTTGTTCCCATCTACATGTCAATATTAACATCCATGACAAATTTCATGATGATCAGACGAACAGTGCGACCTGTGGCCCGTGCTAATGGATTGAATTTTGAAAACAAAGATGGCCACTGGCGGCCATGTTTTTTATCCCAATGACCCCAAAATGACTCGTTCCCATCTACATTCCAATTTCAACAGCCATGACAAATTTCATGATTATCAGACTAAAGGTACGACCTGTAGCCCGTGCTAAAGGATTTAGTCATACAAAGAGTAAAATCCAAGATGGCTGCTGGCGGCCATGTTTTTTGCCCGAATAACCCAAAAATGACTCGTTCCCATCTACATGTCATTGTTAACATCCATGACAAATTTTATGATGATCTGACTAAAGGTACGACCTGTAGCCCGTGCTAAAGGATTTAGTCATGCAAAGAGTAAAATCGAAGATGGCTGGTGGCGGCCATTTTTTTTGGCCGAATGACCCCAAAATTACTCGTTCCCATCTACATGTCAATATTAACATCCATGACAAATTTCATGACGATCAGACGAACAGTACGGCCTGTAGCCCGTGCTAATGGATTGAATTTTGAAATCTAAGATGGCCGCTGGCGGCCATGTTTTTTTTCCTAATGACCCCAAAGTGAATCATTCCGGTACAAATGTTGATGTCAACAGCTATGACAAATTTCATAATGATCCGATCAAAGGTACGACCTGTAGCCTCTATTGTTGACGCCTTACGCACACACACACGCACACACGGACGACGGATGACAAAGCCATGGCAATAGCTCAAACTTTACAAAGTAAAGTTGAGCTAAAAATGTAAAACAGAATCTTTAATGAATTATATAATCTTAAAATTCCCTATTACCTGAAGGCAACTGCTTTCTAGAACTGGCTCATGTTTTTCCAGCTCAAACAATATGCCTATCAACGCTCCAAGGCAGAGCAGAAAGTAGCAAGTGTTCATTTATGATCCATAGAACGACAAGAAACACCATTAATATCAACAGAAACAGAACAAATATTGTTTTGAGACCAAAATATATCAATTCTGATAGCTTTATATGATATTGTTCATGAAAATTGTTTAAAATGATGTCTTTAGTGGAAACATTTGGTGATTTCTGTGTTTATTTTTTTTTACCTCTCTGGCCATGACATAATTTTTTTCTTTTTTATTCTGGTTATTTTTCCCACTTGCCCTGGTAATTTCTATGTTTGTCAATTCTGTCAGAAGATCTAGTTTATATGTTATCAAAGTTAATTTAATACTTCAGTATTTTATCCCGAAACTGGTGGCTCACAGAAACAACCTATAAACATTTGTAGTAGAGTAACAATGGTGCAGAAAGTATAAACAGACATGGCTGTTTGAACCTCCAAAATTGTGAGGAGGAATATGAAAAACATTCCTATGCATAATATTTCTATAAACCGAACTTGTTGATAAATCACTAAAATTGTGCTTTCTTATAATTTTAGAGATTTTCATGATACAAACTTCTTAAGCAAATTTTCCGTATTATTTCCGAAGTGGTATAATTCCTATGACTTCATTTATATATAATAAGTTTCTTCAAAGTTATTAAGTATGCACACAAGTATTTCATGTATTTTGACCTATTATAATCCCCGGAACTGAGGAGAAATGAGACAAAAGCAAGAATTTAACTATGTTTAATTTGAGTTATTGTTTGTCAATAATGCAGTGATGTTGTTTTCTACCATTAAAACTGGAAATGCATGTTTACCAGAGTTTATATCTTTTGTGGATTCCGTACTGTACATTTCCTCATCAATAAAATATGGGACATTCTTCAAAGATGTATTCAGGGAGCCAGGTCAATTTTTAATGAGATTCTAGTCTATATAAAAGGCTGTAAGGACACAAGTCCCCCAAATAAGTTGGCTGTATTTGACCAGTGGCTTTTAGAAATACAAAATTAGATTTTACCTGTGAGTAATCCATATACCAAATTTGAAATCAATCGGATAACTGAAGTTATTATCAGGAAACGAAAACAATTGGCAAATTATATTCAACAAGGACCATAAACTCTGATAATTAAAGTCTCAAATACCATGGAGAGGGGATAATATATTACAGTCAATGGAGAGATATAAAGATATGCGGAGAGTTGAAATGTTTAAGTATTACAAGAGTTCAACCCGAAGAGCCATATGAAGTTTGGGATCAATTGGATGAAAAATGTTGGCATGCCACAAAGTATTTAGAGAAGTAAACACAAATAGTAAAATCCAAGATGGCTGCCATGCAGCATCCATGTTTTTGATCGAATGTGGGCTGTAAGGTGTGCAGATGGATTCAAATATGGAATCAAAGATGGCTGGCGGTCATGTATTTTAACGAATTTCAGAAGAAATCAATGGCTCTCATTTAGAGGTCACCCCAAAGATCCATATGAAGTTTAATAATAATAGGTGATGATCGGATGAGAGATGTGACTTGTAGGGTGTACTAAAGAAAATTGTTTACGGACGCATTGGACAGCTGCAAGGACGACGGACGCCAACCCATGGTAGTAGCTCAATGTGATCAAAATGTAAAAATGGGCAGACTGAACTCCAACTCGAACATCGACCTTTTCATGTGGTTAATCCATATACAAAATTTGAAAATAATCAGATAACTGAAATGGACTCATGCACAAACGGACACAAGTGATTTCCATAAACTATAGTCACCCGAATAAATTTTATCTGGAGACAAAAATATTATGTTTTGAATGAGAGTGCCACCTGAAAACACTATCTTGCTTGAAGTTGAATTTTCTATCCATTTATTTCATATAGCGAACAATGTTTTAGCACGACAGCAATAATTATTTTTTTAATTCTTAAATTTTTTTAAACAACAAAATGATTTATGAGTCTAGTTTTAATATGTGTCATATATTTTTATCACCATTTTTTCAGCAGAACAAACCACAAATTAAAATAAGTACATATAAATATACATTTTAATTTATAAATATTTGTTCATTGGTACTGACTATTATATGTTTCTCACCTGCCACAAATTAGACTGGCACTCTTCCCCATTAGATAACAACTAGCTTATAATCCATAAAGATGAGCAGCAGACAAACAAATGTTAAGGAATCCGTTGAATATTTAAGCTCTGAAAAGTCTGTTCAAAATGTAACAACAAACGGAAGCCAGACTATTTCAAGTGTATAAATCAACACCCATCAAAACACCATGAAACTCATGTCCAGAAAGTCCCACAGAAATTATCAGACTAAAACACTAGTGCCTACTGTCTGTGCAGTAAGTCATAGTTCAGTGTATTGGCAGAGATCAGGCATTAGCGACCAGAGTTTAAACATAGTACGATCCATTTAAAGTAAGCCAACACACACAGTGGACTAGTCCATTAATATCTATAGGGGGATCAGGTAGAAATGTCAAGTCTGAACAAATATCATGATCATTTGGTATTTGGCACAGTTTGTCCATTCAGTGTCGATGAGCACAATACCCTCTAACAAGCAGAGTAATTATGAAGTTAGTGGAGTTTACAGGCATAATAATCGAGCTAGTTAGCTTGTTATCACCCGTCGTCACATAGATTGTGCTTTTCTGTGAATGAATGTAGAGTTTATTGACGTGTTTTCCCATGGAGGCTTTGACAATTGTCAGTGTCTTCACAGTGTTCATTAAAGAGTGGACCAAGGTTCTACAATCCATTATATGTTCAAGCCATGAAAACTGCACACCAAGCTGCATGGACATAAGATCAAACAGTTATAATGGTACCCTGGCATGAATTTAGTGTATATGGTTCTGTCCGTTTATGACTCTCATTGGTACATACCTATCGATATAGGAGTTATATCTTGATCTAGTATATAATGGATCTAGTGTTTAACCCACTAATAACTGGACAAATGGTTACTTAAATTCATTGCCATTCATTCATTTGTAGGACTTTTTTTCTCGAAATAGCTATATATGAGGTTTTCTGGGGAGAACAACTTCCTTTTCTCTTTCAAGCAGAAAAACTTAGGTACAAATCTAAATATTGTTCCCTCATTTGAACTAAAATTTGCATGGGACTCTGTGTAATTTTTATTCATCCTGAGATGAATAATAGACCATTCAACTGTATACACTTATAACTCAATGGGATAATCTATTTAGTAAAGAAAGGGTTAATAGATTCCATGGAGAAAACAGCTTGGAGAAAATCCTTCTGGGACCGGAACTAAATTCTTCCTCATCTGACACTTTCCATTTATTTACTGTGAGATGTCATTTTTTTTATTCAATAGAAGATGTCATTACATCAGATCAGACTAAGACATTTGTCAGATGTTAATAACTTTATGATGGTGAACTTGCATGCCAACATTGAATTAACATCAGCATATTTGTGTTTGAATGGGGGTCTTCTGACATGAGTTATTGCTAATCCAATGAAGCAGTTCCTCGATCTGATAATGTAGGTGATAATGGTATTATCGTCATTGATAGTGCAATATAATTAATGCAATAAGGACCCCTAATGTTAGGTGTTTCTACAAAATACAAACATGGAAACAATGACGGCAAACTAGACAACATCTGTATTCCCATATAAACCATGAGCATCACAAATCGACCACTGATGCCATGAATCCATCATCAAAGCTCTGAAAATTATTTCAGCAGCAAAAGAATTTCAGACACATCTAAAAACATGCTGCACACAGTTTGTACATACATTCTTCTTTAGCATCACAGTCTCAAGTCCACGGATGACACTACGATAGACACAGCATCTGATCGGGAAACAACGCTATTGACTGTTGTATAAGCAACAGTGCAGATGTTAACTAAAGAACGCTTCTGCGGTGAAGTCATGGCTAAATTGAAAATTTGACAAATTCAAGTCATCGGACTCACAAGATCTCAATGGCAATAAGGCACCAGTATGAGCCTAAAAAAGTTCCTGTCTCATTACAAGCCACTCTCACTTTTACACAAAATTTGGAGGGATCGGATTTTAAGTTCGTTTCTCCTTCATGCAAATCAAAATATGAGGGACCTATCGTCTGTTCACATAGCACTAAATAGGGCTAACAGAAACTAAACAGAATTCAGATTCAAACTTCAAAACAACTATCCATCATTTGTGAGAAACAAATTCCATATAACAAAAGCTCAAGTTTAGAGAAGTTCTAATTTCTTGGAAATCATCAGCTGGAAATGGCTGCTAAGTCTGTAAAGGTGCTATGGCTTCTGGGGTCCTGGGGTCCCAGCCTTGGATAAGATGACCTTTTGACAGGTCACCATAACTTCTCCATTCACTCCAAATTTTATGCGCTGGCCCATATACACTATGACACATGACTTTTTACACAATTATCAAATAAAAATTAATTTTATAACATGCAATGAGCTATCAGGGGCAGCATAACCAAGAGGGTTGTCTACATGCCATCCCCATATGCTTTATAGACTCCAATTGACACTAAAACTATAGCAGCACTATTTAGAAGCGTTCTTTTTAAGTTTTAAATTGGAAAACATACAGGTACATATCGGGTTTGTAGGCATGAACAAATTCTGTAAGAATCATCTCATTCATTGTTACTTCCATATCATTTCTGAGCAAGAATCAATATATTACATGTAACCAGTACCTTGAGAATAATAAGTTTGATTCCAATATTAATTGGATTCTTCCTCTTGATTTCAATGTCTCCTTTTTAGCATTGCCTGGGTTATATGAACAGCAAAATCCACACAACTCATGTGAAAGTTATAACATCCAAGACAATTTCATTGAGAGGAAAGGTAAACTTGAGAAGCCATTGAAATCAAGAGGACTGGAGTTACCTTCTATTTATAGTGGCCTCCTGATATCAGGTCATGTGAGCAATTTTTCGATCAGATGATTGAAAAATTCCAAGAGACGAAATATCTCCAAGGTAAAAAGTTAAACTAATGCTCAAAGTATTATTGTGAATCCCGAGCAAATAAATTTTTAGTTGAGAGTTCATTGACCTCACAGGATTGATGGAATTGAATGAGATATTCAATCAGGGTTGCCGTTGGGGGTTCATACAATGGACCAGGTTTTGATGCCAAAATAAATAGAGAGAGTTCACATAAATCAATAATACAATATAAAAAGAGTTGTTTTGTACAGGTTCGGTTGTGTATTTGAGAAGTCACCAATGCCACCAACCACAACAGATCATAGGAAAGTGGCCATCTGTGTTTTACCATTGACAATTTAAAATTTGTCTGAAACAAATTCAAGGAGTCATTCCTTAAAATGAGGGAAACGATAAATGAAAAAATATCAGGGGTCAGAGTACAACGGCAAATACAAACTAAACTTTCCATATCAAAAGTATGATTTTGTTGATAAAGCCCATGTGGCCGTCAGGTTGCAGGAAAATCTGTGGCATATTGCGCAGACAAGGTTGAACATGAATTAAAAATATATCTGGGCTATCATCTGGTATGTACTGTACAATATATCAATGATCTGTTCATCCATCCATATATTTCTGTCAGAAAATTATGAATTTAAATGGGAATGCATAATCCTGTGCCATGAATATTAACTTTGATTTAAAAGTCCCATTGACAATTTCATTTAATAGTAATTCCACGTTTAGGATTAGATTAATCTGATATTTAATACCATGACATATATAATATATATATATATTATATATCATGACCAGGGTTGTCTTTTGTTCATACTGGTAGATGATAAATTCAGTGAAATGTCTAAATATTTATATGGAAATAGAATGTAACTAGGTGTTATGTGGTGTGATGGATAGTGTCTGTGACTACGTTGAAAAAAATATGATATTTAATAGGGTCTGGGACAATGTTGGAAAATAATGGGATATTTATTACTAAAAACGTGTTTATGACACAAAATTTCCAGAGATATAGAGGGACTGACAATAATCCAAGATCACAATAATTTAAAAACATTTCGTCTTCTGTGCTTCCTTGCCCTTGATTGCTTCTGACATCCCTAGCAACGAGTGCATGTGCTGGAGATTCATCTCAGCAGCATCTAACACTTCTGGTATCCTATTAAAAGCTGATGCAGATAACATAAAATTGGTCTTCTGTGTACCATATCAATGAATTATTAGTTCTGCCAGCTTTGATTTGACTTAAGCCAATATGTCATCAAAGAAATGCTACCGTGTAATGCTTTTGATACAGAAAGTGCTGCAGACCAAGATATGAGAATCTTAAGCATGGAAGGAGTTTTCTTTTGACAAACTGCACCCTAAATATGCGTTTATCAAATTCGAACAAGGTGTGCTGTAATGGAAGGAAGAGATAGTGGCAAGAAGTTTGGCAGCATATCCAAAAATCAAAAGATAAACTCGGCAAATAATTTTGTAAAGGGCAATAACTCTGCCAAAATGTCAGACAAACTATCTCTGCTGATCTGCATGAAGAAGAGTCGGTGTGTTTGTAACCGAGATACACTCGAATGAGTGGGAGGAAGTTAGTATATACATTGTGTGTAAACAGATATAAAGAGCTAAATTAATTATTTAGGTGACTGAGCTGGACTGATATCAGCTATAGAATAATGAGATTCAATTGTTGTACCTTATCTTAATAATTTGATCGAAAAAACAAAGCTTTCTGTCAATTCTGAATTTAATCCATGCTTTGTGCTTTAAAATCAGATAAATGTTGCAGGTCATTGTTGTACATAAACTATAAAAGTGACAAAAAGCCTGACTAAAAAAATAATTTCAATGTGATATATCTTTATCAAAGGGCATCACAAATATCAGGAAAACCAATAACAAGTTTTATGTCCAGTTTTATGACACAAATCATTGGTCCTGTATGCAATATTCATCAATTTGTCTGGAGGCTACCATTTATCGGACAGTGTTCATGACCTATCACAATATCATCTTCAATATCAGTAAATAATCGGACACCAGCAGTATTTATGCAAATACATACATTCATGACATACATACCACAAATATGAACTTCAATATTTTAAGCTGACAGATTCCAATATATATCTTAACGCTTTCTTTACTAAATACTTATTAATGAGTAATTCCCTTAAGAAATGTTCAGATAATAAGTTCCAACATTTCCCACCAACAAATAGGGCATCTTGTGCATTTGAATTATCAGTTTGGCTGTCTGTCATCTGATTATATTTCCTGAACAACCCTCCAAATAGATAATAGACCATTCCATGGTATACGTTTACAAATGAATGGGATAATCCATTAGTAAAGAAAGGGTTAAACCATAATAGAAGTCAACTCGCAACTGATCAGTTGATGGCAGTTGTGTACCCAGGCTTCTAAACCTGTGCAAGCTGAGGTAATTTAGGATCACTGAATTGATGAAAAATGCGAAAGAGCTGGAGGGAAAGGTGTACAGTCATCAGAAGGATACTTTTCCACAACTTAAATTATGCACTTGCTAGTTGAGGAAAATGGACCTATCCATAAGTACCGCCCCATTTTCAATTATAGCCCATGAGCCGATAGCGTAATCGTATGTGTCTGTCTAGTGATATGGAAGAAACCACAAGCGAATCCTTAACAATCATTACAAGAAGTAGGGGGTTTACAAACACGAGAGCAAAATATCTGTTATTTAGCTACAAAGGTGTTGAAATGTGCATGGGGAACATGTCCGGTTGATGAGCGATATTTATACAAATATACCAGAGTGTTTTTAGTTCGGTTTCCTAAACCAAAAAGTAACTAAAGACAACTGTTTACGCTGGATTAAACAATTACATCACCACACTCGATCTTAATTTTATTTATAGTCGAATGTTAAGATTATAAAATTTCAAACTAACAAGACAGTCAATGATTGTGGTACGTGACAATATCACTTAAGACAAGTAGTTCTAAACATGGACATAGCTGGAGGTTCTCAGATGAGCAGGGCTCTTCAACTTGAAATTTCTAATTGCACACTACTGACAAATCTCCTCTTACCTTTTAAAGAAGACAACCATACCACAGTACTAAGTTCACAAACATCCTTTTGCACTTCCCTCTTAGGTTGAATTTTTCAACCCCAGTACTTCAAGCTCTCAAACGTTTGAAAATTACCAACCCCAAAAAGTTAAAATTTGTGGCCAATTTGGTCCAACAGTTTAACCTGAAGTAGGAACATATGGACTGTTGGTTAAAACATACATGCTGGAAAATCAAACCAAACTATGAGAACAATTCTAACTTATTTTTTATGTGAATATCTAATCTACAACTAATGTTGTATCAGGCATGAATTTTCAACTGTTTAAATTTTGATCAAAGTAGGGGGTCAAAACTCCACTCCCTCTACACTCCTTCCCCATTGCCTCAAACATTGCCCCCACCCAGGCTGCCTAGAAATCAATATTATTATACCAATACCAAACAGGATAGAGGAGAGTTAAATCTCCTATCTCTGCCCCTATTAGAACAAATGTGAATCCCCATCTATGAGATCCATTCTAGGGTCCTGCGAATTGGATATTTTGATCGAATCGAATATCGAATCGAATTCACGAAATCGAATCGAACATCGAATCGAATCATATCTGTGTGTTGCATTCTCAATTAGGTATGTTTTGTCAACGATTAGATTATTTGTGAAACGTTCTATGAACTACATGCATGAAGTTCTATCAGAACTTATGTGGCGATAAACCGTCGTTTGATATACTATTAATTTCAATTTATAATTGTCAAGAAAACAAAGCAGATTAAAACGTCCATGCGGCCATCACAACGATTAATATATTACCACTAAACGGATTATCAAACTAAAATCACACGAAATTTCTACAGTTTGCATGTACATGCAAAATTGCAAATCAGCATTCGGAAACACCCGTTGTTATAAACTTGAAGATGCAACAACAGTCGCAGTGTAGCCTCTTCATGTATTGGTTGATGCTTCTTGAACAGATGATTCCATAGATGGGTCATTGTCCCAGATGCTTGCGATTTATACACCATGCATGTTGCATTCATCACACGTGCCTGCAGCTTTATCATGTTTAAAATAAACATGAATGATGGACGACATTTTGTCCATTGTAAAAGAAAACTCTGAAACTGAAAGTCAACTTCAAAAGAGAACAGTGACAAAATGCACTTTTCGACACCAGGAACATGTGTTGTTTACATTCTCACCCATATTACATAACGCGGAATCGAATATACGATGGATAACGCTATCGGTAGCCCAGTCTCATAGCTATTATAATTTACTGCGTCGTCGGTCCATTGGCAATCTGCTAGCTTTTGCTACCATTTTAAAGCTATATAATTCAGACATTTTAAAGCTATATAATTCAGACGTAGTCGTCCTATCGTGGCTAATTGTTGGCGATGTACAATAAGAATTATAATGTGCATATATACATAATTTTCTGGAATTAAATGCCACAAACAGCTAAGATAGACATGTGTACTTGTCCTGAAACAGCCTACTTTTCCGTCATAGTATATTTGAAATTTCGAGTTGGCAATTTCGACTCGAATTCGAATTGAATTTGACTTTCGAATCGAATCTCGAATCGAATATCGAATATTCGCAGGAGCCTAATCCATTCATCTAGTAATATCAATATACCCCCCAATATCCAATAGGGTATGATTTCACCAGGATAAGTGGTGGTTAAGAAAATAATATTGGAACAGCCAAGACTGTATTTAGTGTGTCTGACCTTTGCAGAATGAGGTCCCCAAAAGGTGAATTTAATGACACTATTCCCCAAGGTGGAATAGCATCAACGAATTCATAACTCTGCAGATGTTATAATGGTGACACTTTTAAAAAAATTTATAACATGTATAAAAAAATAAATAATTTTGTTTGTTAAATTGAGCAAGGTGAAAATTCAAAAAATATGAATTAAATTTTTTTTTTTTTTTTGGGTTATGTCACTGGCTCCGCCCACATTCGACCCAGTGACCTCATTTGAACAAATCTGAATTAAAGTACCCCAAGGACCCTTTGTACCAAATATGAACCCATTCGGCCCAATGAAATTTGAGAAGAAGTCGTTGTAAGAATTACTATGGTGGGAAAGAGTTATGGTCCTAGCTTCGCAACTATTTGACCGGGTGACCTCATTTGAACAAATCTGAATGTGATTCAACTGGGGAACATCCACACCAAATATGAACCTATTCCGTCTTACGGTTCTGGAAGAGAAGATGATTCTTGATGGACAGACGGACGGTATGACGGATGGACAGACAAGGAGTGATGACTATAGGTCCACCGGAGACTTCGTCTCAGGTGAGCTAAAAAATGGAATAGTAGTCCAGATCGCAGATGTGTTATGAATATTAATTGCACCGCAAGTATTTTTTATGTGAAGTGTTTTTGGTTAAATATGTAGATGTGAAGCTGTTATAACACTGTAAGATTGAGTTCAAATATCTGCTATTCACACTAACCTGTAGGATCTTCTGCAAACGTTTTACTGAATCCATTTGAGAATCTAAAGCTTCTTCCGTATTGTTGTGATATTAAGTACATGTAAATGGGAATGAACAAATGTTTTCCAAGAGAATTACACAAAATTTCACACATTGCATGTCCTTCGCGGTGTATACAAGAAACCTTCACCGAAAGAGTTCACTTTGTGCCATTGTTGCCACATGACAACAAGTAACTGACTCCATGATAGTCGGTGTTTTCTTTAATGTACTTTATTGACGGCCAAATAGGATGTGGAATTTTAAAAGACCACTATTTGATAATCCTTGTCAACACCTCTAATGTTGCCGGGGCTCATGCAGGACGCTCGAGGTACAGGGAACTGATATCATTATATTTATTTCAGCCAGCTTTTGATGCCTGAGGGTGATACTGTTTGACAAAAGAGGGATCATAGATTAATTACCACATGTACACCTCTGGTTGGCTTATTTCATCAAGGTGTGAACTCTTTAATAGCATTGCTTCGATATTAGATATTCTATTCGATATTGAAGTAATAATGGCTTCTGTTACACAGTTTGATTCAAGGCAAACATCGATCTTTGTTGGTTATCGGAAATGGCCAAAATCATTTTTTGTTTTTTGGTTCTATTTTTGTTTATATCTAACAAGTCACTTTCACAAGATGCACACACACACACATAGGCGTCTTGAAAATGGTGAATTTCGGAAAGAAGCTATATTATCGTGTTACATGGCATTTAAAAACACAGTCCGTTCTCATCAGAAGTAATGAATATGTAGCGAGATTGATATTGCTTGTGGTGCTTATTAACAGAAACCATGTAGCCTATAGGTGGGCAGTGCCTACGGATAGGTCCATTAGGGGCTAGAGCCCATTCAATCTCCATGCTAGGAGCCCCTGATCATTTCTAAAGTTAAACCTTGAAATGGTACCGTCTTCATTTGTAGGCAGACCGAGAAATCCTAAAGAATCCATTAGTAGAGATGACCAAACCAGGATGTATTGCTGGGACATATTTAATAGCCAAACATTTCTAAAATGAATTAATGAATTAATGGGAATCATGTAACTATCCACAATGAGCACAACCCAAATCAATAATGAGAATTATATGTCTATCAGAGGTCTTCAAGATGAACAATTTGAGAGTCAGGATGAGTGGTCATTTCACCAAAATGCACTGGAAGTACTATAATGAAAGTGTCAATGACACTGTAGCTCAACTTGAAAAGGAAATAATTTCATGTGTTAAAGTCAATGGAGTGATTAGGAATGTGGAAAGTTGAAAGGCCTAGTTATGCAAAGAGTAAAATCTAAGATGGCCGCTGGCAGCCATGTTTTTTTGCCAAATGACCCCAAAAAGACTCGTTCCCATTTACATGTCATTATTAACATCAAGTACAAATTTCATGATGATCTGACAAATGATACGACCTGTAGCCTGTGTCAAAGGATTTAGTCATGCAAAGAGTAAAATCCAAGATGGCTGCTGGCGGCCATGTTTTTTTTGCCGAATGAACCCAAAATTACTCGTTCCCATCTACATGTCATTGTTAACATCCATGACACATTTTATGATGATCCGACCAAAGGTACGACCTGTAGGCCGTGCCAAAGAATTTAGTCATGCAAAGAGTAAATCTAAGATGGCTGCCGGCGGCCATGTTTTTGGGCCGAATGACCCCAAAATTACTCGTTCCCATCTACATGTCAATGTTAACATTCATGACAAATTTCATGATGATCAAACCAAAGGTACGACCTATAGCCCATGCTAATGGATTGAATTTTGAAATCCAAGATGGCCACTGGTGGCCATGTTGTTTGTCCGAATGACCCCAATTTGACTCGTTCCCATCTACATTCCAATTTCAACAGCCATGACAAATTTCATGATGATCAGACTAAAGGTACGACCTGTAGCCCGTGCTAAAGGATTTAGTCATACAAAGAATAAAATCCAAAATGGCTGCTGGCGGCCATGTTGTTTTGCCGAATGACCCCAAAATTATTCGTTCCCATCTACATGTCAATATTAACATCCATGACAAATTTCATGATGATCAGACAAACAGTACGACCTGTAGCCCGTGCTAATGGATTGAATGTTGAAATCCAAGATGGCCACTGGTGGCCATGTTTTTTCCCGAATGAACCCAAAATGACTCGTTCCCATCTACATGTCAATGTCAACAGCTATGACAAATTTCATAATGATCCGACCAAAGGTACGACCTGTAGCCCGTGCTAAAGGAAATTGTTGACGCATCACGCACACACGCACGCATGACGGACGACAAAGCCATGGCAATAGCTCAAACTTTACAAAGTAAAGTTGAGCTAACAATAATTCAACATAATATTGTGTCCACATGATGACTAACTAGCATGGAAACCAAACAAACAATTATGTTAATAAAGAATATTGACTGCTGGTGTATAATACTGAACTGAGGTGAACTTGATCACACTGGTTTACTTATGCTGCAAGTGATGACCACGATTAATTGGATTATATGACAAGTAGGCTGGGCGATATTGGCCCAAAAAATTATCGCGATATTATGGTGAAGACATCGCGATAAACAATATTATCACGATATTATTTTGGTGTATAACAATTGGTAAAGTACAATGTATAAATATAATATATGCAATATTTCATGAATAAAGTTTGCACAATACATCCCTACGTTTTATTTACGATTTGTGGGCCATGCATGCGAGGTTGAGTAAATGTGTATTGAACATTGATTGTACATCAGTAACATCACAGTATAATGACCACTCATCTGCAACAATTGACAGTTTGCTGACGGCGAACACAACAACTTTCAACCCATTTCTAATTTGGCCAGGGATAATATAAACTGTAAGCAGTGTTCAAAGCACCGTTTCGAAGACAAATTGTCAAAATTAGTGAAAAGTGATAACTGATCATAAATACTGTTCAAACAATCACGCATACTCATGCATGTGTTATTGTTGCCATGTGTGATATGTCAGGTGGATGAGCTGAGTGTTTATAAACACCTGTCGGCTTATTTAATACTTTAATAGGGGAATGTGTAGTTCCCACCTACCTACTTTTATACAGCACGCACCTATTACTGACATGTAACATGAACCAATGAATAAGAGTTAAGCATCTGCATATGGGTTGAAACAAAGGGATATAATCATATAACAAGGCCCATGTGCGTTTTTAGATCGCATTAGAGTTATATCCCTTTGACTATAGAGTGAGGAAATGGTTGTTTGTTAGACTATTTTTTAGGTTAGAAGGAACTAAATGTTTTCCATAGGCCACAGTGTTAACGTTTGACCACGCCCACGCTAAATTTTCGAGTTCCGAAGTGCACGATGCATGCGTTCGTAAAGACCAACCCTTTCGGCATCTGTTCGCACATAGGAGTACCTTTCGAGCCACGCCTTTTTCGAAAACCAGCATATGTTTTCCACACTACCCCACTTTTTGCACAGAATTTGAAAGTCTGACAAAAGCCAATACACAGCCTCAATATCCCGCCATTGTTTGGACACGAACGCATTTCAGACTACAAAATGCCCACGTTTTTACATGCTATGGGCATTATATTTCTTGAATTTGTAAAATTATTTGACATATTATACGCCAATCGCGCGCCAGAATTTTTTAAACTCGTATTCGAGATACCCTGTAAAAACGAAAGGGACGTAATTCTACTTATTTAGTTCCTTCTAACCTTAAGAGATGTGCAAACATGACCCTATGTAATCCCTACTACCTCTGCGTGAAGCTGTGTCATATCTATGCTAAATAAAACTGATTTTACACATTTCTTTGTTCTCGTTCCCCAGCAATCATGGTTATTTTAACCCCACTGTATCTGAAGATGGTTCATCTACTGGGGAAATTTTTGTGGAAATGTGTCCATGTCGTTGCCAATGATGGGAACGTCCTTCCTAAATAAAAGAACTAATAGTTGGGAATTGATCAGTACCGTCTGCAGTTCAACATAAAAAATTATGGGTGCCTCGGGGTCATGTCATGCCGAGATTTGCCATATTTGGGAAAATTCTCAGGTAATTAAACTAACAGAATATGCCTTTAATGGGCATGACGCGCATGTATATAGTGGCACAGACAATACGTGCAAATCATGTTTCAGATGGTATGCTTAGTTCACCAAAATTGTCTGGGTTTCTGAATAAATAGTTAGATTTTTACACCCACCCCCCTGCACCAGAAAAGATAGGAATTTCTACACGGTCGACAAGTTGGCAGCTGCATGGTTAAAAATACTCGAGACGTCAAGTTTATGCTGATGGTCAGATGTCCACAAATAGATAAAGATATCGATGTGAGGTGATTTCTCTCTTAAAGTGGCACACCAGATACAGAATAACGATAAATAAGTGAAAATCTCACAAAGGTTATTAGGTGCAAATATTCCCCACTTCCTGAAAAATGGCAATAAAATCCAAATTCTGGTGTAATTTAATGTCTAACTATGTATGCTTCGCAAATCAGATCACAATTATGTGATTTTTCACCACGTTTGTCCATCATAGGCCGAAATACGAAAAATTCGATTTTTCTGCTTTAGGTTAGAAGGAACTAAATGTTTTCCATAGGCCAGTGTTAACGTTTGACCACGCCCACGCTAAATTTTCGAGTTCCGAAGTGCAGGGACCAGCCGAGAGGGCGACGTGGGCGACTTCTTCGCCCTAGCGCCGTCCGCTTCGCCTTATTTTTGCAGTCGGGCGAAGTTCAAGTCGCCCTAAAAATTCCAAAGTTGACTGACGAAATTCGGCAAAATGCCCCTAATAATTTATGATAATTTACAACTGTCAACTGTGATTGCACACAATACTCCACTATCAGGGTGTATCATGGTGTTATAAAACAATTAACACCTGTAATGCTCCAATCTGGAAGCATGTTGACAACGGAGTCTGATTACTGGCAGCTGTGAAAACATCGTCGGCCCTCAAGTGTTAATCTGGTTGTTGTTATTTTTAGATTACCGTGATTACCACACCTTACAATGAAAATTACAACTCACACCTCTCACAATGTGTCAATTCATCACTCCCTCTATGGAGTTTGGTTAAAGATATTTTAAAACAAATTCATTTGTGAAGCATATTAAAATTTCAAACGGGATTACTAACAGAGCGCAGTAAAAGTGTTCATGATTTCGTTTCGTTTCTGTTTGATAAATATTGTTGGCATTTTTAACAACCCGAAAAATATGAAATAAAATCCTGTCATTCTCTCACAATTATGATATAAAATGCTGCTATCTTCTCACAATTATGTTTGGGTATTATTAATAGTTATTAGGGTCATGAAGTGAACATAATGACTCCATATTTCAACCATTGTTTCATAAGTTTAATTGACATATTTCATCTCTCCTATTTTCGTTCTATAGCGACTCATGTCGTAGTACTGATCAATTTAATTTTGTAGACTCACTTCGCCCTATAGAACGGCCACTTCGCCTTATTCTTATAGTAGGGCGAAGTCATTTCGCCCTGAAAATCTGGTCTAGGCTGGTCCCTGCCGAAGTGCACGATGCATGCGTTCGTAAAGACCAACCCTTTCGGCATCTGTTCGCACATAGGAGTACCTTTCGAGTCACGCCTTTTTCGAAAACCAGCATATGTTTTCCACACTACCCCACTTTTTGCACAGAATTTGAAAGTCTGACAAAAGCCAATACACAGCCTCAATATCCCGCCATTGTTTGGACACGAACGCATTTCAGACTAGGAAACGCCCACGTTTTTACATGCTATGGGCATTATATTTCTTGAATTTGTAAAATTATTTGACATATCATATACGCCAATCGCGCGCCAGAATTTTTTTAACTCGTATTCGAGATACCCTGTAAAAACGAAAGGGACGTAATTCTACTTATTTAGTTCCTTCTAACCTTAAGAGATGTGCAAACATGACCCTATGTAATCCCTACTACCTCTGCGTGAAGCTGTGTCATATCTATGCTAAATAAAACTGATTTTACACATTTCTTTGTTCTCGTTCCCCAGCAATCATGGTTATTTTAACCCCACTGTATCTGAAGATGGTTCATCTACTGGGGAAATTTTTGTTGAAATGTGTCCATGTCGTTGCCAATGATGGGAACGTCCCTTCCTAAATAAAAGAACTAATAGTTGGGAATTGATCAGTACCGTCTGCAGTTCAACATAAAAAATTATGGGTGCCTCGGGGTCATGTCATGCCGAGATTTGCCATATTTGGGAAAATTCTCAAAATATGTGGAAATTTTGGTAAAATTTGGTAATTAAACTAACAGAATATGCCTTTAATGGGCATGACGCGCATGTATATAGCGGCACAGACAATACGTGCAAATCATGTTTCAGATGGTATGCTTAGTTCACCAAAATTGTCTGGGTTTCTGAATAAATAGTTAGATTTTTACACCCACCCCCCTGCACCAGAAAAGATAGGAATTTCTACACGGTCGACAAGTTGGCAGCTGCATGGTTAAAAATACTCGAGACGTCAAGTTTATGCTGATGGTCAGATGTCCACAAATAGATAAAGATATCGATGTGAGGTGATTTCTCTCTTAAAGTGGCACACCAGATACAGAATAACGATAAATAAGTGAAAATCTCACAAAGGTTATTAGGTGCAAATATTCCCCACTTCCTGAAAAATGGCAATAAAATCCAAATTCTGGTGTAATGTAATGTCTAACTATGTATGCTTCGCAAATCAGATCACAATTATGTGATTTTTCACCACGTTTGTCCATCATAGGCCGAAATACGAAAAATTCGATTTTTCTGCTTTAGGTTAGAAGGAACTAAATGTTTTCCATAGGCCACAGTGTTAACGTTTGACCACGCCCACGCTAAATTTTCGAGTTCCGAAGTGCACGATGCATGCGTTCGTAAAGACCAACCCTTTCGGCATCTGTTCGCACATAGGAGTACCTTTCGAGCCACGCCTTTTTCGAAAACCAGCATACGTTTTCCACACTACCCCACTTTTTGCACAGAATTTGAAAGTCTGACAAAAGCCAATACACAGCCTCAATATCCCGCCATTGTTTGGACACGAACGCATTTCAGACTAGGAAACGCCCACGTTTTTACATGCTATGGGTATTATATTTCTTGAATTTGTAAAATTATTTGACATATTATACGCCAATCGCGCGCCAGAATTTTTTAAACTCGTATTCGAGATACCCTGTAAAAACGAAAGGGACGTAATTCTACTTATTTAGTTCCTTCTAACCATTAGTGGGAATTGGTAGCTGGTAGCATCATATCATGAGACTTCAATGCACATATACAACAGCCCTGGGAATTAGTGTCGCAATGGGCAGTGCCGAGGCAAAAGCCGACGTGAAATGAATTTGAGTCGGCATTTTTTTAGCTGAGGAAAAGATATAGACATGTCCAATTAGTTTGTGAAATTGACGTTTGTTGAATCACTAGCAATGCCATGATCCGTACAGCACATGTCCACAAAATCATTTTACTCATAATTTGCACACATTGACACAATCAGCTAGTGGGGTTAATATAAAATCTGACATGGTAATCCGTCTCCAAGCAACCGGTTACAGTTGACAGAGCAAGCTGCACCTTCATTGTGCCAGTCGCATGCACTCGACATACCAATCATCTCACAATGTAGCCAACTGATGCTAGTGCTTTGATATTTCCTACGAAGCAACCCAACTTGACAAGCACATGCTCTGTTGTTTTATAACTTTTTCAACTGCGTGTTTCCGGGAAGTTTGGGACTATTATACTTACTCTAATTTCCCTGTTTGTTGGGACCATATGATGGGTTTCAACCTACATGGAGAATATTACAACTTGAAACGGTATTACGATATTTTTATTTCAGATGATATTATTGACGATATTAAAATTAAAACCGGCTATACCCGATATATCGTCATATCGCCCAGCACTAATGACAAGTGCTAAAATGAAAGTGAGGTATTAGGGGTCCAAGGAAGAGTGCATCACCACTGTTCTAAAATGTTTCCCCACCCCAGATAATTACCCACAGCACATTTATCTACTTTTTAAATATCAGAACCTGACATAACTCAACCCCGACATTTACCCACATCGGAAATATGCATTCAGTTGATTTATTGGGGTTGATTATAATTTCTTATTCCACACCCATTGACGTGAGTCACATGTATTCAACTGAATCCCAGCCATTGAATACATATTAGTGTATAACTCTAGTGGAATACAAGCCGGAACTATTCTTGTTGACGTTGTCGCCAAGCAAGATGACGTACATTACGTCGATCATCCGCTTTCGGTGATCCCCCCATAATTACTGGTTATTTATCAGACTTAAATCACAATAAAGGTAGCTATAGTAACAATGAAGGTGACATTCATGGATTTAACTTATCTGATTGAACTGTGTAGAATAAATACAGAACACAACTTGCATCATAATCTCGAATCTTTTATCGAACTCGTTGCGGACGGCGCAAAGTTATATTTCGCTCGAGCTACGCTCTCGCGAAATATATCCTTGCGCCATCCGCAACTCATTTGATAAAAGAGTCTCGATTAAGATGCGCGTTGTGTTCTGTCTATATCTTTGGGTCTTATCAAGTCAGTTTTATTAGTAGCTTGGTTGATCGCAGAGGCTCAGACTTGATCACAATAAAACGGTAAATTCCAGAAAACATTAACATGTCAGTATAAACACAAGACAATTTGAAAGACTAGAACAATTGCCAAATAAGACAGAGAAAGGTACCAGAAGAGTTGAGATTCATGGTAGTCATACCAACTGTAGTAAATCTGACAAGCAGGGGTCCAATCATTATCAATAAACGAGAGGCCGATCACGATCGGCAGATGTTAACCCATCCCTTGGAGATAGTAAATTACTATGATCAGAATCATAAATGAGAGTTTTGGTTTTGAATTATAGAGTATACTTTTATGTACTATTATAGACAAATGTACATACAAACACAAATTATTGGAATTTATGGGTCACTCGCATTTATATAAGAGAATGCACTGGTACGGGATCTGTAATGCTGCACCACCACAGCCTTGGGTTAAATGTGAAAGGTGACCTGGACATGGAATACTTGGGTTGAGAGAATCCAATTTAAGTTTACAATGAAAGTGTCAATGACACTGTAGCTCAACTTAGGTAGGGGAATAATTTGATGGTTGACAGTAAATGGAGGAATTAGGAAAGGTGCTAATTGAAATGTCTAAGTAAGACAAGATGTAAATGTGAAGAGAGACCAAAAAATAATAAAAGGTCGCAGACCACATGTCCCCCGACTCGAGTGGTAAACTTCATGATTGGATTTGTTAGAAGGATACTATTTGCAACAATGTTATACAGTATATAGATGTTGCAAACCACCGCAAAATTTCTTGGACAAAACAACCCGATGAACAAACGCATGCAAACGCGAAAAAATTATATTTTTGTATTAGCTATATAGATGTTGCAAATCACCACAATGTTAGGAACAATATCCCAGAGTTTCAAATCTCTACATTTACAAGACAGTCAAAGACTGTGGGGTCGCTCACCAGACTGCAAAGACTGATAAGACTGGGACTCTTGAGACCATAACAGTCAGAACTTTTCATAATCACTTTAAAAGAAGCGGATCTACACAGGATATGTGGCTAGAGAGGCTTCATGTCGATCAGCGAATATCTACCTTTAAATTACCAATGGAACACAACAGATCCCCCTCCAGCTCAACATATCCCCTCCTGACCGGGCTCCAGATTCCCAAGTCTGAGGTTAGAATTTCACAACTGACATCTCAAACTTTCTCAATTGTTCGAAATTTCCAATCTCACAAGCACCGTTTTATAAACTATTTAGACATGTTTGAAGCCCAATTATCCATGAACCCGAAAACAACATATATATGTCAAGATTAATCAGTCAGGTAGTTCCAAGGTAGATGTTTTAAGTGAAGTCCCCATAGCCCCGTCATTTCTTGACAGGTTGACCTCATGTTAACAAATCTGAATCTCAGTCACTAAAGGATCCTCCATACTATATGTAAGCTAAATAGTCCAACCTCTCTTGAGAAGACATTTTTAAGTATTACTATAGAGACATACAGTTATGTCCCTGGTCCCAGTCTATTTAATCTGGTGACCCCATCTGAATAAATTTGAATCCCAGATACCAAAGAACCCTTCATACTAAATATCAATAAAATAGACCTGATGGTCTGTGTGAAGGAAGCATATTAAGAGGAAAACTTTCCTTTGCTTGACCCCTAGTTGACAAGTTGACCCCATTTAAAACCAATGACCCCATTTGAAAAAAAAATCTGAACTCCAGGTCACCCAAGGACTGTTCATACCAAATATGAGCCCTTTCAACCTGATGGTACAGCAGAAGAGGTAGTTTTTAAGAATTACTATGGAGAGCAAGAGTTATGGCCCTGCCTTCATAACCATTTGATAGAGTGACCTCATTTAAACAAATATGAATGTAAGTCACCTAGGGAACATCTACACCAAATATGAACCCATTCAGTCTAGAGAAGATGTGAGCTCAAAAATTACATTTCATTGAACAAATCTGTAAATCACCCCCCCCCCCCCCCAACACAGTGGCGACATCCCTGCAAGAATATGACATACATCATTTATTTGGATGCCTATTGCCTTAACAAAATTACCATGAGCTGGAAAGCCAGTGCATTCTCTTCTATATGGGAGGCTTCCCATGGGAGCATATATAAGAGAATGCACAAGCACAGGGTTTCACCAGCACAACTCTGGTCATGAAATGGTTAATATTAATAGTAAAAATAAACTTTATCTTTCAAACAGGCAATTTGTATCTGAGATAAACATGGGATAAAATTCCATTCATAAAGCCACTATCAGCAACAAGAATGTCTGGGAGACCTGTTGACATGAAGATAATTAATGATGGCACAAACATTTGCCCAGTGATACCAATGTATTGTGTTACTCCTACAGCTGTGTTCAAAACAAGGATTTACATCCACACCTAAATATTTAAACCCATTTGGTCTTTAATATGTATCTGGAGAAGAAAACAATTGATGGACGGATAGAGACATAATGACAGATGGATGGATGGGAAAACAGTCTGACATAGATACTGACAAATTCAATCCAATATACCCCCCCCCCCAAGTTTTCTTTTCAGGGTATAATGAGTTCAATTGGATACTGGTGGTTAAGAACATAATATTCGAACAGCCAAGCCTGAACATAGTGTCTGACATTTGCACAATGAGGTCCCATAAGGGTGAATTTAATGACACAATCCTGCAATGCGGGCTAGCATCACCAAATTCACCCTCTGAGGACCTCATTCTGTGTAGGCCTCAACTGCTATGGGAGACATAGCATTAGATTGAAGTTCTCCAGTTAAAGTTGGTGATGTGCACCCACTGGGCACCTCAATTATGCATTTTATATTCACAAATTAGGGGATATAGAAACTAAATAGAAGGGAAAAAGTAAGTAAAAATGTCAATTTAAGTGCCTATATACTTCCCAGAAGATGAGGCTTAAGCAGAATGAGGACCCTGGCTAGTGTATTTGGTGATGCTAGACTGCTGTGCAGGGTAGCATAACTAAATTCACCCTCTGGGAACCTCATTCTGCAAATGCCAGACACACTAAATTCAGGTTAGAGAACAATAATTTGTTTTTATTTTAATAACACACATTGGCATGAGTGCTGTCTGGTGCATTAAGTTCACACCTGTCAGGCTGATAAACATCTCAATTGATGCCTGTGTGTGTATTTATATTAACTCTCTCTGTCTGTAGCTAATACAATTGACTTAATATGCTGGTGGGGGAGATCCTGTGAGTTAGGAAATGAGATAGGGTGGAATGCTGTTGGTTGGGGGCAGGGTGGGGTTCTGGGTCATGTGGGGGGAGGGTGATAATTTTTTTTGTATGTTAAATTGATCAAGGAGTTCCTGAATTTTTTATTATTTTTTTGGGAATTATGGCCCTGCCTGCACCCGAATTTGACCCAGTGACCCCATTTGAACAAATCTGAACCCCAGTCATTCAATGACCCCACATACCAAATATAAACTAAATCGGCACAATGGTTATAGACAAGAAGTCGTTATAAGAATTACCAAGGAGGAATATAGTTAGGCCCTGGTTTCGCAACTGTTTGACACAGTGACCTCATTTGAACAAATCTGAATGAAAGTCACCTAGGGAACATCCACACCAAATATGATCAAAATACAAAAATGTAATTTTTTGGTTTTTAGAGTTATGTCCCTGGCTCTGCCCCTAATGACCCAGTGATCCAATTTGAACAAATCTGATTCCCAGTCACCCAAGGTCCCTCAGTACCAAATATAAGCTAAATCGGCCCAATATTTTTGTAGATAAAGTCATTGTAAGAATTACTATGAGTTATGGCCCTGGTTTCTCAACTAATTGACCGGGTGACCTCATTTGAACAAATCTGAACACCAGTCACCCAAGGACCCTCCATACCAAATATTAGCTAAATCGGCACAATGGTTATGGACAAGAAGTTGTTGTAAGAATTACTGTGGAGGAATAGAGTTATGACCCTGGTTTGGCAACTATTTGACCCAGTGACCTCATTTGAACAAATCTGAATGAGAGTCACCTAGGGAACATCCACACCAAATATGAACCAATTTGGTATGATGGTTTCAGAGGAGAAGATGTTTTTTAAAAAGTTGACGAACGGACAGACGGACAGACGGACAGACAGACAGACGGACGGACGGACGACGGACGAGGAGTGATGACTATAGCTCCACCGGAGACTTCGTCTCAGGTGAGCTAAAAACTGTAGGAGGAGTTGATTACACCATGAAGGTACCCAATCTCATCCAAAAGGCAAAAATGTTCCAAATTTTCTAAGTCGAAAACCCCCCAAAAATATGGAAAAAATGATATTTTTTATTAGCTATATAGATGTTGCAAATCACCAACATGTTAGGAAAAATATCCCAGAGTTTCAAATATCTACATTTAAAACTGTAGGAGGAGTTGATTACACCATGAAGGTACCCAATCTCATCCAAAAGGCAAAAATGTTCCAAATTTTCTAAGTCGAAAACCCCCCAAAAATATGGAAAAAATGATATTTTTTATTAGCTATATAGATGTTGCAAATCACCAACATGTTAGGAACAATATCCCAGAGTTTCAAATATCTACATTTAAAACTGTAGGAGGAGTTGATTACACCATGAAGGTACCTAATCTCGGATGGACGGACGCACGGACAGACGGATGCACGGACGGACGGACGAGGGTCATTTCTATAGTCCTCCAACGGAAACGTCGGGGGACAAATATTGGTGGAAGTAGAAATATGCAGTCATACAAAGAGTAAAAACCAAACTGGCCATTGGCGGCCATATTTTTTTGCCGAATGACCCCAAAATGACGCGTTCCCATCTAGGTCACCCCGATAATCAATATGCAGTTTGTTGATGATCAGATCAGGGATATGGTCTGTAGGGTGTGTCAAAGGATTTAGTGATCCTAAGAGTAAAATGCAAGATGGCCACTGGTGGCCATGTTTTTTGGCCGAATGACCCTAAAATGACTCGTTCCCATCTTCATCTCAATGTCAAAATCCATGATATTTTTATGAAGATCAGACAAACAGTATGGCATGTAGCCCGCGTCAACAGATTCAATTTTGAAATCTAAGATGGCCACCAGCGGCCATGTTTTTTGGTTGAATGACCCCCAAAATGACTCGTTCCCATCTCACATGTCAATATCAACATTCATGACAAGTTTTATAATGATCGGATCAGGGATGTGGTCTGTAGGGTGTGCCAAAGGATTTAGTGATGCAAAGAGCAAATTCTAAAATGCCACCGCAGCCATGTTTTTTTGCCGAATGACCCCAAAATGACTTGTTCCCATCTACTTGTCAATGTCAACATCCATGACAAATTGCATGAAGATCAAATGAACAGATCGGTCTATAACCCATGCTAATGGATTTTGTAGAATTATTTAGTCATACAAAGAGTAAAATCCAAAATGGCCATTGGTTTGGCCGAATGATCCCAAAATGACTCGTTCCCATCTACATGTCAATGTCAACATTCATGAAAATTTCATAAAGATCCGACCAAAGATACGACCTGTAGCCCGCGCGAAAGTATTTAGTGATGCAAAGAGTAAAATCCAAGATGGCGGATGGCGGCAATATTTTTTGGCAAAATGACCCCAAAATGATTCGTTCCCATCTAGAGGTCGCCCCGATGATCCATATGAAGTTTGGTGATGATCGGATCAGAGAAGTTGTCTGTAGGATGTATCAAAGGATTTAGTGATGCAAAGAGTAAAATCAAAGATGGCCACCAGCGGTCATGTTTTTTAGCCGAATGATCCTAAAATGACTCGTTCCCATCTACATGTAAATGTCAACATTCATGACAATTTTATGATGATCACACAAACAGTACGGCCTGTAGCCTGCGCCAATGGATTTAATTTTGAAATCCAAGATAGCTACCAGCAGCCATGTTTTTTGGCCGAATGACCCCAAAATGACTCGTTCCCATCTACATGTCAATGTCAACATTCATGACAAATTTCATAAAGATAAGACCAAAGATACGACCTGTAGCCCACGCCAAAGGAAATTGTTGATGGACACACACGCACATACAGACGATGGACGCCAACCCATGGCAATAGCTCAAACTTACGAAGTAAGTTGAGTTAATAATAATATATCAAATTCTAACAACAATATAGATCAAGATAAGCCACCTCACTGCTGACCCATTAATATCAATTATATAGCAGAGCTGTCAACAAATCACAGGAATTGTTTATGTTGAAAGCTGACATCTCTATTAAACCAATAACATTTCTAATAACCCCAGACCATCTGTAGAGTGATATCTTCAGCTGTGCAAGGCAGCACAGATATCCAAGTCTACTGTTAATATCACGTGATGTGTATTGTTGAATATTTATTTTAAATTAGATACCATAGCTTTCTTTATCAGATTATCTGCACATTGGCATAAGAGACATCAGAAAATAATATAGCCTTATCAATAGCTAAGTAGTCCAAAGGCATAGGATGGAATTGTTGAATTGGATTTAATGTCGCTCCAAACAAATTTACCAGTACATAACACAATATTTTTGACCGAATTAAACAAATTTGGTGTGGTGACTCGGGGTACCTTGGCAGAGTTATAATGGTGTTAGTTTTTCAAATTTTGTTTACTTTAAAAAACAAATTGTTTTTAATTACCCATATTCGAACTCGATCTGTATTTTGGGCTGATACCAAATTTGGTTCCGATCAGATAGAAAATGTTTCAGTTATCGCATTATGCGTAAAGGACAGACGGACAGACAGACGGACGAACAGACGGACATACCAACAAATGGGTAGATATGTGGCTTCGACCTATGTGGCTAGAAATGGTAATGAGGCTTTAGTTTTTATGTGGCTTCTCAAGTAGCCATAAAATTTTAAGTGGCTATCAAGTAGTAGATAGTGATAAAACTCCAGATTATGGATTCATAACATGTTGGAATTATAGCAGAAGAAGCTGATTAACCCTTTACCCAACAGTAATATGTCTAACGTCATTACCCACACCAATACTGATAGGAGAGAACGTCGTCACCCCAGCCAACATAACTTTCTGGTAACGTCAAAGTTATAGGAAAAAATGTATTATTAAATCTTATGGTGGCTCTTGTTTATCTGCAAGGATGGTTTTTTTTATTTTAATTAATTGGTAACAATTGATTTTCATTGGCAATGTGCAATTTTTTTTTATTTAATTCATACTACATCCTGAGTATGGGAAGAGCAGGTAAGATGATTTGTTTGATCATATATTCCATCTGGTGATGGAGAACAAGGAGACACTATGGAGTTGGTAGGTATTTTTCCGGATTTGTCTTGACACTGATTCGTTGCATAGAATTAAAATCAATTTCACATTGAAATGTATCAGATTCTGAATTTTATTGCTGTCATTTCAGCTGGTAATTTCCGAAAATTTATCGTATTATTGTGTTCAATTTATCAACAGAAATATTGCAACAAAAAAAACGCCGGAGATCTGGTTGTGTACGGTACTGCGTGAGACAACACAGTCGCCATAATTTTTTACTGTTAGCAATCACTTTCAAATAAAAAAATGAGATCGTTTTGCAGTGCATTCCTTTAAATTTTCACATCTACATGTGCACCAATCACTCTAGTTCATGTCCACATGAATGCGTACCATAATTTGACATCGTTAAACAAAATTATCCCCCATTATATATTGCATATATAAATTTGCAAAACAGAAAACTTCGTCGATTGAGTTGTGTATTACGTAAGACGGCAAGGCAACATAGTTGCCGTACTTTCTTTACTGTTAGCAATCACTTACTAATAAAATAATGAGATCGTTTTACGCGTGCATTCCTTTAAATTTTCACATCTACATGTGCACCAATCACTCTAGTTCATGTCCATATGAATGCGTACCAAACTTTGACATCGTTTAATAAAATTATCCCCAATATTTTATCCAAAAAAACACCGCGAAGATTTTGTATGAAGTTTGACGTTGTAACCTCGATTTCCAGAATTACCTTCACTTTTCCACAATCACTAGCAAAGTGTTAACCAACTTCTATTTATTTGCATTTAATAATGTACCAACGAAATTCAATAAAATGTGGAAATGCATTGTGAAATTGATTCCAGTATTGTAAAAATCTGATTAACTGTTGTTGACACGTGGTCACAAATAGTAACCAATGTAAACAAAACACAAGCCATGATCGTGAGGATACAGAAATAAGATGTGCAAAGTCGACGTAAATACTTCAACAATTACTCCGTGTGTCATGTATAAAAAAAGACATAAAAACAGCATTAATAGACTAAAATTTCAATTTTTTAAATCATAGGTTAGAAGTTGAAATGCTATTCAGTAACAATATAATGTTTAATATGTCGGAATAGAAATATATATCGCAAGAACTATATATTCAGCGCTGACAACAACTCCTTCTGTGTACCTCACGAACGTAATGCGTACGAACTTCGAACTTGACCCAGTTTATTACGTTATATCTTGGCATATTTACATGCGTAGATCATGTCCATCACATATTGTCATTTGAAAAAGATTGAATGGCCATTATAAAGGTCGATAACAGTGCTTTTCTCTTCGTGAATATATGAGATGCCAAACTAAATAATAGTTAGCAAGACATCGTATTGAATAAGGATGACGAAATATACTAAAAATAAATCACATTGAGCCACAGGCGTTACCTTGACCTTGATGTAATGATGATGCAATGTATATCACAGTTAGTGCCAAAACACAAGGTGTGTACACAGTTAAACTACCGGTAATCGATATATTGTTTGGCCTATGTTCAACTTGTAACAAAGGACATACTAATAGTGCAATTTTGTTCGATTAAATGATAAATATCTCTTGAAAAATTATTGATAATTATAAGATTGAAATTCGCGCCCAGCTTGGATGGAAGCCACGTGTTCAGAAATTGGTAAACGCGCTGTTTGCTGGAAGCTTCTAATTAGTTGCTCGCATTGCTATTCAATACATTTTATACACTCTATAAAAAATATAATATTGTCAATATGATCATGTGAAGAATTAGGAAAAATATAAAAATAATTGGAAACAGTTTTATTTGGGAATATGCCTACACAGCAGTAAGAACAAACACGGCGTCCTTAGTAACAAAAACTAACAATATCAGCATGTCGTCTTGCTCTTACCGTAGCTTCGTTAGTCAAATTAATGGTAGTGATTGTTTTATATTTGGATGCATATGATATAAAAACATAAACAAGTCAAGTAAATATTTTATTGGAAATAAAAATAAAGTTCGAAAATAAATAAATGTCAGTTAGACGACCGTACACAGTTGCCCGAGTACGCTGATTTCTCTAGTCGACTTAAAAAAAATAGCACCGCCGCAATCCACTTTTCGTTTTATTGCGATTTTATTGACAACTATCGATTAAATTGTACAAAATCTGCCACAAAACCCCACAAAAACGTAACAATTAATAATGTAACATATATTTTATTATTTACATTAACAATGAAAGCAATTTGTTGTGTTATAATGCAATAGTTTTGTTGTAAACTATGACTGAAAAAAACGCAAAAACTCCGGGCTCTCTGGGGCTCTCTGGACGCTACACGGCGGGGCGCTCTGGGGTGTTCTGAACGCTAAAGGGTTAAAACTCAAAAACTTGCTCACAGCAACTGGGACAGTGGAATAGGAGAAACTGACAGGTCCGTGATTGGGTGGCTAGCCACATAAATGTCTTGTCAGTGTCCGACATCTCCTATTGACGGGTCATGGATGTCTAAATCGATGGACTTTTTTTTCTCCAAATTTTGAGTGACTACAAAATTAAATAAGCTGATTAGGCCTTATAGATCATTTTAGAACGTCCATCTGAAAGCTGTTACGTGGCTAGCCACGCAACGGAAGTTATGCACATAAATATCCATTTTACACAATCTTAGCCACATAAGTAGTCATTAGTAAACACGGACGGACGGACGAACGACGAGTGGTCAATCCAGACGACAATATGTGTCAATGACACTGTAGCTCAACTTGGAAAGGAATAATTTCATGTGTTACAGTCAATGGAGTGATTAGGAATGTGGAAAGTTGAAAGGCCTAGTCATGCAAAGAGTAAAATCCAAGATGGCCACTGGCAGCCATGTTTTTTTGCTGAATGACCCCAAAAAGGCTCGTTCCCATTTACATGTCATTCTTAACATCCATGACAAATTTCATGATAATCCGACCAAAGCTACGACCTGTAGCCCGTGCCAAAGGATTTAGTCATGCAAATAGTAAAATCCAAGATGGCTGCTGGCGGCCATGTTTTTTGACCGAATGACCCCAAAATGACTCGTTCCCATCTACACGCCATTGTTAACATCCATGATATATTTCATGATGATCCGACCAAAGCTACGACCTACAGGTAGCCTGTGCCAAAGGATTTAGTCATGCAAAGAGTAAAATCCAAAATGCTGCTGGCGGCCATGTTTTTTGGCCGAACGAACCCGAAATGACTTGTTCCCATCTTCATGTCAATATTAACATCCATGACAAATTTCATGATGATCAGACGAACAGTAAGACTTGTAGCCGTGCTAATGGATTGAATTTTGAAATCCAAGATAGCTGTTGGCAGCCATGTTTTTTTGCCGAATGACCCCAAAATGACTCGTTCCCATCTACATGTCAATGTAAACATCCATGACAAATTTCATGAAGATCCGACCAAAGCTACGACCTGTAGCCCGTGCCAAAGGATTTAGTCATGCAAAGAGTAAAATCCAAGAAGGCTGCTGGCGGCCATGTTTATTGGCCGAATGACCCCAAAATGACTCGTTCCCATCTACATGTCAATATTAACAGCCATGACTAATTTCATAATGATCCGACCAAAGTACAACCTGTAGCCCGTGCCAAAGGATTTAGTCATGCAAAGAGTAAAATTCAAGATTGCTATTGGCGGCCATGTTTTATGGCCGAATGACCCCAAAATGACTCGTTCCCATCTACATGTCAATATTAACATCCATGACAAATTTCATGATGATCAGACGAACAGTACAACCTGTAGCCCGTGCTAATGGATTGACTCGTTCCCATCTACATGTCAATGTCAACAGCCATGACAAATTTCATAATGATCTGACCAAAGGTACGACCTGTAGCCGTGCTAAAGGAAATTGTTGATGAATCACGCACACACACACACGCACACAAACACACACAGACGACGGATACCAAGCCATGGCAATAGCTCAAACTTTACAAAGTAAAGTTGAGTTAAAAATGAGAGACGCTTCAAACATTTCTGTCAAACAAACATCTAGAAGAATCAACAAATGTAACTTTATCATCATTATTATATATAAATAATATCAATATTTATTTAAAAGCAAGTCGGATGTGACCAGAGCTTGACTAACAAGGCTGGATTCATTGACTTTGCGGGATATGGTTTATAACAAAAAGTAAATTCCAGAAGAGTTTCACATGTCAGCATAGACACAAGACCCATGTGAATGACTATAACAATTGCGCAACAAGAGATAGGCACCAAAGAATTTGTAGTCATTGTAGTCATAACAAACTGATGTAAATCTGACCAGCAGGGGTCTCCTCATTGTCAATCAGAAATGAGAGGTGCTTTAAAAATATCAGTCAAACAAACATCTAGAAGAATCAACACAATGGGCTGTATGACACCTATCAACACACGGACAAACACTCCACACCTCTCGGTGAGGGTCGATTTAAGACTTATGGTCAACAATCACAGCAATGAGGTGCCGTAAAATGCAGGTCTGTCGAGTGTACACTTTGATTTTGTCATCGAGGGTAGCTAGCTGTGCAGTGGCTCTGATAAATTAGAACTTAAGTTATACAGACCAACTTAGAGGCTTAAGATTGGGAGTAGTGATTTTTCCATAAGAATTAACACTCCAACATGATGTTCACAAGTTTGATTTTTAATATATGACAATTATAAATCAGTGAAAAGAACATCCAGTCATCACTAAGGAGATAAACTGGTCAAAGTTTCCTTTGAAGTAAAGCAATTAGTCAAATCGGTAGGGATAGATTCTGTTTATGTCAAAGCATCCTGCTTATACCTTTCTATAACAGGGTTTAAGATGTTAATTCATTGCTCATCTAAAAAAAAAATCGGTTTATTCCATAGAAGACAAAATATTTGTTCTGAACGCCACACAAGTTTGAAAGCGGTAATTTAATGTGAAAAATTAAATTTTTAAATTAAAATAAAATTCTGGGTATGTTCCTTGTGGTTACTCGGATAAACAGTGGCAGAACAACTTCCTGCTAAACATATCTATAGCAAATAACATTCCGATTGACTCAATAAAGTAACTTCTGGCAGTGCGTTAACTTATTTTACACTCATTGTCCTTGACAAATTTCATAATGATCTGACCAAAGGTACGACCTGTAGCCGGTGCTAAAGGAAATTGTTGACGATTCACACACGCACACACACACACGCATACACACACGGACGACGGATACCAAGCCATGACAATAGCTCAAACTTTACAAAGTAAGCTGAGCAAAAAACTGTCTGACATTACATTCATTGTTGTGAGGTAGCGGTATACATCATAAGTTTGTATTTCCTTTTGCTAAATTTCACCCCTTCACACATTTGGAATGAATTGACTGTTGTTTAATTAGGCCTTATGCAAACTCATAGCTATCAAAACAGCCGAACTGTCAAATAATTTTACTTGTGTGTTAACTGCATAGAGTTGTTTGTATGGCCTTTATTTTCCTTCACAAAGTTCAGACAATCAGAATTCAATTGACATTTGATTTCTCGGAAGGCATCTATAAATGTGCGATTGTTTTAACTTTTTGTCAATCAATGTTTCAACTTATATTTTCGCGTTGTCAAAAGTTTCAACATTTTACTAATATGTTTAGTCTGTTATGGTTTTGATGTTATCGCGCTTTTATGGCCAGTCGCTTTCAACAATATCGCATTATTATTCGTTATTTTCTAAATTTATTTTTATTTATTCAAATGTTAGATAGCATAAAATCTGACATAGCATTTGGTAAGGTAATTAATTGTGGGTATTGTACTCAAAGCAAGAAGGAGATACAGTATAACTTTGACAAGGATTTTAGGTGTGGGTTGGAGGAGGGAGAGGGGTAGGGAAAAGGAGGATGGGGGGTAGGGGAGCAGGGGTGGGTAGAAGGTGGGACTCCCCCGGTGGGAGGGTCACTTGGAAAGTGTGATACCAACTCTGGCATCATGCGTGAATGCTAAGTCAAAAAAGGGCCATAGCTCTGTAAAAGAAAACTCGGATCAAACCCATATTCGAACTCGATCTGTATTTTCGGCTGAGAAAGTCATATCAACAATTTGGTTCCGATCGGATAGAAAAGGTTTGAATTATCGCCATGCGTAAAGTGTCTAAGGACGGACAGACAGATGGACGGAGGATGAGTAGTCAATACTATGGTATGGGTACAAATAAAAATAGATAAATTTCAATAAATCAGATTAGTATCCAGGTGTCTTACATTGCTCACATTGGCAAGCCTGTTATCAGGAATCCTCAAATCTAGATAATTCTCAGTCGAAAAAGGGCCATAACTCCAGTAAAAATAATCAGATCAAGCCCATATATGAACTCTATCTGTATTTTGGGCTGAGGAACTCATATACCATATTTGGTTCCGATAGAACTCAGCCCTCATAATTGGCTACGGCAATCAGCAGCGCCGAAGAAATTTGCTGAAGCAAACTGGGCCTTGGCAAAGGGTTGCCGTAGCGGATTGCCGAAGCCAAACAATCTGAATTAAGAGGGCTGTAGAACTTGATCTGTATTTTTGGGCTGAGAAACACATATACACATCAAATTTGGTTATGATCGGATAAAAATCATTGAGTTATTGCATGGACGGATGGACGAACGATGAGTGATCAATCCGGATGTCGACACTATGTGTATCATAATATGGTATGGGTACACATGAAAAAAAGAGTAGTCAATCTACTACTCTCCTTACTCCACAACAGAATAAGAAAAAAAACTCCAACAATTAACATAGTAGCAAAAGAATTCTTTTAAATAAAGTACAGCAATCTAACTATGCCTATTATAAACTCAATGCCACCAGAGAAGTTTAATTACTACCCGCTTATATGTTTGATGAATTGTAGTCTACAAAACCACTCATTAAAAACAACCCAACTCATAAAGCCGCTCAGTGCAGTAAACATTAGTACATAGAACAAAATTTTACTGATCAATGCAGATCAATGCTGAACATTCATCATTTATGGGCAATGACTTTAGGGGTGTGTTATTGCCGTGTAATGCTGTCATAGTGACAACGGATCGCCTTTCTGATAGCAGGACAGTAAGAACCGTCGCCTGATCAATCGGGCATTGTGGGAACTGCTTACTTCAGATGTCCACGCTTTAGACACTTCACCAGCGTGACATACAATAGTTCTTTTTTATGTAATTTTTAACGTACATCAGGAGATGACATCGCTGCTTTGATCTTGGTGAGGGGGGTCTGGGAGGGAGGCATTGGGGGGATGGGGTAGGGGGCATGGGAGGGAGGATCGTTCTTGATTCCATGCTGAAGGTCTAAATTGATCTATCTAAAGGCTAGCTATGTCCCTCCCATTAGTTGCCACGTCATCACAACATCAGCATGGGATCAATAACCACTTGAGGCAGAGACAAGCTGTAGGGGCCCTGAGAATTGGCACCTTTCTGCAGATTCAAAATCCGATATTGAATTGGGGAGCCCATGTTGACATTGAATCGAATTTCAAATGAAATTGGCTAGCTGCCAGTTCAGAACATAGTTCTTCATAGTCAGACCGATTTTATTCCTATAAGGTGTCAATAAATTTCAGTTTAATCAATTCTATACTAAGTGCTGAATTAAACAAGACAGTCAATGACTGTGGGGTGACTCACCAGACTGCAAAGACTGATAAGACTGGGATTCTGGAGACCACAACAGTCAGAACTTTTCATAATCACTTTAAAAGAAGTAGATCTATACAGGATATGTGGCTAGAGAGACTTCACTTTAATTTGTAGATTGGTGAAAATCCACCTTGAAATTACCAACTGTACACTACTGATCACCCCCTCCTCCGAGTTCCAATTTTTATAGTTTAGCTTGAAGGGAGTTAACTCCGGGCACTTCTGAAGACGGAAGTTCTTATCTTTCATTCGACGAAGTGTATGGGAAAGTAACCGATGATCTCAAGAGGCCATCAAAGATAAACGTGACGACATCTTCAAAAGCGGACTCCGCGAATAGCAAACAATTGACGGCCAACAAAGTTCGCGATGTTATTAACTGCGTAGAATGTAACAAGCCGAGATGTGTGTACGCGAACATAAAATTAAAACCAGATGAAATAAAAGCGCTGAAAGTTGTGAAAGAAATGACATGTACACATGTGGTGCTACTCTATTCCATGGATCAGATTCACTTATGGAAATGGTTATAGTTCAGGAATCGATTACATGCAAATCGTCTATGGAAACGGCCTACTATGGTAGCAAAACTCTAAAAAAACTGAACCTGTATGCTTTCATTGCGGTGTATCCAAATCTCCTGACTTTGCCATTGATGATGAAATTCAACGGTACCAGGCACAGTACACAACAGTCAGACCCATTTGTGTAAAATGTAAAGATGGCCGTCTTGAGATTGTCGTCCGTGGCAAGAGGAATGTCAAACGATAGGCCGATAACGATCGGCAGATGTTTAACCCATACCTTGGCGATAGTGATCAGCTATTTTCAGTCTGGACGCGGAAAGCCATAACTCCGTTTAAAAAAATAGAACAAACTGACATACCAAATTACATACATCTCAATAAAATGAGATATATCAGATGAAAGGTATTTCTACTAAGTATCAGGAATGTTGAGAAGGGTTCATTTTAACTACAAAAATCGGACAAGTGAATGGGATATAATAGGAGAATGATTACATGAAAAATATACAAAAGCGTAAATTGATGACCAGGGTTAACAATTTTAACTCTATAAAATTAGGGGACTGTACCAGGTATGTCACTTCAACAATGCATTGATAGGCTATACCAGAGAGCTATGTGGGAGTTGATAAATCCTGAGCAGACACTGTCCACACACTATGGAAATGCAATAAACAACAGATAGCTATTGAAGTGCAGCAGTGAGTATCAGATTTCATTATCAATAATAGAGGTTAGCTCTAGTCTCTCTTAGGGATACCACAGGTAATTAGTTGTAAGCTGTTAGGGTTATAAATTATAAGCAAATCTCAAATCTGTTCAATTCTTAGTTAAAAGGGGCCATAACTCTGGTATAAAAAACAGGATCTGACCCATATTCAAACTTGATCTGTATTTTGAGTTGATAAACTCACATACCAAATTTGGTTCCTATCAGATGAAAACTGGTAGATTTATTGAAGCATGCATGAATTCTATGTCAAAGGGCCATAACTCCATTAAAAATAATCTGATCAAACCCATATTCAAACTCGAACTGTATTTTAGGTGGAGAAACTGACATACCAAATTTGGTTCTGATCAGAAAATTTAATTTTAGTTATCATAGAATTTGGGAATTCTAAGTCGAAAAAGGGCCATAACTCCGTAAAAAAAAGTCTGATCAAACCCATATTCGAACTCGATCTGTATTTTGGTCTGAGAGACTCATATACAAAATTTGGTTCTGATCAGTTAGAAAATGTTTGAGTTATCGCACCATGCGTATAACAGACGGACAGACAGACGACGGACGGACGGACTAACGACGAGTGGTCAATCCTGACGTCGACATTATGTGTACCATACTATGGTATGGGTACACATAAAAACTGAGAACAAAATGAATGTGACATTAAACCCTTGACAGTCCTCTTGCCATGGATGAAAATTTCAATGATGGTGTCGTTGATGTCATTTTGGTGTCATTGAATGTCATCATCATGTTGGAAATTAGTCCTTCTAGTCAAATGTAGGACATCACTGCTATATTGCTTCCACTCAAATGTAGGAAATCAGTGATATATTGCTTCTAGTCAAATGTTGGAAGTTAGTAATATATTGCTTCCAGTCATAAATTTTGTAGTCAGGCATATCTCAATTGTATTTAAAAAATCCTAGCTTTTAGCCGAGTATGAACGTCAACTATTATTCCTCATGCTTATCACTAGTATACAGGTGCCTATAACAATTCTCCCACCATCGCACCGTGAAAAATACAGCACATATACAGACATATATGTACATGTACAATATTTTTTAATTTCCGGTGGTGGGACATTTTCTACAGGCACATGTGTACTAGTATTAAGCTTGGGGAATAATAGTTCAACGTTACTCAGCTAAAAGGTAGGGTTTTTAAATTATATTCGCATATGCCTGGCTAGACAATTTGTGGCTTGGAACAGTATATCACTAATTTCCTATTAATACATGTCTCTATTTTTATTTATTTTATGACAAGAAATGTCTGTTTATTTTATATTAATACAGGTCTCTATTTTCATTTAATTTAAGACAAGAAATGTTTGTTTATTTTAAATTTGAATATTAAAAACACATATTAAATTCATATTTATATAATATTGTGAAATTCAGGTACAACTCCACAATTTAACCAATATACTGGGGTGAGAGAATTTTTTTTTTTTCCCCCCCTCCTGCATCTACATTTTTTTCCCCCACATGTTCGTAAACCAGACTTAAAAATTGGTGTTGCCGAATGGGTAAAAACAATTTCTAACATGGGCCAACTCCAGCTTAAAAAAAAATCGGGCCTGTACGTACATTCCGAATAAACATTTAGGCTTTGCTGCAATTTAATAGTGACAGAACACTTGATGTGATTTATAATGCAATTGCAATTTTGTTTACCATTTTTGTTAATAGAACTCCACAGTGGGTTAAACTTTAAGCTGAAATTTTGCTGTTATGCCTACATTCTGCATGGGGGGGGGGGGGGGGGGGGGGGTTCTAGATCGATCATGCCATGAATCTCTACTCTGTTCTCTACACTTTAGTCAGAGTATAGAGATTCGTAACATTACATATGGGGGTCCCCGCTTTATTTGTATACTTCAGCATTAACAATTTAGTAGTAATTCCGTAGTTTTTACAAGAATCCTAATATGGTAAATAAAGAGTGTCTACAGACCTGCGAAAATATGAATGGAAAATTCCATGCAAATCTCCAGTGCAAAAGTTATAAATACGCGAAGCAATCATAACATTTAACTGACAATTACAAATCTTCTCAAAAGAAGTGTCCCTTCCGACCGCGTTACGACTGCGTTTGGTTAACGTTACGACCGCGTTGATGGTAAAAATTCCAACGCCGTCGTAACGTTACTCCAACGCGGTCGTGATTTTTTCTCAACGCGGTCGAGGCAACTGTCAACGCAACATAACGCGGTCGGCATGACCGTCAACGCAACAAACGCGGTCGAGGTAACCGTCAACACAACAAACAAGGTCGAGAGAATAGCTTATCAACTGTAATAATAATTATTAAATAACATTGTAAACAAGAATATTCACCACAGTGAATTTTAACTTTAAGACATTAGCTCATTTTATTAAAAGTTTTTAAATTGAAGAGAGAAAATGAACGACGGCCACCAATTTTAGTTTTATACAATTTTCTTATAGGAAACGGAACGAAGGTTGTAATCAATCGAGACGGTGACAATTTGTTCACAATGGAACGTTGCCAATATAATACAATGTTTTTAGCTTCGGCAATGCATGACATGGTGATAATGTTTTACATTTACATTTAGAATTTTTCCGGACAAAAACTAATAAATAAATGCACATCACATTGATCGCGCTGCACGAATTAATAGAGATGCAATTGAGATTTCTAAAAAACAAAAAACTTTGAGTTCACGTCGCAATGTACATGTACGTGTATTCTTTGAATATTTAATATTCAGCGTCACCTCCTAATAAAGGTTGATAACCTGTACACCAACGGTCCGATGTCATTGGAAGTCTTTGTGAGGGTGCGCTAAAACAAACATATACATGTACACGCACGTGGGTAATCAACACATGCATACATGTACAGTGATGCAAATAATTTAAAATATTAATTATCCATGTGTTGTGCAATACCTGTAAAACAAGCAGCGCTCTGATTTGGTAACCAATGATTTGTCACTTTAACCGACAGACCGCGGATCAAAAGCCTGCCGCGAATGATTGACAGCGGTGTCAATGAACTCAAATACAATAGGGGGCGTGTCTTCCAGCTTCCAGACGAAATGAATGTTTGACAGGAAAGAATCTATACAAGTATGATGGAAAATGAATCACGAAATCATGTAGCCGAATATGTGTACATGCATTATGTAAAAATCGGCATAACCGTCAATGCAACAAATGCGGTCGAGTTAACCGTCAACGCAACAAACGCAGTCGAGATAACCGTCAACGAAATGGAACGTTTCCAAAATAATACAATGTTGTTTGCGTGATGGGAGTAATGCATGATCGATTAGTGTTAAATGTTTTACACATTTAGATTTTTCCGGGAAAAAACTGATAAATAAATGTAGATCACGTTGATCGCAACGCGGTCGAGTTAACCGTCAACATAACAAACGCAGTCGAGAAAAACCGTCAACGAAATGGAACGTTTCCAAAATAATACAATGTTGTTTGCGTGATGGGAGTAATGCATGATAGATTGGTGTTAAATGTTTTACATATAGGCTCACATTTAGATTTTTTCCGGGAAAAAAATAATAAATAAATGTAGATCACATTGATCGCGCTGCACGAATTATTGGAGATGTAATTGAGACTTCTAACAAACAAAACACATTGATGTCACGTCGCAATGTATGTGTGTTCTTTGAATATATAATATTCAGCGTCATATCCGATTAAACGTCGATTACCTGTACGCCCCTGTACGTACGCCAAGGGTATTGTCAAGCTCCATGCAGAGTTCAGTCCCCTACGCAGGACTTACCGCTACCCGCACCTACACGGAATGTGAAGAAATGTCGCATTTATTTATTTGAGACTTTTGTATGTTACAATTCATTCTGCATCATTCTGGGAAACTGAACTGTCCATATTCATTTGAAAGTGGTCTAGATCAAGCCAGAATAAATTGTAACTGGCAAAACACTTCAATAAAAAAATGTTAGATTTACTTAAGAAAATACACGTACCGGCAGAGTTCAGACATCGCTTAGCGAGGGGACTGAACTCTGTTTTGCAGCTTGGGGTATTGTGTCAGTTCCGATGTCGGCCGAAACTGTATGAAACAATAAAGAGCGATTATATACTTTACACCATGAACAAACGCCATGAAAAATCCCAGAAATTTTCACGCACGCTCGTTTATATGCATACCACCATACATGTAGCATATATTAAATAGACCAATAATCATTATAAAATAAACACGATTTGTGATTTATGCCGAAGAATAACAGGACTTGATTATTCGGAGTGGTGACATTGTCTCGTTCTTTGAAGTTATTATTAAATTTAGGTCAAAGGAATTTCTGCATCCACATCTTTCTGCAAGATATTTTATAACTGTGTAGCAACTTGGTGAAGATGACTCCTCCTACCAGCTTGTATTCTGTATTGATTGACAGTACGGCAAATTTGGATATTCAATATCTGTCGCGCACACGAGGGCGTCTCTCTAGTAGATTGACGTTCCGAATTTTTTTTCTCGAAACAATGTACGGGTGTGTCTTCCTCTGATCGCGGCCAGACATTTAATTAATAGGGCGGTGGTGCTAATATGTTTGTTGCAATAATTCTTTGTTATTATATGTGCCTTATTTATACTCAAAGTTACTAAGTTAACTCTTAATTAATTAAATGTTTACTCTACTTAATAAAAGAACGCATGTGTCAGTGTTTACAAAAAGGACTCACCTGGGCCCAAAGTTGAAATTGATACACTGTGATTCAAACACAGAATTCTCGACTGAACACGTGCAATCATAACTTCGTCGGTTTTGAATTGGCTAGCGGACAGCGTGCACCGAAATGATCACTCGATGAGGCGGTGTTACTTTCATGATGATGAAATAATCTTACTCAACGTGGCTTCGAAGAGATACGTTTCAGTAATTGTCCGCTATTGTATTGACAAGCATATGATAAATATTAACTTGCTTTTTACCGTAGTATATATAAGTTTATATATAATTCAGTTAAATTCTGTTTTCCTCACCAGAATTAAATCACTGCAATTCAATTATTTATTTGTCCTCATCAAATATTTAAAAACAAAACATATACATTTGAAGATCCAAGCGCGGTCCCACGCAGTCGATACCAAATTAGACAAAATTTGTATTTTTCTAGCATTCCGGTTAAAACCACCAATTATTATGTCACAGACATCGCGAAAACACACAAATGTGTCCACCCGTTTTACCATCGATCTATATTTACATACGTTGATGGTTTTACATTGAAAACGAGTACAAACTATCATAATTTAAACGCTCTTTATTACCTAACACTTTTCGGTGGAACTATGCATGGACGCTCTTTATTAGAGGTGATAATGCGAATTTTTGCAAGACTGACAACAAATGTTAAATTTATTCTCTTGAAAGCCAATATCTGGCCATCAAAATCTCATATATAAATTGCCTTATTTGGAACGAATGCTTAAATGTGATTTTCGGTGAGTGGTGAAATTACACTAAATTAGTCATAGGTGATCGTAAATAAAACAAAAATTGAATAGTATAAAACCAAATAACGCGACTCATCGTCTGTTTACATTTCGGCGCGGTGATAGTAATCTTCAACGTGTGTGCGTTGATCCTTAGCCCAACGCGTTTAACGTAAACGTAAACACGGTCTGCGTTAAACTTCAACGCAGTCTGCGTTAAACATGCGGTCCGTTGATTTTCAATGCGGTCGTAACGTATCACCAATGCGTTATCAACGCAAAGACAGCGTTACGTTGGCGTTACGACCGCGTTACAACCATGTTGAGGACCACGTTAAAAGGGACACTTATTTTAAGAAGGTTTGTAAGTGTGTGCATGGGCTGCTTTTGTATATTCTGTACATTAATTTAGTTTTCTGTAACTACTTCTAATTATAGACTGCATTAATTATTTCTAAAAGTTGAACATAGCCTAATTATGTTCTAACAGTGATCGATTTTCACAATTGCATCATCAATGTCAAGGTAACACCTGTGTCACTATGCGATTTTTTTTTTTTATTATATTTTGTCATCTTTAAACAAGTTCAAAAAGATGTCTTGCTAAATTTTATTTCGTTTGATATCTCAAATGCATGATGAGAAAGTACTTCTATTTATTCAAATGACTTGACAATATTAGTCATATATGATGGCATGATTGACGTATCGAAACGTGCAGAGATCTATCGATAATAACTGGGTCAAGTTCAAACATTAGGTGCATGTAAACAAGGGGTAAACATTTTTGTCAGCACTGATTATTTTGTTCTTGTGTGATTACTAAAGTTCATATTCACTGCGCATTATCACTTTAATAGATAGACTCCAGCAAATTCACCAAATTGTAATGTGAAAAATTAAAGAATTGACTGCATAAAACTTGTGTTATGTGTTATTTGAATTGCTTGCGTCAGTAAGCAGCGAGGCGAAACACGTCCAAGACGCGACATTTTCAAAAATATTGATTCAACGCATTTCGTTATCTGCATTTTAAGAATTATCTTGCCAATTTTACATTGAGTATGATTGATAAAAAATATATTGGGAGAAATTATATTTATTGGCCGTAGTTTTGAGAACAAATATATTCTTGAATGATGAATCCATATGCTGGCAGTGCGAATTATTTACCAGATACTGATGGCGCCAAAAATAAGAGCAAATCAGGTGGGAAAAATCAGCAGAACAAAATAGTTCTCAAATATTGTTAAAGAAAGCTACTTGCAATTGAAAATCAACTATTTGAAGCCAATGTGTAGTAATTACCATAATCTTATGGCATTTATTTAACATATTTGGTAATTTATTCGATGTTTATCAAATATATATTTGAATTTTTTTCTCACGTTCACTTAGGACCAGTCTATTGCTAGTGTTGAAGGGATACTACCTTTATGAAACTATTCCTTTTAACGTGTCCTTCATATAGCGCATAGGAGATATGTGTTGTATGTATACTTTGCAAAAATAATGCAATGGACAATTTAATAACTTTGAATCAAAACTTGAAACGTGTAGAGTTTTAACTCTTTTAAACAAGCTTCCACTCCAATAAAAATGCGCTTACGAAGGAAGCTATGGACGAATCCAAAAGTAATGACAACATATTGAACCGGAAACAGAAAGATATATATAAACAAAACAACATGCTTGATTCATCAATTGTCAAAACAGACATACTTTTTCGTGAAATAAATGGGTAAATTATAAGAAAAGGGTTATCGGAAAGTTATCGGGAATACGCTATATCACTTTCGGACTTTTATCGGGAAATATTTGAAAACTCAGCGTGTTAACGGAATATTTAGATGCTGTATCGGAATATATTTAGGAAAATCAGGACCACACTATCGGAATCTATCGGGAAAAGTTAGAAGATAGTTTGAGTTAACAAAATAGTTATCGGGATCCCGATAGTAGTTTTGAGATGATGCCTTAGCTGTTTCTGTTTATCAGTAACAAATTATCCAATCACATTTCACAGGTGATTAAAGATGCATAGGACCCACCTTCTATAGATTTCTCTGGATTTAATTACTGTACCACACAAGCATCATTTTAACTACATCCAGGATGAAAGCTGAGAAGTCAGTTTGAGTGTACATGTATATGCCTATGCCAGCAAGATACCTGTATGCCTTCTATAAATCTTGACATCACTTTAAAACTTTATATGGTCTTTAGAATACATTCTGTATTCCTGGGAATTTATGGTGATCTTTATGATCGAAGACCAATAATAGTCCACAAGCTTTCTTAGATAGGCATTACAAGCTAATGAGTATGCTCAGCATGGGGTTGCTCAAGTTAGACATTCACTGTTTATCACTAGACCGCTTTTAAAACTTATTATCTGAACATTTCCCACCAATTAATAGGAATCCTTCTACACATGTATTATCTGTAGGCTACTTATTTGTCCATGGAATCCCTCCAGATGAATAATGGACTTTGTCAATGTATACATTATAACTGAATGGGGGAGTCCATTTATTTAGTAAATAAAATGTTGAAATCTCTTGATTTGAATTTTGTGATTTACATCCAAAACTGTTCTCTGTAAGTGACTGACAGAGAATTATGAAGACACAATTACTACGTTAGTGAATGTCCAAAAAATTTATTTATTCAAGCATTTTTATTTTTATTTTTTTCCCGACTGACCCTACCAAAACAAGGTTAAAATAATCCGTAAAGCAGAAAAATAAAAAAGTTTGGCCTTATTCATTTTGAGGGAAGTTCAGGAAATTGAAGAAGATGACAGACAGCCGAAAGGATAATACAAGTGTAGAGGGTTCTTATTGATTGGTGGGTAATGTTCAGATAATAAGTTTGTTGAACTTATTATCTGAACATTTCCAAATGAAACTACTCATCAATGAGTATATAGTATAGAAGGGTTAAGTATGTTGACAGAAAATAACATCTCTTATGCCATTTTCTGGTTGTAGAAGTTATATATGATTCGATTAAGTTTTATTAGTTGAAGTAAAATGTTTCATAGTATTTTTATGTGTATGCGCAAAAATAATTATTCAGTTTGTAGTTAATCATTAATTTTTATCCAGTTTGATATCAATAACGCATAATCTGCAGACAGATTCATGGCGTGATAACATGACACTAACTAGAGATATATTTACATGTAAGTGTACACCCCACAATGCAGTTTGCAGAAATTGGGTATATAAAGATCTATAGCCATCCCAATAACACAATTAGTTAACCAATCATAAAATTCTAGGCCCTTTTGGACTGTTCATCCATGATATTTTTGATGATATACCTAAGTGAACAAACCTCCAATAATACGAAATTAGCATATTACGACAAATATCGCAGATGCATCACTCCTATATTTTATCATCACCGTGAGCAAAATGTCCAACGTAGTGTCCATGATGGGGACAAATTGGATACTGGAAAATATTTGAATCAGCAGTCCGATTCGGTGTCGACACCAAATCAAAACGGCATTATCAACATTGTATCAAATCGGGGATAATCACAGCGCTCTAAACATGCTGACACGAGGTTGAGGTGAGAAGAGTTGGGTAGTGGTTTCACCTCCTCCAACTTCTGTTAAAATTTTCAACAGTTGGAAATCTCATGTTTGAAGAAACAGCACTTGGTTATTTCAGATGGAAAATAGCTTGATTTTGTACAAATAGTTCAATTTTCCAACTAAAATTTAGTGAAAATAGAAGGTCGCTGACCACAAATCCCCCCAAAAAAGATGGTTTTCCTAGGAGGTTGGCTTTTTTTGTTAACAAAAACAGATGAACTTTGGCAAAAAATTGAATATTAAAATGGTAAAAAGTTTTCTGAGCCAAGAAAAGGAAATAACTCAGTGAAAAAATGATTTTTGTTCTGTCATCCATATACATGTTGCATATTAGCAATATATGGGTGAAAATATCCTAAAGTTTCAATTCTCTACATTCAAAATTGTGGGAGGAGTTGAGTACACAATGAAGGTACCCAACCTCAAAACGGTTCAAATTTTCTAAGTCAAGAAAAAGGAATACCTCCGTGAAAAATTTTTGTTTCCGTCATCCATATACATGTTGCACATTTTTAGTAATATATGTGTAACATTATCCAAAAGTTTCAAATCTCTACAATTGAAACTGTGGGAGAAGAGTTGGTTACACAATGAAGTCCTGTGTGATGGACGCACAAACTGACAAAACGGTTAAATGGTTTCCAAGTCAAGAAAGGGGAACAACTCTGAAAAACAATATTTTCCATCATCCATACATGTAGCACATCAGAAATATATTGTTAACAATATCCTAAAGTTTCAAATCTCTACATTCGAAACTGTGGAAGGAATTGATTACACAACGAAGGTACACATAATGTGTGACGGACAAACAAACGGACAAATCAGTCAAACATTTTCTATGTCAAGAAAGGGGAATAACTCTCAAGAACAATAGTTTCCGTCATCCATATACATGTTGCACATCAGCAATATATTGATAACAATATCATAACGTTTCAAATCTCTACATTCAAAACTTGATCACACAATGAAGGTACCCATAATGTTTGACAGATGTTTGTCTCCCAACAGACAGACAGATGGACGTCATTTCTATAGGCAACACCCCCCCCCCCCCCATTTTTTTTCAGGGGACAAAAATAATTTTAGAACATCTATATGTATACAACACATTGATATAAAATATTTATGTTGAACAAGTCTTGCAGATCCAGAGAAGACATTGTTTGAATAATTATTAACAGACAGATAATTCAGACATACAGTTGGATGGACGATGGACAACAATTGGTGACTTAGCTCCACTAGAGACTTAGTCACCAGTGAGCTAAAATGGTACACTTGTTTTCAGTATTTTTGTACATAACACAAACACTGGATTAGTAATGCAGAAAAATCAATCATTACTCACTCGTCAACATTGTCGTATTTCTTCTCCTGCCAAGCAGGATGAGTTTTATAATCCGGTGGCAGTGTCTTCCGTAAGTAATTATTCAAGTCTTCATGTGACCGCACATTATTTTGTGATGAGGTATGGGTCGGAGACCCGGAAAATGTCTGAGATTTTGGTATATTCCTATACCCGTCAATAGTGTTTCGTTCTTCTAATATCACATTTCTGGTAATCCCTCCAACGGTCCGCCGAGCGTACCTCTGACTAGGGGATCTGCAATGAAAATTTAAACTAAAATTAAGACCTGAAGTCTGGAGAGGGTCTGACCTAGAATTTATATTTGTGAATTCACATGAATTCAAACACAATTCCTCAGTTATCCAAAAGCTAAAAGGCACTAGAAGGTGTATTATTATTTGATCATTTATGGTTTGTTTTTAGGAAAATTATTTATACATCCACTATGTTCCAGAATATAATAACATTCAACATGATTGGTCAATGTGCTCATAAAATTACTGTGTCAAAGGCCTTCATATAAAATTGTCTTGTTTCTTAATTCAAAATCTGTCATTTTTATATCGTGGTATACTCATCAACTTGAGACCACGTGAATCCTGATCATGCAGTTGGTCGTCTTTCTGACTAAGGACAAAGGAAATCATATTTGTAGTTCAGGTTTCCCACCAAACTTTATTTTAAAACCAGCTTTCAATTATAAAATTCTGAATGTGTGAAACTCAAGTGGAATCATTACATCACAAATATTCAAATGATGTGTTCATTTACACAACTGAAAGTTGGGGCTCAGCAAGGGGATATGAGCTGATCAGGGACTATTTTTCACATATTATCTACAAAAATTCATGCATTTTAATGTGAGAAAGTGTCAATCCTGAAATAATTTCTTAAAATTCCCCAGAGTGTGTCTGTCGCTATAATGGACCTTGTCAAATTACAAGCGGAAATTCCGCCGGAGAGTTTTTTTCTCCGCTAAAAACTCCGCTCTCCTGTAAGGTAAATAGCGTAAAACACGCCAGAGTTTTTGTTAATTTCATCGGAGTTATAGTGAAGTTTCCGGCGGAGTTTTTGTTACGACGTAACGGAGTTTCCGTGACGTTATAGCGGAGTTTTGTTACGTTCATCGGAATTACTGCGGAGTTTCCATCGAAGTCCGCTGGATTTGAATGCGCTCACATCTGAGTGTTCCACCTACAAATATAAAACTCCGTTCTACTGGGAAACACACCCCGTATTTTATTATCAGTCATATATGAATGGCAAAGAAGAATTAATTCAGTCATATATACTTGCACTGTAGCTTATCTACGATTTACCCCTCTGTTAACATGTTGTTTGCATTGTTTTATAATATTAGGTATTGTTTGATTAATTGGCAGTAATAATTAGTGATCGATGCATGCTCTTTTTTTATTCCGATTCCGTACTTTATTATATATAGGCCAACACGTAAATCATGTCATTTCACTTCACTTTTATCGCATTGAAGTACACTTTATTCGTACCAAAGTACACTTTATTCATCACTGATTGTCATAGTATCTAATATTCTAGCAAGTTCGGTTCACAATCTGCATATTCATCTAGTTATAATTCATTTATCACTAATTGTTTAGTATTTTGTCGGCAAGCCATTGTGCAATTTCTTCACTATTTATCTATTCGTTACGCGATTGGTGGATTCCCTTTTAGCTCCGCCCCATGGCCTGTCACTCAAGAATATTAAACCGGCAGATTCAATCTTCTCGCTGGGTTGTGTTATTTGGTTAAATGATTTTTTTATTTTCGTTTCAACACAATTGGATTATGCTTCTGTACATTTCATTTAGCCTCCCATAATATTTGACTATTTTCTCCCCATTGGACTGTGATTGGAAATGTTTCTCGGTCTAAATAATGATGAATATTCAAATAACGACATTTTTACGCTTGGAGTATACTGTACGAGGTCTATTTCGTGTCAATTTCCAATGACTCCGGCCGAATGAGGTTCAATTAAGAGACCCAATTAATTTTAAACTTTTCAAGATACCAGGCTGCTATAATTTAAAGCCTACAAATAGTTCCACAGTTACTGGACATAAAGTCCCAAAAATAAGTGTTTAATAGAGTTTATATATCGGTATCCTAATATAATATATTCAAGTTATGCAGGCTTTTAAAACCTTGCAGGTGCCCGGACAAACTTATCTCAGATAAAAGCACTAAACACAAAATATCGGGCATATGTCGCCTGTTTCCTATAAATAACATACTCAGATACAACTCGGCAGCGATAAAATCGTTCCGTGTGCCAAATTAATAGAGTTTAAAATAGTTTTCACCATTAGCGACTCGTCGCCATCCATGTTTTCCTATACATATGCAATCAGTACCGTAATTGGAAAGACCGGTGTTCTGCAACAAATAGTATCTCGGAATAGATGCACCTTTTTCAGAACACCGGTTCCCTTAACACGATGCTTAGAAACAAAATTCACAAAGTCACTTATATCGTGCAAATTCGTGATGGCCCTGATGGGACCTTCACGTACAGTGAAGTACATGTTCAGGAACAGGTGATGATTAAGAAATATATTCCCTGTGTTATTCTTTCGACTATAAGTTTCCCTGTCGAAACTTCAAAAAGTTCCAAGGTTTTGTACTGGTGGAATATGATCTCTAAAAATACCACACTTGGAAAACTCGAATCGCACAAGAACTTTAATAGGGAGAGGGTGCAGGACAAGTGATACCCAAACCAACTGATACTCAAGCCATAGGGAGATATCACGAAATCACCAATTTTGTCACGCTGCTGACTCACCAAATATTGGCAAATAAGCCGACTAGCTGTCTGCATCATTGGGAGCATGTATAAAGATTTGCATTGTTTACTAATAGCACTGGGTTAACGGTATTCTCAGAATCCGACCAGAGATATCTCTGATCCGACGATGTCGCAAATATAGCACGTGCAGAGATGACTGTGTAACCTTTTAGGCTAGCTGTAAATCCCCTGTTTTGCGTTCACCATTAAAAGTGAGTTTGACAAAGAATGAAAAATTGAAACATGCCACACGGAAAGTATACTATAAACCGGGTTAGGGGGAATAATTTATTTTAGTCTTTATTCTTCTTTTGATACTGGTTTGCACATTAAAGGGTGACCGATGAACCAAATGAGAACAAGTTACCTAATCGCAAAATTACTCGTACGAAATCAAAATTTGCATTGTTTACGGCAGGACTGGATTACTGTATAATTTCATAATTCGGCAACGCAGCAAATTAAGGAGGATGTCAAGTGACCAATTTTTAATGGACATTTCCATGCAAATCTCTGCAGAAAAAGTTACAAATTGCAGATATTTTCGGGTGTGACTGCTGTGCGGTATTGAAAACAATACACATTTATATGGCGGGTCGGCTTAGAATTTGTTCCATTGAGAAAGTTTATGTATTTTTTTTTTTTTCAAGTTGTAATTCCAAAAATAAATTTATAGCAAAAATTGCATATTTACCAAACCCAGCCGCCAGTTAAATGTTATGTCTGTTTAATCATATGGCTGCTGTAAATAGTTCCCAGACAATGTTTCATATATAACTTTTGTTGGTGTGGTTTGCATGGAAATCCCCATTCAAAAGGATTGGTCATTTGACTTCCACCTTAATAGCACTTGCTTCACGAGATATTCGGGGCTTTGTCACCCACCGTGACGGTTTTGCGGCACATCAAAACGTAGGATTGAAATGTGACAGGGAAAATACTAAATAGCCTACATGTGTTGCCTATAATATAAACCGGGGTTTGAGAATAATTTATTTGGGACTTTAATCTTCTATTTATAAAAGTTCTCCAACCGAAATTCCAATTTAATTTGGACAAGCTCCCCGGCCTAACAGAGGAGTTTGATACCGCTCCGGTTTCAGCTCGTGACATCATCGAAGTTTCCGCTCGCGCCACAGCGGAGTTACAGCTCTGGATTCAGCGGAGTTTCTGCCAATTTGAACGGAGTTAGCTGTAATTACTACCGGAGTTTACAGCGGAGGAAAAACTCCTGTGTGCGTTAAAATTTCACAAGCGGAGAACGGAGTTTTTAGCGGAGAGCGGAGAAAAAAACTCCCGTTCTCCGGCGGAATTTCCGCTTGTAATTTGACAAGGTCCCTAACTGGCACCATCTGAAAGGTGCCTGTCATATCAAGTTCAGTACCTGTCATGGATTTTAAGGATCAGGGGACCTCACTTGACATGACCAGAATCACATGTTTACCATGAGAATAGGCAACTTGAAATTATTTGCTGAAAATATTTATATTTTTAGAAGCAAATTTTTTGTTTTTATTCACTTACCTTTATAACACTTTTATTTGCTGAATGGGTAATACATTTAGTGGAAGAATAGCAAATTTGATAATTATTTGAAATATAGTCCAAGCACATGTTTACAGTATATCAGGAAACAATAAATTTTGCAGTGAAATTTTCAAGATAAATCTCTTGTTTTTGTTATACAATTGCCATCTACAATGTTTTTTTTCTGTATCTTTTAAGGATTGGTCAACTTGTGTGCAATTAATTGTAAATTTTAGATGGACAAAAAAACATTCCAGTTTGATACCAGTTGAGGTCACCTGATCCTTAATTGTAAACCAAGTTTCATTTACACTTTCAAAACCGCTGTACCCCAGTATAATGTCATTAGTATTGCATTCTATTATGTTTTTACCATCTGTGACCTTGTTTATACTTATACTTGTTCAGTATTGAACAGCCTGATCAAAATCATCAAAAGTTTGGTAGACACTGTATTTCATGTTAAATTGGCAATTACCAATCAATCACTCAGTAAGGAAACAATCAATAAATTATTAATGTGAAGTTTTATTAAGCAACAAATAATAATCAAAATAATCATGTAATGTGCATTTAAATGATTCAAACTTAAAGGTCCACTTAATTTTCAAATGCCCAGATAACATTATTCCATATCATATACATTTGGAAGAGGAACCAAAAAATATATATATTCGACCAGAATATGAAGCAGCTGTGGCCAAGGACTGTCCACGAAGTGATAGAGATTCATTCCTCAACCGAGAATGCATCAGAATTCAAACTAAGAGATAGAGTTATTCCCCTTCCATTGAGTATAATAGACGCTATAGTACAGTCCGGATCAAAATTAAATACTGGACACTGTACTTCTGGGAACAAGCATGTAATAGAATGTTTTGGAGCTTCCTCTTTCAAATGTTATATATCATGGAATATGTTGTATATAATGTGATCTGGTGATTCAAAAATTACTAGTAAGTGGGCCTTTAATAAAGTAAGTAATACATTTTTTTTAATTGTCAATGGTGGCAATTTTTTCATCCTTTTTTATGAAGAAGTTTTTGTAAAAGCTAAATTGGGAATTCCCAGTTATTAAACTAAGAATAGCAACAATTCTGCATTATTATGCCGCCCGGAACGATTTTAGAATTGCGTGTCCATTTACATATATTTTGTCGTAAAATATTGTAGCTAACTGTCATTGACTGTGTACGATAAATAGGGAGGATAGAGGTCATACATTGTTCTTTATTTGTTATTGGGAGTGGAGAAAATGTAATCTCTCATGATGGGTGTTCGACCAGTGGTTCAACAATAATATTTTTTTTCTCAACAGTATGTTCATTTGGCACACCTCGGTAGGATCCGAGTTTTGAAGCAAGCAGTATGTAATGGCGTCACGTGACTCACAGGAAAACATGCATGATTTTAAAAACAAGCTCGTCACACAAATGTTGCTGGTCAAGATGACAGGCGCAGATAGATTTGTACCAGACATTTAGGTGTTTTGCGTCGGTCAATGACTGTCCTACCCGTTGTTTGCAGGTTTGGAAAGTGTGTAAGAAACAGAATAGTCATTTGGATTTGATGATTACGTGACATAAATCACTTGGGGAGTCGGACCAATTAGCAAATTTAATGGGCCTGATTCCCTTCGTGAATTATGTCACATAATTGTCAAAACCAACTGATTACTCTATTTAACCTATGAAATAGGTTTTTCGAATCAGACGACTACAGCTCTTTAATGCAATGACAACCTGCCTGTAATCTGAACATGATGGGGGGGGGGGGGGTTATAATTTTGTGTCTATTTGCTCAATAAGTGCAAGGAACATTTTTAAATGTGAATCATAAAGAATGGTGCTTGTTAGCTATAATCTATTAAAAATAATAAACTGCATGAGTTAAGGATGGTCTATCTCTTCCCACAAAGTTTTATATAGATTCCAGGGCATAAAATCATAGATATGAATCGACGACACCTGTCCGGAAAAGTTTCTATCAATTATTGTAACAGTTTTAGGGGCTGTTTTTAGAACAGAAATCTGTGCACAAAAGTTCAGAGCGTTCCAAAAGTGTACCAAGAAGGACAACTCTATCTTGTTAGCAGCCTCAATCATGGTAAATTATTTAGATTTACCATGAGCTTAAAATCAAAATAAACCGCTATGGACAAATAATATACCCAGTATTTAGTTTTATCTGTATTTTATTCACAAAATAGCTAGTCGTAGTCTGTGAAATTGGGATTTATAAAAATTGATGTTGTTGTTGTAATTGTGGACTGGAAGAGATAGCCCATCTTTAAAGCCATGCTATGTGCTTATTATAGTGTTACATACTAATACTTCGGTGCCATGTTAGTACTTAAATAATATAATATTAATCCACTGCTGCAACAACCTCCAACCAGATTCCTTAAACAATTTACAGAAAACAAAATGCCTCAACTGAAATTATCATTGGGACTGAGATCCAAGGGTTTTATATCAGCAGAAACATCACTGCTAATAACATTTTAAAATCCTGTGCATCTTCCCCTATGCTGGTCTTTATGTCTCATGAGAATCGGCACAATTTTCTTTCAGTCAAGACTTTGCACAACCGGTGTTGTGAAATATATTTAGCACTAATTCTCTTTCGGAAATTTATATCAAATTTATTTGATCGTTATAATCGCACTTTCACATTTTATAGTAATTTTATTGCTTTGGTGAAGGAATGTACCCATCGTCGAGCTCTCTTTTGGTCATTTGATTAATATTTCGGGAGCCTTTTATTTATTTTAATTAGCTTTACTTAGGAAATTATGACTATCTGATTTCCGGCCACCAAAATAAGGGTCATCAAACATAGTATTGCTCATCGAATCAGCAATGCTTTTCAGGTGGCAGACCATACAAGGTTATTCTGCAGTCACAATGAAATGAAGGTTTTTTCTTACGCTGGGGGCCAGTGCTTAAAAAATTGAAATTACTTTTGCATAACCCATTTTGTTTTCCATAACCTTTTTTGAAGTACGCATTCAAATCAATAGCTCTATTTATATATTTAACTTCAAATAAGGGATGTGTGTACAGCTGACCAGATGGCAATAGTAACAAACAATAGAGTGTTGTATGCATATATGTTATATTGCTATATGGGATCCAAGATTATTTACCTGAACAAACCACCAATTAAGTGTCATGACTGTTCATTGATATACCTGCTTTCGCTGACTGATTTGTGTTTATAGTAACTTTTGCTCAGGATATTGCCAGGAAATCCCCATTCAAAATTGGTTACTTGACCTCTCATAAATAGAATTTGCATGGATTGCCAGGATTGGTATAAATAAAAAACAATCATTTGTCACATTATTGTTTATTTTCATACAAATAAGACATGGGTGTTTCTGACGGGAAGCAGTTGTTCTCCAAACACTTGGCACCATCAGTTCTGAGTTCGAAAGTTGTCAAAAGACAAAACATGTTTCCAGAGAATTTGAGTTTTTTACATTGAATTTGTTATGCTGAAACATTAAAAGTATCCGTTTTTCTGCATCTTTGGGAATTTGTTCATCTATAGATAAACATGAAGTAATTTTCTATTTTGTCGGACTGTTTTAAGAACGTCAACAGATTTTGTGGTCCCTATTGTCAAATCATTACATATCACAACTCAAATATGTCAGCAATCGTGGCAATTTCGCACCAGGAAGTTTGCCATAGTATCTCCCTTCGGCCCTGTGAATGTAATAACCGGTCTATCCAGATAGATTTGCAATTTGTGTGCGACAACTTTTTAGGTCGAATTTGGGGGATGGGCAGTATTTATGTATTTATTTATGGTGGGTCATAAATATGTTCGAGGCACACCTTTTTTGCAGCGATCCCTGAGAAACGAACCATTTTGTTTATCTGGCCCTAAATATTTATTCATTTTTTGCACGAACGGAAAAAAGGTTATGTAAACAAAATTTGCACGAACGATGCCCAAACGAAACGAGTTCGCTAAATTTTTTAAGGTTTGGGGGGCCCCAGTAAATGTTCAGTTGTTCCACCGGGGGGGGGGGGGGGGGGGGGGGGGGGATGGGTGGGAGCATATGTTTGGAATCTTTTATTCCTCCAACACAGGCCATCTCATATGGCATCCATCTTTTCCCACCTGTGGTTGTTCCTCAGAGACAAATTTTTTCTGAGTTGTCTGTATCAGGGGTAGTTATTTTTGAGCCGGCTATAAAGTGAGCTTGGAGACGCGTGCCGAATGATCACCCTATTTTCTTCAGTTATCATGTCGTAAGTTGTTTAATTTTCTGCTTACTTTGTCAGTGGATCAGCCAGATCTTCAGACTTCCTTTTCAAATTTTATCAAGGTTGATTTCAGACCAGCGGTCTCATCACACAGAATGCCGGTATCATAGTGGTCCGCCGGATCATAGCAACTTAAATCTTTACATTAGTTCCATTTAGGTATGTTGTTTGGATAAAAAAAAAGGCAGAATATCTATATATATATATATCTTATTTTATGATTGTCATATAAATATGTTAGATATTCATATACAGACTCTGTATACTCTGTAAAGTCTTGTTGAAGTGACAAATTTATTGTATAAAAAGATTTTAAGAACATTTCCTCAGCTTGGAAATTTGAAATGTGGTAACATTGCACCCAAAACAAACTTTGATGAAAGTACTCATTTTGAGAATTTATTCTCAATGCTGGAAACCATTTACAGTGAAAAAGAAAAAAAATGTTCTGCATTTTATAATTTAGAAACAGAGTACATTTACCTACACATTATAGAGGTGGTCTATCTCTTCCAGGCCACAATCACAACAACATAATTTTTATAAATCCCTGATTTCAAGACTACAACTAACTATTTTGTGAATAAAATACAGATAAAACTGAAGATGTGTGTATTTATCTTACAATTTAGCTATATTTCATCAAATACACGCGAAAACGCCTAGGCGGTTTCCGATCTTGTATCCTGGATGGCAACAAGGATATCTTCGATGGCAACAGCTGGTGCACGTGTGTTTCGACAACTGGCTTGTTTTCAAAACAAAACGTTTAAATAACCTACTAAATGTCGTAAAATAATATACTCGTGTGCTACGAATGTAAAATAATCAATAATTAGTTCAATAAAGTTGACAAAATGTGGAGACAGGGCCCAAAAAGCTCAAAATAACCACCCAAAAATGTTTGGAAATCGAAAAAGTAACGAAGTTTACACATTGTTAACAGCGCGCACGAATACGGACTATTTTGACAATTTCTATTTTAGCGAAGTAGGGAATTCCCCGTAATTCAGTACGGTCTTGATCAAAAGCTACTGAACGCATTTTTTATTCGATAAAATACAGAATGGAAAATCAAATTAATTTTATCTCATGTTAAGGATATAAAACACAATACTTACGAAAAGTCCGTGATTTAGTGCATTTCCTCTAAATGAAGTTTAATGGGTTATTTTAGTGCGAGTCAGAAATCGATTGTCGAAGTGTCGGAAAGTTCAAAATTCACCAAAACTCTGAATGGACAGTCATCTCCGGCAATGCCTCTCGCCAACACTATCACTATCCAAGGAGATTGCACCATAAAATAATACAATTATCCTGTTAAAAGTGACAATTATGTCGAACATATGAAACGAAAATATCGTCGCCTCTTCATTGAATCGGATTCCAGCCAAAGTGAATTTGAATAGTGACGTGAATTTCTCAGAATTTGACTTATCACAACGTCGCGTGCTGAGAATATTGTGTACGTTGTGTTCCTGTTTTAAATTGAGTTTTATTGCATTTTTATGGTACGAATTGTAAGATAAATTGGTTATCATCACCCTGTGTGTTTCCGAGATCCGTATTCAAGTCTCGCTGCCTTCTCTGGGCTGTCTATCGACTCGTCCTACGGACTCGTCGATAGACTGCCCAGAGAAGGCAGCTCGACTTGAATACGGATCTCAGAAACACACATGGTGGTGATAACCTATATTTATTTGTCTAGGAAATGGTTTATTTTGATCCAAATTTGCAGTAAATCTATTAGCTGCTCTACAATTTGCCTTGATTGAGATTTTACAGCCTGGAATCTATATAAAACTTGCTGGGAAAAGATAGACCATCATTAAACAATTAAATGCCATTCCCAAAACATAAATCTGTTGTTTATAAAGCAAGTCGCTGGCTATATTTAATAGTTAGCATATATAAACATATAGCTACTATAATATCTGGTTAGCTATATAAGAGTTTGGACCTGGAAGACATGGAAAGCAAAAAAGAGTCAGATTCAATTTCTTTATGTTCATATACAAAGAAAGTTGTGACTTGTGAAAGCACATCAAGAAAGACAACTCTACTACAAATCCAGATAGAGAAGAATAATGGAATCACTGAACTAAATGGTTTCCCATGGGCGACAGTGTTAACGTTTCAGCCAAATTCACTGAATTGAAGCTACAGGCCATTCCAGTGATGTTTACCAAGCTAGAGTGACACCAGTTGATCACGAAAATGCAAGAAAAATCATAGGTCATGTGTTTACTTTTAAAAATAAATCCCCAAGTGTATGACAGGGCTATCCCACAGCCAAATTTGATCTGGAAAAACCCAGAACTACAGCATCTAGTTAAATAAATTTCGCACTCACAAAAATCCATTCCCCCATTATTTCACCAGTTTTATTATTTAGATATGATGTACAAATAAAATAAACACGATGTCATCCTTTAATAACGTGTCACATGTATCAGGTGAAGGTCATTCTTCGGTTTAAATACCTTCATCTCTAGCGTTGTACTCGCTCCACGACTCTGGAACACATTTAGTTCCCTGATTCCTAATGCTCTTGAACACAGGTTGGTTTATATGAATGCTTTTACAGCACAATCTAATAAATCAGGTAAAATTAACCTAGTATACACAAACAATTTTATCCACTGCTCACTATCTCTATTGACTTCATAAAGCCTGCCTAATAAACATTACTGAAAAAGACTGATAAGACAATGTTGACAATAGAAGGGGGAAAACTCTATATTTTTAACAGGATTTGTTCTTCAATTTGGGTGAAATTTCTTCCTATTAAAGGAGAAGATCTCGAGGTAAAAGAAATACCTGTAGACCTATGTTTATCTTGTGTACATTATTTTCTGTTGATTTTGAGTAACATTGTTTAGACTAGAGGATAGGAACAGGGACCTTCAGAAATATTGATCGATTAGAGCCCTTGTCTTGCTCACTTAGATACATATATCTTGTGTATGTTCTGTTGTTTTAAACATATTGTTTAGACTAGAGGATAGGAACACGGACCTTGAGAAGGATTTATCGATCCGAGCACGCCTCTTGCTCTCTTCTAGTGTCTGATACTCGGTTCTACCGCTGTAACGAAAAGAAACGGTCACTGAAACGTTGCGATGTCATATGTCCTTGAGCAATGTAACAAGGACCTAAAACTTTTGAACAAACGAACGGGTTGTAAAAGATTTATGAAACTTACCTGCATTGTTTTAAATGATATAACTGTATAGCTCTATATAGTTTATAATAATACACATTATGTCCTTATCAAAATTGGTAGGTTCTCACTGAATTTGAATTTGAGGCAGTCGATTGCATTTAATTTCATAAAATAATTTTTTTTTTTAATATTACCACTTGCCAGTGACGTTTTGGGAAATATGAAAGATTTTTAATATTTAGAACATTGATATTGAAATAACCCAGATAATTTCTCACAAAATGTTATGAATTTTGTACATAACTACAACACTAAACTTCTCTTGAATTATGTGTAGCAATTTCACATAATTTCCAATATGCAAGCCCTTTTTTTTTAAATTTGGACCTTGATCATCAAATTGGAACTGATATCATAATTATATAGACCCATCAAAGATGTTTTGGCTTATAATAATTTTGGATAAATTCATAAGCAATATTATTTGATGAGGACCCTCAACAGAGTGGTGGGCAGAGAAAAGAATCTAGCCTTTTTTATATACTGGTTTTAGGCTAGGGTGATGGAGAAAATTTGTATATAATTCCAGATCCATGCATACATTATTTTTCTAAGTAATTGCTAGAATTCCATCATGATGATATCTTTACTTAAAGTGCTGTAATAAAAAGATTTTATGACAGAAAAAAGCAGTACAATACTATCTGCTAGATATTGCAATAAAACATTGTAACCAATAACCTGAGTTGTAAGTAATAATAAAGTTGTGAGAATGTTTGTCAAAATAGCGATATCAAAACTAGTTTCTTTAACACTACTGACCTGATTATGAACATGAACAAGTATACACTGAAGAGATTTGGGCCTTTTGTGACAGTCAAAATTTCTATATCTTCACAGTATGGAATACCAATTATCACCCCTGGGCAAGAAATCCTGCTAATGTTCTATTATGATGTTGGGTTATGCTGAATTGGTATGATGCTCTTAGGGCAAACTGATGCTGTTAAGAAAATTACCATTATTTTCACAGTATTCGGTTAGGGAGCATGTCAAAACCTCTTTCGCATATGCGAAAAAAAATGCGATAAAACTACGAAAAATGTGGCGTCATTGACTTTGTTTTTTTGACATTATCAGAGTTTTTTCGTCATTATCGCACGCCGTATGTTTTCGTAAATTTTTCGTCATTTTCGCCGTCTTGGTTCGATGTTTTCGCAAATATCGCAGTTTTGCTCAAATGTTCGCTGTTTTGTTTCGACATATTTTCGCAGTCTTTGTTTTCGTCAAGATCGCAGCATTATTTCCGTCAATATTGCTGTTGTGACGATATGATTGGCAGGACAGTTTGTGTTCAATAAATATATTACTCCATGGTCGCAGTTTTATACCGATGTGTCGCGAACAGGAAGATGTCGGTGTCCATGCTGAAATTTCTCAGATCAGAGTTTTTCTCATAAGAATTCCAATGATTTAATCAGAGTTTTCTCCGATATGAAAACAATTCCGATTTGATCGGAGTTCTATGTATTAGTAAATTTCTCCGATCTACTGAAATCTCCGATTTGGTTAATATCGGACAATTCAAACGTTCATGAACTATTATTAACAGAAGATTAAAGTCCCAAATAAATGATTCCCAGACCCAATTTATATAATAGGATAGGCCTACTATCATTTCCTACCTTTTGATGTGGCCGCAAATCGGTGGGTTTACAGCAGTGATATTGTATCACTGGTTTACAGTAAATATTACAGTACAATGTTGAAGCCCCCCCAAAATCTCGTTCAATAATTGCTACATCGTCGCATTAAGACTGATGCAGTCTTACCGTAAACAATGCAAATTTTGATTTCGAAAAACGTTTTTTGTGTGTGATTATGTAACTTGTCTTCATTTTGGGTAAACCGTCACCATTTAATTGTGCGAACTATTATGAACAAAGCCGAGGACGACAATAAATTATTCCACAACCCCGATTTATAGTATACTTTCTATATGCCACGTAGAGTTAATTTCTACAGTTTCAATCTGTCTTTCTAGACCAGACACATATTTTAATGTGGACGCAAATCAGGGGGTTTACGGCATCGTCGGATTCTGAAAGTACCGTAAACCCGGTGGTGGTTTTGTCGTAAACAATGCTTTAATTTTCGCAATATAAGTATGAAATCATTGTTAGATATCGGAAGCGCAGCGTCATCATGATTAATTCGTCAGCGACTTTTATTTCAAATCTACACATTTTATTCAATATATATCAGCGATCAGATGCGACAAAGTTAAGTTAATACAAAACATATTATATAATAGTTTGGAATTTCCACGAATTGCACATGTTATGTTGTGCTATTTTTAGCACTGTAATTTCCCAGGCCAATCCTAGTTTCGTTTGTGGGTAGCATTGACTGACAGAGGAGTTGAGTGTTATGTTTTTCTCGATTCTTTATTGAATGAATAATAAAAACATGGATAATGATATACATACCATTATAAAACAATGAACTTAGGGGGTATGGCTCTATATATGTCTGGCGTTGATACAATGTGATGAGGGCTTGTTCTATATCGGGCCTATTGCTTCAAATGCTGGATGGACGGTTGTCGCTCCCGTTGTGGGTGGGTGCAGCTGGTTTCAAATTTCTGTGTGATTTCATCTTTTTTCTGTTAGATGTGTGATACCTGGGGTTGTGAAAACCCTAACTTCTTCGTACTGTCGACCTGTGTAAACTGCTGGTCTAATATTTTCCCAACTGCGTATATGTCCGCTAACGATAGATCTATTCGATTACATCACTGTTTCTAGCCATGATCGAACTGATATTATGACATCAAGTCGCTTCATTTTTTGGAATTTTATATATCAGATGTGTTGTTTTTGTCCAACGAGTTAAACCATTGTTCACTAATTGAGAAGATATCATGACAACCACAACAACAACAACAACAAAACTATTGCACAGTTCACGCATAGTTGTGAGGGACCGGAAAATACGTCATTATATGTCAGTAGGCCTATATGTTTGTATAGCCTTTTGCTAAATGTCACCCCTTCAAACATTTGGAATGGGTTGACTATTGTTTAATTAGGCCTTGTGCGAACTCATAGCTATCAAAACAGTCCAACTGTCAAGTCGTTGTACTTGTGTGTTAACCGCATAGAGTTGTTTGTACGGCCTTTGGCTGAACTTTATTTTCCTTCACACAATTCAGCCAATAAAAATTCAGCTGGCATCTGATTACGCAGAAGGCAAAAATAAATGCGCGAATTTATGAAGTGCGACAACATCGTATCGATGTTTTAACTTTTCGTCAACTTTTCGTGGTTTGCGAATATCGATCAATGTTTCAACGTCGCGACTTCGCGTTGTCGAAAGTTACGACATTTTACGGAAATGTTTGGTCTGTTGTGGTTTCGACGTTATCGCACTTCTATGGCCAGTCGCTTTCGACGTTATCGCATTATATTTCATCATTTCCGACATTTAATTTTTGCACATTTACGTCAAAACTTTTTCAACATTATCGACAATATTTTCGCATATGCGAAAGAGGTTTTGACATCCTCCCTTAATCTGAACATATCCAGGAAAAGCCATTATAATAATGACAGTTTTATATAGCGATTACTTGCTCTAAGACGCTTTTAAACATTACAATATTATCCCAGTCATTTGTACAAGCCAACCAATGAACCGGCTGCAGCCATTGCAGGCGCTGCTCTAGTTTGATCAGAACATGCTCTGATACTCAACAGTATGATAAGCTGAATGGTACTCATTTAAGGCTTGAGTGGTGCGAAGCCGAGACAGTACGAGCGACATTGCTCAAGGGTCAAAACTTGGCGCAGGATTTGAAACAGCGAACAATTGCACATCGCTCAAAGCGGCCAAGCCAATGCTGTCTGAAGACTCTCAATAGACCAGCGCCACGCCGCGAAGTCATAACCTGTCTACAGTGAATACAAGTCTGACACGCTAACCACTGGACCACGGAGCTCCACATCATGTGTATTCCAAGTCATATTGCGAAATATTGTAATACTGGTGGTATTTGTTGCTGCAAATCGACTGTAATCAAGATGGATATTCACATCATATTGCAAACACCAGCACAGCCATTATTAAATTTTTCAAAGGACACAGGCTTTTAAATACTCAAATCGCTCCGTTTAGCCAAGCACTGTGAAAATGACAACTTTAGAAAACATATAGGTACTTTTTCGTAATGACATCAGTTTGCCCTACCAGCATCATAGCAATTCAGCAGGACCCACCAACATTATAGCAGAATAGGAGAACACTTGACCAGGGATGATTATTATCTGTCTACTATTCTTCTGATAATCAACTGTTGAGTAATAAAGAATATTTACACATCCTGCATGTGTTAACATTAAATCCTGTTCAGCGATTGGTCAACTGCCAATTGGTCATGCATTTTATATCCCAATTAATTCACACACATAACACGCACCGATGTCAATCTTGTAGACCCAGATGTAAGATGTTAAAGTGAGAAGATCATCCAAATGTCCTCTAACACAAAGCTAATTTTTTTTATTTAATTCTACAACAATATGCAAAACACACACAGGGGAACTATAATTTTAGTGTAAATAGGAAGAAATTGGTATTTAAAATTAAGTGACCGGGCTAAAAAGAAGTGCAAACTATAATGGAAATATATATCAAAGTTTTTTATAGTAGTTTTACAATCATCTTCATTTTTGATGGAGAGATGATGAAAGACCGTTACAAAAATAACATAGTATATTCTATTTGATTCAAAATGGTCACAAACTTCAATTCAATATTCTGAAAATAGCCATAAGATTAGCGATTAATAGGCCTAAAACTGCATAATGTTTTTACAACAGACTTTTAAATAATATTATCTGATGTGACAAGTTTATATGAAGTTATCAATTGTTTTACAATATTTATAAGGAATATCTGATTCAACAGTATTCTAAAACTAAGACACGCTGCCGCATAAGTATCTCACAAGTGACTTGATAATTCCCGTGCTTTCGAATTCTTGTATTTAGTATGTTTCTTATATTCCCAGTAATCTCTCACCAGTGGCAATTCAAAATTTTAAATAATCGATTCAAAATGTGATTCAAGCTGAAATTTTAGAATATCATGGGTCTAATCAAACCTCTGAATAGACAGTTCATATTTTCAAAGAATGATAAGCTGAGCCAAAAAAGAAGACCAGCTTGGTCTAAATTTCAGGGATGTAGATGCATGCTTTTAAATAGGTGGGGCTAGTAGGAGTGCAAACGGTTCTCAGGTCCATCTCGACCCAGATAAAGCAGCGCCATGTCCATGTCACCGAATTTATATCCAAATGGAGTCAGTTTCTCTTATTTTAAATATTATTCCAATGCAGTTTATATAATTAGATTTCAGTTTACTTAAAGGCCCACTTAATATCTGAATGCCCAGATCACATTATATACAACATATTCCATATTATATACCATTTGGAACAGGAACCAAAAATACATACATGTATATTCTACCGGAATACGCAACAGCTGTAGTCTTGGAGTGTCCAAATGACATAGATTCTCCTTGGTTCAGTCGGGTTAAAGAGGGAAAAAATAAAATTCCAACTTCAAATTTTTTCAGGTTCGCAAAAAATGTATGTTGACATTTTATTCAGAGCTTCCAGAAGGCTGATATTGACTTATGCTTGAAAAATACTGCTACATTCAATGTCCTTTTGTCCAGTATTTGAAAAATATAGAAAGAAACTAGAGGTGTGACTTTCCCAATGGGACTAAGGATAGGGATGTTTCACATGTCAGCATTAATCATTAAGTTAAATGAACACGAAGTCGAAAAAAGGGGATAAATCAACAAAAAAAAGTCGGACAGACTTCATAATCGCAGGTGTACCCATGGTACTAAATATCTGTGCCAAGTTTAAATGAGAGGCCGATCATGCTAGGCAGATGTTTAACCCATCCCTTGGCGATAGTAAATTTCTATGATCGAAATCATATTCTAGAGTTCTGATGTGGAATTATAAGTATACTCTTTATACATGCTAAAGCAATACACACATATGTACATAATAACACAATTTATTTGAATTTATGGGTCAAAAGAGAAGGATTAATTGGAGTTTATGGATCAAAAGAGAAGGGTTAATATAACATCCATAAAGTCTGTCACCACTAGCCTAGTGGAAGCAGTTCTATTTATGTGTTTGCAAATGGCCATGTGACATATCAAAATAATATGTTACTTAAAAGGTTAAAAGACATGGAATGGATCTCCTATATTGGCTCTCTTAGATCAAATACAAGCCTAAGCATCCAAAACTGGCATACATGCTACAACAGAGCTCCATTGTTCTAGTTAAATAAATTAACCTGGCTATTAAAGTGGTGGAGGTGCTAACAGAGCACCATTAAACAAACAATTGTATCCATGCTTTGTGGAACCTTTGTTTATTCAATTGTCAGATAAAATCAAATCTGACATATAATGATTTGGTCAGGTAATTAATTGTGGGTATTGTTCTCAAAGCAAGAAGAAAGTATAACTTTGACAAGGATTTGTGGAGGAGTAGGAGGAGGGAGAAGAGTAGGGAAGAAGATGTAAAGGTATGGGAGCAGGGGTGGGTAGAAGGTGGGACTCCCCAATCCCCCTCCCCATTGGAGGGTCACTTGGAAAGTTTGACACTAGCTCCTGCTAGCTCTGGTTCTTTTCGACAGATCGGTCACATTTTAACAATCTGAATAACTACTATCCAAGGTCCCTTCACACCATGCCAGATTAATCAGCTTGGTGGTTCCCGAGAAGATGTTTAAATGAGTCTCAGTAATTTCATTGAAGATTTGTTTTTAATGAATTTTTTAATGACTTGAAAGAATTTTTGTTTTTGTTGTAATAATGTTATTTTTTTGGTTAAATTGAGCAAGAAGTTCAATATAAAAAATTCATATTTTTTATTTCGAAAAAGGGCCATAACTCCTTTAAAATAAATCAGATCAAACCCATATTCGAACTCAATTGCATTTTGGGCTGAGAAACCCATATAAAAAATTTGGTTCCAATCGAATAGAAAATGTTTGAGTTATCGCGTTATGCTTGTCTACGGATGGACAGACAAACGATGGAAAACTAATGACGAGTGGTCAATCTGGACGTCAACAGACTTGAGACTAAGTGTACCATACTATGGTAAGGGTACACATAAAAAAAAAAAAATTTAAATGTAGGAGTAATAGCTCGGACAAAGGTATACCCATGTATTCTAAAGGGGTATAACTCCATAAAAAAAAGTCGGACAGCCCTCATAATCGCAGGTGCACAGGTTCCCATGGTGGTTGATGTATGTGCCAAGTTTCACAGAAAATGATTAGAAAACGACTGAGAAAAACTCCGGACAGATTTGTCCACGGACAGACGGAGGAGGACGGACAAGCTGATTCCAGTAAACCCCTACAACTTTGTTGCGGGGGGTATAAAAATAAAGTGAAAACTATTTCTGTACTTTTTTTCATTTCTAGCACCTTCTTCTCATGCCCCAAGTATTGAATACTCCTGAAATAGTTATGTGAAAGGGGGATATACATGTACATTTAACATCAGTTGTTGTCAGCTTAATAACTGTAAATTCATTTGGTGTTGCCGACCAAAAAAACATGTAGCGATATCCGACAGGTGAAAGACAAATATTTAATTTGTTTTGCCCTTTCAGAAAACCCAAAACACCTTTGTGTATATTTGTGTATATTCAGTGTTGCAGATCATCCATTTTAATATACAAGGGGGTAATTTCCATCTTGGACCAGGTTGTCTTGTTCCCCTGTCAATGATGGTTGAGCGGAACACATTTAAACAATTTCCAGTCTACACTAGATAAAATTCACATCCATGTTTATAGTAAAAATACATTTAACACACTTTGCATTCGTAGCAAAATATCTCAATAAAAAATTAAAAGACGAAATAAGGTTGGTTTGTATCCCTGTATCTGTAAAATGTGAAAATATTTAAACATTCGCAGCTTTCAGTCATCTCATTTCCGGGTTTGGAAGAAATCCGATACCTTGTACATGGAACGTAACTCTGGCAGATACCATTTCGCATGAGGTGAAAAATAGCGCCACCTATCACACACAGATTGACAGAAATACGCTGGTAAAAATCTTGTATCGATTGCATCATGGCCAGAATTTGTTTGAAAAATCACCTGGTCCGTGACAATAATAAAAAAGAAATTTACTATTTTGTTTCTAGAGCAGGCGTATTTTTAGGTGGGTCATCGGATCTGTAAACCAGTAAATCAAACGAGAGGCCGATCACGATCGGCAGATGTTTAACCCATACCCGGGCGATAGCGATTAGCTATAACTGATAATTTATCAAAGATATGAACACAGGTATCCATATATCAGCACTATCTTGAATTCAATAGCTCAAATAATTTGTCTTAAGAAGGGGTTAAAGTATTTGTGGTTGCGAAGGGGGGGGGGGTGTTCTAAATCTAATAACTCTATCCTTATTCATCCAAGGACCTCTCTATGTGAAATCCAATGGTTTAGTTATTTCTGAGGATATGTTTATAAGTTGAAGTTACTCATTGGAAACAAAACTACCAGCTGTTCAAATCTCATTCACTTCTAAAGAGAAATTATAATTAGTTGACAAGCCAGACTGCTTAGAACAACATGTGGGATTCCATCTCATATCCCCCCCCCCCCCCCCCCCCCCCCCGCCCATTCTTCCCAGTTGTTATTTGTTTATCAATCATGTCAAAAATGCATATAGTTTATACAATTCAAAAGTGTTATCTATATAATGTTATACAGCCATTATATGGAGCGGATGCTGGCCCCAATGATCCCTAAATCGAAAAGATTACCATAGTTAATTTAAAGGAAAGTAACACTGAATCAAATGGTTTCAAGACATAACAATATTTTACAAGTAGCTTGCAGACTAAAACACATAACCTTCACTGTTAATCTTTTAAGCACTCTGTGGTCCCCAAAATTCAGTCAACCATGACAATATGAACAGATGGGAAAATAAGGTTCCTGGCAATATTATCTGCCATATTGATTTTCAAAATAATGCATCACATATAATCTGTAAGCATATTCAATTGGTGTCTTATTGAATGTTCATTAACTAATGAACCTGATTCAACAAGAGGGTTCATTTAATATGTTTCTGCATAATACAAACAATAATGTAGATTTATCTGCTTGTAACCTATTGCATATAAAAATTATATTGGCTATTAGCCATTATTTTAATGTAATATCAAAAGAATGTGTCTGAAGGGTTATATATTTTTCAAAAATCAATTAATCAATTCCACAATCCATAGAAGTTAATAGTGTGAAGATAACCCAAGATAAGACATATGAGGAAGAGCCCATGTGCATTATAGCATAAATCTGTTGGAAACTTGGAAAGGGTTAATTATTTTCTAAGCATATCAATGGAATATAGAAGACAATTGTGTAGGTCATGGGTCAATTATCAGGCAGCCTGTAATGAAATTTCAAAATTAGATAAACAAGAGCCTCCTGTCATTTATCAAATTTGACAATTAACCAGCCATCAGTATAATATTGTTTGTTTATCTTGGTATCCATCTAACCACTTGGCCATAGCTAAATAGGAGATGTCATTAATCATTTCACCAGCTGTTTACAATCTGCATGGACATACACCAGGGAATGTTATCATTATATTTCTAATAGAGTTGTCCACCATTCCACCATATACCAGTGTATTTCATGGAACTACATTATAAGTCACTTGAATTATAAAGGGCCATAACTCTGTTAAAATATATCGGATCAAACCCAAATTTGAACTTGATCTGTATTTTGGGGTGAGGACCACATGTACCAAATTTGGTGTAGATCAGATGAAAAATGTTTTGAGTCATAGCAGCTTGCGTGAATTCTAAGTAAACATTAAGAGTGAAAGGGTTAATTAAATAATACCAAAACACATACAGATGAAGACCGTGCTAAGAAAAACCTAGGTAAGAAATATGAGCCAGATCAGAAGAAATATGTTCAACTTATTACATTGGATAGCATGTGTGTGAAGGGTTAATTATTTTCTAAACTGGTCAACTAATCGATACCAAAAACTATACAGGTGAGGGGTGTGTCATCATAAACCTACATATCAAATATGAAAACAATTAGACAAAAAATACTTTGGTTACAGCATCGGATGCTCATGCCTATGTGCGGATGCAAAGTGTTAATAATTTCTAAACCGATCAACCGATCGATACCAAAAACTATACAGGTGAGGAGTGTGTCATCATAAACATGCACATAAAATTTGAACAAGATCCGATAAAAAATATTCGAGTAAATGAATCGGATAGTAAGTGTCTACGGACAGACGGACAGACGGACAGACGGACGGACGGACAGACGGACGGACGGACGGACGGATGGACGGACGAACGACGGATGGTTGATCCGGACGTCGGCATTATGTGTACCATACATGGTATGTGTACACATAAAAAAGGTGGCCTAATACAATCTTTTTAAATTGTATATAAGATGGAATATGTTGAATATAATGTGATCTGGGGATTCAAAAATTAAGTGGGCCTTTAATTATGTAGTCGTTACCATATAATTCCTTCACATATTTTGTCCAAGGGTATATTGGCCTAGTTTTTCCATAGTGTGGAATATTTATGGTGCAAACTCAGTACTATATTATCTAAGAATGGTTTCCCAACATTATGATGTCATGTACGACATATCACATTAAAATACTTCCAATTTTTGACAGATCTCTACTTTGGTTTCCCTTTGCCCAGATCTAAAATCAAGGCAATCTAATGGCATCACTCAAAAATTCAAATCTAGCCTTACTGGAAAAGCAAGAAAATAGTCACATAGAGGTTACATCTTAGAGAAAAGCATTAACTGGAAAGTTAATACAGGATAGACCTGAATGTTTAGTAAAGATATATAGGACATAATGCTAGAATATATTCAGAAAAGCTGATGTTATAAATATTCATGCAGAGTAGCTGTTTATGACTTCAAGTCACATTGATTAGGCTATCTTAAGAACGATGGAGAGTAGACCATCAGCCAACATATCGAAACCCACTAGACCAAAAATGCCCACACCCTTCAATACCCATCTGGTGTGGAATTTTGAGAACCCGATTTTTATGATTGAGCATAACATTCCATATCATTTGATGTTTGAGAAATGACATTTTCGGTTAAAACCACATTTTATATTTTTCGTAAATTTTCTAAATTAAACATTTTAATTGAGTAATTCACCTATTCCTGGCCATGATATCACAGATATTAAATGAACTGATTTTGAAGTTATGCAAATTACCACTTCAGAGACCAAAAAAGAATCCTAATTTCCTCCAGTTACTTTAATCAGCACACGGCAAATTATATGAAAGAATGTCTTTCAGTGCTTCAAATATTGCAAAATACAGTCACTGAACAATAAAAACTGATTATGTTGACATCACTGAAAATGTCCTAAATTTTAGTATATTTAATACAAGCTACGATCGTCAGAGTATACAATAAACATAGAACACAGTTTTGTGAACATGCTAATGTTATAGCACTCGTTTGTCATGCCACGAGGTAAAACTTGAACCTCTGGTTCTTGTTTTACCATAACATCACAACAAACTCATGCAATAACATTAACACGTTCACACACTTGTGTCGTTCTATATATATATATATATATATTGATGAGTTTAGTTGAAAACAACCTGTGTAGGTATGTTTTGATTTCTATTCTCCCAAATTGCATTTACATATTTTTGAGGTTCAAACCATTCCAAGCCATGTCCGTCTAACTTGGAGAGTTTTGTACCATCTTTCCGAAAGGAACTGGACCCTATCCATTGGGGAAAATTTGCGCCAAGGAGGTTTATATTTGAGAATTTCTATTAGTGATAAAGGAACAACCAATACCATTGTAAAAATAAAACACTGTAATGAATTTTTCAGATTGTTCATTACTATTTTATATTAATGGAGTAAAGGACTTGAAAATCTTCAAAACACAAAGGAGAAGTCCTGTTGTTTGTTCGCAAAGCAAGAGTTCTGTGGGAATTTTAGGGGAAGAAGTTTAGAAAAAAATAAATTAAAAATAAAATCTAAGTCCTGTAGTTGGCCAAAAAAAATCGCCATAACTATACTCTTTCAGAATGACGGAAGAGATTGAGTCCTGAAAAGAGTTATCTGCCATGCTATTAGCTTGTTAGAGTGCGAACTCATTCACATGCAGTTAGCGTGTTAGATGTGCAGTCAGTGTTGATTACAAAGCTTACCTGTACCTAAATTTAGATCCCCAAGTGAAGAGTTTATTGGTCGGTGGATTTGGCGTATGTAGCCGGAAAAATGTGTGATGCTCGACACACGATTTCCATAGGTTCTTGCACGACCGGTAGCTAACCATATTAAAGCCAATAAGATTCTCAATAGATTCACCCTGAAAAAAAAATTCCAAATGACAGAGTAAAGGTGTACATGAAACATAAATCTGAATTTGAATACTACACAAAATAAGAGGTGTGCACTCGAGTGCTAGCATACCTCCACCGTGGCAAATTCAACCCGCATTTTCCGTAAACCAAACAAAAAAGATTTTTAACTTTAAAGAAAAATTCGGACTAATTATATTGATATGGTGTCACAAGAAGCTTGTACAGAAAAAATTATTCAAATTGTTTCATATTTGTTAAAGTTATTAAGTCTGACAGAATTTTCTAAGTCAAAATAAGTCGAAAATGAAGTGTAATATTACGAAAAACAGTCTGAGCCAATCCCTAGCCGAATCATGTAGATAGGGTATTGTGAGAAGCATGTATACCAAAAATTATTGAATCGGTTCATATTTGTTAAAGTTATTAAGTCGGACCGAATTTTCTAAGTCAAAATAAGTCGAAAATGAGGCGTAACTTTTAAAAAAAAGTCGGACCGAACTGCAATTAGCATCATGCGGAGAGGCAGTCCTAAGGAGATTGCATACAACAAATTATTGAAATCGGTTCATAGTTGTTCCGAGTTATGAGGTCGGACGGACGGACGGACGGACGGACCTACATTTGGGCACAAATTGGGTCAGTTGTCCAAAATCTTATTGGGTTCCCTTGTTGGGTATGAAAAATGTGTTCTCACAAATAGGCACATAGTGGGTCATCCAATATTTTTTTGTTGGGTTCTGGTTGGGCACAATTAAAATATTGTTGGCTGCATAGATCTGTTCAGATATTTATTGGCTAAAAAATGCAGACATTGTTGAGTAAATTCAAATAAGTTGAAGTCATCTTGGGTTCTCATTTGGGCACAAATTAGGTCAGTTGTCCAAAATCTTATTGGGTTCCCTTGTTGGGTATGAAACAAATCCCTTGTTGGGTATGAACAAAATCTCACAAATAGGCACATAGTGGGTCATCCAATATTTTTTGTTGGGTTCTGGTTTGGACATTATGGACTTTTTTTTAGGACAAATGAAGTCCAAACCACCTGTTGAGTACATTCACATGAAAGCCAAAAAATATGTTTGGACAAAGAATAACTTGTCAGGGCTATTGGGTATACCCAACAAGGTGGAAAATACCCAACAAGGCGGAAATACCCAACAAGTGCCCATTGTACCCACAAAGTAACCAATATATGCCCATATGTAAACACGCACGGAGAAAGCGTGACGGACGGACGGACAGACGCAGTCAATCCAGTATACCCCCCATTTTCTTCGAAAGTGGGGGTATAATAAAGTTAAAGATGGTGTACCCATTTTCTTCGAAAGTGGGGGTATAATAAAGTTAAAGATGGTGTATCTTTTCCTTAAACTCTCTGTGTTCATTTGAAAATAATAATAATAATTTTGAGATACAGAGACCAACAGGAGCTTCTATCACTATGAATTTTATTTTTTTCCATGAACTGGGACAGGAATTGATATTATTTTCAGTACATTGCAACATTTTTTATTTTAAAAATCTACCATTCAAAAACATTCAAGTAACGAGAGGCCGATCACGATCGGCAGATGTTTAACCCATACCTTGGCGATAGTGATTAACTATTTTCAGCTTGGACGCTAAAATCCTATCTAAAAGGGCCATAATTCTGTTTAAAAAAATCAAATAAAACCCAAATTATTAATTCTATCTGTATTTTGCGCTGAGAAACTCACATTCAAAATTTGGTTTCAATCAGATAAATTTGTTTTGAGTTATGCGGCATGCGTGAATTCTAAGTCGAAGAAGGGTCATAACTCCGTAAAAAAAAAAAATACTGATCGAACCCACAATCGAACTCGAACTTGGGCTGAGAAACACAGATACAAAATTTGGTTCAGATCGAATAAAAATTGTTTGCGTTATCGCACCATGCATAAATTGTCCATGGACAGACAGACGGACAAATGACTAGTGGTCAATCCAGACGTCGAAGCTATGTGTACCATACTATGGTATGGGTACACATAAAAATCAAAATAAATGAATCAATCAATAGGGGCAAAGAGTGTGTCAAAATAATCCAACATAAAATGAGATATATCAGAAAACAAGTATTTCTGTTAAAATATCATGAATGTTGAAGAGTTAATTTTTAACAACAAAAATCCATGTAAGTGAAGGAGGAGAAACCTGGAGATATAATATAATGAATAAATTGTCAATATAATATAGCCAGTACAATTGATGACCAGGGCTAATAATTCGAACTCTATAAAATTAGTGGACTGTACCAGGTATGTATGTCACTTGAATATTTCTTTGATAGGTTATCACTGGAGAGATACAAGTGTATAGACAGCAGACACCAGATACCTATGTGCATTAGTGAGGTGTGAGATCAGATTATAGGAATGTGAGACTTTATAAAAATAAACAAACAATGCACACAGCCCAGATGCTGACACTGAGGTTAGCTTCTGTGAGTACAGCTGCATTATTGGCTTGTTGATAAACATTTATCCCCAGTGTTATTTGTCTGTCTCCAACTAGCACTGGCCAAAAGAGAATGTTATCATTATATTTCTAATAGAGTTGTCCACCACTCCACCATATGGCTATTAAAATAGCTTTGGGATTACAGGTATATGTAAAACAAATGTAGTCTCAACTTTGCATATTGGATATTCACATGATAATTTATTGATAGCATTATATTAAATGCAACTATTACAATAAAATTTGCATACAGGACATCACACCTAATTAATGTATAAAACTATCAAATAGTGTTCATTAATAACCCTGGTTCAAGAGTATAAGGGTTAATTAACCAAAACCAAATTCCATACAGATGAAGAGAGTGCTAAGGAAAACCTAGGTACCATAAGAAATATGAGGTAAATCAGAAGAAACATATTTTACTTATTGCTTTGGATGGCAGTCTGTGAAAGGGTTAATTATTTCTAAACCAATCAACCAATCGATACCAAAAACTATACAGGTGAGGGGTGTGTCATCGTAAACCTACATTTCAAATATGAACAGAATCGGACAAATAACACTTTGGTTATTGCATCGGATAGCACATGCCCATGTGTGGATGCAAAGTGTTAATAATTTCTAATCCGATCAATCGATCTATACCAAAAACTATACAGGTGAGGGGTGTGTCATTGTAAACATGCACATGAAATTTGAACATGATCCGATAAAAGATACTCCAGTAATCGAATCGGATAGCAAGTGTCTACGGACAGACGGCCAGACGGACAGACGGACAGACGGACGGACGGACAGACGGACGGACGGACGGACGAACGACGGATGGTTGATCCGGACGTCGGCATTATGTGTACCATACATGGTATGGGTACACATAAAAATGGAACATCATGATTGTGTGTATGTCTTTTGGGAAAAATAATGCAAACTACTTTCAGAAAACAAATTGTTGTTGTTGGAAGTGTTACCTGTATGAGATAGAGGATCTTTAACTATGAGTTAGTTAACTAACTTTTTGTTTGATTTTCTTATGCATTTTACTCAAAACCTAAAAGTGAGCTCTGGACTTTTGTAAGCAGACGAAAAGCAACCTTCTGCATGAAATGCAATGAAAAATAAACAAATTTCTGGGATCATAGTTTTTGGCAAACAAATTGTATCAACATCTCAAAACAATAATGAAGAACAAATAAGAAAGAATAATTTTGAGCATGTGAGTACATATGGCCTACATACTTCCAAATGTTTCCATATTATTTTTAAAACTCACAGTATAGAGTGACATCCCTTAATTTAATTTCTATTGGAAAAACGTTTTAATAGCAAGATTACAAAATTTGGTGTGTTAATATCAGAAATTGCATAATGTAAAACAAACCAAAAACCAAATGTCAATTAAATCATAAAATGTCAGCTTAATATCTCATTGCAAAGGTCAAATAAAGTATTGAATTCTTATTAGAGTTTTAACTTGTAGCTTCTAGTTGCTGTATCCAAGGTGCTGATGTAAAATAGGTAACCTTAAATAATTCTCTTCCATATGTTCGGTTCAGAAATTATCGGGATTGAAAGAGTTAACTTGTGCATACTGTCCGTCAAGGTCAATTCGTCCGTTTACCGAGAAAGGATTTCATAGTGATAGCCATCCAAGCACCTGGCTGGTCACTTTATGATTGTACGGTGTTGAACGCGGACGTGTTGTACTAATATGTCATACACATAATCGTGTCTAGGCCCTTTAATACCGGCATTGTTTTTCTAGATACACCGGTGATAAACTTGAAATTACCTGATACTTTAATGGACAGTGATTGTGAGGCATCATGAAGAAGTAGTATCGTTTTCCCAGTCAAGGCCAGAAGAGAGTCTGGAACAGGAAATCGAATGCACCCTTTCCAGACAGTGTCGAAAATATTTCAGGACTTCCGAAATCCTTGGACAGATCTGTGAATCATGGGGTAAGTCAAAACGTGACTAATTTCCTCTTTAATGTTGCTATCCCGGAAGTTAAGACTGTTTGTTCTGAATCTACCAGACCTATTAATATTTCAATTTATCTCTCTGAACGGGCTAAATTAACATCCGATTCATGGAATTTGGTATACGGTTACAAAATTGATCTAATTAAATAACCATTTCAACATGCTCCTTGACACCTAATTTGCTGTTGGACTGCGTCAGGTCGATACTGAAATCGATAAATTGTTATCCAAAAAAGTCATTGCACCTTGAATTTTTGAAAACTGGTGAAATTATTTCCAACATTTTTGCTGCCCCAAGAAAACTGGTGGGGTTCGACTAATTATCAACTTGAAGGATGTTAAAGAGTGGGTTAAATATTAACTTTTCAAAATGGAAACAATTGAGATGTTTCTACAGTCTATTCAACAGAATGACTTTCTTGCATCAATTGATTTATCAGATGCTTACTTCAGCATATCTATACTATCTTCCACACGAATATATTTGAGATTTTTATGGAATTATGCGAAACCAGGTGAGCCCAGAAAACTACTCCCGTTTCGAGTATTTAGTTTTTCCTTTTGTGCTAGTATCTGGACTGCGATACTTCACAAGCTCATGAAGCCAGTTTTGTCATCCACTGTTATTATTTTATTGACAGTTCTTTAATTGCCAATCAGTCAGCTCTTGAATGCAAACAGAATGCCCAAATTATGATTAACAAATAGAGCTCGTTGAGTTTCCATATGAATTTCAATAAATCTCATTTGATTCCCTCTCAGAGACTCACTTATCTGGGATTTGTGATTGACACTGTCAAATTCATGGACTTCTTACCGGATGAGAAAGTGAAAAAAATTCTGCGTTTATCAGATTCTGCACTATGACAAGCCAAAATGGTCATTCAAGCTCTCACCAAACTCATTGGCATCTATGTTGCTTCTTGCCAGGCAGTTGAACTCAGTTCCTTTTACTACCGTCATTTGGATCATGAAAAATCTGTAGCTTTGGATTTCAGAGGTCTTTTCACATAATGGGAGGAGAATTCAGGCTTGACCAATTCTGGCTTCTCTCCAGACAGATTCCAGTTCTCAAGGATATGGTAGGACTTTTCAAGGCGGTTCTCTTTCAAACTTTTGGTCTTCTTCAGACTCCCGACTTCATGTCAACATTTTAGAATTGAAAGCTGTACAGTGTTGTTTATAATTTCCCTGTGAAAATGTTTACAACGCCCATGTGCATATCAAAACTGACAACACAACAGCAGTATCATATATAAACAAGAGAGGTCATATTTTGGAGCTAAATAATATTGCCAGGGACAATTTTATTGGGGCGTTCCTTCATGATGTTGACTTATCATCATCCCACATGCGAGGATGGGACAATCTAACTCCTGATACCCTTTCTAAAAATATTCACATGGATTTGGAATGGCGCTTACATCAAGAGATTTTTCAAAGCATTATCGAACACTTTGATTGCAAAAAAGAGAGGTTTTCATTCGATGATTACATCCCCTATTAACCAGCCAATCGTGGACATAATGTACGAAAATCAGCCAAAAATAATTGACTGATTATTCCAATATAATTCAAAACGCTTTTAAAAATTTCAAACCGCCAAGTTCATCTTTTGGTTTTAAGAATAAACTTACATTATCATCGCTCCTGTCATTCTAAAAAGAAAATTATTTATGAGAGATCATGTGAAACAGTACAGTATATATGTTTTTATTATCACGGGAGTCAAATGAAATTATAAATTATATAAACAAATTATACTGACTAAACAACTAAACAAAGGCTTCATGTGGATTGAATTCATCACAAATTTTACTAAAATCTAATATATGACTTACAACTCAATGTTTACCCAATAAATCAAATAAATTCAGACTTATTTTAACTCCTTATGTACTAAATACTCATTGATGAGTAGTTCCCTTTGGAAATTTTCAGAGAATAAGTTGAAGAAACGACCATTGAATTTATTATCTGAACATTTCCTACCAATTGATAGAAATTCTCCTACACTTGTATTATCTTTTCGCCTGTCAGTCGTCTGCTTTTATTACCTGAACATCCCTCCAAATGAATAATAGACCATTCCAATGTAGAATTTTATAACTGAATAGCAGAATGCATTCAGTTAGAAAGGGTTAATTAGATTTATACATACATAATCAAATCCATTTCAAATTCTATAGTATTTGGCCCTTATGTTCCAGAAAGCTAACATGTTCAAATAGGATAATTCAATTTAAGTCAGAATTAAATGCTGAGTGAAGGATTGGTCATGATAGCATATGGTCACTATAAAGTCAATATAAAGTTCCAAATAATCAACTATATTTCCAGATCCACTTGCAGTTTCTTGTTGATATTATTCAATGAGTTGTAATTATAAGAAATAATCTAAATTTGAAAATATTATTGCAAAGCATAAATGCAATGGTGCTGATCACAAACTTATATATAAATCTCTTCGAAAAATTTTATTGTGATTTGGCATTGTCTTTATACAGTGATATTAAATAAGGAAAGTTAATTCCAATTGCCCCAAATTTCCCAGTGAAAAATCAGTTTTGAAGTGAAACAGTTTGCTGCATATTCAGCTGATTCAAGTCTACTCCAAGTTTCCTTCAACGTAAACCAGCTAGTGAATCAGTTGGGGTATTACTGGTTTATGTTAAAGTATGATAGCCTTACTCTTCAATACCGGACTAAGCTTAAATTACCGCTCATCTAAAATCACCAATGACGGTAATAACAAGACAGTCAATGACTGTGGAGATGCTCACCAGGCTGCAAAGACTGAGAAGACTGGGACTCGGAAGACCACAAGAGTTAGTAATCGTCAAAATCACTTAAAAACAAGTAGTCCTAAAGAGGGATGTAGCCTAGAGGGTCTCCGTTGAGCAGTGGGGGTGTCCACCTTGAAATTTGGTCCTGATCCCCCCACCCCACATAGTCTATAGTCTGCTCCCTCCCAACTGAAGCAAACACACTCCCAAGTTCGTAAAATTCCTTTACACATGTTGGAATTTTACAACTGATACCTCAAGCTTTCCTAACTGTTGCAAAGTTCCAACCTGACATGGCCCCCTTTTTTAACGGTGGACCCCATTCAAACAAATTTTGATCCCAACTCTCCATAGGCCATATACACCAAATGCCATTTCTTGATTGGTCGAACAAATTTTAACAAATCTGTAACCCAGTCCCAAGTAACACAAGGACCCGCCATACTAGTTACTACATATAAGCTAAATAGACCTGATGGCTCTTGAATCTCAGTCACCCAAGGACTCTCTATACAAAAATGTATGCTAATATGCCAAATGGTTCTTGAGAAGATGTTTTAAGAATAGCTATTGAGGGAAAGAATTATGTCCCTGGCTCCGACCCTATTTGACCCAGTGATCCAAATCTGTATCAAATCTGAATCCCAGTCACCCATACCAAATATAAGCTGAATAGGCCTGATGGTTCTTGATAGGAAGACGTTTTAAGAATTACAATGGATGGACAAGTTATGTCCCTGGCTCCGCCTTTATTTGACCCGGTGACCTCATTTTAACACATCTGTATCCCAAGGACCTTCCATACCAATTATAAGCTAAATAGCTCAGATGATTCTTGAGAAGATGTTTTAAGAATTATTATGGATGGAAAGAGCTAGGTCCCTAGCTATGCCACTGTTTTGACTGTGTGATCCCCATTTGAACAGAACTGAATCCCAGCCACCTAGGGACCACCCACACAAAATATGACTCAATTCTTCATCTCAGGTAAGCTAAGAAAAATGCCTCCTTCTTAATCATCCAGTTTCCCATATGTAATTGCCTGAGAAAACAGGTATTTATTTTTACTGGCCTAACTGTCAGATTCATCATTCACACTTGGCCTTGGAAGTTTGTTATCATATAAAGCCATAGGTCATTTATATACAAACTCTCTAACAGGCAGAGAGTTTTAGGGTATTAATCAAAGGAGCTGTCACTCCAATCAGATTTTGTTAACACTGCCATTTCATTTATTACTTTACAATCAATGTGACTTCTATATGATGTTAAAGACATATTATGTATTTGATCGGGTACATGAAACTGATAAGTCAGTATTCAGGCGCTATGCCAACTGATAAAGTATAACATTCTACTAGCATCACCGAAAAATTGAAGCAAATCGACCACACCATTCCATAGAAAACATCGTCTGAACTAAGCTCAATTGTAAATATTTACTACTCGATTCGGGACGCATCTACCAGCGATAAACTAATGAAAATGATTTTGCCATCGAGAGTCACTGCATTTAATTAATATATATGACGGTGTGTGTTGTCAATTTGGAATTAATATTTGTAAAAATTACTACTTTGAACAAGATTATTCTCCATTTCTATTTGATCACCCTACCTGAGTGTTTCACATCACTTTAAGTAAACATTCTGTGATCTCAGGCACCTTCCTCATACCTCATCGAGCTCTGAGTATCTGCTGTTTGCATATTCTTTATTTTAAACTTATTTAAACCAAATTTGGTGGATGTTATATGGTGTTATTTTTTGTTTAATTTAAAAAAAATTTAAATTGAGCAAGAAATTAATCTCAATTAAAATATTTTTTTATTTTTTTTTTCAAATCAATTTTTTAAACTTTTTTTTGTTTTGTTTTTTGTTAAATTGAGCAAGGAGTTCAATCTAAAATAAAAAGAAGAGTTGTGTCCCTGGCTCTACCCCTATTTGACCCAGTGACCCCATTTGAACAAATCTGAACCCCAGTCACCCAAGGACCCTCCATACCAAATATAAGCTAAATCGACCCAATGGTTCTTGAGAAGAAGTCATTCTAAGAATTACTAATGGAGGAATTGAGTTTAACTCATAATATGACCCTGCTTTCGCAACTATTTGACCCAGTGACCTAATTTGAACAAATCTGAATTTGAGTCACCTAGGGAACATCCACACCAAATATGAACCCATTCGGTCTTATGGTTCCGAAGAAGATGTTTAAAGAATTGTTGACAGCCGGACGACAGGCGAGGAGTGATGACTATAGCTATAATAGCTATAAAGGCTTGTCAACAGAAGTAGCAATAAATGTGAAAAATATATTTTATCACAATGTTTACATAATTTTAAAATACAAACTCATTTGACTTGGCGACTTCATAACAGTTTGGGTCTTCTCTGAGAATAAACAAACACATATCAAACTTGAATCACTCCTAATTACGCGGCATATTATGTGCTTAATGTAACATAAATGTTAGATACATCATTATGACTGTAAGATATCACTCTTTCCACTAAATATAGCATTTTCTATTGATTTGATTTTCAAGTCGATTAAAATTGACGAAAAATTCCACCACTGGATCTTGGCATAAAGTCTGCTATAGAAGAGTAAGGCAATCTTACTTTGATATAATCAATATTATACCTACCGATTTACTAGCTGGTCTACGTTGAAGGAAACTTGGACTAATTCAAGTCATGTTACAGTCTAGGGTTGTTGAATATCAGCCATGCAAGTCATGGGGAGCAATATCACATACATGGGCTGGATGCACACACATGCAATGCCAATGGCAGACATTTGGTTATCCGTTCAAAACTAATAATTTGTGTGGGCTATCATTAGAGCGAAAAATACTCTACAGTATTCATTATTATTACTCTTCTCTATAATTTATTACAACAGCAATAATTTAGTAAAATCTAATGATGGTTACATGCAGGGACAGCCTGGACAGAGATATCTTCTCCCCTCAAATTTAATTTCAGCAAACAGTTTTTTGAACTTATTATATGAACATTTCCCACCAAAGAATATGAATTCTTCTACACTTGTATTATCTGTTCATTTGTTTGGCATCTGCTTATATTGCCTGATATATATGATTATTATTAAGACAATTCCAATGTATACTCTTACAACTGAGTGGGAAAATCAATTCAGTAAAGAAATGGTTAACCAATTCACCTGTGGTTGGAATTATAAGGGTTTTTAAAAGTTGATGTGATGGACATCATTACATGATAGTACCACGTTTTATTGTGGTGCAGCCCAGAATTGTACCACTTAACTATGTAAACTTGTCACAGGAACACAAATTGCTGACAAATCAGGACAAGTCTTGTTAGACCTTTAGGCACGGTCATGTTACAAATCACAATACAAATACGGGAGGTCTAATGGGAATATATTAATTTTACAAACAACAAATTTCAGCATGCAATAAATTAAACACCCAATGGAGTTGAGAATGAGGTGAGAGATGACTGGCAAGAAGGTTCGCAGTGATTTAAGCATTTTAATTATACAGTACAACGGCCATATTTATTTCCTAACCTAATCAGGAATATTATTATCCTTGATGGGTGTGGTTGAGTATAAGATAAAGTTATCTCACATGTAGGGATAATTTGAGCAAGACATAAGGCATGCCAGGTATATAGTTCAAATTTTGAGTCTGGAGAATTATTATACTGAGCATTAATTCAGTCCTCACTGAAACACCACTAAATTATTTGCTTGAGGATTGCAATAAAATTTTGAAATTTACCTTTTTGGGCCAAGTCCCCTTTGAGAACTTGAGCAACACTTTTGAATATAAAGTATCCATAAAATTGCTTAAATTATTTTGCTCATTGATGTCTCCTAGCAACTGATTCAAAGTGTATTCCACATTACTGCCAATAATTAGCACCTTCTAGATTTGCATTCAATGTTTAAATGAATCCAATAATTCAATAATTGATGATGTTCATGCATCACAAGTAGTGCAGATGAGAATGTTAGGCCAGCTTAGTCATGTTAACCCATCCATCGTTCACCTGACTTTTATTTTATGTAACCCATACACGAAGGAACCGATTGGTCGCTTGAAACTGCACTCTATAAACTGATATCAGAAATAAGAGCATCACAGTTTGGTATATTCTGTATATACTGTGTTATATATGCTCGAAAACTTGATGACCATTGTTCCATTTGTTGAAGTGTTCAGGAAATAAGTTCAATTAACAGCCTAATGGTGTTGTTTGAACTTATTAACTGAACATTCATGCAAATGAATCCTTAGAGTGTTTCTTTCAGTAATGAAAGAGTTTACCCTTTGACGGATAGAAACATTTATGTTGTCATACAGTTGGCGGGTGGAACAACATTTATGTTGTTTTCAATACTTTTATGATAGTGCCATATTTGCGCACATGTAAAATTGCAAAATTAGCCTAATGAAAAGCATATCTAGATATATATACACCAATTATATATTTATAATGTCAAAATGTTATGCAATAGTGTTTAAATTGGCTGTCAAACATACACCACAAGTCAATGGGGACCACATCGGTGATCAAAATCTAGAATAATTTACTCAGTACATGTATATTTGCAAATATATTGACCCAATGGGCTGACATTGTATGTGGAATACAAAGTGTTAATGGTCCAATTATTAAGGATAGAGAAAGTTAGTAGACTAATTGTGCTTAGTTAAATTAGTAAATTACATGTTGTTTCCTAGAAATGGGGAACATCTATTCTTATTTACTTCAGGAATTATAGACTATTAACTAGAGGATAAATATTGAATCAGCCATACAAGCCTTGTTTTTTTTTAATGAGCAAGATTATCTTCACTGCTGAATGACATTATTATGTTGTGTGCTGGGCGGTTGATGTTATGGTTATTTTCCAGTTGAAGAATATAATGGAAATATCCCAAAAACAATAATCTATCTTTATAAAAAACCCAGTGTTTGTCTGTGTATCTGTGTGTTTTAAATATCTGTCACAATTTTGGCACATCTTATAACAGGACACGCAAAATTCAGGCCAATCGATTCAAACCGACCAGAGATGTAACTTGTTTCCCAAAGGTTATCAATCAATGCAATGTTTTCACTGATGTAATGCGTTTCTCTGAAGAAAATTGTGATTTCAGCGGCGCCAGTCATATAGAAACACCAAAGCCAAATTCCAGATAATTAGCTCTGCGCACCATTTGCCGGCTTTCTTTATATCGTTAATGGCAGTGAGCAGTGATGATATTTTACTGCAATCACCCGTCATCATGCATCACCCATCCTACTGCAATCACCCATTATTTTTTTACCTCAAGACGACTTAAAGGGGAATAAATGAGCAATACAGGGCATTAAGTAGGAAAATTGGTACAGGTATGTTCACATGACCAGGGGAATGTCATGGGATAGGCGCCTTTGACCTCAGATGACAACTTAAAGGGGGACTAATAAATTGCATGATCAAAAAAGAGCATTTATCATCAGCACAGAAGATATGTGGGAAAATTGGTAAACAGAGGTAATATGACATGGGAATGTCACGAAATAGGTGCTGCTATCCTCAAAAGAGGCACTAATAATTAGCAATTAAGAGCGCTTATTATGAGTTTAAAAGATAAATTGTAACTTTATCTGGAGTGTCATGGAAAAGGCAATGTTTATCTCAGGAGACTAATATTATAAATTTTTAAATGAATTTAAGGGGAAAAATATTCTACTAATTATTCACACGATTTTCCTGCATGTCATGTTTGTCCCCAGTCATTTTTGACGGGCAATCACCCAGTATAATATAGATATAAAACCATAATAATCATGAAACATCATATACTTTTTCAAATGTCGAGATACAATCATTCCGATACACTATTTCTGAGTTCCAGTTATGAGAAAGGCCAACTGCTAGTGGGCTAAAGTAGGTCCATACTCAGTACTGATGTATAGCAGCCAAGAGATTAAACTGGTTCATAATAATAAAGAAATGAATTACATTGTGTCAAAATAGCTGTTAACGCAGTATCGCAGCTCTCACAAACAAAATATCATTACCTCAAAATTGATGAAGCCATCAAGAAAGATATTTTTCATAAGAACAATCTTAGTTATGAAAATTACTCTAGTACATTTAATGACCACACTTCTGACAAAAGCAGTGACAAAACTAAGGCATAGAAGTGCATGTAAGTCTATGGAAAGGTACAGCGTTCACCAATATGAAGGCATAGGTACATGTAAGCCTGTGGAATGGTACGGTACAGTATCCACTAATTTGAAGGCATAAATTATATTGGAACTAAGTATTGACAATGACATAGTCGCCGACAAGGACTATTACTTTGATTACTCCATTCCACGGGCATTTCAATCTATGAATAGATGGTGCTAAAAGCCAAGAGGTATGGCAAACAGTATTTAGTATTTAGTAATCTTGAGCCAACAACCACAAAACCGTCGTCACAACAGAAGCAAGCCAATATTTTGAGATGAAATATATTTTTTGAAAGTTTGATGCAATCTATTAATTTAAGCACGAATCAACGTATTTCAGCATGATAATTATATTTAAAGGGAATTAATTATGATCATAGGTGGCCTACAAGCTATCCTGCAAGCCATGATGTAAAAACAGTTATAGAAAATCCAAAAGCAAAATACATGCCCCATCTACGAAAGATCATTAAGGCAGAGAGAGTTAGAACAAGAATGGTTTCAAGCAATCAAATAGAAACTATTTGAGTTCTGTTATGTTAATGCAGCAGTGTAACTATTATATCATCAATAATGTGGATGTTGTTAATGTATGAATGAAGACCCTGGTCAGCTATATCCGTATAAATGAAGAGTGTTGATTCTTCCTGCTAAGTCCCACTTGACATTTATTTAGTTCATGATCCTTTTGCTTTGTTCCTACTGAAAAAATGTTGAATGTCAAATGCGACATCTAAAACTATACTTACAAAGTTCCAATAATGTTATTTTGCTTTTGAAAATTAAAACAAAATAATTATTTCTTGCCATCTAAATGGTTGAAACTATATGACATAAATGTATCAGATTTATGGAAGCAATTTCTCAGAATGAGTGTTCATTGCTTCAATGTGCATGAACAAATTCTAATTTCTTATTGAAATGGCCATGTATTGATTGGAATGACACATTGAGATGTCCCTCAACTCAGATCAAGCTTGAAAAATGTCGGGGCTTCAACCCACACACGCCTTGTCTAGCCCAGACTTCAATGATGGTATCCGTAATCTCAGCTATGGGACATCCTCAAAAAGGAAGCCCTTTCACCTTTCCAACTTTAAATTTTATACACTAAAATCTGAATAAAAAGCAAGACATATTTCGTAAAAAAAATGGTTGGAACAGTGAATACATATTTAATTGTCTGTATTTATATAATATGGCAATCTACATAACATATTTTACAGAGATCGGATAACCCATTGCTAGCGTCATTAGTTGTGACTTGACAGGAGGAAACATCACTTCTACACAGGATTAGTTAACCAGAGTTTATGAATGTGAATGACTAACAATTCACTGTGGTATCATACTTTCTTAACAATCAAACCTTACTCACCGCATCTCGTCGGAGATGCACGTATATCTGTTTTCTTTTAAATGAAATTTTTAATATTTTTGCCCTGAAATTGAAAGTTTGAGTAGAAATTTTCAAATTATAAGACATTTACATTTTACAAATAATATACTTACAAACTCATGACGAAGCTGGATGAAAAACTGCTTTCTTTTAAATGAGATTTTAACAATTTTTGCCCTGGAAAAAATTTCAATCAGTCTCATTGTTTTCATGAAAGACGACGTATTAACATGTCAGGTTATCACAACCAGAAGTGCGACTGACGTCATGGAACCAAGAAAGTAAACTTGAACCTCAAATTGGGCAACAACAAAATCATATCTGCAGAAGAACATATAATCATAAATACAGACAACAAACATAAAAAAAAGTCAGAAAAAAAAAAAAAATGAAAATAACGAGAGCAAGTGTTTTCAATATGATCGAACCTTGTGCACAAAATTTACTGATAAATAATAATAAATAATAAATAGGAGATTGTGAAAAAAAATCTAATTATTACAAGTTGAAAGATGTTATTGCCATATTCAACTGAAATTTCTGTGCTTCAACTTCTTATTTTAACCATCACAATCTGTAAATGAAACACCATTAAATTTAATCTTTGTATTAAATGTAAACATTGTGAGATACTCTATCCATTATTGCCTCATATTGGGCCTAAAAAAGACATTAGTTTCCAAACTGAATAAAAGGCCACTCGGCCACATTGTCCCCCAGCACGGTGGCTTCGTTTGGAATGGGGGCTCCTTAGAAATATATTATGTGGATACAATACTTGTGGATTGTTTAAAACTGAGCTGCATACAAATATAAACCAAATATGAAAAAAAACTCTTAAAGTTGAAACATAATCTCAAATTGGAAAATCAACAAAATTCTAAGTTGAAAAAGATGCATCCCAAGGAGTGTGATTCTATGTCGAAAAATGGCAATAACTGTGCCAAAATGACTCCGACTGAACTCAAAATCGCAGGTGGGCAGGTTCCCATGCTTGTTGACATATGTGCCATGATTTTTAAAAATTGACTGGAAAGTGATGGATACAGGCTCGGACAAAAGATGCATCCCAGGATCCACGATTCTATGTCAAAAAAGGGCAATAACTCCATAAAAATAAGTCCCACCGAACTCAAAATCGCAGGCGCGCAGGTTCCCATGCTGGTTGACATCGTGCCAAGTTTTCTAAAAATTGACTGGAAAATGACGGAATACAGGAGAGGATAAAAGATGCATCCCAAGATGTACGATTCTATGTTGAAAAAGATTCAATAACTCTGTCAAAATGAGTCCGACTGAACTCGAAAAAATCGCAGGTGCACAGGTTAAAATCTGTGCCTAGTTTTAAAAATATTTACTGGAAAATGACGGAATACATGCTCGGACAAAGTTCCGGACGGAAACACGGATGGATGAGGGTCATTACTATTGTCCTCCAACGGAATGTTGATGGACAAAACAATTAGGGTCAGTAGGCAGGTGGAAAAAAACATTTCTCCAATATTTTCCAATTATTTCAATATGATGCTCACCCCCAATTTGAACCCCCTAGAATCAGCATGCTGGTCAATACAGTATATAAAAAACAATCAATTCGATCACAGTAACATATTCTTTATTTCTTGCCATAATTATGGTCCGGCTATGGTCGAGCATCAATGTCCTTATCAAAATAGAACGCATCGGATATCAAATCTGTCACAGTCGAATTCTGACCTTTCACATATGTGGGAAAATAGGTGCACAGAGGTAATATGACACAGAGGATGTCACGGGATAGATGCTATTGTCCTCAAAAGAGGCACTAATAATTAGCAATAAAGAGCGTTTATTATCAGTTTGAAAGATAAATAGTAACTTTATCTGGAGATCGTCATGAAAAAAAATAACTGAAAATACCGATAGCAAGTGTTTTCAATATGATTGAACCTTGTGCACAAAATTTACTGATAAATAATAAATAATATTAAAGTAGGAGTTTGTGAAAAAAAATCTAATTATTACAAGTTGAAAAATGTCATCATTTTAGAGGGGAAGACAACTCGGATTTGGTATTCACGATCGTTACCCTTTACAAAGCGGAAGTATTCGCACGCAGTTTAATGAATGCACACGTCTTGGAATGCGATACAAGAAAAAAAATGCAGATTTCAAGTTTTTATTTTTCTCCATTGTTCCCAATTTACAATCAAATGTGTCGACTCGGCGGTTAAACTCCATTGGGTTAAAAGTTTTTAAGTCCTTAATCCAGAACGGTGTTCTGAAAACAGTTCTATGGTCTTGTATATTGTCAGTGCATCTATTTAACATTGGCCAATAAAATATCCCTGTTAGTGATAAGTGAGCAAAAAGCATTCTGTCTTAAGACTCACCATGAAAATGTATTAATTTTGACATTGTTTTGGAATACAACCAGACCAGCTGAAGTCACTCCTAAGTGAATGTCTATATTACTCTGATCCTGCAAAACATAAATGAGAGATAACTCTATAACATGAAGAATAGTCAAAACTCAAAATTAAAGATAATCTACCTGATTTGACACCCAAATAGTACAATTTCAGTAGGGAATTTTTCTCTTACCAGTTGAATAAAACAGAAAATATTTGTTGCAATCAAAATCATTCATCACATACAACAATTGCAATAGGATAAGAATAAGTATCAAAACATATTTGTAGAAACACTCTGAATATTTGTCATTAATTGTGTTATATATTTCTAATTTATAAAACTTAGTTCGTATTTTCTCATAACAAGGAGAATTACATCTCTTGTCAAATAAGCAAGTTTTCTGCAGTATGTACGGTATGCACATATTCCAGGAATGATACATAATATAAGTATAATGCATTGATAAATCCACTGCATTCTTGAAACAGATTCTAATGGAGGTGACTTCAGGTGGTAATGACCTTAGTCCTTTATGCCATTTATTTTTATTTTGTTGGTTTACAGATCCTCCTTCCCAACAAGACAGTCAATGACTGTGGTGTCGCTCACCTGACTGTACAGACTGAGAAGACTGGGACTATGAAGACTACAACAGTCAGTACTTGTCAAAATCACTTAAGACAAGTAGTTCTAAAAAGGGACATAGCTGGAGGTTCTCAGATGAGCAGGGGTTTTCAACTTGAAATTTCTAATTGCACACCACTGACAAATCTCCAACCCCCTACCCTTTTTTTTTTTTTAAAGATGACCAGACCACAGTCCTAAGTTCACAAAATTCCTTTTGCACATCCCTCTTAGGTTGGAATTTTACAACTTGTTCTTCAAGCTCTCAAACTTTTGGAAATTTCCAAAAATCCCCCATAAAGTTAAAATTTTTGGCCATTTCGGTCCAACAGTTTAACCCAAAGTAGGAAAATATGGACTGTTGGTCTAAAAACACAATGGTTGGAAAATCAAATCAAACTATGAGAACAATTCTTACCTACATGTATTTTTGGTGTGAAATTCTAATCTACAACTAATGTTGAATCAGGCATGAAATTTCCAACTTTTGAAAATTTTTACCAAACTATTTGAACAAATGTAAATCCCCATCTTTGAGATCCATTCATCTAGTAATTTCAAACTGTAGATTTTAAGAGTTGAAGTGAATTGATTTTCATAAAAAATTACCCCATTTGAACAAATCCGAACCCCAGTCACCCAAGGAGCAAGCTCTATACCAAATATAAGCTAAATAGGCCAGATGGTTCTTGAGAAGAAAAGTTGTTTTAAGAATTACTATGGAAGGAAAGAGTTATGGACCTGGCTTCACAAATATTTGACTTGGTGACCTCATGTTAACAAATCTGAATGTCAGTCACCCAGGGAACATCCGCACCAATATGAACCCATTGGGTCTTATGGTTTTGGAGAAGACGATTGTTGATGGATGGATGGGTGGACAAATGGAAGACTAGATGGATAGATGGACGAAGGACAAGGAGTAATGACTATAGAGATATTCCCTTGTTCACCAACAGAAGGAGTCTTTCTGAACAATTGCAGCACTAGCATACTTTGCTAATATCCCCAAAAGCCTTCTTTCACATTCACTACATACTCAATAATTTCACAATAAAATGTAAAATTGATATGCATTACATTCAATTTGAATTTAAGATTTTTTTTTCTATCTTCCTACCTGATTTTTTTATAAAATTAAAAAGTTAAAATTAAAAAAAAAAATTAAAAAAATATTTTTGTCCTCCCTCCCAACCTATCTTCAGTGAAATTGTCAATGCCATTATAGCTCAACTTGGAGAGCGGATACAGTGAATGGAGCAATAAGGAATGCAGAGAGTTTAAATGTTTAAGCAATACCAGAGCCATAAGAATTTTGGGATTAATTGGATAAAAAATGTTGAGTGATGCCAAGATAAAATCCAATATGGCCACTGGCAGTCATGTTTTGGATGAAAATCATTTAAGTTTAATAGGTCCCATCTAGAAGTGATCCTGTCCATACCTGTAAAGTTTCAAAACATTTCTCCAATTAAGGTCGGCTGCATGGTGTGCCGATGGATTCAAATGTGAAATCCAAGATGTTTTTTAAGGAAATTTAGAACAATTTGATGGCTCCCATCTGGAGATCACACCGAAGATCCATATGAAGTTTGGTGACGATAGGATGAGGGATGTGGTCTGTAGGGTGTGCCAAAGGATTTAGTTATGCAACGAGTAATATCCTAGATGGATGCTGGTGGCCATGTTATTCATCGAAAATCATTCAAATTTGATAGCTCCCATCTAGAGGTGATCTTACATATGCCTGTAAATTTTCAAAACAATTATCCAATAAATGCGGGCTGCAGCGTGTGCCGATGGATTCAAATTTGAAGTCAAAGATGGCTGGTGGAGGCCCTGCATACTAATGATTTTCGGAAAACAATTGATGGCTCCCATCAGGTCACCCGAAGATCTATATGAAATTTGGTGATGATCGGATGAGAGATGTGACCTGTAGGATGTGCTAAAGGAAATAGTTGATGGATGGATGGTCGCCAATCCATGGCAATAGCTCAAAATAATTATTAGTAAATCAACAAATAAATAAACAAGATAGTCAATGACTGTGGGGTCGCTCACCTGACTGCAAAGACTGAAAAGACTGAGACTCTGGAGACCAAAACAGTCAGAACTTGTCATAATCACTTTAAAAGATGTAATTCTAAACAGGACATGTGGTAAGAGAGGCTTCATGTATGTAGATCGGTGAACAACCACCTTGAAATTACCAACTCTACACTACTGATCATTCCCCTTCCAGCTCATAACAAGTCCCCTCCAAACCTGGTTCGGTTTGTAAATCCTTTTGCGCGCCTACCTTAGGTTGGAATTTTATAATCGACACCTCAAACTTTCTCAATTGTTGGAAATTTCCAATCTCACAAGCACCTTTTTTATAAACCATTTAGACATGTTTGAAGCCCAATTATCCATGGACCTTAAACACCATATGTCAGATTAATCAGTCAGGTGGTTGTAAGGTAGATGTTTTAATAAGTTTGATATATCAATGATTTTATTAGACAGAAAAGTGTTAAGTCCGCGTAGCCCTGCCATTTCTTGACATGTTGACCTCATTTTAACAATCTGAATCTCAGTCACCAAAGGACCTTCCATACTATATGTAAGCTAAACTGTCCAACCTCTCTTGAGAAGACATTTTAGGAATTACAATAGAGACAAATAGTTATGTCCCTGGTCCCACCCTATATGACCTGGGATTCAAATTTATTCAGATGGGGATCTGAATAAATTTGAATCCCAGTCACCTTCATAAATATCAGTAAAATAGACCTGATGGTTCTTGTGAAGGAAGCATATTAAGAATTATTATGGAGGGAAAGTCCTTCGCTTGGCCCCTATTTGACCTGGTGACCACATTTTAACAAATCTGAATTCCAGTCAAACAAGAACATTGCATGCTAAATAAGTCAACTAATTCTTGCAAACATGTTTTAAGAATTACTATGGTGTGAAATAGTTATGTTCCTGGCTCTGCCCTTATTTGATTTTGTGATCCCATTTTCACAAATCTGAATTACTGTCACCCAAGGTCATTTCATACCAAATATAAGCAAAATAGGCCATTTGGTTCTTGCAAAGAAGACATATCATGAATTACTATGGAGAGAAAGAGTATTGTACCTGGCCTTGCACCTATTTGGCCTGGTGACCCTGATTGAACAAATCTGAATCACAATCACCAAAGGAACCTCAATATTAAATGTGAGCTAAATAGTCCTGGCTATTCTTTCAAAGAAGACTTTTCAAGGGTTACTATAGAGGGAAAGTATGCCCCTGGCCTTTCCCTTATTTGACCAGGTGACCCTATCTGAACACAAGATCTCCAACTGTTGGAAATTTATCAAAACCTTACTGATAATACCGGTATATATCAAAATTATTACATGTAATATAGAAATCTATACACAAGTACCAAACATGAATTCATAGCACAGACAGGGTGGGTGTGGGGAGTTTTAAATCTTCTATCTCTGCCCCTATTTGAACCAAATGTAAATCGAATCTATGAGATTCATTGATCTAGTAATCTGAAATGGTATATTTTAGAAGTTGAAGTGAGTTCATTTCATTAAAATAAGTTACAAAATTAAGGGAACGGTCAGCAACATGGCACCTCTGATTATTGTTTTGTGAAATTGTCAGCATAATAAATAAGAGACATCATTATCACAGATGAAAAGAAGCTAGTAGCCTGTATAAACATAATATAACACTTGATTGTACACTGCATAGAACACAGCACATGGGGATTAATCTAATTTAAATTGAAATGAATGACACAAATAAACATTATCTGTGATTTGTTTATCAACTGCTGTCAGATAAGATAAGATCCCATTTCATACACAGGAGACATTAGAGTATGGCAGGCAGACAAGCTTTATATTGTTAGTGAAAGAGATGGCTTCTCAAATAATATGGTGGCATTTAATAGGAATGTAAAAGAACAACATTTGGAACAGGGGTACATATACTTACTTTGACCCCTCAATTGGCTAGGGTAACAATCGGGTAACAATCTGTCTGTTCGTGATTTTTCTCCCCGAACACTGGACAGATTTCAACTAAATTTTGTGGGATGAGTCGATGTACCCTGGTGGATGTTATATTGTAGTTACTTTTTCAAAATAAAATTTTAAAATATAATAATTTTTTTTTAATGTTTTTTTGTTGTTAAATGTTTTTTTTGGAGTTAAGTCACTAGCTCCACCCACATTCGACACAGTGACCTCATTTGAACAAATGTCACCCAAGGACCCTTTATACCATATGAACCCATTTGGCCCGATGGAACTTGAGAAGAAGTCGTTTTAAAAATTACTATGGTGGAAAAGAGTTATGGTCCTAGCTTCGCAATAGGCCCCTGCGAATCGGATTTTTTCTATCGAATCGAATCAGGTAAATGGTATTCGATTTCGAATCGAATTCGAATAGAATCAGACATTGTGTTGACATGTGAGGAGTTCATAAACAAAAGTAAATACTAATAAGAGAATTCATCGTACACACCGGCATTAATCCCTTGTGTGGGTTGTGGGATTGTCAACCGGAACTGATTCATTTTATCCACGGAAACAGCCGAATATGGATGATGTAATACGGAAATAAGTTGGGTTTACTCAAAATCGGGAATGACACATCGGAACGAGTCATTTGCACCGCTGGTGGTGGTTGTTGTAGCTATATAATATCTATGTTATAATTTATATCACAACTTTTGTGTCCGACTAAAAGGTTCAAGGAACAGTCATGCTGTGAGCATAAGATTATAATCAAATGGCGATATCAATTCAAATCTTGATAGTGGGAAGCATATTTAATAGCTCAGAGACTATTATGCCGATCTGTGGGGCAGAAAATAAATTAATTCAACAATACCATCGTTATCTAAAGGTGCTCAGAGTCATCACCTTGTTTCTAGCATTATAGACCCCATGTGACGCACAATAGTGTTATTCCATCAACGGGCGAGCCGACGAATCGTGTGTGTGCGACAGGAAACTGGTAAAAACGCTGACCGTAAACGACATCATTTGACTCAACCATCGGCGAGAATGCCGCGAGATATTCAATTCAAAAACAACGTCAACAAGATTCGAAATCAAATCGAATCAAATCGCAGGAACGATTCGAAATTTTGAATCAAATTCGAATATTCGCAGGGCCCTACTTCGCAACTATTTGACCGGGTGACCTTATTTGAACAGATCTGAATGTGAGTCACCAAGGGAACATCCACACCAAATATGAACCCATTCAGTCTTACAGTTCTAGAGAAGATTATTTGGATGGACGGACGGACGGACAAGGAGTGATGACTATAGCTCCACCGGAGACTTTGTCTCAGATGAGCTAAAAAGTGGCCTTTAAGTCTAAATTTATCTGGACTACTCTCAGTTCATCTACTGTTCTTACCTTGGCGGAATGAAGGTCGACACCATACATTTCTAGTCGCTTCGCTTTTTCGAGGAAATTGTATTCAGCATCAGCAGGAGTTTGTCCTCTGTGAATATACAGAATTCATGTGCAATGTGGACGTAAAACAAATACTATGAATAAGAAGCACCTACTAAGGAGTAAGGATAGCAATATGATGTTTCTATAACTATGGCAGAAAGGAAGGCAAACTCATCTCATGATCAGGGTTCGCGCTGCCACTTGCCAAATTTGCCAATGGCAAAAATAATTCACATTTGGCAAAAAATATTTTCATTTGGCAAAAGTTTTGGCAAGTCACTTTTTAATTCCTCAAGCAATTTGAAAAATATTGGTCAATCAATAATATTAATTTCAGGAAACTCTTTCTACATAATTATATTAGTGGTGTTTTATAAGGTCTAGGAAAAGTTAACACCTTTATTAAGATGCAGTTAATCTCATAGCATTAGTACTGATGGTTGGAGGGATTACTAATTATCCTGTGATGTGCCTTCTGATTGATAAACCCTTCTACCATTGTATTTTTCGGTGATTGGCTTATTGTTGTATGATAAACCACAATAGAGATGCGAGTATAGTTAATTATTAACTAACTGTTTTTCTATCGATATCAAAAGTCGATCAAACCGCGATTGTCGAAACATAAGACTTTAAGGTTGCAGAAAATGATACTATCAGGGATAGCAATTGGCAATTGTTAAAATAATTTGGCAAAAAATATTTTCATTTGGCAAAAGTAAATTTTGGTCCAGCGCAGGCCCTGCTCATGATATCATATAATTTATGATATCTCATGATATCATATGTATGATATCTCATCTCATCTCATGATGTCATATTTATGATATCTCATCTCATGATATCTCATCTCATGATATCAGATGTATGATATCTCATCTCATGATATCTCATCTCATGATATCTCATCTCATGATATCATTTCACAAAGTTAATCACATGGACAAAAAAAATAATGCCACAGCATGTAAAAACCACCAACTAAAGGTAAACAACTAACAAATTTGACCACATAAATGAAAATATACTGATAGAAACCAAATATATCTGGCATCAAACACATATTGCTGTGTTGAGTGCGCTACAAGCGGAATGCTTTTCCCATTGGACGTAGTCAAGGGGTTCGAAACCGACATGGTAGCGATCAGAATTTGCATTGCTACCTGCAGTCCCAGTACCATGAGCATCATGAATCGACTATTGATGTCATGATCAACGCTCTAAATTATTCAGGAGCAAAAACATACTGGATAAAATTTGTACCTCAACTCGTCCCAAAGTGTCATATCCAGAGATGACACTGTGCTAGGCACACCGTTAGAATCAAGAGCCGATGCTTACGGCTGTCCCTTGTGTAACAATGTGCGCACATTAAAGAATCCAACTGTGGCAATGAAGTCATGGGTAATTGGTGAAATTACCAGATCAAATTAGAGTCATCCGACTCACGGGACAGTGGAAATAGGGCACTTGAATGAACCTTAACTGTGCTATCTCATGGCCTTGGAGCAGAATAAACTCACTCACTCACTCACTCACTCAACCCTTTCCTTACTAAATGGATGGTCTCATTCAGTTATAAAAGTATACATTGGAATAGTCTATTATAGATCTGGAGGGGGTGCACAGAAAAAATATAGGCAGACGACAGGTTAGTATTTCTAATTAAAGGAGATTTAATAATATGATTGTCCGTACATTATCTCGACTTTGTGGACATTATGTCACATTTTATTATTTTAATAACCCATAATGTCTATTTGTTCCAAGCGATCACCAAATTACATGTTCTACCAACTTATTTTTTTCAATTTTTACCAGACTGAAATATGGGCCAAAATTGATAATGACATACACCACTTTCATGATAATAAGTCAATCATTATATACCTATTCATCTCACTGTTGGTCATATGATCACTCCCTATATACCTATTCGCCACACCTATGGCCAAATAGCTATTCAAGATATACATATACACCCCATCCATGACCATAGAGTCACTCCAGGTATAAATATGCATCTCGTCAATGGCCATATACAGGGTTCGCGCTGCCCATTGCCAATTTAGCAAATTGCTATAAAAACGAGAGGCCGATCACTATCGGCAGATGTTAACCCATCCCTTGGCGATAGTAAATTACTATGATCGGAATCATAAATGAGAGTTTTGATGTTGAATTATGTACTATTATAGACAAATGTACATAAAACAAATTATTGGAATTTATGGGTCACTCGCATTTATATAAGAGAATGCACTGGTACAGAATCTGTAATGCTGCACCACCACAGCCTTGGGTTAAATGTGAAAAAGGTGACATGGACATGGAATACTTGGGTTAAGAGAGTCCAATTTCAGTTTACAATGATAATATCTCAAATTCTACAACAACACCCATCAAGATAAAGACACCTCACTGCTGACCTATTAATATCAATTATATAAGCAGAGCTGTCAACAAATCACAGACATTGTTTATATTGATGCTGGCATCTCTATTTAATACAATAACATTTACAATGACCTCAGACCATCTGTAGATTTATATATTCAGCTGTGCAATGCAGCATCCAGCAAACTTTTAAAAGCACTGTTTTATCAGGAAATCTTTCAGACTGTCCATCATAATTAACTGGTCTGTGAGATACAGTCTATCACCAAATAAATAACATTCTAATAACCAGTGGCAGTCTATATAGTACACTCCAATATGGTATAAGTACATTTCCCCACCGGACATTTCCCCACTTTCAAAAGCGGACATTTCCCCACCCGGACATTTACCCACCGGACATTTACCCACCCGGACATTTACCCACCGGACATTTCCCCACCGTGCTAATAAAATGCGGACATCAAAGAGTGTTTTGACTGATCAGTGAAGCCTGGTCAGTGAGGCCATCTCAAGCGATGTCAACTCGAAATGAAAGAGTGTTTTTACGATATTGGGACATCAACGCAGTTGAAACAATGTTGTGACAATTATGATCACAGTATGAATTCTAGTGAGTGAACTCTAGACAGCTATATAACCTTAGCAAAGTTATCATGGAATCATATCTTCAATCATGGAACTTATTAAGAACAATCGTGGTGGTGATAAATTGTGTTTCGAAGGCCATGCATACACCAAAAAGAAAATCAACAAATCGTCTATCAGATGGGAGTGTTCACAGCGAAAAACTCTCTCATGCAAGGGGTGTGTCACAACTGATGACGAGGTAAGTCTCAATTTCCTTGATGTTAATTCATTAATTTGATATTTTTTCTGAAGAACAGATATAAAGAGCGTTCTTAGTTATTTATCCAATAATATGTGTGGAAATTTCTATGATGAACATTTAATTTGATATTTTTTCTGAAGAACAGATAATTTCTATAATGAACATTTAATTTGATATAAAGAGCGTTATCAGTTAATTATCAAATAATATGTAAAAACTCAAATAATGAATGTGTAAATTTTTGTTCTTTTTTTTAGGTTAAAACGGTTATCAGCAGCACACAACATTCCCATGCCAGCGACAAGACAGCTATTGAAGCCATGAAGGCTCGCATTGACATAAAAGAAGCAGTCGTCTGCAACCGAGGAAAGACGGTACAAATAGTTAAAGACAAGTTGGCAGAATATCCACTACCAGTACGTGTGGCAACTGGCAGAACCGAGACGGTGAAGAGGGCCGTCAGAAGGTTGAAACGAGGGAATACTCCCAATGAACCGAGCACCATCAAGGACATTCCAGTCTTGCCAGAAGAGTATACGACAACCGGTGGTAGTGACAACTTGCCATTCCTCATATACGACAACCATAAAGAAGGCGAGAACAACGACAAACGTATGATGGTGTTTGCGACAGACGATGGACTTAAGTTCTTGGCAGACTCAGATGAGTGGTTTATGGATGGGACATTCGGTGTATCGCCTAAAGTCTTCAAGCAGCTGTTTGTGATCCGTGCTGTGAAGAACGACCTTGCTGTATCATGTGTTTATGGGTTTCTGCCATCGAAGGAGCAAACAACATACGAGGAATTCCTTGCTGCAGTCCTTAATAGGTGCCAAATGTTGGAACTGATTCCAGACCCGATGTCAGTTTCGTGCGACTTTGAGACGGCCATCCACAACGCCATCAGGACAATGTTCGGCTTGACTGTGAGAATTCAGGGATGTTTTTATCATCTGACCCAGAGCACTTGGCGACGTGTGCAAGAACTTGGACTTTCCACTCTCTACAAAGGTGACGACGATGTGAAACATGCCATTGGAATGTTGGATGGTCTGACATTTCTACCACAGGAGAAGGTCAAACTAGGCATGCAGCATGTGATGAACACTGTTCCGGAAGAACTTATGGATGTGGTTGACTACTTCGATAGGAACTACGTTAATGGACCGTATCGGGTATCGAAAGATGGCGGAAAGGTTGTCATGAAACGAACAAAGCCAAGGTTTCCAGTTGATGTTTGGAATGTCCACGATGCCACAGTTAACAGCAGATCCCGCACCAACAACATCTGTGAATCATGGAACAACGGCCACAACCACCTCGTCGGTCATGACCAGCCCGAATTATGGTTGTCAATCCGGTGCCTACAGTAGGACCAGACTGCCGCATTGACTGACATCGAGAGATTGAGACTGGGTGAGCCGCCATCGACAGATGTCGGCCCTTCAGACCAGCTGTGTGTAGATTTTGACAGCGGCAAGAAGAGCATGAAAGATTTCCTCGACATCATTGGCCATTCGATCAGAGTCAAGAAAGATTAAGTGTTGTTGTTAAGTGTATCGTTACTATTTATTGTTATTGCTGTGTATATGTATATAATTTCGTTTATTGAAATAAACATTGATTTTAACACATAACCATAGTATGAGTCAATATACCACACGCCCCTAGTAACAGTCAACAGGTGGGTAAATGTCCGGTGGGGAAATGTCCGCTTTGATATTTTGAAAGTGGGGAAATGTCCGGTGGGTAAATGTCCGGGTGGGGAAATGTCCGCTTTGCCATTTCAAGTGCGGGTGGGGAAATGTCCGGTGGGGAAATGTCCGGGATTCCTCCAATATTGTGAACTACACCAGACTACACATGTGTTTTTTATCAGATATCAGGAGGAATTCTGTTATTTATCTGCTACTGTGTAATGGCACCTTAACACTATTAATTTATAGGTTCATTACTAAATATTTAAAGGGACACATTGGGAACATTTTTATCAACTTGTATCATATTCATCAATATCTAAATGAAAACAAATGAAAGACTCAATGACATATTTTTTATTATTATTATAAAATTAAAAATAAATCTAAAAAATATCATTTTTTTTTTTTTCCAGATTTTTTTCTCGAAAAAGGGTCATAACTCCTTTAAAATAAATCGGATCAAACCCATATTCGAACTCGATCTGTATTTTGGGCTGTGAAACTCACACACCAAATTTGGTTCCAATCAGATTAAAAAGTTTGAGTTATGGCAGAATGCGTGAAAAAGTCGAAAAAGGGCCATAACTCTGTAACAAAAACTCGGATCAAACCCAAATTCGAACTCGATCTGTATTTTGGGCTGAGAAACACATATACAATTCCGATCGGATAGAAAATGTTTGAGTTATCGCATTACTCGTAAAGTGTCTACGGACGGACAGACAGACGGACAGACAGACAAACAGACAGACGAACGACGAGTGGTCAATCCGGACAACGACACTATGTTTACCATTCTATGGTATGGGTAAACATAAAAATGAAATGGCTCCAAAAAAATCCTGATTGGCTACAAAAAGTGGCACTTAGCTTTTTGGCATTTGGCAATTGGTACCCATCGGGCATATAATAAAGCTTGCAGTCAATCGGTCGGAAACAAAACACACATCGATATCCTGTCGCGACATAGCTTATTGGTCCTAATTGAAAGCGTATAATAGATTCGCGGCTTATGTCAGATCGACTTATTTTATCAAAGGTATGTGTACTATGTTTCAAATTAGATTTAATATCATGCTATGTACAACGGGGAGTAACTCTATCATTCATTTCTGTCATTATTTTCACACACAATTGTATATGATACGTCACAAGTTCGGCATTGACAAAAAGTGCCGAGGATATCCGATTGTTTAAAATGGGATGTAACTCTACCATTTATGTCATCATTATTGTTAGTCGGAACATCTCGGGTTTACTTGGATCGTCCGAAATTTGCGGTACGAAAATCTTCGATATTTAATTTGATTAAGTGTTATTGTTACTACAAGAATGGTAATTAAATATATTTAATGGCATAGTTATTGTTACATACAACTGTATGCGGGCTTCATACTATAACGTCAAATTCAAAGGTGGCACCAAAAAATACTGGTTGGAAAAAACTGGAAACAGAAAGTATAAAGTGGCTCTAAAAATAATGCAATTGGCAACAGTGTTGGCACCTGGGAATATTGGGCCAGTGCGAACCCTGGCCATATAGCCATTCGCTTTATACACGTACCCATGACCATATACATGTATAGCCACACTTGTGTATACCCGTACACCGTCACATTTATCTTTGACCCCACTGTTTCAACGATATAATGCAGATTTTAATGGAACTCTGTTGACATCAGCATGCATCTGTCAATCATTGAGGATTAGTTTGTGAGATTTTATTCTCTGCTCCAATTGGTTGGCTATTTTGTTCTAATGTGGTATACTTTGGCACCCATAACCCAGAAATGAGTAAATTAAATTATTCCCATTCTCTGCGTAATGTTGTCAACATAAAATGAACTGGACTATGTAGTTTGGAATGTATAATATTTACGAACTGGAAGCTGGAAGCTCAGAATAATTCTATAGATCATTTCCAGCCAGTCCTTCTACCTGCCTTTAACTAGTCTTTGTAAACATATGTCTCTATTCTCGTATGTGGGTTTGTTGCTTGCTCCTGACTCCAAAATGTGCGACGTATGGTATACGACATTGCTTATAACGTTTTATTACTGTTTTAATCGAGTGGCAATTATTTAAAAAATATGGGCAAATGAGCGTATTAAATAAAAGTGTAATATTCTCGATCCATATGTGGCAAATCAATTGCCCTATGAAAACGAACGAACTGCGAGCACCAGAAACTTGAAATATGTGACATTTTACGATCTCTTCTATAATTCCACGGTATGCCACGACAATGAACTGAATAAAGATTAACAAATAATTTTGGCTGGTAGTAACGACATTTGTGTTCTGAAAATTTTCAGAATTGTGATGGGACACGTGTATAAGACAAAAATGAATAATGCATTCCCACTAACAGACACCCCGCAAAATTGGGGGCGGGCGGTATGCTTTTCATTTTATTCATTTTATTTATTTAATTTTAATAATTTTTCCGTTTTATTATGCATTAACAAGCAATTAAAATCTGAAGCATTTATACAGGAAAATAAAATGGTGTGTAATAGAGTCATAATTACATCCGTTTATTGTATTCTCTACTAGCATTCCTATAGATAAGATTTTAGTCATCATATTATAGCATAAAAATGATCATGTTGACAAGTTATGAAAACCCTGATTAGAATGTGCAGATAATTTGGGGAAACCTCGCGCGCACAAAAAGCCATGCGGTCATTACGTCATGCATGCATATGTCTATGCCTGATAGAGTGCATGTAGGAATCTGAATTTTAAAAACACAGAAATCGATGACATTATACATTGACATGTATAGTATCTCAACCAATATGCTTACTGTTTAAGAAACTTCATTCAAGGGTGAAAGAGTTTCCTAAATAAATGAACATTAGAATACACAGCGGCACCGTGTTTATTAAGGCATGTTCACCCATTAACTCTGCAGTATATGCCAATATCAAAATCGGAGAACCACGTGTTCGTGTTTTGAAACACCAAACACCTCTTCCGCTACTTTCGTTTTCGCAACGAAAGTACATTCTCAGCTATTCCCGTTTTGTTGATCCGAGCGAAAATAATTGGGAAAAATGACATTTATTTGAGATTTTGGACGGTCGCTTGGTTTATTATACATATTTGTTCTCAAAACAAATAAAATAGGACATCGGGGGTTGGGGCATGGGCAGGCTGGATAGGAGAAATGCGCATATTATTCATGTTGGCCTAACAAGGAAGCGTGAGCACAGGCTGTTGCGGTGTTTCGCGGAAAGCCGGATAATTTAGCACAATTCTAATCAGCCCATATCCGGTCTATTAAATTGCAAATCCATATAAACGAAACATTTGGTCGCTTTTATTCAATGGATGTATAAACCATCATTTTCTTTTGTTATATATCCATACAGTACTTTTACTTTCATTGCCACAAAAAATGAATAAAACCCAATTGGGAAGTTTGTTAATTGCTGTTATTTTTGCGCGCATCTGTATCTCTCAAATGCCAGGTGCACGCAGATTACATCAGCATTATTCAGAAATTGGGCACAAGGTCTGTGTAGCAATCGACATTGTTTGCTACATCATAACTGTTGTTTGAGTAAATATCATTACATGTCACTTTCTCTCTGATATTCCCTTTCAAGTTTAATCAAAGGTCTACTGCCATGTTGCCGCGGCTTTGTCTTTATAGTAACTATTGAAAAGATTTGAACATTCAAGTCTAATGATGATGCTGTCACTTGTGCACAGGCATTCCAATTACGCTTACTTCTAAAATAGACATGTGCTACCAAATCTATAAGGGAGCTTGTTGTCAGCAACATCACATATCCGTGTCACCTAATAATTAACAGCGGGGACCTCTTCTAATCAGGATGGATTATGACATCCTGATTTTATGACAGTATAGGAAGTTCACTACTTATAAGATTATCACACCTTGTCACCAGACGGATTATATCTCAAACATAATAGACAGTATTTAAACAATGGGCTCAATCAAACCACATTTATAGTGGCCTCTTTGTGTTTTTCAACATCATTCTAAAAACGGCATGTACACCACGGCCGAATGGCAAGTACACCAAGGCTGAACGGCAACTACACCGCGGCTGAACAGCAAGTAAACCGCGGTCCAATGGCAAATACACCGCGACCCAACTGCAGTTAGCCGATGGAGCAGTGGTGTAGTTGCAGTTTGGCCGCGGTGGCAACACTAACCATACTGAGAAAAAGTGGACACTTGTTTTGTCCAGCGGGGTAGATGAAAAGCTAACACAAGTGCAGAAGGATTCCTATTCATTGGTGGCAAATGTTTGGAGAATAAGTTCAACAATTGTTGAAGTTGTTATCTGAACAATTCCTAAGGTAGCAGTACACGATTTCACGGGTTGTAGGGGGTCTGAAAAATAGAAATATAAGTATCTGGGGGCATAACGGCCAGTGTAGCCTGTGTTAACTGTGTCATTACTGGTTTGAAGGTTTATTTATTTTACAAAACTGGGAAAGTTCTCAAAAAAGTGAAAAATCTGGATACGTAACAGGGTTTTCGTATTCAGTGAAGGCCAACTCTGTGTTATTGATTACAGGAAAATAGCCCGATTTCTCTCCCCTGAATTCTGTCATCTGGGCTCGCAAGACTTTTTTTTCAAATTGATACGATAACTTTTTTTCTATTTCAAATATTTCTCAGCTCTAGCATAGCTCTATCAGGTGGAAGAATCTTATTTACTGACATTCGCTCTATCATGGTCTGTTTTTGGGTTGAAAATGGCCAATTTGAGTAAAAAAATGGGTAAAATTGAGCGGTTCGTGTGTGCTAACCAAGGGGCATAACTCAATGACAAACTGTACGAAGAACCAAAAGTACATTTATATGATTACACCTAAAATTTCTGTCGAAATTAAAACATGCTCGATGGAATATATGCCAACGATAATGGCTTAGCATTGATTTGAAGTACAGTACCCCCTCCCAGGTTGGCAAAATTGCTGGAAATCGTGTATTGCTGCCTAAAGGAACTATTCATCAATGAGTATTTAGTAAAGAAAGGGTTAAATAGTGTGGATTGCACTAAAATACTCATTCGTTAATAACAAACCTGTGTTGCTTGTGCAGATCAGCAACTTGAGCTTCAAATTCCTCATTTTGGTGTGGAACGAACCGGAACTGAGATAAATAACCATCTACATGCTCATCTGGATTAAAGTCTCCTAACTCCGCTGTAAGAGAGAAATATGAGATAAATTTTAAAAGCACACTTGGTCACACTTTGCAAAAAAATCCTGAAAATTCAGATGAATACAAGCTTTTTGAAAGCTGTCTTGTATTGAATATCTCCACTCAATTCCATTGAGATCTGATCACCCATGGTTGAGACAATCAAGCAAACAGACAAAATAGACCATTTCTGTATAAACAAAGAGAAATAACCCTAGAATGAAGAATGCGAACAAAACCAATTAAAACTTCTTTGGAAGTCCTCATTTTGGAGAAAAATCATTGAAATCTGTTAACTCCCTGGGCACTGACAACAAGATACCTAATCGCCATATCTAGTCATCAGAGTCATGATGTTCACTGCCATATTTACGTTTTCATTCTATTCCTTTCCCAAATTTTGTTCTATTTATTTTTTAAATAACTTCAGACAAAAGATACAGTAGAAGGAACACTATTTAATTTTTTTAACTTATTATTTAAACATTTCCTAAGAGAATAACTCTTATTTAGTAAAGAATGAGTTAAAGGACTGGAATCTGGGACCAGGATTAGCATCAGTGAATAAAATTGGCAGGATGTTCAGGTAATAAATGCAGACAACAGACTGAAAAACAGTTAACTCTTTTAGTGCCGGAGTCATTTTACGTATTTTACATGTAAAGTCCCACAAGAAAATATTTGTTTTTGCATTTTAACTGATATTTCCCTCATTTCATACTCTGCTGTCATTTAATAATGAATAGCTCAGAAGTGGACTGTAGGGTGGGCCAAAGGATTTAGTCATGCAAAGAGTAAAATCCAAGATGGCTGCTGGCATGATGACTCCTTTCCCATCTACATGTCAATGTCAACAGCCATGACAAATTTCATAATGATCCGACCAAAGGTACGACTTGAAGACTGTGCCAAAGGATTTAATCATGCAAAGAGTAAAATCAAAGATGGCTGCCAGCGGACAGGTTTTATGAAAGACCCCAAAATGACTCGTTTCCCCATCTATATTTCAACAGCTATGACAAATTTCATAATGATCCGACAAAAGGTATGACCTGTAGTCCGTGCTAAAGTAAACTGTTGACGGACGGACGCACACACACACACACACACATGGATGATGATGGATACCAAGCCATGACAATAGCTCAAAGTTTTTAAAGCTAATAAGTGTCTCCGATTCTTACCAAAATTGATGGGTGGCATCATGTGAATATTCTAAGGATAATGCCATTGAAATTTTTTTGATCCGACCCAAAATGGCGGTGCTATGGGCACAAAACACAATTTTTTTTTTACCGAAAACAGCTTGGAACCACTTGAAAGAGTCTGATATGACGGGCAGCTTGCTTTAATCATCGGACAAAAGTTTTCGATATGGCCAACCATTAAAGGCAAGCAATTTTGACATAGCCTACAGTTAAAAGAATTTGGGGAATTTGATCATTCTAGTAATTCTTATTATGCTTTAATATCAATATTATAATGCTTATATATCAGGAAGTACAAGAGTTAGGGAGTTGGAATTTTGTACATAGACCTATAATAGGATTTTGTCCACGCTTGACTTATCTTGACTTGAGTTATCTCCCTTTATGTGATAAAATGGGGGTTGCCGTATCTTGAAAAGTTATGTGTAGCAGAGACTCGAAATTTGGACCATAGATACATCTCATTATGCCCTATTGGGTCCATACATAAATGAAAGTGTCAACGACACTGTAGTTCAACATGAATAGGAGATAATTTCATTTGTCAATGGAGCGATTAGGAACTCGGAAAAATGAATGTCTTAAGTCATAAATACATCAAGTATTATACATAAGGGTTGTGCTTTAATGGGTCATTGGTATGTATCTTTAAATTCCACTCGTTTGAAAATATCCCAGCATCAAAATCAAAAGTATCAAAATCAATTGCAAACAAGAGATTGCACCAGTGGTGGTGAAGAAATATGTGTGGATCAGTCTGGGTATGTGGGCCACCACTTAAAGCGCCAACTTTCCAAGAGATCAAGGGCAATAACTCCTGCCAACTATAATAAATGGGAAATAATTCTAAATTTTGATATTTTACTTTCTGTTTATAGCAAATTTGAGCCATAATGTCTTTCTAGTTTTATGTTCAAACCTGTTATCCTTCTGAATTATTGAAGTTTCATTGTAATTTAATCACTTAAACTCAAAATAATGGAAATTAACATGATTTATACATAAATATGTAGATATGTCTGGTCTCTGTAAATTCATGGGACAACATGCGGAAAGCTGCCTTACACTTCACAACAGTTTGTTCCATTTTGAATTACAGATTTGGTTATTTTGCGCGTATGGTAGGTCTATATATATAATATAATCTCCAAATCTCCACATAATGAATGTGCAAATTGAATAACTGCAAAGTATAATCATTAATTGGGCATAACTCCCCAAAAGGGCATTACTATCAGAATGGGCATTGTTTTGCATATAAGGCCAAAAAAAAAAAGTGTTTTGGTTCTCGGGCAATTATTTTTTCAAATCAATGAGGGAGGGAGGGTTTTATTTTTATTTTTTATTTTTTTCTGCGCATAGTAAGCATGGACAAAGATACCTTCCTCTGTCTAGTAATAACCAGATATGTAGAGGGAACTGTTATGCATATAAACTCATTTAGTCTTATAAAAATGACATTGTACTACCAGTGTATGACTGGGATTACCTAACAATATATAATGCCCCTGACATTAACTACTGTTATTGTTGTCTAAAAACTGATAACTCCCCATTCTAATATGTTACAATTAGTGTAAGTTGTTCACAATGACTAATTGTAAGAAGAGCATGAGGATCAGCTAATCATTTTCTTAATTGTAGTCATCTACTTTATGTTGTAAGCCTGCAAGTCACTTTTTAACACATTACATGTTAGAGCTCAATGCACACTAATATTCAACACATATCTGCTATGGACATGTTGATTAAATCCCCAAAAAAAAAAAAAAAAAGTTTTTTTGTCGTAACATCGGGCATTGCAATAAAAAGGCCTAATGCGGCCCTTTTTATTCAATGCGGCGGTGCCTGAGAACCAAAACCTTTTTTTTTTTTGGCCTAAGTTATAACACTAATCGTATGTAAGTTAAAGTTCTGCCGCATGGGAGAAGTCAAGTGTCCAATAGTGAATAGGAGATTTCCTGTGAGCAAAACATTTGCATGAGGCAGTTTGACAGGAAAAATGTTATTATTATTATCAAACAATCACAACATGCAGACAACTTTTTGGCAAGGGAAATTATCCATTTTCTCTGATTTTACTATAAAAGCCATTTTTTTTATCTTTAGAAAATTTGTTCCCCTAAATTACATTTTGATCTAGCCACTTATTTTAATTTCACACATTGTCTCAAAGCCCATTATTTATAATATTGCATCAACAGTCATCCTGCAATACATAGCCTTCTATATTGTTTTGGACTGAAAACTGGATATTTGCACAGAAAGTCCCGTTCAAAACTGGCAACATGACTTCGTTTTTACCATATTTACGTGCGCTCGCGCAACAGTATGGCGATCAGTCAGACTCGTAGGTTGGTGTCACCCTACCGATTTCACTCCATGATGTCACCCTTACGCAGTACAGGCCGGCGAAGTTACGGAGTAGATTATAGAGTTGACACCCTTGGCACTGACTTCCATTACTAGCTCGTTGCTATATAAACAAACTAGCGATGTGGCTTTTGTCGAAAATTGACAGTCAGTACATTCGCCCTGTATACATGTACTTTAAGAAAATACAAAACACCACAACGTTATACCCCACCAATGTCAGTGTCTCGATATCATTTGACCAAATTTATTGACATGAAACCGCGACAGACACGGCGTGAAATACATCGCATTGAGTAAACAATTTCCCATTGTTTCAATTCAACTTCAAGATCGCGGTAAAATAAAAACCGCAATTTGTAAGTGGTAAACATCTGAAAAAGACATCAGGTACATGCAGAAACTAATTGTTGTGCATATTTATTTCTATTTGAGGTGGCAATTTTTCATGTTTATTAGTATTTTTAATGATAAGAGCAATGGTAATTGGGGGGACTATATTTTATCTAGCGCATTAAATTTAAAATAAAAAGTCGTGAATTGGCTGAGTGTTTTCTATGGCCGCACATTTCGTTGATAATTACGAGCCATTTGTTTGTCTAAATAACATTTTTAAGTTCGAAGATCATTAGAATGGGGATAACAGTGTGGTGTTTTGTGATTTCGGAAAGGTACATGGCGAATATACTGTGGCAAATACCCGTTAATAATGGGCTCCGGCTCCGCCATCGCCCATTAACTAAATTGCCACAATATATTCGCCATGTACCTTTCCGAAATCACAAAACACCACACTGTTATCCCCTAAATAAAATTATTGAAGATTGTAATTGTCTTTTTTTGCTAACATTAAATTAAATTAAATTAAATAAATTAAGTAAAATACAGTGATATTATTTTTTTAATTATTTTTTATTACATTTTTGCGCACGTTGGCATCTCTCTGAGTGCATTCTAGTTAGTTATAGTGATTGAATCCCGTAATGAAACTCCAGGTGAACTGAACAGTCTTTCTCCAGAAATTTGCAGACCTGATTTATTATTCTTTATGTCTTGGTTAATATTCCCATCGGCAGGAATAAATAATGAGATATCGGCCGTCCCATGTAATTACAAATAGCGAAGTTATGAAATAATTTATCGCATGCACAGCATAAAATGGTCGTGCGGCTAGAACTGTCAGGAAACGAACAAAAAAAGGACCGAAATTCACCTAGAAATGCATTAACTTACCTTACCTTTAAAAACTCAGTCAAAATCTTTTGAAAATTTGCATATTCCTAGCGATGGCAATAGTTCACAACACACACTATGTGTGTGTGGTTGAATTAAAAATTATGTCCGCACTTTCTCTACAGAGTTGTCGCCCATGGTTCGCAAAACTTTATTTCTTTCAGAGCCAAAGTCGGCCTATGGCATGCGAGGTACCAAGATTTGACACCTTCTATCCAATTACTCCTTAGCAACTTGCTATGCAAAACAGTTTTAAAATGCAAGAGTTGGAGTATAGTAGATCTTGAATTACAAAAATATTCACCTTTATCACATTCTGGTGAATATAATTTGTTCATATAGACGTGAGAAATTAATGGACTGTATTATTATGCAGAAGAATAATGCAGAATTCTCTCCAAACCACAGTCAGAATGAGACCAGTTCCTTCCTCCTGATACGTAATTTCTGTCATTATATGACTCTTTCAAATGTATATGTCGTCTGAAAATGTGTGTCTATACCGGTACATATTCCATGCATCTATGACGTGCTTTGGTCAACGTAATCATTGTTATAGTATTTCACTGTACACAAAACATTTTAATGCACATAACTAAATGTATAACAGTACGTAAGAGATATTATCAGTTGAGTCATTGATTGCCAGGCGTCATTAATATCTGCATGCAGTTGAATTATTCTACATGGGAAAGAACTTCACTGCACGTAGAAACCACCATCACTGACCTTACATTTCCCAATCTGTGCATATATCACAAATCGGCGCTTTTTGAAATGGAAACAGTTGCACCATATCCGAAGACAGTGTTTCGGGATGGCATATTATGCTACGCACCTGTCCTATTAAGTCACTTCGACCCTATGGTACATATTCATACCAATTGTGGCAAGATTCGCTTGGGCTAAAGTTTTTGGCTTCAATCTCAATTTAAATTGTAGGACTGTTGTAGGGCAAGTAATATATCAATGGGTGTTTTCAACAACTATTTTCCTTCTTCTTTTTTTTTAGCAAATTTAATTCGCGAAAAAAGAGAAGATTTTCACCAAATTTTATTTTGAAAAAAATAACATTTCAGCTAATATTATTTTCATAAAATGGAATGTGCAGGTGATCAATGACAAGAATAATTTATATGGAAGTATCAAACTTCTGCTTGCAGAAATTTAAGCATAGTTCTCTGGTTTATTTTCGTGTAATTTTCATCAACAGAAGTCGGTAAAAATAATAAATTAATTCTTACTTTATATAAAGATTGATTCTTGTATAGAAACTATAATTTTGCATTATATCATTTTTGTGTGTTGTCATACAGTTATTACCAAAATAAACTGTCTTAAAACTATGCCAAATTTAGGGCCTATTAGATCGGCCCTGGCACTTTGCCAACATAATGTTAGGACTGATATAATCGGCCCCTGGCACTGAAAGAGTTAATATAAGAGCAGAATGATTCATATTCATTTGTGGGAAATGTTCAGATAAACAAATCTTCCTATATATGTTCCACCTCCAGTAAGAATTAATGTTGTTGATTGGTCAAAAAGTCGCTTTATAAATCCCATATTTATGACTCAAGTCCAAGACAACTCTTCCTGCCAGCTGCATCTTCATGATGTCATTTACTATGAACAGCAGTATGGAGACCAAAAAGAGATATTTGGTATTTTACTGGAATAAATGGCGGTTACCGCATCATTGCCATAATGTAAATATATTTTTAAATATATAATGTGACTAAACAAGTTGATTTAGTCAATTAGCTAATTATTTCACTGTTGTTGGTATTATTTTCGGGGGTGATAAGATGATAAGTTTAGTTTTAGATATCCGATTGTTTTCAAATTTTATATTGTGGATTAACCAAATGGAAATACAGGTCAAGTATAAATTTGGGTTTTGTCCGCCCATTTTTACCGGAGTTATGGTCCTTGTCGACTTAGAATTTGCCAAATATTTCGGTTTCCAGTTGATAACTATAGCCTAAGTTATCCGATTGTTTTTTAATTTGGTATATGAATTACTCACATGAAAATACAAGTCAAGTTTTAATGCTCATATTATCTTAACACCCCTCCAAATGAATATAGACCATTCCAATATATACTTTAAAACTGGGTGGGATAATCCATTTACTATAGAAATGGTTAAGACTTACATTGCACAGCAAAGCTTGCTAGGAGAGCGGCAGTGGTTGGCGGACAAACTAACTTTCCTTCCAGGATATCTTTTCTCACTTGTAGAAAAAAGTGATATCTGCAAATAGGTTGAAAAGGGAATAAGGAAATATGATGAAAGTGTCAATGGCACTGTGCATGTAGCTCAACTTTGAGAGGGGATAATATCGTACATTACAGTCAATAGGAGATAAGGAATGTGGAAAGTTTAAATGTTTAAGTAATACTAGAGGTCAACACAGAGAACCATACAAAGTCCGGGATCGATCGGATGGGAATTGATGAATATTGGGTGTGACACAGGATTTTGTCATGCAAGGAACAAATTCCAAGATGGCAACCAGTGCCCTGTTTTTAATCTAAAATCATTCAAATTTGATAGCTCCCATCTAGAGGTGATCTAAAAGTGTCTACAAATTTTCAAAACATTTCTCCAGTAAATGTGGGCTGAAGGGTTTGCCAATATGAAATGCAAGATGGCTGCTGACAGCCATGTTTATCCAACGAAATTAGGACAAATTTGATAGCTCCCATCTATATGTCACCCGAAAGATACATATGAAGTTTGGAATGAATCAGACAAAAAAATGTTCTTTGTAGGGCATGCCAAAGAATTTAGTCATGCAAAGAGTGAAATCCAAGATGACTGCTGGCAGCCATGTTTTTGATTGAAAATTGTTCTAATTTAAATCTAAATGTCACCCCGAAGATCACTATGAAGTTTGGGATCAGTTTGAAGGAAAATGTTAATTTGTGGCATGCCAAAGATTTAGTCATGCAAAGAGTAAAATACAAGATGGCTGTCCATCATATTTTTCAATCATTCAAATCCAATAGCTGGAGGTGAACACAAACATGGCTGTAAATTTTCAAAACAATTTTCCGATAAAAATGGGAGCTGCAGAATGTGCCAATAGATTCATATGTGAAATCCAACAAAAATGCCCTTAAGAGTGAATCTGTTTGACCAAGAATCACTTGAAGTTTTCACACTAACAGTCATATAATTGCTAAAATAGACAAACTAAGGTAAAAAAAATAAGATAAACCTGGTTTTCGAAATCATTCGAAATATTGTTCTGAAAGATCCATACACCTAATGTGAATGGAATCATTTGAACAAAAGAACCATATTTCAGAACTAAGGGCCGAGTCAGGTAAATAAAATCAAGGGTTGGGCATAAAAGATGGCTATGGTCGAGTTTTTTTTGCCCATAAAAGTGAATCTGTTCGGCCAAGAATCACTAATGAAAGTGTCAATGACACTGTAGCTCAACTTCATGTGTTACAGTCAATGGAGCGATTAGGAATGCGGAAATTTGAAAGGTCTAAGTACAGCTATGCTCTAATTAATCAACCCCTTTAACGAGGTTATGGGCCGGTAACTAGACCGTGGTCAAGCGGTAGCACCGCGATCATTCGCGGTGACCCACGGTACTGCGCGGTATCTGACCGCGGTCATGTTGGAAGTTACCGGGGTAATCTAGTCTGTTATCGGCGTACACCGCAGTAGTATTTTCTGCGACCGCCTTGCACTGCGGTCATTTCCCGTGTCGACCGCGATCGAAAAATCTGTCCACAAGAATCATTTTCACTGTTGTTTTTGAAGACTCAAGGCTGTGTAAGATATATCGGCAATTTTCGATCTGTCTTTTTCAAGTTGGCCTATAATTTGTGTTAATATATTAAGAAACACTGACCTTAAATTCATTACTCGCATGAAACTATATTTATTTTAGAGTACTAACGTCTTCATTGTTGACGTCCCTGTGTAATTCCTTTGAAATAGGTGATAATATGCTTGGATCTATATTCAGACATACTTCCAAGTCTGCTCGTATATAAACCAGCTAGAATATTTGGATAGCGAGTTTTCAGCGGAATTTTGCAGAAAAAATGCGACCACAGGTAAGGGTGGATACACACATGCATGTAATCTCTGTAATTATCGTGTATTTGGCGTTTTACATGGATCATACAGACAATGTAATATGTGTCCACTGGCAACCCAATCATTGCCGATGTGTTGACCGCACTGAGTTCTAGTTCCAATTAAGTCGGAATGTAGAGAAGTCGCTATCTTGGACCGAGTCGCCAGGCCACTTAAACTACTTGTTCGTGGGATAACCTATATGGTGGACGTTCTATTTAAATAATTACCAGTACAGTCCTCACTTGATATTTATAGCAGTGGTGGATCGGGATTTCCCCGACTTGGGGCTATATATGATCCCCGACTTGGGGCTATATATGATCCCCGACTTGGGGCTATATATGATCCCAAAAGCTACCAGGCGGGGTGGCTAACTCTGAGCTATTTAAGTAAAAAATATTATATTGTACCTTCTTGCCCACATTATTCCGACCGATACATTCAACTAAGTCCTAAAGCGATTTGAAGCTTTCGAGACCCACGCCAAACAAGCATCATGATCCAAAATGTTCTATATCAAACCTGTATATGCCAGACGAGTCACTTCTGGTGTTCGTACATTAATAAAATGCCAGATATCACACAGCCTTGACTAATTTCCGCATCCGTAAGAGAAGACATGTTTTGGACTGGACTTAAATGTCCTGATAGCAGACAGTTTAGATAGTTTGACTTCGCTTATCACTACTCACTTGTCTGGCCTGTTAACAGTGAACCGCTTGTGCGCAGGTGATTAATGTTGTCAATTATTGGTGTGGCATGTGTGTATCCACCCTAAGTCAAGGAGACAGAGAATCTTCAAATTCAATTCCAAATATGCCGGCACAAACTACATGTAACTCCAACGCGATAATAAAATCCGGTATAAAGTACTAAACATACCACCTCACAGTGTTTCTTTATTTTATGCTCTGTCCCACATGTTTAAAAAAATATATATCTGTGAACTGGACATACCGGTATATAATAACGATAGTAGGTCACAATGTACTGTAAACAGTTCGCGTCCTTGACCTGACTCACTACACATGCATGATAGCCCCCATTCAATGACTGCGGTATAATCCCTTTGATGTATCTATTGTTGCGACATAGTTTACTGCACGTGTCTGCAACTTGTAATTTTATTTTTTTCTTTCTACTAGATGATGTCATATCGGAATTATTTTTTTTAAAGCCTGGAAATGAACATTTATAATACTCCAACAATGTATTCTCTTATTTATGAGGCAATAGCGCAAGCCCGTGTACATGAATATATTCAAATGACATTGTGCTTTCTAATATAATTTTCTTCAAAATTGAAATGGATATAATGTGACATCAAAAGTCTATTATAGTTACGAAAGTAACCCAGCCATGCACAGCTACCGGTACAGGTACAACTGACTTAGTTTGTCTAACTATGATCTCTCATTTTCATTTGCGATATGATCGATAGGTTAATGTTTGAAAGAGGTCGCGACTCGAGGGAATTCCAGGGGAACCCCCATGCGACAGTTGTGTCTGTGGGGTTTCCATTTGTAACACACTGTGCGCCCCATGTGGGTTGTCGGTCGTTTATTGCATGGCAGTCTATATATGGAATGTGAATGCCTCCCAACATACTATTCTATCAAATCTGATGCTATTATGAATTTTAATAATATATTCACGCTGTTTGTGATCTATATAAATAATTATATAAAATAGAGAATTTAATTATCACAAAATCATTCATGAAATTTCTTGTTTTTGAAAATGCCGATCGAGTCAGCTCACTTACTAGTATCTATGAATACCTACGCCTACCTGCTTTAGTTTCCGACCATATATACATGTATATATAATCATATATATGACAAACGTTACCTGCAATTTCTGCAACGGAAATTACCACGTCCAGTTAGTTACACGATTACTGTATACTACTTACAAATACACCTGTTCATGGCAGCGTCGTAACTACAAAAGGTGATCACCACATCAATTACCACGGCAGTGCTGATTGCCGTGGCTAATTTTGAGTAGTTCAGTCCCGATTAGGTGCACATAAAACTGCAGTTTTCCATCGCCGGCTCATCCAGTCAAGAAGTTATTCATCATGAAATTTGTTACCACGTAAGACAACCGCGGTCGCGAAGTACACTACTGCATGTCACCGCGGTCGGTAGCATGGGTCACCATGGTCATGAGGTGCGCTACCGCATGTCACTGCGGTACCCAAAAAACTCGACCGTGACTATGCAGTGTTCCGCGGTTTCAGTACCGTGGTTAACCACCTGACCGCGGTATTACACCACGGTAATACTGCATGTCAACCCCATTAAGGAGGGTTGATTAATTGGAGCATAGCTGTAATACTAGATGTCAACATGAATAGATATATATGAGTAAAATCCAACATGGCTGCTGGCGGCCATGTTTTCCAATGAAATAAAAGAAAATTGATAGCTCCCATCTAGTGGTCACCCGAAGACCAATAATGCAATATGAAGTTTGGTGACGAACGAATGAGGGATATGGTTTGTAGGGTGTGCCAAAGGATTTAGTCATGCAAAGAGTAAAATCCAAGATGACCGCTGGCGCCCATGTTCTTCAACGAAATTCAGAAAATTTGATAGTTCCCATCGAGTGGTCACCCAAAAGATCCATTTGAAATTTGATGATGTTGGGTGTGCAAAAGGATTTAGTCATGCAAAGAGTAAAATCCAAAATTGCTGATGGGGGCCATGTTTTTAATTAAAATAGTTCAAATTTGATAGCTCCCATCTAGAGGTGATACTAAACATGCCTGTAAATTTTCAAAACAAACAAAATTCATTTGGCAAGAGTAAATTTTGGTCCTGAGAATTCACCTGAAAATATTGAATCGTGTTTTATGATTGTGCCATGTACTATTATTTGGTTCTCTGAAAGTTGTCACACTACACTATTTTTATGTCATTTCTTTTTAATTTGGGAGTTTTACAGCCTGTACTTTAATTCCCTCCTGTAATATTAGACATTTGAGACTTGTATCAACTTACCTTGTATACTCCTCGGCAAGCTTGCTAGGGTCAGACACATAAAATTTTACACTGAAGCAGAACTCGAATGGAGGCCCAACTGTAACATAAATAATATATAACAATAATTTTCAAATACAGTTATCGTTATTCATTTTAATTATATATTTTCTCTCTACGTTTTTGTAGCAAATATCCCACAATAAAGGCATTGTGGGACAATGTCAATATAAGACCACGCAAAGTCAATTTCTCGATTCTTAGGCCCACGTGCATGGTCCCACGCGTGTAACCATTTTATTTGCGGAACAAATTTTTAAAAAATAATTGCTTGCTTTTTATTATTTTATTTTTAGGAGTTAAAGACTGTTGTGCATTGTATTCTTTAAAATGGAATCATGTAGTTTAACTAATATAGTTCTTAAATTGTACTGAACTTTTGTCTATACATGTAGCATTAATATCTAACTTTTAACAGAATTAAATTATGTTTGTCATGTTTGAAAACTTAAAGGATTACACCGGTGTAATCTTTCTCAGTCATTATCGATGCCCACTAATCCACTGAGTATGTTGCCGATAAAATTTTGTGATAGGCCACCCGAAACTGAAGTTATGCCGATTCATGCAATTGAATATTACATTATGGATTAATCTTCCTTCATGTGACCTCACATTAGGGACTACTAGCGACATACAGTATCAATTGTTTCAATTTTCTCCAACCAGATTGTATCCATTTTGGATATATAATTAATTATTTAATTGAAATCATTATTAGTGCCCCTTTAAGACATCTGATGTCAACAGGACCTATCTAATAAGATCCCCGGGCCAATTACCCATATGTATAAATTTTGAGTTCTGAGGATTCAACCGTTTCTGTATAAACAATCAGTAGATAAAAGCCAATTGCGACATGCTTTCAAGTTTCCCCACTGTGTGTCGCTAGTTGTCCCTCATGTGACATCACATGAAGGAAAATTAACGAGTCAGACTGCATAATCCATAATGTAATATTCAATCGCATGAATCAGCATAACTTAAGTTACGGGCGGCCTATCACAAAAATCTTTTCGGTAATGTGCCCAGTAGATTAGCGGGCATCGTTAATAACTGAGAAAAATTATACCGGTGAAATCATTTAATCTGATTTGAGGGAAAGGGAGTGAACAGTCCAATAAAATAACGTAATGTGTATGATATGACTTAAATTTTCCCATGTGACTATGTCCCCACTTAATCTTACAACTGGATTATTCCAAATGAAAACAAAATGGTTTACGAAAGAGTTGATTGTTTCTTTATACACTGTATTTTCCAGCCTGTTGGTGCTTGGGGGTTAAACATTGGGGGTGGGCACTATATTGTTGAAATATTTGGAAAATATTGAGGAGAAAAAAAAATAAGAAAAAGTTTAACCCACCAATCTATCCAATTTTTTTCTTCAGTCCATTAGCAAAAACAATAGTATAGCTTACGGCTTAAATGGAGATGTATTCTCCCAGAGATGTTTTCTGACTTCCAACAGTATATGACAACAATGCTGAAACACACATTCTGATATCTGGAGCAAACAAACATTTTAATATCAGGTGATCTCATACATGTACATTCTCTTGTTTTCCAATGAATCCATATTTGCAAAATTCATTATTTCACATGATTTTTAAGCTGTGTCAGACCTTAGTCCTTAGCTTTCAAAGCTGAAGAATTTATATTACATATCTCATTTGCAGTATCATATATTACATGAATCTGGTACTGTGGTACAATTTCCCTGCACCATCATTTAATAATAGTGTTACAAATGTTACAAGCTTTGAATTGGACTATAATCTGTATTTGTGGATTTTAACATCCCTGCCTTTCACCATAACTTATGAGAACATAGGGCTGTACAGTATTTCCAATTTAAAATATCGCGATAGTTTGAAACTATCACCGCGATATCCCGGTATACCGTGCACTGGACTGTTTGTGCAAAAACTTAGTTATTCTATGCTGATTTTTTTCTATATTCGTGTCTAATCAGGTAACTTGTGTGTTGTCAATGACAACCACAATTAGGTTCTATGATAAACCACATTAATACATAAAATGTCAGGCTTTTTAAGAAAAAACACTGCCTAACACCACCGGTCCCAGGGCATATACAATAATATGGATTTACAGGTGAGTATCTACAATACCTTTTTGCTGGCAGCATAGCGTTCCATTTTTGGCAGGGGGTGTTGACTCCCGAGAAAAAATGATTGAACCACCATGTGTTTGAAATATTGGTCTCAAAATATGGTATACATTTAAGTTAAACTATTCCACTTAGAAATAAGTTTGTGTTTGAAATTATTTTGCCATAATAGTTGATTTTCGTTGAAACGAAAGGAAACCGTAACCGTTTATCAGAACGGTCCCCGACTGTATTATTGTGATGGAACATTCCAGTGAATCCAGTACTGTGCGCACATCGTACTTTCACTTTCATTTTCATGTCATCATTGGAATTGGGTGGGAATTGAAAAAGACTGAGCAGGACTCAGACTCGTGCGTTTAATATATACATACTTTACAAACAGAGCTGTTATCCCATAAAAGACCTACGCTCCCACATCAGGTACTACAGGTAGAATGCCCCGCGCACATGATAGAGGGGAGATAATATATGCACAGCACCTAATTGTTTACCATACACTACAGGAAGTAAAATCTAAATCGTCCTTCCTACAGCGTGCGTAGACAGGGCCAGACAATTAAACATGGACTGCCAGGCTATATACAGAACTCAGTGAGCACCTCACGTCATTAATCCAGCCCAGTGTTAGGACTAACTGTCCCGTGCCTTATTTGGTAGATATGCTTCGATTTACACAATGTCACAACATATTCATTGTGTTCAAACAGAGATAAAGTGTTTGTGTGAGAATGTTTGATTGGTTATAAGTCGAAAATACATTACCTGTCACGATATTATTGAACTGCCAATAAACAGTGAAGAAAAAATGCGGCCAGTGTAAGACGGTGTTGGTTTTATAAATACTGCGGTGTTGACGATTAATCAAAATACTGTATATCGTCATCCCAAATCAACATAGCTATGATAGCTAGGACCCCCCCTCCCCATGTTCCAGACACAACATACCGGTTTCATGCAAGACCAAAGGTGATCTGGACTAGTTGCTATTTATTTTAGTTTATTCATCTCTATTAAACTAATAAATGTACATTGTAGTTGGGGATTGATTACATGTAAATATGCAAATAGAAACTAATAAAAGCAGCAAGTCCAAGGCAGATTTGATCTTGCAAGGAAACACTCTTGACACATTCTATTGAGTCACGTCAATCATCTCATTCTGTAGTAATATCTTTATTGCAAGATCATGTAGTCCCTGACTACTCAAATGTATGTCACAAGTCAAATGCTTGAGAATGATATAAGGGCCTGCAAAAAACATTATACGTTCACTTAATATGATTAGATTGATTAACGAGAGGCCGATCACGATCGGCAGATGTTAACCCATCCCTTGGCGATAGTAAATTACTATGATCGGAATCATAAATGAGAGTTTTGGTGTTGAATTATAGAGTATATTGTTATGTATTATTATAGACAAATGTACATAACACAAATTATTGGAATTTATGGGTCACTCGCATTTATATAAGAGAATGCACTGGTACAGGATTTGTAATGCTGCACCACCACAGCCTTGGGTTAAATGTGAAAGGTGACCTATAGATCAAGATAAGCCACCTCACTGCTGACCCATTAATATCAATTATATAGCAGAGCTGTCATCAAATCACAGGAATTGTTTATGTAGAGTGATATCTTCAGCTGTGCAAGGCAGCAAAGATGTTCAAGTCTACTGTTAATATCATGTGATGTGTATTGTTGAATTTTTAATTTTAAATTAGATACCATAGCTTTCTTTATCAGATTATCTGCACATTGGCATTTATAAGAGACATCAGAAAATAATATAGCCTTATCAATAGCTAAGTAGTGCAAAGGCATGGGATGGAATTGGTGAATTGGATTTTTTTGGATATAAAAAATTTGGTTCCGATCAGATAGAAAATATATGAGTTATCGCACCATGCGTAAAGTGTCTACGGACGGACAGACAGACAGACAGACAGAAGGACAGACGGACGGACGACGAGTGGGCAATCCGGACAACGACACTATGTTTATCATACTATGGTATGGGTAAAAATAAAAAGTATTGATTATGGCTGCCGATCTGATGTATCTCCTAGAAATAAAAAATAAAATTCCCCCGCATGCTTTTCAAAATTTTTTGGCCTGAAAAACGGGAAATTGACTTTGCGTCGCCTAATACTAAATTATACTAATACTAGACAACCAGTTGGACAATTCTAACCATAGGGGTGAGGTGTAGTGACATTGCCACTCCCTAAACTGTTCACAATGGGAGTGGGATCTGGGGTCATTGTAAAATGTTGTGAATGTCAATAAGGAATCAATTGTGCACGTAACTAGAACTACAGGTGGTTGTGGACACTATATTATGAAAAGCTCCAAAGTTGATAATGGAAAGGATTCTTCATTCTCCAAGAAAAACTACTTTGATAAATTATCGCACATTCAACGTGTCTATTTATGTATAAGGCTGGGAAATTCCACATTCTGCTCGAAAATCTGGGTATTCCCCGTAGGCGTGACATCAAATTTTAAAAGCAAAACGATCCCATAGAACATGTTCTGTCTCTGTATATGTTTGACCAATCATAGGTTGAATTGAATGCACAAAATGAGCTTGCAAACCCAAAACATAAACAATAATATTCCACGCGATTGCTATATTAAATTGAATATTTAGAGTTATTGCCAAAACTCATTAAGGATCAAGGTGCACAGATACCAAATCAGCATTAACCTCCACAAATAACAAGGAATATACAGACTTATATTAAAGCATGAAGCTAGCTACGAAAATGAAAAACACATATACATCATATAAATGCTATTCCATGATTCATATCCAAATAGACATTTACTGTATGATTTGCTCTAACATGGACACTAATTGCCTGCAGGTAATGAATCACATCTACAACAGAAACGAAACTATGTGCACAGTCTGTTCAATAAGATAAGTACTACTTGCTTCAACATTGTTTCTTCACTGTTTTTAAAAAAAAACTTTGACTGAAATGGCCATCAGTTTGAAAATTCCAACCAGGTCTGACCAGGTTGGAAACTTTCAACAGTTGGATAATTTGAGGCACTAGTTTGAATAGTCTGAACCTCAGGGATGCAAATGGAATTTCCCCAGAATTGGAAATTTCGGTCTTGTTCAAGGAAATTCCAAATGGGACAGCCCCCCCCCCCATCAATGGAGACCCTCTAGCCATGTCTCTGGTCAGACATATGGAAACAAATTGACTAAACTATTCACATGATTTGAGTATTAAGAGATTGCGCCTAGACAAATAAATTTGCATCAAGGTGCGCCCACACTCATGTCGTATTAACTTACACAAACAACAAGGAATAACAGACAGATTGTAAAGATTGAAGCTACATGTAGTTAAGAAGATTAAAAATACATATACATCATATAAATGCTATTCCATGATTCAACTCCCAATAGCATTTACTGTATGATGTGCTCTAACATGGAGCCGGCTATATATGGACACTAATTGCCTGCAGATAATGAAAAAATCTCGTCTATTAAGTACCGCAGAAACTATGCAGTCTGTTCAATAAGATAATTACTACTTACTTCTACATTGTTTCTTCACTGTTTTCAATGGATCAAGCCATCTCTGGAAATAATAATAGAAAAGGTCATAATCAATGAGTTATTCCGGAACTGGAAATAGGGTGCCAGAAAAAATATTGTATATGATAGCTGATACATTGTAGTAGTCTACAATAATTTATATCCATGGCATGTGCTACAGTATATAATATTCAGGTAATAAACAATAATTACATAACACACCCAACAATGGCCATGTGGGCTGAAAAATAAAGATTATATGAATGCATGTCAAATCAGAATCTGAGGACCAATCACTTTGATAATACAGGATACATTATGAATGCAAAATTATCTATCAATAAATCTCTTATGCATTAATTTAAATAAGCATCATACACAAATCAATGTGTGTTATGGGGGAGTGTATTAGAGTGTCATTCCACCCCCCCCCCCCCCCCTTTAAATTTGTTTTTTTAATTTACTGCTTCGGTTTCAAACATGACCTTCCCACATTATATTCCCCATCTTTTCCACGTTAAAATATGTGTATGCAAATTGCAGTGAGGAAGGTCTCGGCAGTTTTCAGAAGATTGATGTTGGCCAATAGTTATGGTTAAACCAGTCTCAAATAGTCATAATCCGGCTAAAGCAGAGTACTGCCAACAATCTTTCTAAAGATAGAATCTCCTTGTCCAGTTATCCAAAAGAAAGGTAACTGGTAAAGCCTTAAAATACACATGAAAAAAACACTCACCCCCTATATTACAATTTCAGATATGGAGTATAAACAAACAAAACTTTAAAACGACAATGACAATTAAATCTATGAAAATTAATTCTTGGTCACGATGGACAAATTAATTGCTAAGGGGGGCTGCCAAAAGCAAGCAAAGATGCAACACTGAGAATTGTTTTAACTCGTTTGGTTTCTCAGTTATTACAAAGAATTTTGTTGAAATGAGAATTTTTTTTATTAGCAACAATTACCCAAAGTAGTGTCATCTCTGTCGGTAAAGCAGTCCTTGCAATCCAAGCATCAATATTTACCAACTGACAAATCCTAGAATTTTTTCCAAAGGGCACATCTACCCATGAACAAAGTTGATGTGATTCTTGAGTAGAGTGACATAAACACTTCCCAAGATTATAAATCTGACATAAACATGATCTGGTTGTATATGCCACAATGCATGGAGGCATATCAAATATATTCTGAGTTATTTAGTATAAAGATCAAATCCAAATATAGAAATCATTTCAATTTTTGCGGAACCACAACACAAGATGCGGTTTTATACATGAATCTAAATTAAGAAAGTCTTGCGGAGAACTCAAACAACTCAGATCCTCAATATAGACAATACTTTTAAAAATATTTTCATTTGAATGTCACCTCCAACAGTCAAGCATCTGTCAATAATACACAAGCAAAGTGTCCATGTACAGGTATGTGCTCACGCCGGGCGGGGGCCCCCACCACTCAAAACATTCTCCCTATAAAGCATGTTTGGAGCCTTGATTAATGAGGTGTCAAAAGGTCTGCGATGTCCGGTGAATTTTATTACAAAGAGCCGACATAATCAAATACTTTCCGCGCGTGCTGAGCTGAAGGCACGCACTGGACTTTAAAAGTCCCGGGTTGAATTTGGAACGTTCAGTTTCAAAGATCATAAGCCAAAACGATGTCTTTATTGAAATTTTTCACCTAAACTTCGAAAAGTAAAAAGCTGCTGGATGATGACAAACCAAAACCTGTCGATACTGCTGCACCAGATACTGTTAGACCAGAATGCGATGCTGTTATCCAGAAAGAGAAAAAGAGAAAGCTCCCAGACTCTGAACAGACAGAACCAAAACGATCAAAGCATGCCACGTCATTTAAAACATCATGGAACAGGGACAGACCTTGGCTGCTGTACGTGACAGATGTAGGCATGTTTTGTGAATTCTGTCGGAAGCATGACATGCGGCCATTTGATCGCGAGACATGGAACAAACAGCCATGTAAAAGCCTTCACTTAGAGAGCATTGTGGATCACAAGAAGTCAAATGCGCACAAAATTGCATCCAAGCTTTGCGTCGATAAACACCAAACGGACGTCAAGGAAACTATAGTTCGTCGCTGTCAATGAACGACATGAGCAGAACTTTCGCATGCCTGTACTTTTTGTGCAAACAAAGAATTTTGCATACAAGAAACTTTGTACCTCTACTCGACTTCATGGACTATATGTCTCTGAATCTAAAAGAGAAAATTAGAATGGGAAAAAATGCACACTACACAAGCAGAAAGTCAGTCCAGGAAATGTTAGCGTGCATATCGTCAGTTATCGAAGAAAACATCATGGAAAGACTTCGCTCATCAGTCAGTTATGCATTGATGTTTGACGAAACGACTGATTGTTCTATTCAAGAGCAGATGATCGTGAGGGCACGCTACATGTATGTACATTCAGGTGAAATTGTGACCAAATATCTAAAGATTATTCAGCCACTTGCATCATACGATGGTTCAAACCAAGACCTTGTAGTTAGACTTGACGGCAAGAATATCGCCAAGAAAGTAACTGATTTCGTCAAAAATAAAGATCTGTCGTTCCAGAAATTGAAAGCCATTGGTACAGATGGGGCTTCGACCATGGCTGGAAAGTTCAATGGCGCAGTTAAGCTAATACTAGATGAACAAGACTAAATTTCCTGAAGTCGATCGTTGTAAGGCCATCGGATGTCACTGTGCTGCCCATAAGCTAAACTTGACAGCGTCACAGGCAGGTGACAAAGTTCCTTATATTAAGAAATTTAAGGACATAATTCGGCAATTATATGACTTTTACGACAACAGTGCCGTTCGTGCTGCTGGGCTAAAGGCTATTCGAACCTTCTTCAACACGATGGCTTTCTATTGGATTATGTGTGGCACGAATAAAGAAAACATTGGCTAGCATCAGTATCAGCTTGGAGAGAGAATCTGAAGAACGAGGTGATGCCAAAGCTGCAGGTCTGAGCACGTTTATGTCGGACTTTCAATTTATTGCCACTCTACTTTTGTTCTGTGATGTTCTGCGCAAAATCAACCGACTATCCAAAATATTCAAGGACAGTGAACTTGATTATGCTCTTGTAGCTCCCGTTGTACAATCAACTAGAAATCAGATCTCGAAAATATCAGACAGTGATTATGACGGTGACAACTTGAAAGAAATTTTAACATATATCAATTCTTTGAAAGAAGCAGGCGTTAATGTAAACTACAACAAACAAAATATTCGTGGAAAGGGTGACACAGAGCGTGAAATGGTGGACAAATACCGTGCTGACTTGAAAGTTCCCTTCATTAACAATATTATTACAAACTTCGATCATAGATTTACCGATTCCGGTGTGATTACATCATTCAGAATATTCAACCCTTCTCATATGGACAAGGAGATAAAGATTACGGAAAGAGCGAAATTCAGACCCTCATCAACCAATTTGGCGGTTATTCGGTTGATAAGGCAAAGGAAGAATGGGATGATTTTCGGGAATATATGGCATTGAACATGAATACTCGAGAAGATGAATACTCGAGATGTTGTGCGTGCTTTGACAGGGCATTCGAAAAACACACTGAGAATGGTGTATCCAATAACATCACATCTGGCTGAAATATATCGAGTGGTACCACCACATACCGCAGACGTTGAGCGTGATTTCAGCCAGATGAAACTGATCAAATCATGTCTCAGAAACCGCATGGTGGAGGAAACATTAGACGCGGTCATGCGCATAGTAATTGAAGGACCGCCCCTGGAAGACTTCCCCTTCCACGATGCGGTTAAACTGTGGGCAGACGGAAAGAATAGGCGACTAAAAGTGCATTCCATGAAAGTGTGACGTAACAGAAGTTGTATAAACAAACATTGTGAATAGACGACACTGTGTATAGACAAAAGAAGGAAATCACGTGGGAAATATGACGCGATTAGTACTCAGGCGACGATTGGCACGTGTTCGTGTGACGCTGCTGTTAGTTCTCTCCAAGACAGCCTTTGATATAATGCTGCCGTTTCAGTTTACTGTACCGGATTAACCTGTTAAATAATTGGATTTATATCAAGAATATGCAGAGGATAATTATACCTGGTGAGTTATACTGACTTTCAAATTATGTTCGCCCAAATTTAAAATATGAAATGTCCCTTGTGGTGTATTTTACACCTGAAATGCAAGGAAAACGCGTTTGCGGGCGCTAATAATCCAAATCCATGGTCGCCCAATCGGACCGATGACCCTCCCGCCCGGGACTATTTTGGGGATTGGCACATCCCTGATGTAGAATCACCCCTAAATACATGTACATTAAAATATGTCATTCAATGTTCCTTTTGAGGTGCACAATAGGACTTGTGCACCTTCATTCGTCTGGAATTAAGAAGGAGAGCACAAAAAGGTGTGCGCCTCTCAATCTTGGTTGAGCTAACAATACTTGACAGAGAAACCAGAATTGGCAAGGTTAATGAATATCCACTGATCCATCACAGAGTAAAAGGTTAAATACTAACATGTTTATTTGAACTTGTCAATCAAGGAACTCAGTGCATACTACATTGCACAATGTCTCAGACAAATCATTGTAATCAAAGCAATCAAGTGACAACATCATCAAAACAATCTTTGATATATAACAATGTCAGAATTCATTACATGCGAAATGGCGGCATTGTTTGGTGTATTTTTTGTGCTGAATGCTGTGTTTGGCATTCGTATTAATAGCTAGCTGGGCAAGTTTCTGATTATACTTTTTGGCTTAAGATTCACCTGTATTTCATACCTGACACATTGTTTTATATAATTCGTATAAATCTGATCGACCACATATAAAATTTCTTGGGACTGTCTGGGAATCATCCGGGCACTGATACATACTTCGAGAAGCCTGGATGGGAGCCATTATCACGAGAAAAGCAGATATGGAATTTGTGTATGCTTTATATACCAGGATTGAGCTGTCCACATCGAAATGAAAGTGTAGACCTATATTTCTCTACTGGAAGTCAATCTTTCATCAAAATTATGAGATCTTGCTCCTGATTGTACAGATGTTCACATTAGTATTGACCTTTCGTTGGAAAACCAAAATATCAGACACGCTTTTTAATTAGTTTAGTCATTTGGTCTGAAATTATTACGAAATATCCTGTAGGAAGTATGTTTTTTCAACAAGCAATATGAAAATCTCAAAAAGAATCTTCAATCAGAATAGAATATATTTATTTCGCTTCAATTATCACATTTCCATTTTTCTCGTTATGGAATGACAAACGATAGAACATTATATGTACACATATATCGCAAAATATGGCACTAACATGGTGCTAACATTTTATTCACTATAGTGCTTACAAGAAATTTATGTAAAATGTTGCAAGTGATACTTTCTGTGAATATTAATTTCAAATGAAAGGCCGATCGTGAGATGTTTAACACATCCTTCGGTATTAATAGCTATGATCGGAATCATAATCTAGAGTTATGATGTTGAATTATAGAGTATACTGTTATGTTCTAAATTAGTATAGACAAATGTACATAATAACACAAATTCTCAAATTATTGGAATATATGGGTCCTAGTGCCAATTTTGCACTAGTTTCACTTTGAAATCGGTATGCATATAATAACAGTGGAATACCCTATGACCCCTATAAACTGATATAAATGAACACAGTCCATACGCTGGTGTCAGTACAGCTCTCAGGAAAATAGTTTAGACCATACTAAAGTATTATCCATGTAATGTTTATACAGTCATATGATGAGAATTCTGGCGCATTTGACCCCTAAACTCGAAACAGATCACCGCAGTTCATATAAAAGACAGTAAGAGGCCCTAAAGTGATTTCAAACATTACAATGTTTTATAAGTAGCTTGGACGCTAAAATCAATAATATTTATGTTAATATTCTAAGTGCTCTGTGGCCCCTAAAATTCAATCAACCATGACAGTATGAACAAATTGGAAACTATGTTCATGGCAATAATCCACACCAAGTATTAACAAAATCTGTCCTCTTGGACAAGAGAAAAAGATTTTGAAGTACTTATTTTATTTTGAGTTATCTGTGTATCACACGGTGATAAGAGGAATCGACACTGAAAAGCATTATACTGCGTTTCCGGGGATGAGTCAATAAAAGGTGCTTTTGCTTGATACCAATATTTTCATTGGCGTTATTAGAACGTAAATTGGCGCGAAGATTGGTGCATCCATGATCTTGGTGCACGATTGTCTGATGTGACCCGCCAATGTTTAAGTTCTGATTAATCTCATTTGTATAAACAAACGCTGAAATTCTGTGTCAAAGCTACTTTCCTTTCATATTGCCACATAATTGTGGAATCGTTCCGGTGTTTTCTTTGCACATCATTTGTGGTGCGCAAACGGAATCGGTATTGTGCTGTACCTGACTGTACCAATAATGTGGTATTATTTTATATGATTTGATGTCTGAACATGGTGTTTATCTAAAATAGAATCTCATGAAAGTGCACAAGTGATTTAAATATGTTAATTCTACATACATGGGTATCTAGACGTGGACCAATTCGTGTAGGAAATAAATTGTACTTTGCTTTCAAATGGGATCACATAACGTGTGCACTTAATCCGTATGTGTGTGATGTGTTGAATATACTACGAATGGTACTGGTCTACATGTGGCATGTCACATGCATGCAGACAAGTAAAGTTACTACGGATGATTGACTGGTGTTGGAAAAAACTGAAGAGCTGATATTGCATGATAGTTGTGTAATTTTCTCTTACATTTGGCATGCAAGTGTTCTGGACTTTCTTGGACCTTTCGTGTGCGTTTAGTGTGTGTGTCCACTCGGTTGTGAGCATAATTACTCTTACAAACATTGACAATAAATCACATGCATTTGGTCTGCATATAGTACATGATGATGGTGATTGTATATAGATGCTAGTGATATAAACACGATGTTCAAGTTCAAGTTCAAGTGTTTATTAGTAATGTATCAACATAACAAAGGTAAAAAAGTAACAAATAAAAAATAGCGATAATACATTACTGGGAGCCTTGGGAGGTGGCATGACCTTCTGGTCGTCTTCCTACCATCTCCATGGAAAAAACTTCCTTTCTGGCTCTGAGCTCCCCTGGTCAGTGGTCAATCTTTCAAATTAAACTTATGCTTAAATGGCGTTGCAACTTTTGTCAACAACATAATAATAATGCTACTGCAATATCATTGGATAATAATTATACTTCCATGGTGTAACCAAGGAAGTATATTGTTTTTCTACTGAGGTCGTTTTCCGTTTATTTCCGAAATACTCAGAAACTGATTGCAGTAGGAACGCGAAATCTCTAGCGAATGTAGGCATCGAAGGTTTACTAGATATAATGGTATCCGGATTTCTGCCCAATGTTTCTTGGCGGAGTTATGGCCCTTTTGCGATTATTTTTCATTGTTATTATTATTATTATACTTGACACTTTTGTAATCACTATTACTCGAAAAGTACAAGAAGTAGGACACTAAAACTTGGTAAGTAGGTTGGGGTACATGAGTTCTATGCCTATGGCCCATAACGATTTTGTCCGCGCTTTCACCGAGGAGTTATCTCCCTTTATTTGAAAAAATGTCATTTTATTATCTCGGAAATTATAAGAAGCAGAGCATCGAAAATTAGACCGTATGCACATCTGGATATGCACTACTGCCCACGGGCATAAAAACTTGTCTCCGCGCTTTCCCTGAAGAGTTACCGCCCATAAATAGGGACACACTATACACCAGGATGAATAAACCAAGGTTTTTTTTTGGTTTTTTTTTGGTTTTTTTTGTTTTTATAAGTACAGAGCTCTAAAGTTTTTATTGCATATTCCGAATTGGACGAGAGATTCGGACTCGAATATACCGCTTAAAAATGTTTTTACCCAGGACTTTCCGCATTACGGGGTACAGAAATATTGCACTATTTTCCCCGCCAAATCCAAACCGGCTGATTAAAGAGCCAGATAATGTTGTATCAAGTACGTTAACATACTCTATGTACGTGCCATAAGTTTGACGGCTATACTATAAATGTAACATGCCCAACGGAGAATGCGTGTCAGGATGGGTTGAGACTTTAGGAAAATTGCAAAGGGGGGAAAATTCAAACATCGAGATAAATTTTTTTGACGAGTACATCTGATGGCTAGTGTTCACGCGCATCTAGAGCGCAATTTTCTAATTTTCAGATGGAACGGTTTACTCGTGACAACGCTATATATCATAAATATGTATACTTATGTAGTCTATCACTAGCCGATTTTTAGCCCCAAATCCAAACGGGCTAATGAAGGAGCGAGTTTCACGCAGGAGCATGTAAGCCGGTGTACTGTAGGTACGCCTACAAAATTTGACCGCTCTACTATAAACGCAACCTGCTCAAGGGAGTGTTTGTGTCGGGTGGGTTCAGATTTGGCAAATTCCACCAAAGATTAAATGGGGAAAATTACTCCGAAAATCAGATATTGAGATAAAATCTTTTCGACGAGTGGTTGTGATAAGTAGTATCTAAACGCAATATTAGTACGCTTTTTAAAGATTTAGATGGGACGGTTTAACGCTGGTAGTGTATAACGTTGTAACGGGCGATATATATTACTCAAATTCAAACCCTCTCTTCATGACGCAAATTCAAACGGACTTGTCAAGAAGCAAGGCAAATGCATGAACATGCTCACCGATATACTATATAGGTATGCCCGCTCTAATATAAAAGTAACCTATTGTCACGATTTGACCTGTCCAAAACACTCCCCGGACAAAAGTTACCTAGGTATCAAATTTCGTCGAAATCCGTTCGTTTTACTCGATTTGACATTGAACTGGCCATTTCGAAGGTCAATGTCAGGTCGAGGTCACGATTTTACCCACCCAAAAGACTCCCCGGACAAAAGTACCCCTAGGTATCAAATTTCTGCTTTACCAGATTTGACATTGGATTGACCTTTTTGAAGGTCAAGGTTATGCCGGGTCACGATTTGACCCGTCCAAAAACACTCCCTGGACAAAAGTACCCATATTTATCAAATTTTGTCAAAATCTGTCCAGCAGTTTTCCCGGTCATAGCTAACAGACAAACAAACAGATAGACAGAAGTCCCAAAATATATATTAAACTAGCCGATGAGCCCGACGTTGTCCGGGCTATTCAAAAACCAAATTTCAAGTCGATATCTGGTCTGCGCATGCACGAAGCTGGCGTCGCACGGGCTCGGCGACCCGATAAAATACGTATCCGGGGCAAGATACATTCACATAGCAAATTTCAAGTCGATAGCTCCACCCATTTCCGAGATCTCGTCTGCGCATGCGCGAATCTGGCGTCGCACGGGCTCGGCGACCCGATAAAATTCGTATCCGGGGCAAGATACATTCACATAGCAAATTTCAAGTCGATAGCTCCACCCATTTCCTAGATCTGGTCTGCGCATGCGCGAAGCTGGCGTCGCACGGGCTCGGCGACCCGATAAAATTCGTATCCGGGTCAAGATACATTCACATAGCAAATTTCAAGTCGATAGCTCCACCCGTTTCCGAGATCTCTTCTGCGCATGCGCTGCACGGGCGTCGTACGGGCTCGCCAATACGACAACGATGACGATCTGGTCTGCGCATGTGCGAAACTTGCGTCGCACGGGCTCGGTGACCCGATAAAATTCGTATCCGGGGCAAGATACATTCATATAGCAAATATCAAGTTGATAGCTCCACCCGTTTCCGAGATCTCGTCTGCGCATGCGCGAAGCGGGCGCCGCACGGGCTCGCCAATACGACGTTGATGACCGCCCGGTCAAACTACACACACGTACCAAGTTTCGTCCCGATCGGTCGAGAATCGTAGATTTGTATAAATGACAGACAGACAAACAGACAAACAAACAGACAGAGGTCTTCAAAATATATATGAGACTAGCCGATGAGCCCGATGTTGTCCGGGCTATTCAAAAACCAAATTTCAAGTCGATAGCTCCACCCGTTTCCGAAATCTGGTCTGCACATGCGCGAAGCTGGCGTCGCACGGGCTCGGCGACCCGATAAAATTCGTAACCGGGACAAGATACATTCACATACCAAATTTCAAGTCGATAGCTCCACCCGTTTCCTAGATCTGGTCTGCGCATGCGCGAAGCTGGCGTCGCACGGGCTCGGCGACCCGATAAAATTCGTATCCGGGGCAAGATACATTCACATAGCAAATTTCAATTCGATAGCTCCACCCGTTGCCGAAATCTCGACTGCGCATGCGCGAATCGGGCGCCGCACGGGCTCGCCAATACGACAACGACCACCGCCTGGTCAAACTACACACACGTACCAAGTTTCGTCCCGATCGATCGAGAATCGTAGATTTGTATTAATGACAGACAGACAGACAAACAGACAGAGGTCTTCAAAATATATATGAGATTTAGAAATGTTAATGCAAGTGCACCATCGGATCATAAGGCACAAATACGTATTCGCATGAAGAGGAACACACATATACGCATAGCACTCACATGGGATGGGATGGAATACCATGGAAGTATATCTGATTCCATGGAATCTGACCTCTAGTTATTGTTGTTTTTTCATTTAATGAAAATTGTTGAATGAAAATGAAAATGATGATGATGAGACAGAACAAGTATCTAAATAACTAAACAGATATCAGTTTCCTATAATTTGTTAGTGATATGTTATATGTTATGACTACCTCATGACATGACGCCTGGATAGCAATCATGACAATATAAGATTTTACATTCAACTTTTTCAAGGTAAGACTCAATAAATTCTAGTGTAACCTGGCGTTTAAAGTTAGTACGTGGCATAAGGGATTGTGAATTTATGTCAACTTCTTTCCATTGTTTTGGGAAGATATGTAGCGGTAGGTTTTCAGTAAATGTGGTTCTAGCCATAGTTTCGTGAATATTTCCAGTTTATCTAGTGATCTTTGTTGGATTATAATATTTGTTGTAAGTGTCTAAAAGTGAGCTGGGTAAAATATTATTTGACCAATCATGCATGAATAGATAACATTTAATTCTGTATATGTCCTTTATTTTTAGAATCTTACTAAGTTTAAAAAGCGGGTCTGTGTGGCTATTGTATCTTGAATTATGGATAGTTCGGATAGCTTTTTTCTGTAGTACGATCAGTTTATTGATGGTTTTTGCATTGCCCCAAATTTCAATACCATACATTATATGACTTTGAATAAGAGAATGATATAACATGTGCATACTTTTTTGTGAAAGGATATTTTTTACACCATTAATAGCATATAGTGCTCGAGATATTCTTGTTGAGATAACTAATACATGGTGTTTAAATGTTCATCAATGTGAATTCCAAGGAATTTGAATGTAGTTTCTCGACAATTATTGCCGATTCTTTCTATTTGATTCCCATTTATTATAAGATGGTGATTATTGGAATTATGTTTATGTAGTCTGATCTAAAGTTGAATGTGTTACTGCTGATGTCACACGCATGAGGACAGTTTACTATCGTGTGTACTATTGTTATTTTCTAGACTGTGTGAATGAGATTCAACTGTGTTTCTATGTATTTGTACTTCCATTACAGCAGCTGTTCTTGTTTCTTTTCAGCTTGGAAGCACTTTTAATAAACGCTCAATAAGGTTGACTGTTGTCACATCTGTCTCCTCTACCACTCCCGAAAGAATCTGACCCTTCTGATGCCTCCTGTCTAGGACCCCCTGAAGCATCTGACATGATAAACTGAAGAGAGCCCTTTTCCAAATGGTCTATAGTACTCATAGTAGAGGCTCTTACATACTCCTGTGTGAATTTTGTGAAGAAATATAGCAACTATGCTGTTGATGTTGGCTGATATCTCAGGCATCAGAAAATGAAAGTGTAAATAACACTGTAGCTCAACTTGGAAAGGGAATAATTTCATGTGTTATAGTCAATGGAGTGATTACGAATGTGGAAAGTTAAAAGGCCTAGTTATACAAAGAGTTAAATCCAAGATGGCCACTGACAGCCAGGTTTTTTTGCCGAATGACCCCAAAAAGACTCGTTCCCATTTACATATAATTGTTAACATCCATCACAAATTTCATGATGATCCGACAAAAGATACGACCTGTAGCCTGTGTCAAAGGATTTAGTCATGTAAAGAGTAACATCCAAGATGACTGCTGGTGGCCATGTTTTTTGACCGAATGACCCCAAAATTACTCGTTCCCATCTACATGTCAATATTAACATCCACATATTAAATTTCATGATGATCAGACGAACAGTACGACCTGTAGCCCGTGCTAATGGATTGAATTTTGAAATACAAGATGGCCACTGGCAGCCATGTTTTTTTGCCCAAAATGACTCGTTCCCATCTACATGTCATTGTCAACATCCGTGACAAATTTCATGATGATCCGACTAAAGGGTATGACCTGTAGACCGTGCCAAAGGATTTACTCATGCAAAGAGTAAAATCCAAGATGGCTGCTGGCGGCCATGTTTTTAACCGAATGATCCCAAAATGACTCGTTCCCATCTACATCTCAATATTAACATCCATGAAAAATTTCATGATGATAAGACCAACAGTATGGCCTGTAGCCCGTGCTAATGGATTGAATTTTGAAATCCAAGATGGCCACTGGCAGCCATGTTTTTTGGTCGAATGCCCCCAAAATGACTCGTTCCCATCTACATGTCAATGTCAACAGCTATGACAAATTTCATAATGATCCGACCAAAGGTACGACCTGTAGCCCGTGCTAAAGGATTTAGACATGCAAAGAGTAAAATCCAAGATGGCTGCTGGCGGCCATGTTTTTTAGCCGAACGACCCCAAAATGACTCGTTCCCATCTACATCACAATATTAACATTCATGAAAAATTTCATGATGATCAGACAAAAAGTATGGCCTGTAGCCCGTGCTAATGGATTGAATTTTGAAATCAAAGATGGCCACTGGCGGCCATGTTTTTTGGCCGATTGACCCCAAAATGACTCGTTCCCATCTACATGTCAATGTCAACAGCTATGACAAATTTCATAATGATCCGACCAAAGGTACGACCTGTAGCCCGTGCTAAAGGAAATTGTTGACGAATCACACACGCATACGCGCACACACACACGGACGACGGATACCAAGCCATGGCAATAGCTCAAACTTTACAAAGTAAAGTTGAGCTAATAATTGTTAGACACCCACCTGGGGATTTATGTCATCATCAAGATGGCTGCCGTGCAAATTTTCAGAGTAGGTACTGAGTCAGTTTGATTAATAGCCAGCATTAAAATTTCAGATAGAAAATTTAATATCTCTCTACTGTTGTGATACTAATACATCATACTTCCCCTTGAGAGAAAAAGTGTCCACCATAAACCAAGAGAGCCAGCAAAATGGTGACCAAAATTTTAAAACTAATAATAATTTTTCATATTTTGCTCTCAAATCATTATTAACGAATATTTGAAATTGGTGGCTGATTGCGACCTAAATTTGAATAAATTCTATTATCAAACCATTTTGACAACATAATATGTCCTACTTCTGCTCTTAAAGCTGCCAACTATCTTTAATGAAAGAGTCAATGACACTGTAGCTCAACTTGGAAAAGAGTTAATATTTTATTGAGCAATGAATAGAATGATAAAGAAGGAAAGTAAACTAGAGGTCACTCCGAAGATCCATATGAAGTTTGGTGATGATCGGAAGAGGGATGTGGTCAAATGATTTAGTCATGCAAATATTAAAAGATTAAAATCCAAGATGGCAACCGGCAGCCATGTTTTTCATCGAAAATTGTTCAAATTTGATAGCTCCCATCTAGAGGTGATTCTAAACATGCCTGTAAATTTTCAAATCAATACACCAATAAGTGCGGGGTGCAGGGTGTGCCAATGGATTCAAGTTTTAAATCCAAAATAGCAGCTGGCAGCCATTGTTTTTAAAAAAAATTGGGTCAAAATATGAGGCTCCCATCTAGAGGTCACCCTGAAGAACCATATGAAGTTTGCTGATGATTGGATGAGGGATGTGGTCTGTAGGGTGTGTAAAAGGATTTAGACATGCAAAGAGTAAAATCTAAAATGGCTGCCGGCAGTCATGTTTTTCATCGAAAATCGTCACATTTGATAGCTCCCATCTACAGGTGATCACAATCGTGCCTGCAAAATTTAAAAATAACACAGCCATAAATATGGGCTGTAGGGTGTGCCGATGGATTAAAATTTGAAATCCAAGATGGCTGCTGGTGGCCATGTTTTTTGTAACAAATTTTGGTCATAATAGGTGGCTCCCATCTAGAGGTCACCGCGAAGATCCATATGAAGTTTGGTGACGATCGGATGAGAGATGTGGCCTGTAGAGTGTACCGAAGGATTTTAATACCGGTAGTCATGCAAAGAGTAAATTCCAAATTAGCAGCTGGCAGCCATGTTTTTCAACAAATTTTGGTCAAAATAGGAGGCTCCCATCTAGAGGTCAAACTGAAGAACCATATGAAGTTTGCTGATGATTGGATGAGGGATGTGGTCTGTAGGGTGTGTAAAAGGATTTAGACATGCAAAGAGTAAAATCAAAGATGGCTGCTGGCAGCCATTGTTTTTCATCGAAAATCGTCACATTTGATAGCTCCCATCTACAGGTGATCCGGTCATAATTTATACGGGCTATAGGGAATACTGACGGATTCAAATTTGAAATCCAAGATGGCTGCTGGCAGCCATGTTTTTGATAGCTCCTATCTATTGGTCACCCTGAAGCTACATATGAAGTTTGGTAAAGATCGGATGAGGGATGCGGCCTGTAGAGCATGCCAAAGGAAATCGTTGACGGGCGTCCAGATGCCAACCCATGGAAATAGCTCAAACTTTGCGTTATAAAGTTGAGCTAAAAATGATTCGGTCATAAATACAGGCTGTTGGGTGTGCCGATGGATTAAGGCTGTACTGTATTTCCAATTCAATCCAATCCAATCCAAAACAAACAGTCCTGTGTATGTTATACCAGGATATCGTGGTGATAGTTTCAAACTATCACCACAATATCCTGGTATAACATACACAGGACTGTTTGTGCAAAAACATAGTTATTCTATGCTGAATTTTTGTGTATAATCAGGTAACTTGTGTGTTGACAAAGAAGCTAAATTTTTGTGATGAGCAATGAATAAATGATGAAAAAGGAGGGTAAACAATGTGCAGTAAAAGGCTGCTGATGGCCAAGCCTCCCCAAAATGATCCGGTCCTATCTACATGTCAATATTAACATCCGTAACAACTTTCATGATGATCAGACAAACAGTACGGCCTGTAGCCCGTGCTAATGGATTGAATTTTAAAATCCAATATGGCCACTGGCGGCCATGTTTTCTAGCAAAATGACCACAAAATGACTCGTTCCCGTCTACAGGTACATGTCAATGTAAACAGCTATGACAAATTTGATAATGATCCGAACGAAAGTATGACCGGCAACCCGTGGCAAACGATTTAGTCATACAAAGAGTAAAATTCAAGACAGCTACCGGCGACCATGTTTTATGGCAGAATGACCCCAAAATTACTCGTTCCCATCTACTTTGAGTCACGAGAGAATATACATTTACCATTATGACATTAAACAAGATGTATGTGAATATGTGCTAAATGAACACAACCAAATTTAATATGTTACATGTAAAACCGTCAATGGCACCAATGTTTATATAGTTTGCTGAGTACCCTAACATAATCGCTTGCATTAATCGTGTTTTCGTTTATACTTTACATATGTGCAGCATACATGTATTCATAAGATATAGAAGTTTATAGATCATCATGTATCCAACCGCTTGAAGTTATCGTGTATAGACATAGCCCGAGAGAGTATCAAGGCTGGCACCATTTTACAATAGTGTATTTTTAAATTCCTGCAGGACACTTAGCTTGTATCATGCATGTTTTCACTCCGCGGTGGAGAGCGGTTTGTGGTATAATGAATGCGGTTACTCTCAGTCATGAAAAATATAATGTGGTGTATGCCGGTTAACGAACCACAATAACGCGGTGACCTGCGATAATAATACCGCCCAGTACTAATATGTTAAACGCGGCATACTGGTGATGTGACCGCGGTAAGTACCAGACCGCCCATCACCTCATTAATTAGGTCACTTAATAAGAGCATAGCTATACATAGAAAATAATAGATATCAGTTTTCTCAAAATAAAATCCATGAAAACCCCATAGCCCTCAATATTAATCTTCTGACCCCTCGGCCACTTAACCATGACCCTATGAACAAATTATAAACTATGTATTTTGGCAATGCTGCTTACCAAGTATTATGGAATCCACCCAGTGAGACTGCAGAACAAATTTGAATTATTTAAAATAGTTCTATCTGGCCCTAACCCAGCCCTTTAGTTGCCTCCAATCTGAGACCCCCTAAATCCCCTGAAATGAAACCAGAGTAAACAAGCATAGTAAATGGGTGATGCTAAAAATAACTCTCTGTGATAACTCTCATAAGGTTATCTTATAGTTTACAGTGGGAGCACTGGTGGGATGCCTGTCACATATTAATTACATCATTTTACTTTGTTGGCTATATTGTTATTTGTAATACAATTGTGTTTGCCACAGATTGAGTACAAATTTAAAATATTTTCAGATAATTGAACATTTCCAGGGACATATAATAGCACCATATTAACACTCATAAATATATAGGCCTAGGCCTAATTATGAATGCAAGTGTGGACTATATTTAATGTATGGTAATTTGGGCAGTAATCTTGACAACAAGCACAACTACAGACCCTATTATTCCCACGCCCTTTTGTTGCCCCAATTGGAAAGGTCAAGTACGACATTAAGTACTAATTTCCACCGGGGTCAAATAGTTCAAATAGTTTGAACTGCTGAAATTTAATGCTACGATTGGTCAAATGTCCAGGTGACATCAAACGCGATATAGATCAACTGTAGCGCGTACAGATGAAATATATATTTCAAATGGAAAAGGCATGGCAAATCTACATTGACATAGTACCGCTTTATACCCATAGTACCAAATGCGGTTAATGTTTATTCTGTCGATGATCACATATTATATAGTATAATGTTTGGTTGTGGTATAAAGGGTTGTTACCTACTAACATCATTAGCGGAATTATCAGAAGAGTTCCAGTTTCGTTAATAAAACACTTGCCTGGCCATGTGCGTGTTCACGCCTGAATAGTAGTTGATCAATAATTGGTCGGCAGGCATTAGTCGTGATCACACATTGACCACTTGCATGCGTTGCTAACTTAGTGAATGGATGGAAGGATATTAGGATAACACCCTGATTTATTTGGTTATGTTGATAATGGTTCTAACTAAGGTAGATTGGGGTTTGTATGTGAATATTAAAGTTAAGAAGGAAAAAAAAAAAAAACGGGCCATTTTTTCCAACCGGAAACACAAATGTGTTTTTTGCCTTAGCCAAGTGTATGGTGTGTAAACAATCCAATAATAGACAGGTTCAGTTTCACGTTCATGTGACAAGTGTTGCTATTACCAACGAAGGTCATGTGAGTCAAGTGTCATTCAGTTCAGTTTTTTCTGCTTGATGAAACGTACAACAAGTGTATATCCTTTTCTCCATGCTGGTCTATTACCATATCTCAACTACTGGTAGAACACCGACCTGCAGGTGGAATGGCGACAATCATGGAAACAACAGCTTCCTGATCCCATAGCACACCGACCTGCTAGTGGAATGGCGATAATCTCTTCCTGATCCCATAGCACACCGACCTGCTAGTGGAATGGCGATAATCTCATCTATTCAATCCTTGAAGCTGATCTCAGCTTACTATATAATTCTCTCCAGTGTCATGTGATATAGGGGACCATATAAACACCAATCAATGTGAGCAATGTTTTTATGTCCATTTGGACACAAGGTGCATTGGGTGCAATTGCACTGTGGGTTTCGCTCTTTGGAATTTTATGCCATAAAACCTTGACTGCTGGATTAGTATCACCACTACTTCTCATAAAAATAATTCTGGAGAAGTGTGGTGAAGGTATTCCTCCAGAATTTTGTTAGCATTATTCATGGGTAAAATCCTATGGAAAAATTACTGTCACTTTTGTCAGCTGAATATTCACGCTTGAAACAACCATTTCCTGATCCCATAGCACACAGACCTTCTAGGGGAATGGCAAGATTATAATCTAATCAATCTTAGAAGCTGGTATCAACTGAGAGCAAATAAAATTCTCATTTTTAAAGCATGATATAGCTGAAATGGCCTGACCACCACCTGTTGGTAATCATCATCGCACATAAAAATGTCACAATAATAACTTTGTTTGTCATCATACATGTACTTGTCATAATCTCTCATGGAGTTTATCATGATGAAAACAAGACTGCACCTACTCTGCACCCTTACATACCGGTACATTTAATATATAATGAGTTTGCCAGGTATAAAACTGAGATAATAGAGAGCATTATTTGCATTTGATTATCTCGCTATATGAACAATGCATTTCCTTGCGAATTACATATAATCACTGCCTGTGGTTTGTGGACTATTTCATTCTCTCTGACCACTATTTTGGTACAGTCAATGACAAGACGTGCCTTTTCTGTGACTATGTTATATATACATACCCAAGCATCAGCAGCAGGGGGGTCGTCCATATACTGTAAACCAAAATAGTCCTTCTCAACAAGTTCTAGATGGGCGAACACCTTATCCTGTAAAACCTGGGATTTGGCACGTTTCTGAAAAATACATAATCTGTCAAACCTGTGCGGCAAGTTTCCAAAATACATGCATAACAACTCTCTAAAAACTTGAATTTTTTATGAATTCTTAAGGTAAACTTGATACCCAGTAGTCATTCAGCCAATGTACCTCGCTGGTGTAACAGGATATCTCCCCCCTGGATATCTCCCCCCCACCCTGGATATCTCCCCCCCCCCCCCCCCAATGTACGACTAAAAAACGATTTCACTCATTTGATATCGTTTGGTCCTGAAATGGCCAGATTTTTTTTTTTTTTTAATATTTTTTTTCAAATGTCCAGGCTTGGATATTCAGGATATCTCCCCACCCAGCACCTACATGACCAAAAAATCATCTTATGGTTTTATCGCATATTTTGCTTTATATAGTCACGAAACAGCGAGAAATTAGCTTCTTCCGAGAAAAATTTGTTTGTCAGGGTTTGGGGTGAGGGGAAGATGTCCAGGTCAGGATATATTTCCCCCCCCCCCCCCCCCCCCACCCAGCACCTACATGACAAAAAAATGATCTTATGGTTTTATCACTTATTTTGCTTTAGAGAGTCATGAAACAGCGAGAAATTAGCTTCTTCCGAGAAAAATTTGTTTGTCAGTGTTTGAGGTGGGGGGGGGGGGGGAAATGTCCAGGTCAGGATATCTTCCCCCTAACCCCTCACAAGTCTATTATACACAACAAACAATTCAACTTAAGTCAAGCAAAGGTCGAAATTGTCGCTAACTTGTGAACGTCCGTGCGACATCAGAGAAATCGGCAAACCTTGGTGATTTTATACATACCGGTACTGCAAATGAGCAAACCTGTGTAATTCCAAATGAAACTCGGGTGGTTCCTATTATCTCCATTGCAGGGTAATATACCATCCATGCATATAATAGAACATGTTATTGTGCAGACAGTAAGACTAAATATTAATATAAAATAAAGATGACTTCATGTAATTTCCAATATGAATAAATCACAAGTTTGAGCAATCACCATTTAACAACATACTAGTAATCCGGAGTCATGGGTTTATATTATATTATTGATTTATCTGTTAAAAATCGCAGCATCTGCTGTATGTAGGCCTACTACAATTAGTCACATTATAGAAATAGACTATAATATAGGTCGAATACATCCTGTTGGGAGCACATGATTCCCCCCCCCTGCCAAAACCATAGAGGTCATTTATATATAGGTCAGATGTTAATTATCAATATATGTCCTCTTTATTAATATTTAAATATTTATAGCAGCACATGGTGCTCAATTAGCATATTTCACACGTTTTCCAGTTTGCACGGACACAAACATTGACACATAACACTCACTGACAAACGTGTGATATTAATTACATTGTCAAGAGAATTCTCTTGACAATGACACCGCTGTGAGCTTTAATGAAAAAACATTGATGACCTGATACACCTTGTTATCATATTAGAGACTTAGAGTACACATATTCTCAAAATAAGTACCGGTATCCCTTACAAAGCGGTCGTAACCTCAACGCAACGAGGTCGTGGCATTAACGCGTTGAGTGTATGTTAGGACCATGTTGAAGTTTAATGCAGACCGCAGTGAAGTTTAAAGACATATTATGCACTTGTTCGGGTACGTGAAACTGGTAAGTTAGTATTCATGCACCATGCCAACTGGGGGAACGTAGCATTCTACTAACATGGCCAAAAATCTGAAGCAAGTCGACCGTACCACTCCAAAGAAAACATCGTCTGAACTGCACTAAACGTAAATATTTACTTCCAGATTCGGGACGCGACTATCAGCGATAAACTTACGAAAATGATTTCGCCATCGAGAGTCACGGAATTTCATTAATATATAAGATGATGGTGTGTGTTGTCAATTTGGATAAACTATTTGTAAATATAACTACTTTGAGGAAGAGTATTTACTATTTCTAGTTGATCACCCTAATGGAGTGTTTAATATCACTTTAACGCGGACCGCGTTGAAGTTTAACACCTACCACGTTGAAGTTTAACACAGTGCTTGGGAGTCAAAGAGGTTGCGTAATGACAGCGCTGAATTGTGTTAGCCTATTTTGTGGTATCTTTAATTTCGTTTTATTTACATTCACATTTGAATAATTCTGTGTTATTTTCCAACTCCTGGTCTACGTTCAGACGCCGTTCAAAATGATGTTGGAAAAATATCAAAGACGACACAATAAATAAGCCCTTTAAGGGAAATAAGTCATCCTGTTCCCGGTTGATGATATACAAATACTAATGAGGAAGCACTGGAACAACCAGATATGACAGAGAGTGAACAACATATTGGCATTAAATGTGTGCAGTACGCAACAGAGATTTCAAACCAACAGTCCAAATTGGCTATACTGTCAATCAATACAGAAGACAAGCTGGTAGGAGGAGTCATCTTCATCAAATTGCATCACTGTAATATAATATCTTGCCCCAGAAAGCTGCAGAAGCCTTTGACCTAAATATAATAATAACTTCAAAAGCAACATCGCAACATGAGCGTGTGGTCAAACAGAAGTTCACGATGGGGAAGTTATGGTTTTTCATGCAAAGTCAACAGGGCAACGATCTCTGAATAATATTTTAACGAACTTCATGCATGTATATAATTATGCTGACGAAAGGCTAATTAAAGTCAGAGTAATCAAGTCGTGTTTATTTTATAATTATTGTTGGTTTATTTAATATATGGTATCCGTGGTATGAATAACAAGCGTGTGTGAAAATTTTAAAACGACTGGAAAAAAAAATTTCATGTCATTTGTTCGTAAAGTATTTGAACGCTCTTTATTGTTACATGCTATAGAAAACAGTTTTGGCCAACACCGGAACACAATAAAATGAGACAATTACAAAATTTGTACCTACATGACCGAATATGCAAAACTGACTAGAAAGTTATATGCGTGTGCGGTTCCATACATTTGTGTGTTTCAAACCGCGAATCTAACACTAATCTGAGACACATGCAGCTCTGGTCATCGGTTTGCGTATTCTACCCCCACCCCCCCCCAGAATATTAGTTAATACATGAAGAAAGTAGCCTAATGTGTTCTATTTTAATTGACGTGTATTTTTGCGTGGGTGAAAACTTGACAATTATCAGTTTCTACATTGTTTGTAAATTTCCTTTCCGCATATTTCACGTAGCCTGTGACAATGAACACATGCTTGTCACTTGATCATATAAAAGGGCCGGGGATCTCGATGGGATATTTCAAATAACGCATACAATACAGAATAACAACGATGTCAGGATAGGAGTCGGAAACTTTATGTTATACCCTTATATTTTCTAAGTGTACACTTTCATTGTAAGTGTAGTTCAGGTATACACTTATAGTACACTTGTAGCTTTTGTTTTTTTAATTCAGTACACTTGTACCACACTCACTTTTTTCGAAATGTACACTTATTTCGTAAGTGTAGTGTAAGTGTTGTAATAAGTGTACACTTGCTCTACACTTTTGAGACTTTGAAAATCTTTGGGCATGCTGCCCACACTTACAGCTACACTTATGGTACTTTGAAAAGTTCTCTCTACACTTATGACACACTGATTATACTTATACTTTATAAATGTTTTGGGAACACTGCCCCACACTTAAAGGTACACTTATGGAACTTTGGAAAAAGTTATCAACACTTATACCACACTTATCAAACTTTGATATGGATATGTTCAGGAATACTGCTCAGAGCCTCGCACATTTGTACTATATAATTGCCGTCTTATATTAAATATGAACTTTTTCAATTTTGAAATTACCGGTATTTCGTTTTTCTGTTATTTATATTCCGATAGTAATAAATTTTATGAATCTTTTGTGCTAAAATAAAGATATATGAGTATGTATATCTACAATTTATTAACTGCAAAATGTTTGTCATAGAAACAATGAAAATTGGTCGCTATCACGTATATTGAAATTGGCGTATATGAAAGCTTCAATGATTGTGTTTCCAAACACACCTGCAGTCAAAAAATGGCCATTACGAATATAGAAATGTTGTATGATAGTAGTTTGACGACGCAGATCAGAATTAAGTATAATAAAAACCGTTTCTAAACCCGTAATTTTGACGTGCAATACTCCCAAATAGAATTATTTTTATCGGGTTTTTTTTATGGCAAAACTTCGATAGTTGGCGTAATTTCGTGACAATAAAATAATGATGAACAGATAAAAATTGTTTTTAACATTCTCGGAGAAGTACGTATATGTACCTGCTATCTGTTTTTAATTTAACGTAAAATGTATCAAAAATAACAAAGTTTAACTGTATATGCGTGTGATTATCGACCCACTGTAAATCTCCCAAAGTAAATGTTTGCGGCGAGAAAAGCCAAAACAATTCAACAATTTGGCAAAAAGAAGAAAGGAACTAAACACACTAGAGATAGAACAGGTGGTAGGAGGCTGAATTCGGCAAATAATTACGCAAATAGGCGAAGTTTGTTCCCGGTGATCCTACAAATAGTACAATGACACGATGACATTGAGAAATTAAATGTCAACAGTAAAGTCACACTGGATGCATACAGATTATAACCGATAGAAACGTGCGCTAAATTCAGATATACAACATACATTTATTTACAAGTGATAATTCTCAATCGGAGAGTGATGGCTGTCGTCCAGCTGATTCAGTGATTGATCTCTCGCATGTTTCATTGTTGCCCAATGTTGGCAAGACTCGCCAAGACTGGCAAGAGGACTGATCACGGATTCAATTTCAATCATCTTGACGTCTTGTCCAAATGCTTGTGATACCGGACAAAACTAATTTTGGTGATGGGGTAGTCTGGGCACACAGAGCACATTGGAATTTGGATCATCTCAGAAGAAGAAAAAAATGACTTACAGCTTTTTTGGCAAAAAAAAACTGAAATCGGTCTAGTTCAGTCATGAACGTAGTGCGTATCGGAAGCAGCAATCTGCGAATGCGGTCATGTTGACCTAGAATCGGTCATGCCAACGTTTGCAAATTTCTCTCACTCTCTGTGCTAAACTAAACATCCCACAGCAGGCACTGCATGCTTTAAATGGGACATGGTACTGAATATGACATGGACATAATGACATAAGTGGAGTAAAGACTAACAGGAAGAGACAAGCTTGAAGATACTTCAGCTCATTCAAACTTCGCATATCAGCACCAGATTTATGAAATATATTTATTGAGCCAAGGAACCTAATCGATAGATGATTTATATATTAAAACATTATTAATATAATATAATAAAGTATTTTATCAGTCTAAATCATTGTGAATGTGATTCCCTTGATTAATGCATCAATTGCCATCTTTGATAGTGAAATTTAAATATGTGCATGCCCATCTATGATATACACTTATTTTACTAATACATGTACTATACACTTATATAATACACTTGCATCACAATCACCATTGTACACTTACAATACACTTACAACTGAACCCCATTCAGAACTTACACTTATAAAACACTTGCAATTATTATACACTTATATTACACTTGCCAACATACACTTATACCACACTTTAGAATCATACACTTATATGACACTCACCTCATTTACAACATAGTTGGAACGTACACTTACTGTACACTTATGTTACACTTGCACTACACTTACTGCCACTGTTGGACTTGTACACTTGGTTGTAAGTGCACACTTAGAGGAAAAAAATTCCTACACTTATGCAACACTTATTTGACACTTATAACACACTTGGGAAATGTAAGGGTAATACGTAATATCGGTATAAACAAACTAGTTTAATCATATAGATAACATAAAATGTTTAATATAAGGCAAACAAAATAACTTCCAATTTGTTGACCTAAAAACTCCAGGTATAACATAACTACCGGTATCTGAGCCTCGTTCTTGTAATAGAAATGTAATTTAATTATCATATAATTCGGCAGAAATACACATTGTACACAAAACACGTGAATTTACATTGGAACTGAAAGTGAAAATGAAAGTAAGTTTCTGGGATCTTACGTATGATGTAGCTCTGCGTGATTACGTAATGTTACAGAAAATAGGTTGGAATCCAAGGCACCATTCAGTTTTGTTTACGACCACCTACACCATGTTATGTTGTGTTGGTGGTAATCTCGACCACGTTTGTTTGCGTTGACAGTTACACCGATCGCGTTATATTGCATTGACAGTTACCTTGACCGCGTTGAAAATTACAACCACATTGGAGTAATTTTACGACAGCATTGATGGACATTTTTTAACGTGGTCTCAGTCGGTTCCAACGCGGTCAACAGGGAAACTTATTTTGAGAATATGTGTATTATGTAAGCATGCGATTATCACAAATATCAGATAATGTGCATACCCAGTAGCTGTGGCAGTTATTGTGTGGAATCATCTAAGTCGATGACCCAGAAAACAATTGATGTTGAGGTCCTTATCTTTAGCTTAATATGGGAATATTTAAAGCCGTGGTGGGTCGGTATCAGAGCTATTAAGTTTCACAGACGGATTGTCATAGGTAAAACCTCCAAAATCGGAAGAGCACAGATGTCGTAACATCAGGAGTAATTTCATATTCATCATCATTCAGTACTTTCAGCAGTGAGTCAATTAAGACTATTAAATTAATGTTCACACTCTTCATAGCCATGAAGCTGTTGTTCTAGAAGAGACAATAGATTTAATAACATGACTTATGATTACAAATGACAATGTCTGGGCAGGTGCATACCTGTCTGAGGTAAATCTTTGAGATGAGTAGTGATGAAACGATTATAAAATTAGTCGATCCCAAAATCTGATAGTCTGTTAATTGGGAAAAACACTACCTATATGTGTCGAGTGTAATATTAGAATAAATGATGCAACAAAATAGCTTCAAAATATACGAAACATAATTCGCGACAAGGTAAGCTGGTCAAGTCAACTCAGTAATTTAATAGCGTGTAATAAACCCTCCCCGATATAAGCTGCCTATTCGGAGAGACAATAGAACACATCCGATATCTCGTTAGCGTTACTTACAAACGAGACTTGCCTATAATACTTCCTTGTTATCGGCGATATTTTATTTAAAAAATAAAATGTCATTATTACCTGCATTTCCCCAAACTGTGAGATTATATGGAGGTTGTTGGAACGCGGGGTTTATTAAAGGCATAACATTGGGAGACTCACAGACAAAATGAGAGATTATACAGGTCTCGTGTTTGCCCGTTTGAATGTTCTGAGAAAAAAAGTTTGATACTCAAATTTGCAATGCCACAAGGCCAGTTTTATGTACATATTTTTTTTTGGAACATGAGCATATTTGGGCTGCCTCCAACAAAAATTTCCGGATTGCCATTTTGAAAACTTAACAGGTCTGGTCGGTATTATTTGACTAGGTATACCATGTGAACACCATACAATTAAACCAGCTTCTGCAGTTGCATGTGGCAATGGTCCTTATAATATTCGACAATGAAACACGCTGGTATTCAAGTTGGATTGAATGTATGACATACATGCATATATATAGACAATCGCAGTTAGAAATTGGAAGGCTGTTGGACCTATTTGCTCATAATATAGATTCTTCAGCGACAAGTGGCAAGGCATATAGTAAACTTACATGTACATGTACACATAGTATCCATTTATAGTGATTTTACAGTTTATTGGTTTTCTTTCGGTTTTATTTCAAAACCAAAATAAAATGAATATATTGTATAAAACCTATCCCTTTCAGTTTCAATTAACTGATACCTCTGGTTATTTTCCCCCAAGACGTGATTAGTGCATGCTTTTGACAGCTGATATTTGCCACCACAAGCAGTTTCAATTTAGAACATTTGGGTGTCACATGGAAATCACTGGAAAATGGGTCGAAATATTCAAATATTATGTAATATATTATGCCTATACAGGTAGTCAGTGTAAAACCATAACCGAAACCAAAATCTGGGTTTTCTGGTGTCGCTCACAAGACTGTAAAGATGGAGAAGGCATTGACTCTGAAGACTGCAATAGTAGAGAGTTCAGACAACGTAACGTCATACGTCACGTAATCGGCGAATACCGGAAAAATTACGAAAATGTTGCTTTTAAAATTAAATTTCCTTGGAAAAAATATAATTTTACATAAAAACTGAAGAAATATTCTGAACCTTCATAATAAAAACGGTGTATTGAACTATTTCTCTCCAATATTAGACACACATATCCATTATTTTAATGACGTCCATTACTCCGCTCAACAGAAAACATGCTAATTTTAGCGGTTTTTGTGGACCGTTTTTTCGTAAAAACATCACATGCGTGTTGAATTTGGCATGAATTCCGATCGATTTCCGCTCCGATTGACCTTCCCAAATATAGAAACATATTTTGGGGAAGTTAATTTTACGAGTGCCGTTTCTGGAGTCCCATCCCACAGTTCGAATGATCAATAAAAGTTCGAAAACAAGTTCAAAAACACTACAAACTATCTTGAAAATAAAAATTCGGCACCCGGAATATGAATATTGAGTGGATTTCCTATCTAAAGGGGTAATCATCTTATTTCTTTCCGTAAATGGTAAGTCAATCGGCCAGCCATTTCTATGCACCCATTCTCCCATTTCGTGGCATTTCCCCAAACACGATGGCTGAAGACGCGAAATACAATGCTCGCAACGTCGCAATTTGTCAAAATTAAGACGTAATTTTCATGGTAATTTTATTTTCTAAGAGCACGGTTATTTAACATTAATCAAATATCGAATTGGAAATTCAAACGTCGAAATATAAAAGAATGCCCCAGTAGGGGGGTGTAGTTGGTTGGTGTAACACAAGAAGGTGCCATGTACATATACATGGATCAGGGACGTGGCTAGAGGGTCTCCGTTGGGGGGTGGGGGGGGTGTCCACCTAGGGAAATTCCAAATGCACCCCCCCCCCTTAAATCAGACCAATATGAGAACATTCAGATATTTTAACCTAACATCTAGTGGTCTAATTCCAGACAAATGCACATGGCTACGGGCAAGACACCAGGACACACCGGGCTGACCATGGTTTTTCGGCCTGGTGTGAGAAAATTTTGATAATCGTAAATCCTAGCATATTGACTGGCCTCAACTGAAGCTTTCCAATAGCGTTTGAAATTTCAATCCTCGTACTCCCCCCTCAGGTTGGAACATTCTCCAACTGATGACCATTTCAGTCCACAAGTTTGACCAAATGTAGTAATCTGAAATCTGAACAAGAAAATCGCAAAATCCTAGCATCTAGACTATCTCAATTAAGCCTTCCTAGAGTTGGAAATTTCAAACCTGACACCCTCACTTAGGTTGGAAAATTTCCAACTGATGACAATTCCAATGACAATGTTGACCAAATGTATGACAATATTGTTTTCTTAAATTAACTAGCAGTTTTTAACTGGCCACGGGGGAGGGACCAGGACACAAGCTTTCCAAGTGTTGGAAATTTCCAACCTGTCACCTAGCTACCCTAAGGTTGGAAAATTTCCAACTGATGATCATTTCAGTCCAAAATTTTTAACACAAATAGGAAAATATGCAAATATTGGTCCAAAAACAATTAATTCCCCCCAATAAATTGTTTTAAAATCAAACTACAAGATCAAACTACAAGAACATTTTCAACCTAGTGTTGGTGTGAAATTTCCAACTAATGTTTTGGCAGGTATGAAATTTCCAACTGTTGAAAATTTTGACCAAAGTTGGGGGGGTGAGACACCCCCCCCCCCCCAAACCCCCCTGTCGCCACGTCTCTGACAGGGATGTGGGTATAAGGGGGGGTGGTGGGAATCCAGAGATAATTCCCAGGACACCTGTTTCTCGCAGAGGATAATTATATTACAAATATGACATAATATTTTTTATTTCAATTGAATATGAACATGCAGATATAGGCTCTATTCAGATTTGATATTTACATACCGGTACTATATTCTTGAATTGCATTTAAAAGTTAAATTTTTATTCAATCAATACTGTCCACTGTGAAATTGTGGAAATTTGGGCTTCTCGAGTTTGGGTACTGATCAAAACAGCCCTGGATATTTTCTGGGTGGGGTCCCAATGTTGGCAAAATTGTTGAATGTTGGAAATATCTCAAGTTGTCTGACTCAGACCAAATATATGTTGAAATTGTTCAGATACATACATATTTGTGATTTTTACAACCACTATGTATTAACTATTTATTTTTCAACGTTTTCCTTGTTTGAGTAAATGGCCATAAGTTGGAAATTTCCAGCTCTTTAGGGGGTGTTAGTTTAGGAAATTCCAACAATTGGACAGCTTGAGTAAAAGTTGGAAATTTCAACTCGATTTGGGGGGGGGGGGGGGTGCAAATGTAATTTACAGGATTTTTTTTCTTTTTCAAGTATACTCAGGGTAGGGCAGAAATTTCCAAGTTGCATGGACACTCCCTTCCCTCGATGGAGACCATGTAGCCACATTACTGTTCATATATTATATACTAGCAGGTTAGCCCGCCACTGGCGTGTTCGTCTCATGGCTTTGTTCGAAAAAGCAATGGCAACAGCTTCCGAGACACGTGTGCTGCACCTAGGTGTAAAATTTCGTCGAAATCCGCCAGTTTTAAGCCGATTGCCATGGCAATCGCCGTAGGCTTCAATATTCGCCACGGCAATTGACTGCCGTGGGCCACGGACTCCCGTAACAGTTGATAACATGTTCACATTCGGCGGATCGGGCACTGCGGTCAGTCAAAAAACATAACGCGCACGCTATAACTCCAGTATCACTAACGTACGCGGCATCGGAAGGGTCAGGTTAACTTCCGCCTGGATCCACGTGGCGTGACGTAATTCACAACCACGTGTATTTACCTCGAAAGCGTCAAAAGTGTTAAAATTGAGCGACCGCGACACACACAATGGCCCGATAATGGGCACGCATTCCCTGGAATTTCCCAGAAGATATTCATGGGGAGGTCGTGACCAATTTTGAAATTTGCTGGTCGCATTCGCCTGTAGGTCTGAGGAATTCAGATTATTCTCGGCTAGATATTGTTACCAACATGACATATTTAAATTAATCCCGCCGTCCACCCCCATCACCAACACGACGTTATTTTGGTACCATGTGTTGCGTTCTAAAAATAGGTCGATTGCAGTGGATTCGTAGAGATGACGAAATATGAGTGCGACAGAGAATATTGTTTGATCGAAAGCATTTGAATTAATACGTCACAAGACTCGCCTTGATGCTGGCTAATATATATTTGTCCCTGCTAGGTGTTGGGAATGTGAATTAAAATTGCCGCGGGGATACTGTGGGGGTCTAATTTTGCCACGGCAATACACAAAATCTCCCCCATTCCTAGAAGCGAGTTCCAGATAACGTAAACAAAACCATATGCGAAAGCCGAAGGGAATATTATAATAAAAGAGCGTTAACCGGTTAGCGAACCCAAATATGGAAGATCTTTATCAATTATGATATGAACGCTCTTTAACTATCAACGCGATTAACCCCCGCAGTGCCGTTTTTTTGTGACTGAGAGTGGAGAACGGGTGCTCTGAGCTTCTCCAAAACGCCGCGACGACCATTCCCGTGAGATTTTATCCTTAGATGGGAAGTTTGGTCTCGATCGGTGCAGCCGTTTTCGATTCTATAAAGTACACACATATATATTTATATACGTAGTTCTCAAAATATATAGGAGACTAGCAGGTTAGCCCGCCACCGGCGGCTTGTCCGAAACATGACATTTTTATATATATTTTTTTAATTTTTAGCTCCACGCGTTTCAATAAGAAAAATTTGTACCCGGTAGCTCCACCAGTTTCCGAGATCTGGTCTGCGCATGAAAGTTTGTACCCGGCGCAAGATACATTCACGTGCCAATTTCAAGTCGATAGCTCCACCCGTTTCCGAGATCTCGTCTTCGCATGCGCTGCACGGGCGTCGCACGGGCTCGGCGACCCGATAAAATTTGTACCCGGCGCAAGATACATTCACATAGCAAATTTCAAGTCGATAGCTCCACCCGTTTCCGAGATCTCGCTGCGCATGCGCTGCACGGGCGTCACACGGGCTCGGCGACCCGATAAAATTTATACCCGGCGCAAGATACATTCACATAGCAAATTTCAAGTCGATAGCTCCACCCGTTTCCGAGATCTCGTCTGCGCATGCGCTGCACGGGCGTCGCACGGGCTCGCCAATACGACAACGACCACCGCCTGGTCAAACTACACACAAGTATCAAGTTTCGTCCCGATCGGTCGAGAATCGTAGATTTGTATGAAGTACAACACACACACAAACATAAATATATAAGAGAGATATGTAAATTAGATAGATTGTATCAAAATATATAGGAGATATATGTAAATGATCTACACACCATTACTGGTGTTTGTCAAAGTTTAGTGGGGTATATCAATACTCATTCACGATCATATCATTGAGGTCCGGAGGGTGTGGGCTATCTCTCGAATACAAGGAGTTCTCAAAATATATAGAAGAGACTAGCAGGTTAGCCCGCCACTGTTAAATTTTTTAAATTAATTTTTTAATTTAATTTTTTGTTTTTCAATGAGTTAATATTAATTTTTTGTTTATAACATGAGTTAATAAAGCATTTTTTAATTTACTGGATAATTGAATTAATTTTTTTGATTAATTTTTTAATTTAATTTTTGGTTTTTCAATATTTTACCCGATTTGACCTTGAATTGATCATTTTCAAGGTCAAGTCAGGGTCACAATTGAACCCGTCCATGACACTTCCCGTAGGTAGCAAGTTTGAGCTCAATCGGTTCGAGTCTATAAAGGACACACACATATATATAATTTGTGGGTACCCATTTCAAGGTGAAGAAGACATAAGAATCATACAACACGCAGTACCCGTCCCTAAAAGAGGTATGATTTAAGGTACATCGGGCGGAAAAACTGACCCGATGAAAATTTCCCCCCTTCCTAGGAACGACAGATATAAGAATCACAGTCACACATGTTTTGTTTTCCGATGAGTTAATTCTGCCTTTTAAATCTAAATATTTAATGCATTTCGCGTTTTGCGTCCGTAGTTTCGTAGGCACATGCGAGCGTTTAGCAACGCCGATGACAATAAAGAGCGTTAACGGGTTAACAACTCCAAATATGGTCAATATAAAGATCATGCCTGCATTGAGCTCAATCGGTTCGAGTCTATAAAGGACACACTCATATATATGACACTTCCCGTAGGTAGCAAGTTTGAGCTCAATCGGCATTCCCTGGAATTTCCCAGTCACCAACGCGGCATAATTTTGGTACATATATAGAGACCAATTGTCCATTGGCTGTCATGTGTAGTAAAGATGTCTCATAAGCCGACATTGCCGTGGGGATGCCCGTTCCTACACGCGTTTTCGATTCTATGAAGTACCCAAGATTGGCAGATTCCAGTAGCTTTATAACGGTATATCTGGGGAGAAATCTGATGCTATATTCGTGATTATCTGGGATGATTTCGGTATATACTGTAAAAACAAAGCGCGCCATCCGTGCTCGCAGGGAATAAATTTCGAGCGATAACGTTTGCGTAAATACGAAATTGTGAGTGTTGGTTTGTAACCGGGATTTCTGAGAAGCATTATGCCTATAACTACCCCCCCCCCTAAGCCCTGACCTAAGTGTCATACATACTATAACAATGATGTTGTAAGAGCTCCAATAAATCTGCCCGCATAGGCAAGCACTCAATGCTCCCGTATAACTATGCAGATGCTAATAACGTTGAATGGGAAACAGACGCTCTTTATAGAGATGCGTCAAAAACAAACGCTCATTAAATAATCACTTGATTAACCCACGCCGTGCCTTTGCAGTGATTTGAGATTGGAGAACGGGTGCTCTGAGCTTCTCTAAACCGCGACCACAGTCGTGTCGGTGGGATTTGACACTTACATAGGAAGTTTGAGCTCAATATGTACACGCGTTTTGGATTCTATGAAGTACCCACACACATATATACATATATACATATATATATACGAAGTCTCAAAATATATAGTATAGACTAGCAGGTTAGCCCGCCGCATTCGTCCCATGGCTTTGGTCGAAAAAGCAATTGCAACAGGTTCCGAGACACTTGTGCTGCATTTGTACCAAATTTCGTCGAAATCAGCAAGTTTTACCCGATTTGACCTTGAATTGACAATTTTGTAGGTCAAGGTATAAAAGGTCGTGGTCATGATTTGACCCGTCCAAAACACTCCCCGGACAAAAGTACAGAAATCCGCCAGTTTTACCCAATTTGACCTTGAATTGACCAGTTTGAAGGTCAATGTCACATCGGGGTCACGATTTGACCTGTCCGTGACCACTGGGGCTCAACGATTCCTCGAGGATCGGATCTAACAGATTTTTACTCCGGCCCCAATTTTATCGGCTCCGACCCCATTCCGACTTTTTAAATTTTCCAGAAGTTTTTAACCCGCAAAAGAAGAAGAAAATGACAGAAAGGTGAGTTATAACGTGTATACTTCAATGTATCTTGGTTCAGGATATGACACACCGACACAATCAATGACAATGACCCGAAACAAAGGTGTAAATGGTTGTTTGACTTCAAACTCGAGCACGTGCCTTTTTTGTCTGCATTTCCCATTGATAATTTAACGTGCATCTCCCGACTTGTTATTAACCTTTGTATATGTCAAATCGCACAGAATGGGTTCTGAATGAATTTAGTGTTTATCACATATCAAAATAAGCCCATAATTTTAGTTATTGACCCAGTAATAACGATGTATAAGAAATATGACGAAAAATACTCCGACTCATCGGTGATTTGGTGGTTCGGATCAGGATCTAACAGGTTTCAAATACTCCGACCCTTACATGATCACCAGATACGTTCGCACTATGTTTACGATCCCAATGCCACAGTGCAGTATAATTATGACTATACGCAATAGCATACGTGATCTTATATAACCTGTTGTCAAAATTCTCGGGAAAATGTGTGCATATATGGGCCTACATACCAATTGATATGTCATCAACATAAATATAGAAGTCAATTTGGGGGGTCCAACAAAAGCAATGACCAATACATTTATACTTTCAGAATATATCCAGGCGTTACGGGATCTCTAATAACTTTCGAGGATTCCTTGCTTTTGTTGGACTTGTCCGTGTCATTGGATGCGGCTTAACGTGAAGAAATTGAGACTGACATTTCTTCAAACCCGGTCCCGATTGCTGCCTCTACCCCAGTTACCAAACAAAGTGGAATGCACCAGTGTGGAATTTGTACCTATTCCACAAAATATAAGTCGAACTACACACGCCAGTTAAAGCGTCACGAAGAACCATCCGAATCAGTGTGTGTATCAGGAGATTCTGAAGCGTCCGTAAAGTTGTGCCACATGTGTTCCCGCACATTCAATACAACCACCGGCTTGCGTCTGCATGTCCAGGTTACAGGACACCAATTATTCTCCATAGGCGACAGTGTTAACGTCCAGGGCTATTCTCGATTCCTTGTGAATTCAGGAACTTTCTAACGTAGTCAATTTTGAAGAATGGCTCTTCGGACCCAATTTGACCCCAAAAAATTAATAGATACGTGTGGGTTTTCCACCTTTAAATTTAACGCTTTTGATACTGCCCTAATTTCGCAGAAAAATTCATCACCAAATTTTCAAACATAACCCCATTAAATGCCAGGTTAATTATTTCACCCACTCTGTATCAATATTCATCTAGGTATAATATTTCCATGGTGGCTTTGATTTTTTCTTGTTTTTGCATTAATTTTATCCCAATCATAATCAACCATTCAGCTGCCAGATGTGATTTTATGCTGACTTGAGTGTGGGTGACAGCACACCAAGGGGGATAATTTTTTATAATTGGTGTACTATAACCTCCAGATGAAGCACGAGCCGGCAACCACACAGAAGTATAAGTGCAATCAATGTGGAATGGCGATGTACGGGAAGCAGGATTTGGATTCGCACCTAAATACACACGCCGGTCTTAAACCATCTGTCTATATTATTAGGTAAATGCAGTCTTATTTGGGCATGTCTACTACCCCACAGAAGATAGGCAAGTCTTCGTTAATCACCACCTATGATAGCATGAATGGCACGCATATGTACAATGGTATCATTAGATATCCTTAGATTATGTGGTTAATAGGCCAGCCACAAAAATGTCAGATCTTCCAAGTTATGAACACACTATCTTAAAGATAAATGTGATCAAAAACACAATTTATAGTGTCAGGTATTCTAGCGACCAGAAAATGGATTATTTTAAATGAAAACGAAAAGAATCTGACACCCATGGCCAATGAGAAATTTCAACAATTTCCAGAAAAAGAATTGACTAATGTGTGTTAGAGTCGGAGCCGATCAATTTCTACAGATTGGGGTCGGAATATATCAAAATTAGGGTCGGAGCCGATGTTATACTTTTAAAATTAGTGTTTAAAACAAAAACTCACGACTAATTAAATTCATTTTTGTTTCAATATGCACTCGAAAAGTAATAACACGTTATGCATAGGACTTTATTGGCATACATATTTATACCCATTCAACAATATGACTTGAACCTCGGTGCTATGTTTTTCCCCATCGATTTTGACTGATCTCAGCGTAATTAAGGCGCATAAATGGCATAGATCTTTGCCAGACGTCATATACAGGTTCTTCGGGTTACTACATTCGAATTTCACTAAAAATATGCCAGGCCAATATGCAATATAGTGCTCATACTTACCATATTCAGAGATTTGATACCATTTTGGCATTAAAATCTTGTTTGAGTCGGAATCGAAGTCCTGTTAGATCCGATTTTGAACCTGTTAGATCCGATCCTCGAGGAATCGTTGAGCCCCAGTGGTGACACTTTCGGGACAAATGTACCCATAGGTAGCAAGTTTGGGCTCAATCGGTTGACCCGTCCCGAGTTGACTTCGAAAATAATAACCCTCGGGCCCAATATGAAGCAGCTTAGAAAACACAAAGAACAGCTGAGCCCCAAAATTTATTAACACATGATTTCGCATTCAAACGATTTATGTCGATAAAACTCTTATTTTTCAAAATTTCAAGCTGAGACTTCGTGTGACTGCGTGTAATACTTATATATTCTTAAAATGACACAGTCCAACACGTAATAATATTTTAGATGGAAGAAATTAAATTTTTTCGATGCTAAATTTTAACATAGGATTTCCCATTAAAATCTATTTATGTCGATAAAACTCTTATTTTTCAAACTTTTAAGCTGAGACTTGGTGTGTATGCGTATAATACTTACATATTCTTAAAATGACAGAGTCCAGCACGTAATTATGTTTTTGATAAAAGAAATTCGAGCGATAACGTTACGTATTCGATTGTATGAAGTACCCACACACATATATACACACATATATATATACGGAAGTCTCAAAATATATAGGAGACTAGCAGGTTAGCCCGCCACTGGCGGCGTTGGTCCGAAACATGACATTTTTTTCGCTTTTCAATGAGTTAATTGTGCTTTTTTAAGAGAAATTATGGTACCCGTCCCTAAAAGAGGTATGATTTAAGGTACATCGGGCGGAAAAAACTGACCCAATGTTTCCCCCGTTCCTAGGAACGACAGACATAAGAATGACCCAACACGCATTTTTTAATGAGTTAATTCTGTCTTTTTAATCAAGAGGAATTATGATACCCGTCCCTAAAAGAGGTATGTCAACGATGTCGTTGTTGTTGGCATTCATGGTTTCGGGTCGTTGTTGTTGGCATTCACGGCTCGGGGGCCACCTGAAAATTCTCACATTGCCGTAAAGAGAAAATAGGATTGCGTGTATTTAGTAATTTTAACTAATTATTTTCTCGCCAACAATGTCGTTGTTGTTGGCATTTACGGCTTGGGGGCTATTTTCTCGCCAACAATGTCGTTGTTGTTGGCATTCACGGCTTGGGGCAGTGGAAGTCCCATCAGATTCGGGACGTATCACAGTGCCTCGTATTTACTTAAATTTCAGCAGCCATATAAGCTGCGTGAGTTAGCACGAATTGAGGGGTGTAAGTTTATACTTTAAAATCTGAATTAATCGGAAATAGACTAAGATTTTCAGCTGTAACAAAAAATGTATATATCAGAAAATGTAAATTCTATATTTTGTGAGGTATTAGCAAGTTTTGGCTCAACGGGTTTAGCAGTTTGAAGTGAATATGGATATAAAAATATACATATACAGATATAAAAAATTAAGAGTTACGCCTCTTGGATCACGAGCGAATCGATAGCGAAACCCATTTATCCAAACGAAGGTCGCACTTTAAGGGTGAAGGAGTGCTCAGAGCTTGTCCAAATTGCGACGTCGACGATCCCCGTGTGTTTTTACACTTATATACGAAATTTGAGCTCGATCCGCGCAGCCGTTTTCCATTCTATGAAGTACCCACATACACACATATATATATACACACATATATATATATATATATACATAGTTCTCAAAATATATAGTAGATATACATAATAGATAGGACCTAATAGAAATTAATTATAAATTTAAATTATGATTGAATTTTAAGAAACCGGTATAAAGTGGGTAAATAGAGAATGATGCCCCCCCCCCATTATGGTTTTCCATTCTAGAATAATTCATCTTTGTTTATTTGGAAATGTTTTTTTTTGTCCGTCCGAAGTGATATCTCCACCACCAGTTGTCAGATCTGAATGAAATTTGTTATGGATGTGCACTACTATGAAGACATTCAATGTACTCTTCAATCGTTTTGTTTGTGTTTCCGTTCCAGGGTTATTCATCTTTGTTTATCTGGAAATGTTTTTTTGTCCATCGAAGCAGATATCTCAACCACCTGTTGACAGATCTGAATGAAATTTGGTATGGATGTTCTCTATTATGAGGGCATGCAATGGAACGTCCAAATGTTTTATTTTGGGTTTTTCATTCTGGAGTTGTTTATCTGGAAATGTTGTTTTTTTCCATCGAAGCAGATATCTCCACTACGGTACCGGTTATCGGATCTAAATGAGATTTGGTATGGATACATGTACTATGGATGTTCTCTACTATGAGGACATTCAATGGAGTGTCCAATTGTTTTATTTGGGTTTTTCATTCTGGAGTTATTCATCTTTGTTTATCTGAAAATGTAGTTTTTTCATCCATCTGCCCGAGTTTTGGTTTTTATGTATGCCCACACAGGCCACACTAGGCAGTATAATGTGTATGTTACATGGGGTATGTACCGGGCGACAGCCCAGCTCATGTTAATGGAGACTTGAAGTTTCATGGATACATGGCTCTGGAGGCATTGATAACATTTGTGACATTATTATCTGATAGTTTACATGCCCCTTTCTGAATTCTATCTTCATATACCTTTAATTTGATACTTCACATGACAGGGGTTACATGGTTATTTCCTTCCAAAACTTCAGAATATTCGAAAGACAGACTAAATATTATGCTAATTGGCTACTAATTAATTCAATAATTTGCTAAGTAATATTCAATAACAGTTAACTAAAATATTATGGTAGAAATGTCTCATCATTTGGGTGAAAATTATTTCCACAATTTAAACAAAATAATCATGCCTATATTGTGAGATTAACTATGCTCCATCTGCGGTAAAACCAAAGAAATTACTAATTTGCATAATAATGAGCATCATTATATGCTAATTAACCTAATTAGTATGCATAACTCATTAGATATTCAAGTTTTTGTACTTAATATCAAGCATATACAAAGAACATCAACTATGTTAAGTTTCGTTGCTCTACCTTAAAAAATATCCAAATTACAATTAATAAACTGAATTTTAAAGGGAAATAGCCTCCAAAAAGTGGTGCCATTATCCAGGTCAAACCACCTTGAAACCCATACAAATGTACATTGTCCAATGGCATGATTTTCACCAAAATGCGGCAATTTTTTGACACATTATTGATCACACACCAAGTAATACTTCTCCTTTTGTCAAACTTTTGGTACCGAAATGATCAGAAATGTACCCTCTTTTCCATGAAATATAATTCAATAAACAACATTACTATGACTGAACTCTCTAGCAATAGTCAGTATTTATCAAATCACTTTAAAACAAGGAGTTCTAAACAGGGAACAGGTAGAGAGTCTTCGATGAACGGTGGGAGGGGATATGGGGTGTCCACATTGAAATTTCTAACTGCACACCCCTCCCACTCCCCCTTTTAACGCGCCACATTACAATTCTTCACCATGACGTTGCAAAATCAGAACAAAAGCAAAAAAACTATGTTGAATCTGATTAAGTGTCGACATTTTCCCCATAATGTGCAAATATGTTTTCAATCTTTCCGATATTGATACCCTGTTAACTAGTTATCTATTGTCTGTTAACCTCTGAAAATATGTCTATTTTTTTTTGGTAGGGTACCCTATGAAACATAGGAAAAATATATATTTTTCACCTGTTTCGGCTCAGCACCCTCTGAACTAGAGCAATTTTCCCATAAGAAAATGATGAATGCACAAATTCCCCTGATGTGTGATGGTCACCCCCCCCCCCCCCAGCACTGCCTAGACTGTCTATACTAAATGGATTTTCCGACTCAGTTAAAAAAGCATACATTGGAATTGCCTATTATTGATCTGGAGCGGTTTTCATGAAAAAATAAGCAGACAGATAATACATGTGTAGCAGGAGTAGGGCCCTGCGAATCGATTTGATTCTATTCGATGTGATTCAGAATCGTTCGTCTGATTCGATTTGATTCGAAATCAGTTGTCCTGATTTGAATTTTATCGAATCTGTTCTCTCAGGTGCATTGACAGCATTCCCTTATTGTTTTATAGACAACAGCTAGAGTATACTTATAACATTGATCTTGTGCTAAAAACTTTGCGATACTAGCGAACGCATGAACAGACAGATAACACTGTCGCAAATGATCTATAAATAGACCTCCAAATTATTTAATAATAACTCGTGGCCATATTGGATCCACCAGGTCCGGTTCTGTGGTTTTAGTGCTATAGGTCAAAGTAGCATTCCATATATGGAAGTCATGAATAATTCAAAAGCTCCATATATGGAAATGCTAATAAAAAACTTTGACAGTAGCAAATTAAGGAAGGGTTATCAAGGAGTTCAAAGGTGCTGAAAGAATCTCTGAAACCACGGAACGGAGCTAGATGAATCCAATACGGTCGCGACCCAGTGATCTCGCTTATTCATTATAATCTCAGTAAAGAATGATGTAAACCCAACATGACTCCGGGATTCCAGGAGTTGAATGTCACAAGGGAATTGCAGACAAAAGTCATCAGGAAAACCTCACAAGTATCCATCACATATACAAATATACTGCCATAGGTCAAGGAGTTCAGCATGATACAATTCAAATGTCAGATATCAGTACAACAAGGAGATCGATGAAGTTTGACGACTACAAAAGTTTGAAATCACATTATAAAGAGTTACTCCCCATCCATCACTCATCGCATTCAATGATTCACAACCATCAGTATTTATGAGAAAAATGAGATGCATGCATATTGTGCAGAAGACATTTTAATATGGTTAGATAATAAACAATCCATTGGAGATCAGTTATTAATAGGTTTTTAAGTGTTTCCCCGAACTCTTCAACCTCTTCACTGTTGATACACTCGATATAACGATTCAATTCGAGATTCGATGTGATTTCGAATCTCTTACCCAATTTGATTCGAAATGAAAATCCCTGATTCACAGGGCCCTAAGCAGGAGTCCCATTTACTGGAGTGAAATATTCAGATAATAAGTTCAACAAATGTCCTATCATTTGTTGAATTTATTATCTGAACATTTCCTAAGGGATAACTACCCATCAATGAGTATTCACTATATAAATGGTTAAGGAACATCTCAGTGTGCCATTCTGATGATCTGATAACATGGCCATTTTTATAATTTGATGATTTATTCAAACACATAACTGGATATGAAGCAATGAACGCACTCAGCCAGTACCTCATCCATTCTGATAATTATAAATAGTCCTGGAAGTCCTGAATAAATCTTTAAATCACCCCAACATCCTTGATATATAACCCATCTCATACAGTCATATTGGAAATAGACACCCACTTAGTCTAACAGTGCCAACACAGACTTAAATGAGGCTAATCAGGATTTATCAGTTAACAAGATGGCAATTTACCCACATTCAATCAATTTGGATGTCTGTATGGGTCTAGCTTAAGTGAGGAATACCACATTTAACAAAGGATAATAGCAGCCTCAAGGTTGTTAATGAAAATAGATAGAACATAAATGGACTCTTTGATATACAGAACATAATGGATAACCACAACAATTCTTGTGCCAAGATTGGAATGCCATGATAAACAGTTTTGTTGGACTAGAAAGTTTATAGAAATATATCGCCTCATAAATACATGGCTCCCTTGGAATATTTAGAATTCTTCAAAATGTTCATGTGACTGCACTAAAGGCTAGTAAGTTGGTTCATAATGTTACTGAGTATGGACATACCAGTATAGCAAAAATTAAGTATGGACTTAAATAGCAGATGTTGATAAATAGCTCAATATGTGGAGGAAAACCCTGAAATCAAATGGAAATGAAAACCCCAATCCAAACTCAAGCCTAACCTTTCATCGAACCCATCTGAAGAGGTCTAAAGGTGGCACATTCTAAGACGAGCACACAGTGACTCCAGTTCGAAAACGAGCAAAAATTATAAGCTCCAGTGTGCACCCACGATAAATAATTTTGATATTGCACATAATTCATCAAGAATTTAGTAAATTATAGACGTTATAGCCGAGCATAATAACATTTTATCTAATATTTGTGCAGAACAAATATAGATGTTACCATTGCAAAATATATAGGACGGCTAAGTGTCCAATGATAACAGAAACTTTCACTTTATGATGCAAACCTGAAATTTGGCCTGAATGACCAGTGAATGTACATCAGCTATGAAGACTGATTATTTTCCGACAAACAAATCACAATGATCGACATATTAAAAATGGCCACCAATTTTACGAAATGATGGCCACTTTTACAAAATGGCCACAGTTTTCAGCTTTTACTCAACGCGTGTATATGACAAATGTGACTTCTATTCCTTTCTTAACATTTTAAAATTTCACTCAAATAAAGGGTGTTGTACAATGCAGGGTGGCTGCAAGATTCTCTTTCCACACACACCCCATCCCGATCCAACATGGCCGCCTTCCAGAGGGATTCAAATAGGGAACCAATGCCAGTTCTCAGCCTTTACCATTCAGGTCAAACAAAGGGTGGTGTAGGGTGGCCCCCAGGACACCCCACATATTCACCAAACACATCCGATTCAAATGACTGCCACACAGAGGGGTGCAAATAGGAGACCACTGTGTTTGAATTTTCCAACTGTTGGAAATTTCCAACCAACCTGATACTGTTGGTATATTCCTAATTGGACTAGATATAGAAAAGATTTGCTAGAGTTGGTCTAAAACAATGTCCCACTAATCAACCAACTAACAATTTCAACCTACAAGTGGTGCAAAATTTCCAATAAATACTGTGTGAAAATTTTGACCACCCCTATGGTAATATCCCTGGCACCACGTCCCTGCATATCAGATGAGGTGACAATTTCGCACTGGTGCACTTTCGCTGAATGCGCACCTGTCGTGTATCATGTTATCGCAAAGGCAACGTATCATAATGTGATCTTTTATAAACCTTGTTTTAACAGACTTACAAACCCCATACGACAATGATTCTGATCGGCAATTTTAGAAACAATACCAAGATGACAATAAACTGATGATTGTAGTACAATTGAGCACATGTTGCAATCAAAATGCTTTCGGATTTGTCACAGTAAAAAGCACTGGAAATGATGAGGTTGGGAAAAGATACAAAGAATTGCAGGTATATTGAATCTTTCGGACCAAGAGCCGCTTTACATATACAGAATGGCATTTTATTGATGGGAAACATAATTTTCTTATATAAACTGCTCACATTTACGCTTCCTAAGCTCAATTTCTGGGCATGGTAGACTTTCTCTCGCTGGAAACACACAGGAGCCTCGCAATTGCGCACTGGACGATTATGCAATTTCGGATGGATTTAGCAGGAGCGGTGGCCCCACAGTGGTCACTGTTCTTTTGATAATATACATCGTGATCAATGCGTAGTTCCAGTCAAAATTAATTCTATCCCCATATATGTGATGGTAGGAACTCCAAAATACAGATAATTTTATCGATATTAAATAATCGGTTTTTAAATATAATATACAAAGCAAAATTAATATTTAATGATATTTCCACATACATGTATGTCGTCATTTGGTTTTGGGCACAGTTGTATATTTGCTAGAACATTTATTCTTTCACAGCTTTTTCGACGAAGTGCATGTAAACTCACTTTCCCCTAACCACATGTCAAGAAGGCGTGGCTTGATTGTCAGTCAAGGACTATTTTTTAAGCAGAAAATGTTCGTATATCTCTCAATTATCGAGATTCATCAGAATTTTTCATTTGTATAAAAGTAATATTATGTTGTCTATATTTAAAACTGTGCTTTAAAGTCAGTTAATGGCCTCGCAACTGGACATATACCCCGCTGGACAAAACAAGTGTCCACTTAACCGCGGTGCGGTTTGCATTGCCACCGCGGCCGAACTGCAACTACACCGCGGCTCCACCGGCTGACTGCAGTTCGGCACCGGTGTACTTGCCGTTCGGCCGCGGTGTACTTGCTGTTCGGCCACGGTGTAGTTGCCGTTCGGCCGCGGTGTACTTGCCGTTCGGCCGCGGTGTACTTGCCGTTCTTGGAATGATGTTGAAAAACACAAAGAGGGCACCATAAATGAGGCTTGATTGAGGCCATTGTCTAAATACCGTCCGCCAGACGATCTATTATATGTTTGAGGACTAATCTGTCTGGTGACAAGGTGTGATAATCTTTTAAGTAGTCAACATCCCACCAGTAAACTGTCATAAAATCAAGGTGTCATAATCCATCCTGATTAGAAAAGGCTCCTGCTGTTAATTATTAGGCGACACAGAAGTGTGATGTTGCCGCCGACAACAGACTCCATCTAGATTTGGCAGCATATGTGTCTTTTTGAGAAATAAGCATTGGAATGCCGTGCACACGTGGCAGCCTCATCATTAGAGAATTGAATCACCATCCTGTCATTAAAGACTGATTATAAAATAAGGATTATGGTTTGTTGTCGCCTCCTACTTTGAACTGTTTGTTTGCCCATGTTGAAATATTTGTTATTGTGATGTTGTTTTCTCTTGTTCAAATATATTTTTTTACATTAATTTAAACTATTATTCGGTTTGAATTATATACTGACTACATCCACCCATGTGGACCTCCCTTTGGAATTCACTGCCGTCCATTGAATGTATAAAAATCTGTGGCAGAATTGTCTTCAGAATGAACAATAAAGAGCGTTTGTGCGTGATAGGTATTTTTCGCCCGCGAAGATTTTATGAACCTAAATATTCAAATCCTTTCAATACCGTAGTTACTTTAAAGACAAAACCGCGGCAGCATGTCAGTTGACCTTTGATAAAACTTGAAAGGGAATATCGAGGAGAAAGTGACATGTCACAATCATGTTAACTCAAAACAGTTACGATGTAGCAAACAATGTCGATTGCTAAAGTCCTCGCGCCCAATTTCTGAATAATGCTGACAACGTAATTGTAATTCGCGTGCACCTGGCATTTGAGATATACAGATGTGCGCAAAATTAACGGCGATTATCAACCTCCCAATCAAGGGTTTCACTCACTTTTTGTGGCAATAAGCCGCAATATACGTAAACAATACCGGTACTTTATAATGGATATATAACAAAATAAAAATTGAATGATGCATGCATGGTTTATACATCCATTAAATAAAGCGACCACGTGGTTCGTTTGTGTGGATTTGCATTAGATCGGATATGGGAGATCATGGGATGATTAGAATTGTGCTAAATTAATCGGCTTTCCGGGAAACACGGTACCAGAGTGCATCACTTCAACGAAACTTGAATATCTGAGAATGTACTTCCAATGCGAAAACAAAAGTATCGTGGTTCTCCATTTTTTTTATTGGCGTATATACGGCGCCGCTGTGTATTCCAATGTTTATTTATTTATGAAACTCTATTTCTCTTTCACCCTTGAATGAAGGAATTACAGTATAAAGCATGTTTGTTGAGATACTATACTTGTCAATATATATGTTATAGCTGTCTGGTTTTTAAAATCCAGATTCCTACATAAATTATACCAGTAATAGATGCATGCATGCATGACGTATGGTTGTTTGTGCATGCGAGGTTTTCCCCGAATTATCTGCATTTTCTGATCAGGGCTAGTGGTTTTCATAACTTGTCAACATGACAATTTTTATTTGAATATGATGACTAAAATCTTATCTGTAGGAATGTTGGTAGAGAATATAATAAATGATGTATTTTCAATAGCTTGTTAATGCATAATAAAACGGAAAAATTAAATGAATTGAAAAGCATACCGCCCGCCCTAATTTCGGGGTGTCCGTTTGGGGAAACGTGTGCATTATTTCTTTTGACCGTATACACGTGTCCCATCACAATTCTAAATTTTCAACACACATTGTTTGTGTAATCTTTATTCAGTCCATCCTCGGGTGGCAAACACCGTGGAATTATAGAGCAAAGCGTAAAATGTTGCGTATTTCCAGTTTCTGGCGCTGGCAGTTAATTTTCACTTGGCAATGGATTTGCCACATATATGGATTGAGAATATTACACTTTTATTTAATATGCTCATTTGATCATATTGTTTTCAAAAATAATAGCAACTCTAATAAAAACATGGGAATAATTTTATTTACTAATTCTCGGTTATGGTGTCAAAGCATACCACATTAGAACAAAATATCGGTAAGCTCCCATAGCCAACCAATTAAAGCAGAGAATAAAATCTCACAAACGAATCCTGGATGATTGACAGGTGTATGTCGACGTGATAGCATGCACAGGATCGACGCACGACTTCAAGTTTTTTTTATATTTGACAACAAAGTTCCATTAAAATCTTCGTTAGATCGTTGAAACAGTGGGGTTAAATATAAATGTGATTTGCATAATGACCTTTATATATAATAAAGCCGATATTATGTACGGATTTAAATTTCCTTTAATTAAAAATACTAACCTTCGTATATTTCTACTAATAAAAAACATGTTTTAAACTCGAGAAAAAAGACGATACAAACCAGGAATCTAACCCCGGTGTACATGCCGTTCGGCCGCGGTGTACTTGCCATTTGGCAGCGGTGTACTTGCTGTTCGGCCGCGGTGTACTTGCCGTTCGGCCGCGGTGTACTTGCCGTTCGACCGCGGTGTACTTGCCATTCGGCCGCGGTGCTCAACCGCGGTTACACAAAGTGACACCGCGGCCGAACAGCAAGTACACCGCGGTGGCAGTGGACACATGTTTTGTCCAGCGGGGTAGGAAAAATATGTCTTGGCCCTTAGGCTTTGCATTCTAGTTCCAAATGTCCAGTCACTTGTCTATTAATCCTGATAGAAAATGTGACAAAGCTTTCAATCAAGCTGATTTGAATGAAATAAATCAAAGCTGCTGTGTCATTTACATTCAGGAGAAAATACTTGAAAAAGGAAAAGTTTGGCTTATAAATAGTATAACAGTTGATATCCAATGAGAATGTGAGTTAAATTGCATTATATAACATTACTTAATATTCAATATGTAGTCCTAAACTACTTACATCTATTTCAAAAACTTCCTCTGTGTCATCAAGGAAGTGAACAATGCAGGTGATAGTTTTGGGTTGTCGATCTACGTGGGCCATTTCGGAGGCACGGACATTATAGCTTCCACTAGCACCCAGCCTCATGGACATAGTCTGTAAGTCTGAAAATAAACAGGCAAATATTTTTGAGCTCCACGATATAAAATACTATATAAAACGCTGTACGACCAATTTTGTCCAATCTTGATGAAAACTTCCATTATGAAACAAGTTTATACAATGTGTTAATAATATGTATTTGAAACCTGTTCTCTGAAATTAATTTTACAATGCAGTGTTTGTAGCCTTTGGCAAGCCAACTCTTTCAACAGTTTTTCAAGAGAATCACCCGTTAACCAAGTATCCAGATGGGAGCGGATGGATATTGTCAGTATGCTACTGCTAATGTATTCATTGGCTTGGATACAAGTCTCAAGGCCAATGGAGAAATGGTTGCGATATTTTAATATGTATATGCTAGTTCATCTATATTCAAAATATAAATATAAAATTATTAGTTTCCAGCCAAAAGAAATTGACATTTGTACATAAGCTTCCATTATGAAACAATATAATAAATGTTAATAGGAATCTACTCTATAATTTCAGGCTGTCTATAATCAGAGGCCGATCATGTGATCGGCAGAAATTTAACCCATCCCTTGGAGATAGTAATTGATATGATTGGAATCATAATCCAGAGTATATTGTAAAGTACTAAAGTAGTATAGACAAATGTACTTAACACAGTTTATTGGAATTTATGGGTCAAAAGAGAAGAGGGTTAATATAACATCTAAACTATAGAGCCTGTCACCACTATCAAAGCGAAATATGGAAGTATCCAAATTTCCAGCCGGGAATTTGAAATCTAGTGTTTGTTATAATTTCAAAATTTCATGAATTTCAAGACTTTGCAAAGGATTTATTCTGTGAACAATACAACCAAACATTATCGGAAAGGCCTCCCGGTTGTGGATATTAAGATGACCCATTCCGATCAAATGCTAAATAAGCTAAAAAAATTATATATAATACCACCACCAGTTTTTAGGTTACACTGGTGTAAATAAGGTTCCGAGTAACATCTAGCGGATGCGGGAGGAATATATAGGAGAGAATAAAATAGACACTGGGCCCTGATTGGTCAATAGCCGTGTGTGCTTTTTGCATAAAAAAATCATCACACCTCTTCCATATGATTTCCCATAGGTAAAATAGCCATTGGCACAGGAATTAACCCTTTGTAGTGAAGTTTGAATTTTTTGGTGTGGTCTAAAATATGACAGTATTTTTTTATGCGGATCTGACACTAGTTACGAAAACACAAGATTTAAAGGCGAATTCCCTGCTAGACAGACATGATTTTTTTGTGTAAAAAGTTTCCCCAAATGTCAATTTTTCAGATTTAAAAAAAAATTTGGACCCAATATTTATATAGCCAATGTTCAGCATACGCTAAAACGTTAGCACTGAGGCCTATGGAAAACATTTACACCAGTGTAACCTAAACGGAAAAATGAGCTTTTTGGCATTTTTGATTCCTGGGAGTCACTTTAAAGTATTTTAATGCATTTTTCACAGCCTGGTCTTTCAGTCCAATGAATCTCCCATGCATCGGCCAAAAAAATGGTATGATTTTTCATAAAAAATGCCAATTTTTCAAGGTATTTTCAAAATTGTTCAAGGTGGTAATAGTCACATGATAATGCAAATGACCCATAACATGAGCATGTCAATGACACACAGACCATTTGTTATAAGAAGCTAATCTAACAAGTATTTTGGATTTTATAGCCAGTGATATACAGATATATATAATAAAAGTGTGTCATTTTCACTGGTGGGTATGGCACTAAAACTTGGGACACATTTAAGAAAATGCTTCAGCATTTTAAAGAGAGCATATCTTTGTTCAACTAATTCAATATACACCCACATCCAGTTATCTTGGATCACCCTTGCAGACCTGAAAATGTCATATTTTAGTCTTCCATGTGCTGATAAAGTCATGTGCTTGATGCTCAGCTGATCAGATCTGGACTCAATGACCTCACATCACCAGAAGTTCTCTCATGGAAAGAATCTTGTTCAGTCTTCCATAGCTGATCTAAGTTTGCAACACCAGACCCCAAAAACTGTGTGAAAATGGGGCCTGAACATGACTTGTGGTGGAAAATTGTGCTTTTTTGATGAATAATGTGTTAAAGGGGTGGGGTTAAATTGTGTGTGATAAATAAAGAACCACAGAAGTGATATTGTTTTTTAACACATTTTTTCCATTGAAAATATGACCGAATATTTATATAGCCAACAGCATACGCTAAAACGTTAGCACTGAGGGCTATGGAAAACATTTACACCAGTGTGACCTAAAGGAGATCTCCATGGCTATTACTACAATGACGAGCAAATTACAAACACAGATTCAGAGCTGTAGTCAGCCAATACTAAAATACGAAATTGGTCTGTGCATGCGCGGTGTCACAAAATAATTCCTTTTACTCTTTCCCTGCCACTCGGCACCATAGGCACTTTACCTATGGATCCCCCACTGCCAAGCATATACCATACATAGGCATTATGGGTGTATATGTGTAACATATAGTAATGCCCTAAATAATCGACTCCTTAACCACAGCAGAATTATGGGTAACTTTTCAGGATTTAGTCGGAAATATGGCTTGTTGCCATTCGTCGGAAAGCTCTCAGTTGATTATTTAGGGCATTGCTGTAGTGTATCTCAAGTATCCCTTGAAATAATTTGTTGAAACGGCATATGTGATTAGGCCAAAAAAATATATACCTGTGTTTCTGGTGACATGCAAGAAAAAAATAGGGGCGGAGGGGGGGGGTGGCTTTTCATTTTATTGAATTTTTTCATTTTCATCTTTGCTCAAAATTAATATGAATGCGACCCCCAAGCCAACTTCTCCTTGTTTGTAATTGACTTATAAAATAATAAAACTAAGTAGATTCCATTAGAATCTAGTGTAATTTATTGTTTTATTGAATAAAACATGGAAAAGCATGATGTTTACAATAGAGATCGATATTTGCCATGAAAAAGCTATTAACGTTCCCTGTTTGTGAACAATATTCAACCTGCTTAAAAGATCACCACCCTCCCACAAATGCTCAATGTTTGCATCCATACTAGGGCCCAAAAAAAAAAACATCTCTGTTTCTGAAGGGAAATTTTTCCAAGCAGGGATTGTTTTTTAACCAGCCATTTGAAAGCGATAAAATAGTGTAGTGCACCCCTTTAACATGCATTAAAGAGTTTTTAATATCACATACTTAGTGAGGTGTGTCATTTTCCTTTAAGCAGGTGTACAGGTATATCAGTTCACTTGATCCCAATAAACTTTCAGAGACAACTTACAATGTATATTTTTGCTACTAGAATGAGCTCCTGTGTGAAGAACCAAGGTATTGGCTATGACCATGGGTTTAGAGTTATTCCTCTTGCATGGAATATCTGTCTGATGTTCATGGGCTTGAGGTTACACATTTTATGCCATCCTATTCAGTTGTGCCTACGCAATTTTTCAGGTGGTGCTGGTGTTGAAAGGGAGATCGTTTTATGCAATAAATACTTGCCATTTCAATCAAACATATCGTATGTTCATTCCCTCATATTTCTCTTCATAGAAGATCATTATTTTTATATGATAACTTGTCCATATTATCAAATCACTAAATAGTATTGTTGTTCAAGGTCACATATTTCCGACCTATTTCGTTTCAACCCCGGAAAGTTTTAATTAGCAGAATATATTACCTGCTATCTTTCAGTGCAATTAACAGCAAGTTATCACATACATGTACAGTACATGTACATGTTTGGACATCAGATGATCAGAAATGCGTGTTTAATATTTGCATACAGTGTGAGTTGTTTCTATCTTACTAGTATTTGCTACTAAGTCGGTATAAAGATCAAAGAGTCTGCCGTAAATAGTTACGCTGAGTTGATTCGCGTGACCCGCACATGTTTGTTGTATGACACAGTGACCCAGTTAGTGTGTCCTTCATAACAGGCAGTTGTTTATTTAAATTGGGTTAAGCTCTGGTTTCTGTGAATACTCCAGGATGCCTATGCATTTTATATTGGAAACTGCTATCTTCTGGTCAATGGTGACGGCGATTTCGGGTTTTACCTGGGCAATGTCGATTATCGACGCTAATTCACAGGGCTGATTACGGAATACGGACTGTCATTTTCCCGCCAAAACGCACGTGCTTTTCACTGCTTAATTTTGTCGCGAACAGAGTTGTCTTTCAAGCATGGTTTGTCGCCAATTCCGCGAAGGAATTCAAGGGAGCTACCGGTATAATACATTGTAAAATACACAGCACAATAAAAATGTAAGGGGGTTTCCAAAGTGACTTGTCAGGGTATAGTTTGATTTAAGCCATGCTACTAGTATTCGCGTCGTATAGCATGGCCGACCGGTTGTCTTATATTTATATCTAGAATGCGCGATTTCATACGCCGGCCTACACATGCGTCAGTTGTTTTTGCGATGCCGTGGGTGTTTAGTTCTGCTGTTGGTATTGGGAAAACAAAATATTAACACACAGACATGTTATTGTGGACTTCTGGGAAAAAAAATTGAGACCGGCAAGAAAATCAGCCAGGCCGGGTACAGTACACCTTTTAATGCCTACCTATAACTACAGAATGTTGAGAAAATCTATGTCCAAACTCATTTAAATTCTATTAACCACTACCCCTTCACATAACACATTGAGTTAATAAACGTAATAGGCTCAATCATGAACCATAAGTGAACCATAAGCCTAAAAGACATCGTTTTATTGTTGTTTCATGTTCCCTATTTTCGAGGTACCGGTACTATGGCAGTAGTCCGTTATATTGCAATGAAATTCCCGTTTTTGGATGTGTTTTGTGAGCATGATTTACACAGTTAATTAACTTAATTATGCTAATGACTCATTGAATTAAATTAATGACTGCAACTAATAGAAAAACTAATAAAAAATGGGAGATGATTTTGCATATTTATACATGGAATTTTTCCAGGTGACACAAAAATAAAACGGGATGCGTACAAATTTTGCAAAATGAATAAAATGAAAACCGTCGGGAGCTCCGAAATAGGGGCACCAGAAATAGGGTCACTAGAAACACAGGTATATATTTTTTTGGCCTTAGAAATAGGCATCGTAAGTTCATAGCCACTCATGCGACCACCATAGAGGTCATGCATGTACCCGTTTTTGACTCAAGTCACTATTGGCAGTTTATGGATATTTGACTTTTATAATAGTCATGATCGGCAGCAAAAGAGTTAAAGATGTGATACGCATGGTGTCACAAATATTAGAAATATAAAGCTAACCCCCAAAAAGGTGGAAAATTCAATCATTTATGGGGGAGGGGGTCTACAAGTGACTGAAGACCTAAAGCACACCATAATGTAATGACTCAGAGATAGAAAGACCATATGGAATATATTTCAACAGTAATTGTCACCATGCTCACCTTTTAAAGGTGTGGGATGATCAAACAACATTTTGTTTTCACCAAGATTCAGCTCAACAGTCAAAGAATAAGCCATATTTATACCAAGTATAAATACGAACGCAAAAAAAAACCACTTTAATTTATAACCTCTTTTATTTCTCAAAATGACTCACATCAAGCCAGTTGTAATATGGAGAAATCAATATCATCCTAATTACCATACAGAAGCTGGGTGTAATCTCAATGAAAAGCACAAGAAATTGTTCAATAAAATCTGTTTGGCAGACAATGGATATTCCCCTGGATGCTATCTAGAAGGAAGTAACTTGATTAATCAGGTTCAAATAGAAATCATCCTGTGGCATTCAATTAGCATGCTTTACAAATATAATTCCCTGTATACATGTACAACACCTTCACATCAAACTGGCACCTTTTCAAATTTCAATTTTCAAAGTTCTAAGTTTTTCTTCTGTTCATATTTCTTAAATTGGCTTAAACTGTTAAACACATAAGAACTGACAGTGCAACTGGATATGACTAATTGTCAAAATAGATATATATCTTTTTAACTTTTTAATTTGACCAAGATGTGCAAACAACATGTAGCACATGTGTAGATTCATCAGTAATGTACTCAAACTAAAATAGCCTGGTTTGAAAGACTGAGATTGCTCATTTACATGTACACCATTAAAAAAAAATTCTGGGAGTATTCCATAAGTCAAAAGTTGCTGCCTTGGCATGCAATCGGTTACAAAGTACAATATATGCTGGATGTAATCTATGATGAAATGCACAAGAAATTGTTCAATAAAATCTGTTTGGCAGACAATGGATATTCCCCTGGATGCTATCCAAAAGAAAGTAACTTAATTAATCAGGTTCAAATAGAAATCAGCCTGCTGCATTCAATTAGCACACTTTACCAACATGTATTGCCTGTACATGTACAACACCTTTACATCAAACTGGCACCTCTGCAATCTTTATATGAAATTTTTTATTGTGTTTATATTTCTGATGTTGTCTCAAACTGACACGAAAGAGCAATATTGCTACCAGATATGGCAAACTGTCAAAATATACATGAATACATGTACATAATTTTTAAGTTTTGAATGTAAACATGAGATGATAAAATTAATCGACAAAGACCTGGTACATGTACTCAAATTAAACCCTTACTATACTATTATGGATTCTCACATTCAGTTATAAAAGTATACATTGGAATGGTCTATTATTCATTTGGAGGGATGTCCAGGTGACACAAGCAGACGACAGGTGATTCAAGTACAGAATGAGTCCTATTTATGGAGGGAAATGTTCAGATAATAATTTCAACCTATGGTCATTTGTTGATCTTATTATCTCAACATTTCCTTAGGGATAACTACTCTCTTCAATGGGTGTTTAGTATAGAAAAGTTTAACAATGTATTATGGAAAATGATATTATAAAATGAATGATGATTCTACTGAAGCATACACACGTATCATCATTAGTAAACATCTTGTGATATTAAAATGGAAAAACCTATGCTTTACTTGAAAGATAAGTGCATGTATTCCATTTTTTAACATTTTAAACTTGAGTACATGTATGAATGAGAATACCAGATGGATATGGGCCGATCAGTTGAATGCATCATTTGCTAACAAAGTGGCTGCACCTCCCACAGGGCTTAAAATCCAGTGGAAGTGAGGAGAATCAAAATTGATTCCGACATTTTTTATATTTAAAAACCAAATATCAGCAAGATCTGCATGAGGGCCACAGGCCCGAGCAAGGGGTGGTCCTTCCCGGAATCCCAAGAAACTTTTCGAAATATTAAGTGCTCTGAGAATTATATTTGAGGCCCTTTCTTCTCTTAATTTTGATTTTGTGGAATATTACTAGTATGATAACAAAATTTTTAATGGAAATTCTTTTACTTGAAATGGTGTCAGATTTCATACAATGTGTGTTGAAGCTGTGTGATGTTTTGGAGATAATTCAGTATTTTTCGCGATTAACAGTCTTTTGAGTAAAATTCAATCACAGTTTCAGCCGATTTACAGCAAATATTATTCCACGAAAAAGAGTTATCTACGTGAATCAGAAGTTGGAAATTGTGCGAATCAATTTTTATTTTTGCCAGTGTTTGTCATGCATATCTTTATGCAAATCGATTGGCATGGAAAATTAAGCCATGCTCCCCTCATCATCAGATATTGAATTAATCAAGCTTGAAAAAAATGGAAAATAGATCCACTTGAGGGATAATTAATTTTTTTTTTTTAAGTTTGTTCTTATTTTGGGGGTGGGGGTGAGTTTATGTAGTGTCAGTGGTAATAGAATATATTTGTTATTATAGCCGTCCTATCATAAATTCTCTCTGAATCATAATACATTCATTTGTGTTGTTTGATAACTCCTTCATGACTGAGTCATGCAGACAGCAACTGTTACTGATCGAGGACTGCAGAGGAGGGCTCCTCAGGGACTTCCTAGATACAAACAAGCTTGATAGTTGATACTAGGTTGATGTGACCTGCGTGCTCATGGCACAATCAATAATCATATACCTGGGCAGACGAGACATAATCGGAGATCACACAATCATATAAAGTGACTCAAAATAGCTGGGCCATTGGCTTCAGACTCAGTATTTATAGGTACATGCATACCCTCACCTGCCGTGTATTCAAGGTGGAATAATAGCTAACGACTGCACTTTTGACTGAAAATAATAATATATATGGCCAGATTCAACTCTAGAGTCTACCGGTAGTTGATACCTGGTTATCAATAATATATGAAGCTGCCAAATGATATTTAAAGTGGAATAGTGAAGCACTGTGCTTTTGGCTGAAATTAATAATATTCCGCTGAATATATTAGTGAAAAAGCGCTTTTGGGGCTGAAGTTAATACTAGTGAAGCTGCCAAATAATATTGAAAACATGAATGTACATCAACGACTTTTTTCCACAATATACTGCAATATTTCGGTATTGCAATACCAGGGCGAGGCAAATTAAAACCCACAAAGTCAACAAGCATAACAAAAGCCTTTGAAACAATGCATGCTGATGAATAAGACTCAACGTCGAAGGCCATGGAATTCCTTTAGTTAAATATTCAAGTCTGCATGGTCATTTACCTTCATTATAAAGTTGAATCTGGCCATGTAATAATCACTTACAATAAACAAAGATACCATTTTATCTAAATCTTTACCTACTTATCGACATACATGTATAAATCCATTGAAATATAAACGAAATACCACAATTGTCCAAAAATTAAAAGAAACATATTTATGAGATGGACTGTCTTCCTACGGCGTAAACATATACACATTGTATTGGCAGAAGTTGGTCAATGCGCATGAAAATACTGACCACCCACAGGAAACTGTGCTAATCAGTGAAATCAGTCAAGAAATCACAAGATTATTCAGAATTTGTGTGGGAAATCCCCTAATTTTCAACAAATACATACATGTGGTATTTTTTTATAAATGCAATTTACTTGGTTATAAAATTAAGTGACTCTTTTCGTGGAAAATTTTTAGAATTGAAAAAATCATAGAAATGCAGGACAATAATGGACTAATTAAGTATTCCTGTACACATCAAATTTAGCATGATATTTAAAAAATTTCCTTTGAGCATCCCATAAAATACTACATGCCTTTAATCTTGTAACTTGCAAAAATGTTCATACCTGAATTTAAAATCTAAGTTTTGTTCGAGATTACATCAGTTTTGGCAACAACTGTATCTACTATTGATCATTGTACCCAATGACATATTTGAAGCAATGAATCAATACAGTGAAATCAAACAAAATTTCACATACCGCCATCAATGTCTGTGTCCCGTACTCTCCTGTCCGGAGAATCCTTATAGTCCATACATTCTTTAGGCTTAACGTAATCCCCATCCATAGGATTAGATATGCTAATCAAAGAACTACAACTCTGCCTGTCAACAATAACAGTCTGCAAAGGTGATGATGTATGTACTTTGATAAGAAAACGAAACACTGAAGCCCAGTACAGCAAAATGATTCAATTTTAGTTCAGTGATGTAGAAAAACGGTGTTAGTAATCTCTGCATGTTAAGATCCATGAATGATGAGCTAAGAAAGGAATTCCGCTATCATAATAAACAAAAGCTTCCCACAGCAGCTGCGAAATTGTGGAGGACATCAGATCAAACATCTATTGCTCACTGCTGGCTCTGTGGCCATCTGGTGCTATAACATTGCATCACTGAAGCTTTGTTTTTAATGAGGAGTTGTACTTGACATGGCCATGCACACTATAACAATACAATCAGAAGAGATTGTGAGGTGGTGTGGTGGTGTGGAGACACAATGGAGCAAACCAGTGTGCCACCGTGAGATGTTATTTGGAATTAATCCTGAATGCCAGTCCAAGCTAGTCTGTTTAATGATGCATGCCACGCAATCGTTGACATTACATATATAGTGCCGATAATCAATACAGGGGTGTCGTCAACTATCGACAACTACTTCTACTACTATACTGCTGTATTAAGAATTAGCAAGATTTAGCTGTGTGATTAAACAATAATGAAGAGCTGCTAACTCTATACAAATTACTGGGGATTAACCCCTTCAACATCATTGATCTGGAATATGGGCTACCATGTGAACATTCTTTAAAATAAAGTAAAATGTTCCACCCTGCCAAATCAGTAAGTGCAACAAATATAACAAAATTTATGAACTTGAAAAATGAAAAGATTTCATTCCTCCAGATAAAAATTAAAAAGGGTATCCACCAAACTGTAAAGATCATAAATTATTAAAGTTCAAATATGTAAGAGACAAGGCAATGAAAGTGTCAATGACACTGTAGCTCAACTTGGAAAGGGAATAATTTCATGTGTTACAATCAATGGAGCGATTAGGAATGCGGAAAGTTAAAATGTCTAAGTGATACCAGATTATCAACATGAAGAGATATATATAAAGTAAAATCCAAGATGGTTGCTGGTGGCTATGTTTTTGAATGAAATTCCAAAACATTTGATACCGGTAGCTTCCATCTACTAGATCAATATCAAGATTAATATGAAGTTTGGTGTCGATCGGCTGAGGGAAGTGGACTGTTGGGTGTGCCAAAGGATTTAGTCATGCAAAGAGTAAAATCCAAGATGGCTGCCGGCGGCCATGTTTTATGGCCGAATGACCCCAAAATGACTTGTTCCCATCTCCATGTCAACGACGACGAATACCAAGCATGGCAATGGCTCAAACTTTACAAAGTAAAGTTGAGCTAATAAGAGAACCCATTGTTTACAACAGGAAGCACCATCAACAGAAAATATAATTCAATAAAGAATTAACAAGAACGGAAATGCAAAAATGTCCCCCGACGAAGGTTGCAAGTTTGAAGGATTGATGGGTTTCAGATCCCTATACTACAAACTGTAGGATGAATTGATTACACCAATATTCACTAAATATGTTGCACATCTTCAATGTGTCGAGAAATGGTCAATAACTCTAAAATAAACGAGAGGCCGATCACGATCGGCAGATGTTAACCCATCCTTGGTGATAGCGATTAGCTATTTTTATAATTCCTTACACCAACCTTTTCATGAGTGCAAAAGTTTCAACAATTCACACTTTATATAGTGATCGTGTGAAAAATATTTAGTTATCACATTGTGTCAAGGTGGATTGGTGGAGGATGTTAATATATTTAAGCAAATAAACCAAATGACCCTCACTATGCAGGTTAGGGGTGTGTTATCATAAATTATGCCAAGAACTATAAACATAATCAATGGAAATATTTGAGTTATAAAATCGGATAGTATGGGGTTAAATAAAATGATAAACACAATATAGTCTATAACAAGACAGTCAATGACTGTGGGGTCGCTCACCAGACTGCAAAGACTGATAAGACTGGGACTCTGGAGACCAAAACAGTCAGCACTTTTCATAATCACTTTAAAAGAAGTAGATTTAAACAGGATATGTGGCTAGAGAGACTTCAAGTATGTAGATTGGTGAAAATCCACCTTGAAATTGCCAACTGTACACTACTGATCACCCCCCTCCTCCAGCTCAACAAGTCCCCCTCCCGACCGGGCTCCAGACTCCCAAGTCTTAGGTTGGAATTTCACAACCGACACCTCAAACTTTCTCAATTGTTGGAAATTTCCAATCTCACAAGCGCCTTTTTCTAAAACCATTTAGACATGTTTGAAGCCCAATTATCCATGGACCCAAAACACAATACATGTATGTCAGACCAATCAGTCAGGTGGTTCCAAGGTAGATGTTTTAATGAATTTGGTATTTCAATGATTTTATTAGACACAAAAGTGTTAACTCCCCATAGCCTGCCATTTCTTGACAGGTTGACCTCATTTTAACAAATCTGAATCTCAGTCACTAAAGGATCCTCCTGATTCCTCCATACTATATGTAAGCTAAATAGTCCAAACTCTCTTGAGAAGACATTTTAAGAATTACTATAGAGACATATAGTTGTCCCTGGTCCCACCCTATTTAACCTGGTGACCCCATCTGAATAAATTTGAATCCCAGACACCAAAGAACCCTTCATACATATCATAAATATCAGTAAAATAGACCTGATGGTCCTTGTGAAGGAAGCATATTAAGAGGGAAACTGTCCTTCGCTTGGCCCCTATTTGACCAGGTGACCCCATTTAAAAAAATCTGAATTGCAGTCAAGGAAGAACATTCCATTCTATATAAGCCAACTAGTTCTTGCAAACATATTTTAAGAATTACTATGTAGTGAAATAGTTAAGTCTCTGGCTCTGCCCTTATTTGACTTTGTGATCCCATTTTCACAAATCTGATAAGGATAAGATTTAAGTTCCCAGTTGAAGTTGGTGATATTCATCCATTGGGCACCTCATTTATGAATTTTATCTTCTGCAAATTAGGGGATATAGAAACTTTCTAGAAGGGAAATTTAACTAACAACAATGTAAATTTGATACTATAGATACTTCCCAGAAGATGAGGCCTAAGCAGAATGAGGTCTCCAGAGGGTGAATTTGGTCATGCTAGCTCACTGTGCTGGATAGCATCACAAAAGGCGTGTCTGTTCCTACATTGTGCATGCCTGGCCTCAAGCAACACAATGTATTATACAATCAAGCCTTGAAATAGTGTGATAGTGTGTCTGTCATTTGCAGAATGAGGTCCCCAGAGGATGAATTTAGTGACGCTATCCCGCACAGCGGGCTAGCAACACTAAATTCACCCTCTGGGGACCTCATTCTGATAAGGCCCTCAACTGCTATGGAAGACCTAGAAGACCTAGAATAAGATTGAAGTTCCCCAGTTGAAGTTGGTGATGTTCACCCATTGGGCACCTCAATTATGAATTTTATCTTCAGCAAATTAGGGCATACCTGTATAGAAACTTCCTAGAAGGGAAATTTAACTAACAACAATGTAAATTTGATACTATAGATACTTCCCAGAAGATGAGGCCTAAGCAGAATGAGGTCTCCAGATGGTGAATTTGGTGATGCTAGCCCGCTGTGTGGGATAGCATCACTAAAAGCATGTCTGTTCCTACATTGTGCATGCCTGGCCTCAAGCAACACAATGTATTATACAATCAAGCCTTGAAATAGTGTGATAGTGTGTCTGTCATTTGCAGAATGAGGTCTTCAGAGGGTGAATTTAGTGACGCTATCCCGCACAGTGGGCTAGCATCACTAAATTCACCCTCTTGGGACCTCATTCTGCTAAGGCCCCCAACTGCTATGGCAGACCTAGGATAAGATTGAAGTTCCCCAGTTGAAGTTGGTGATGTTCACCCATTGGGCACCTCAATTATGAATTTATCTTCTGCAAATTAGGGGATATAGAAACTTCCTGGAAGGAATTTATGTAACTAACAACAATGTTAATTTGATACTATAGATACTTCCCAGAAGATGAGGCCTAAACAGAATGAGGTCTCCAGAGGGTGAGTTTGGTGATGCTAGGCCTCTGTGTGGGATAGCATCACTAAATTCACCCTCTGGGGACCTCATTCTGCAAATGACAGACATGCTATTAGTCCTGATTTGAACAATACATGATAGATTGGGAATTAATGACTTCTAGCAGATCTGCAAGGAATGTTTATAAACATGTCAAGATTGACAAGATTGTGTAGGCATACCCAGCATATATACAGTTACAGCCAAAGTAAATGCTTCTTATTAATGATTCTGTCAAGAATTTGAGCAAATTTTATTTTTGGGACCAGGCCAGGGTGGCAGAAGCAGTGCACTTGAGTGAAGGGCCAGGGGGCACAACCTTCAGAAATGTAATGGCATTAGTTTTTCAATTTTCAAAAAATGTTAAACAATATATATATATATATATAATTGACCATGGAATTAAATACAATTTTATAAAAAAAATTAAATATTTTAATAAAAAAAAATATATTCCACATTTTTTATTTAAATATTCTTTTATTATTTAATATATCATTTCTTTTCTTTTCTTTTCTTTTTTGGTTAAAGAGTTGAATCTGAATTTTTGTTTTGAGTTATGTCTCTGGCTCCACCCACATTTGACCCAGTGACCTCATTTGAACAAATCTGAACCCCAGTCACCCAAGGATCCTTCATACCAAATATGAACCCATTTGGCCTGATGGTATTTGAGAAGATGTTTAAAAGAATTACTATGGAGGGAAAGAGTTATGGCCCTGGTTTCTCAACTAATCAACCTGGTGACCTCATTTGAACAAATCTGAATGTGAGTCACCTAGGGAACATCCACACCAAATATGAACCCATTCGGCCTTATAGTTCTGGGAAAAAAGTCGTTCTAAGAATTACTATGAAGGAATAGAGTTGTGGCCCTGCTTTCTCAACTAATTGACCTGATGACCTCATTTGAACAAATCTGAATGTGAATCACCTAGGGAACATCCACACCAAATATGAACCCGTTCCGTCTTACAGTTTTGGCGGAGAAGATGATTCTTGATGGACGAACAGACGGACGGACGTGGTGATTTATTGAAACCCTTACTGAACCTAAGTGAAAGGGATAATATTATATATGTCTAATCGCATAATATGTGTCTATGGAAAAGTTTAATTTTAATCCCAAATTCATGCAAATCAAAAGTGGATCACCATCAACCTGGACATACATGCAGAATAGGAGAATGGTCAAATGAAAAGCATCAAAACCATATGATGTGTGGAGAGGGTTAATCATTTTCAATGACATCAAATCATGGAACTAAGGAATGTGTGGATTAATTTTTTTCTAAGATAAGACAACAGTGTCTGTAAACAACAATGTCTGTAAAACATCCCAACAAAGTAACAATGGACTAATCCAATTTATTATTTTAGAATAGGTGTCTTATAGAGTGTACATTAACTGATGTAATGAACCTGTTTCAACAAAGGGGTTAACTTAATATTGCACATAAAACAGAACTGGACCAGAGAGTCATATGATAAACAAGGCCTGCCAACCACCACTGTCAGGCTTTAATAGCATGTAGTATCTAATGTCCATAGCAATAAATAACTCATTTCAATAACACACATGGTCTGTGTGATATGTTCTCTTTAAATTCACAGCAGCAAACAGGTATTAATTACTTGAATTATAAAGGACCATAACTCTGTTAAAATATATCGGATCAAACCCATATTCGAACTCGATCTGCATTTAGGGGTGAGAAATTTATTAACCAAATTTGGTGTTGATCAGATGAAAAAAGTTGGAGTCATAGCAGCTTGGGCGAATTCTATGTAAACATAAGAGTGAAAAGGGTTAATTAAACAATACCAAAAACCATACAGATGAAGAACATGCTAAGAAAAACCTAGATAAAAAATATGAGGCAGATCAGAAGAAATATGTTCAACTTATTGCATTGGATAGCATGTGTGTGAAGGGTTAATTATTTTCTAAACCAATCAACCAATCAATACCAAAAGCTATACAGGTGAGGGGTGTGTCATCATAAACCTACATATCAAATATGAACACAATCAGACCAAAAATACTTCAGTTATAGCATCAATATTTATTTATTTTTTTTCTTTTTTTTTTTCTTTGAAAAAGGGTCATGGCTCCTTTAAAATAAATCGGATCAAACCCATATTCGAACTCTATAAGTATTTTGGGTTGAGAAACTCACATACCAAATTTTTTTCCAATCAGATAAAAAATGTTTGAGTTATGGCAGAATGTGTGAATTCTAAGTTGAAAAAGGGCCATAACTCTGTAAAAAAAAAAAGTCGGATGAAACCCATATTTGAACTCGATCTGTATTTTGGCCTGAGAAACCCATATACAAAATTTGGTTCCAATCAGATAGAAAATGTTTGAGTTATCGCATTATGCGTAAAGTGTCTACGGACGGACAGACAGACAGACGGACAAACAACAAGTGGTCAATCCGGACGTCGACACTATGTGTACCATATCATATAAAAACATAAAACAGTTCTATGTCTAAAAATGGCAATAGCTCCACTAAAATGACTCCGACTCAAAGTCGCAGGTCCCCATGCTGGCATGATGTTTGACATCTGTGGCATGTTTTTAAAAAAATTGACTGGAAAATGAAGGAATACAGGCTTGGACAAAAGACAAGTCCCAGGATGTACGTTTATATGTCGAAAATGGGCAATTAATCCACCATAATGACTCCAACTTAACTAAAAATCGCAGGTGCACAGGTTCCCATGCTGGTTGGCATGTTTTTTTTAAAATATACTGGAAAATAACGGAATACAGACTCGGACAAAAGACATGTCCCAGGATGTACGTTTATATGTCGAAAATGGGCAATTAATCCACCATAATGACTCCAACTTAACTAAAAATCGCAGGTGCACAGGTTCCCATGCTGGTTGGCATGTTTTAAAAAAATATACTGGAAAATAACGGAATACAGGCTCGGACAAAAGACATGTCCCAGGATGTACGATTATATGTCGAATAAGGGCAATAACTCAGCCAAAATGAGTCCAACCGAACTCAAAATCAGAGGTGCGCAGGTTCCCAAGCTGGTTGATATATGTGCCACATTTTTAAAAAATTGACTTGAAAATAACGGAATACAGGCTCTGACAAAGTTCCAGATGCACGCATGCACACACTGACACGTGCATTATTATAGTCTACCATGGGAATGTTGGGGGACATTGAAAGTGTCAATGATGCTGTAGCTCAACTTGGAGAGGGGATATGTCATACATTTAATAAAGTGGATAGAGCGATAGGGAATGTGGAAAATTATGAAATGTTTAAGTAATACCAGAGGTCAACCCGTTGAGCCACATAAAGTTTGGAATAAAATTCTCCAATAAATGTGGGCTGCAGGGTGTGCCGATGGATTCAAATGTGTAATACAAGATGGTCACTACCAGTACCGGCCATGTTTTTTTAACGACATTTAGAAAAAATCGATGGCTCACATCTAGTGGTAACCCAGAAGATCAATATGAAGTGAGGTGACGATTGAATGAGGGATGTGGTCTGTAAGATTTACCAAAGGATTTAGTCATGCAAAAAGAATAAAAATCCAAGATGGCTGCCAGCAGTCATGTTTTTCATTGAAAATTGTTCAAATGCGATAACTCCCATCTAGAGGTGATCAAACATTCCTGTAAATTTTCAAAACAATTCTCCAATAAATGCTGACTGCAGGGTGTGCCGATGCATTCAAATTTTAAATCCAAGATGGTTGCTGGCAGCTATGTTTTTTCACAAATTTCTGCAACATAGCTCCCATCTAGAGGTCACCCAGAAGATCCATATGAAGTTTGGCGACAATCGGATGAGAGATGTGACCTGTAGGGTATGCTAAAGGAAAATGTTAATGGACAAAGAGCTAAAAACACTGGGAAAACATGAAAAATGAAAAAGAACGAATTGTTGAACTCTGATGTATATGTAGAGGCTATATGATACTTCACAGTGAGAATGAGTGTCAAGCCTTTTATTGTGACAGTGATGTATGTATTAATGTGAAGCCTTGCATGTTAAATAGGGGACTAAGAGTCAGTCACTAGTTCTTTAAATAAATATGATACACTAATACTATCACAGTTCTGTACTAGTATGCTCACATTAAATATAGAGACTGACAGATACCGAGAAGAGGATGCAGATGATAGACTTTGTATGGTGTGTGATTTGGGGAAAGTGGAGGATGAAAAAAAAAAATGAATTTCCTTCAATTTCCCCAAGTATACCTTCAATTAAATTTGGCAAATCATTTTGAAATTTGGCCAAAAAAAAAATCATTTTGCAAGAGAAAATTTTGGTCCAGCGCCAACCCTGCATGGAAATTTAAGAGGACCTGTGCTAAAAGGGAGGGGGTGCATTTGGAATTCCATGCCCCAACCCTTTAGCCACATCCTTGGAAACCTGTAATATAAAAGTATTGTGTACACTGACAATGACTGACTATATATACAGGCTTAATAGTCACCATAACTTTTCCATTCACCCCAAATTTCATGCCCAGTTCTTATAATTATGACAAACATGTCATTATAATAAATAAATAAATTTTTTGTGTTAAAATTCAACATACTAGTATTATGGTCAAACCCAAAAAGTTTAAACCAGCCAATTTAATTTTACATCCTTTCTCATTATTTTCGAATTTTCAGAAACTCAAAAATATCGCGTTTCAGCTCAGAAACCCCTATAAATTAGATGTAGAGTTCTCACATAGATGAAGCAGATATTGAAATATGAAATGAATAAATTATAAAATAAAACTTTTTTCACCCCCATTCATGAAATCAAAGAATTTTTTTTTTTTTCAGGCCAAAATTAAATGATTGTGTTTGCCTACTCCCTACCTACACATGTACCAAAGAAAAGGCCTTCAATTGTCATTTCTAAGATTCAAGGCTGTTCCATGTTTTCAAGGCTTCGTGGGGAAACCTGCAGGCTAGGGGTAATTCCAACTTTGTGATCAAAAGTTTCGATAGTTGGAAATTTCATGCCCGAGTGACATACATGGGGTGTGACTAAACACCGCCCGGACCAGCCCGGACCAGACCAGCCCGGGCCAGCCCGGACCCCCCATATGGACTATATGAGTTATTTTAAGGGCAATATAAGTGCAGGGGTGTCATGGAAACACACTCAGGGTCGCTATTAACCCTCAAAATGCCGGCATCGGCGAAAATGTTCGCTGCGAAATGAAGCTAACAGCCTGGACCGCCCCTGCTGCGTCCAGGTGTGATTTTAGTATTCATATCTGTGCGAGGGTGTTAATGAAACCCAAATACGCATGGAGAGTGGTCAAGGTCAAACGGAAGTGCCGCTTATTAACCCCTAAACTTCCCAGATTCAGCCAGAATTACAAAATTGCGCCCCCAATAAACAAACTCACAGCCCGGACCCCCTTGATGTCCTCGTACTTCTAATAGCTCCTTACATATGTGTTGTGGAACTACCCTCGACTACACTCACGAAGATACAAGGGCGAGTCGCCCACAAATGCCTGGCAATTAACCCCCAAAATGCTGCCATCGACTATTATGTTTACCGATAACGACGCTGACAGCCCAGACCATCCCGGTCCAGCCCGGACCCCCCATATGGACTATATGAGTGATTTTAAGGGCAATATAAGTGCAGGGATGTCATGGAAACCCATTCAGGGTCGCTATTAACCCTCAAAATGCCAGCATCGGCGAAAATGTTCGCCGCGAAATGAAGCTAACAGCCCGGACCGCCCCTGCTGCGTCCAGGTGTGATTTTAGTATTCATATCTGTGCGAGGGTGTTAATGAAACCCAAATACGCACGGAGAGTGGTCAAGGTCAAACGGAAGTGCCGCTTATTAACCCCTAAACTTCCCAGATTCATCCAGAATTACAAAATTGCGCCCCCAATAACCAAACTCACAGCCCGGACCCCCTTAATGTCCTCGTACTTCTAATAACTCCTTACATATGTGTTTTGAAACTACCCTCGACTACAGTCACGAAGATACAAGGGCGAGTCGCCCACAAATGCCTGGCAATTAACCCCCAAAATGCCGCCATCGACTATTATGTTTACCGATAACGACGCTGCATTTTTTCGTCAATGCCGGCATTTTGAGGGTTAATAGCGACCCTGAGTGGGTTTCCATGACACCCCTGCACTTATATTGGCCTTAAAATCACTCATATAGTCCATATGGGGGGTCCGGGCTGGACCGGGATGGTCCGGGCTGGTCCGGGCTGTCAGCGTCGTTATCGGTAAACATAATCGGCGATGGCGGCATTTTGGGGGTTAATTGCCAGGCATTTGTGGGCGACTCGCCCTTGTATCTTCGTGAGTGTAGTCGAGGGTAGTTCCACAACACATATATAAGGGGTTATTAGAAGTACGAGGACATTAAGGGGGTCCGGGCTGTGAGTTTGTTTATTGGGGGCGCAATTTTGTAATTCTGGCTGAATCTGGGAAGTTCAGGGGTTAATAAGCGGCACTTCCGTTTAACCTTGACCACTCTCCGTGCGTATTTGGGTTTCATTAACACCCTCGCACAGATATGAATACTAAAATCACACCTGGACGCAGCAGGGTTGGTCCGGGCTGTTAGCTTCATTTCGCGGCGAACATTTTCGCCGATGCCGGCATTTTGAGGGTTAATAGCGACCCTGAGTGTGTTTCCATGACACCCCTGCACTTATATTGCCCTTAAAATCACTCATATAGTCCATATGGGGGGGTCCGGGCTGGTCCGGGCGGTGTTTAGTCACACCGCATACATGTATAAGTTGGTAAACACGAATAAATTGAAATTGTTCTAATAGTTTCATCCGCCAACCAGTATTCACTATTAGTGTGCAATTTGTTATTTTAGACCAAAAGTTGATTATTGTCCTACTTTCGGTAATTTTCTTTAATTGAAATGGCAATCAGTTGGGTGTATTAAAGGTTGGAAATTTACCAACAGTTGGAAAGTTTGTGGTACCAGTTCCAATCCTACCCAATTGGCATTTACATTATGTGTAAATATGACCCCTTTATATTGGGTGTAAACATAATTTATCTAACTTGGAACTTTCAGTATGCTAAAAGGGAGGGGGTGCAGTTGGAATTCCAAGCCCCAAGCCACATCCTAGGAACCTGTAGTATACAAATATAGTGTACGCTGACAGTGACTGACTACAGGCTTAATAGTCACACTTCTGACCACCCTATACCAACATGTTCTGGTATTTAAACAACTGTAGATCAAGTAATAATTAGCAGAAGACAAGAATTCCTACTTGGCTGCTCAGTGAAGAACATTATCTCCTTTGTATGCTACAACTGTATTAAAATAGGAAACCACACAGAAAGAGATACCATAAATGGCTTAATAGTCACCATAACTTTTCCATTCACCCCAAATTTCATGCCCAGTTCTTATAATTATGACAAACATGTCATTATAATAAATAAATAATTTTTTTGTGTTAAAATTCAACATACTAGTATTATGGTCAAACCCAAAAAGTTTAAACCAGCCAATTTAATTTTACATCCTTTCTCATTATTTTCGAATTTTCAGAAACTCAAAAATATCGCGTTTCAGCTCAGAAACCCCTATAAATTAGATGTAGAGTTCTCACATAGATGAAGCAGATATTGAAATATGAAATGAATAAATTATAAAATAAAACTTTTTTCACCCCCATTCATGAAATCAAAGAATTTTTTTTTTTTCAGGCCAAAATTAAATGATTGTGTTTGCCTACTCCCTACCTACACATGTACCAAAGAAAAGGCCTTCAATTGTCATTTCTAAGATTCAAGGCTGTTCCATGTTTTCAAGGCTTCGTGGGGAAACCTGCAGGCTAGGGGTAATTCCAACTTTGTGATCAAAAGTTTCGATAGTTGGAAATTTCATGCCCGAGTGACATACATGGGGTGTGACTAAACACCGCCCGGACCAGACCAGCCCGGGCCAGCCCGGACCCCCCATATGGACTATATGAGTTATTTTAAGGGCAATATAAGTGCAGGGGTGTCATGGAAACACACTCAGGGTCGCTATTAACCCTCAAAATGCCGGCATCGGCGAAAATGTTCGCTGCGAAATGAAGCTATAAACAGCCTGGACCGCCCCTGCTGCGTCCAGGTGTGATTTTAGTATTCATATCTGTGCGAGGGTGTTAATGAAACCCAAATACGCACGGAGAGTGGTCAAGGTCAAACGGAAGTGCCGCTTATTAACCCCTAAACTTCCCAGATTCAGCCAGAATTACAAAATTGCGCCCCCAATAAACAAACTCACAGCCCGGACCCCCTTGATGTCCTCGTACTTCTAATAGCTCCCTACATATGTGTTGTGGAACTACCCTCGACTACACTCACGAAGATACAAGGGCGAGTCGCCCACAAATGCCTGGCAATTAACCCCCAAAATGCTGCCATCGACTATTATGTTTACCGATAACGACGCTGACAGCCCAGACCATCCCGGTCCAGCCCGGACCCCCCATATGGACTATATGAGTGATTTTAAGGGCAATATAAGTGCAGGGGTGTCATGGAAACCCACTCAGGGTCGCTATTAACCCTCAAAATGCCGGCATCGGCGAAAATGTTCGCCGCGAAATGAAGCTAACAGCCCGGACCGCCCCTGCTGCGTCCAGGTGTGATTTTAGTATTCATATCTGTGCGAGGGTGTTAATGAAACCCAAATACGCACGGAGAGTGGTCAAGGTCAAACGAAAGTGCCGCTTATTAACCCCTAAACTTCCCAGATTCATCCAGAATTACAAAATTGCGCCCCCAATAACCAAACTCACAGCCCGGACCCCCTTAATGTCCTCGTACTTCTAATAACTCCTTACATATGTGTTTTGGAACTACCCTCGACTACAGTCACGAAGATACAAGGGCGAGTCGCCCACAAATGCCTGGCAATTAACCCCCAAAATGCCGCCATCGACTATTATGTTTACCGATAACGACGCTGCATTTTTTCGTCGATGCCGGCATTTTGAGGGTTAATAGCGACCCTGAGTGGGTTTCCATGACACCCCTGCACTTATATTGGCCTTAAAATCACTCATATAGTCCATATGGGGGGTCCGGGCTGGACCGGGATGGTCCGGGCTGTCAGCGTCGTTATCGGTAAACATAATCGGCGATGGCGGCATTTTGGGGGTTAATTGCCAGGCATTTGTGGGCGACTCGCCCTTGTATCTTCGTGAGTGTAGTCGAGGGTAGTTCCACAACACATATATAAGGGGTTATTAGAAGTACGAGGACATTAAGGGGGTCCGGGCTGTGAGTTTGTTTATTGGGGGCGCAATTTTGTAATTCTGGCTGAATCTGGGAAGTTCAGGGGTTAATAAGCGGCACTTCCGTTTAACCTTGACCACTCTCCGTGCGTATTTGGGTTTCATTAACACCCTCGCACAGATATGAATACTAAAATCACACCTGGACGCAGCAGGGTTGGTCCGGGCTGTTAGCTTCATTTCGCGGCGAACATTTTCGCCGATGCCGGCATTTTGAGGGTTAATAGCGACCCTGAGTGTGTTTCCATGACACCCCTGCACTTATATTGCCCTTAAAATCACTCATATAGTCCATATGGGGGGGTCCGGGCTGGTCCGGGCGGTGTTTAGTCACACCGCATACATGTATAAGTTGGTAAACACGAATAAATTGAAATTGTTCTAATAGTTTCATCCGCCAACCAGTATTCACTATTAGTGTGCAATTTGTTATTTTAGACCAAAAGTTGATTATTGTCCTACTTTCGGTAATTTTCTTTAATTGAAATGGCAATCAGTTGGGTGTATTAAAGGTTGGAAATTTACCAACAGTTGGAAAGTTTGTGGTACCAGTTCCAATCCTACCCAATTGGCATTTACATTATGTGTAAATATGACCCCTTTATATTGGGTGTAAACATAATTTATCTAACTTGGAACTTTCAGTATGCTAAAAGGGAGGGGGTGCAGTTGGAATTCCAAGCCCCAAGCCACATCCTAGGAACCTGTAGTATACAAATATAGTGTACGCTGACAGTGACTGACTACAGGCTTAATAGTCACACTTCTGACCACCCTATACCAACATGTTCTGGTATTTAAACAACTGTAGATCAAGTAATAATTAGCAGAAGACAAGAATTCCTACTTGGCTGCTCAGTGAAGAACATTATCTCCTTTGTATGCTACAACTGTATTAAAATAGGAAACCACACAGAAAGAGATACCATAAATGGTGAATGATAGACAGACCACAAACAAATTAATCACTAGTTTAGGGGTTTTGCAGACAATGGTATATGTCACATGTCTCACTGTCATCTCACCTGACACTATCAAATGTCAACCAGTCACCTGGGCTTCATGCAGACTTCCTCCCACACCCTCTGAGATACATTAACTTATATGGAAATGCCACCATCCTGTTACAATGGAGTTAATTGTCTGCATGTTTTTTTCATACTTTATTAGATGAATGAAAGCCTTCCTGAGAATCACTCCAATTAGTGTGGCCAACTGGCCAGAGTGTATTAAAGTCAGTGGTTCAGAATTTCGAGACTGCTGGCTCAGGTTCCATTTTGGCACAGATTTTAGAGAGTGTGTGAAATCAGGGTTTGTAACTGTGCTGGCTTAATTTCAGGTACCCGGTATAATATTGGAATTTCGAGACTAAAAGTTTTTAAGTTGAAAAAGTTGAACCCAAGAACAGATTGAGATTGGCAGACAACAGGTTTGGCGGTTTTCCCTAAATTTGTAAATTCAGTTGACAACCAAAGGGGGTGGTTGGGGAGGATTTAGTAGGCTACAATATGTAACAGAATTAAAACAAGAGGCCGATCACGATTGGCAGATGTTTAACCCATCTCTTGACAATAATAATGATCAGAATCATAATCTATCTAGTTTTTATGTTGAATCATAGAGTATACTGAACATTATGTAGTAAAGAAGTACATGTACTAGTACATGTCTAGACAAATGTACATACGTATGTAATAACACAAATTCTCAAATTATTTGAAGTTATGGGTCCTAATGCCAATTTTGCACTAGTAGAGTCACACAAACATTGGACCCCTATAAACCTGAGATATTGACTGAACACAGTCCACACCTTGTTGGTCAGAAAAGCTCTCAAGACAAATATTTAGACAATACAAATGTATAATATTTATACATGTACAACCATAATATGATGAGGATGCTGACCCCTATTTAAACTCAAAACAGATTACGACAGTTCATATAAAAGACAATAAGTAGCCCTCACTAAAATGGTTTGACACATTACAATGTTTTACAAGTAGCTTGAACGTTAAAATTCATTAACCTTCAATGTTAATCTTCTAAGTGCTCTGTGTGTGGCCACTATTATTCAATCAACCATTACAATATGAACAAATTGGTAACTGTGGTTCATGGCAATAATCCATACCAAGTATTAACATCTGCCATCTGGGGGGGGGGGGGGGGGGGGGAGATGCGCAAAGGGGGGGGGAGGTAAACTGTCACCACAGTACATGTAGGTGAATGATGAAAGCCATCCTAGGAATTTGGCCAATTAGTGTGGGCAATTTATATTTATCAGTAATGTCAAGGTTTAGAATTAGACAACTGGCTCAAGTTCTATTTGGCACAGCTTGGAGTGAGTGTGGAAATTATGGTTTGTAATGGCGCAGGTTTCCGGGTAGAATATAATGATGCTAATATAGTGCTTATCCAAACTTATTTAATAGGGGCTCTACACGTATGTATTATTAAAATGCTTCACATTAATATGAAACAGTTGACCCCACTATGGAATGTCTGCTTTATAAGTCACCTAGGCTTCTCATTCATGCAGACTTCCTCTCACATCCTCTGTGATACACCAATTTAATATATGGAAATGACACTTTCCTGCTAAAATGGTGCTCATTTTCCGCATGTGGTTTCAGACATGTACATGTATGGAGATGAATGAAAGCTTCCAGTGAATCACTCCAATTTATTGTGGGTGGGTCTCTGTAAAGTCAGAAGCTTGGCTTCTATTTGGAAGAGCTTGGAAGGCACATTGAAAATCAAGATTTGCAAGGCCAAATGAAAAATATATTTGTGGTTTCCCTACCCTATATTTACTGTTACCACCTATGCTAAAAACAATTTTCATGGTTTTCATGAAAATTTTGTAATTTTTTTTGTAAAAGTGTTCATAAAAACAATGAAAGTGTCAATGAAACTGTAGCCAATCTGGACAATGGATAATGTCATACATTACAGTTAATGGAAGGATAAGGAATACCGAAAGTTTAAATGTTTAAGCAATACTAGAGGTCAACTTGAAGAGCCATATGAAGTTAGGATCCAATGGACAAAATATGTTGGCTGTCGGGCATGCTGATGGGGGGTGATTTCACGGGAAGTGTAGCATGAAGGAATTGGACACATATCTCCCTTAAATTCATGTTCAGTATATGACCAACCTACCATTCATTTTTTATCATATAAAGGTATATTTATGTGACCGGCGAAGCAAATTTCAGCTGAATATGACTGTTGTTTGCAATTTTATGACCAGAAATGTGCATTTTATTGCCATTTTCTCTGTGCCAAACAGGAAATGGTCTCAATAATAAGGTGATTATAAGAAAATATATAGTACAAAGGAAACAAGTTTCATACAGTAATTATAATCTAAGACATTCTGTTCTTATTAGTGAAAATTTCATGTAAAAATGTCAAAAATATGTAATTTTATGTCAATTTTTGTTATTTTGGAGACATTCCGTTAAAAAAACAAAAAAAACACCAAAATCAAATCAACTACAGCCAGTATTGAAGAAAACACCATTAAGTATGTCACATATGGTGTATTTTCAACAATAAGGATATGATATCTAATATAGATGTGCTATTATTTCTGTGATTAAAAATTAGTGATTTTTTTAGTTCTTTGGTTAGTGATGACGAAAATTCCGTTAAAAAATGTCCTTTCCTGAACATGGCTTTTTCTGAAATTTTCTCATTACCAACCACCTTAACAAGGAAAGTCAATTTTAATAATGGCATTAGATGGCATGACAGACATAACTGTCAGAAAGTTTAGTATGTAACACACTAGTAATGTAAAAAAGTTGATTTATCATTGTTTAAAAAAATGTCCTTTCCTGAATGATTTTTTACAATATGCATTGAGGTCATATATCGGAGGAAAAACACCTGTAATCACCAGTGCAATATATATCACTTGGGAACACATATCAAATTTCTCAAAAACCTTTTAAGTATTTTTTTATAATTCTGTGGATTTTTAATTTGTAGAAGGCACACAAAAGTAGTGTTTTTGGGTTGTTTTTAACACTTTATTCAAATTTGTCATAAGTAACAGCAAGGCTTTTGACACAATATGATCACTTCCAAACACTGAAAGTGGAATAACTTTGGAACCGAATAAAAATTTTCAATTCTGTAAAAACTGTTATATTTTAGAAGCTCTCCTCTGCAGCTTGAGACATATTGTGGTAAATGAGATCTCATCTGAAATTTTCAGTTGAATTCCCTGTTTACTGCTGCTGTTTTTTCATCTTTAATTTAAAGATATTATAGTGATGCCATATCTATGGTATGATGTAACTTTTTAAACAATGGTTCCCATGCTATAAATTTTGTGGAGATGTGTTCCCTGTATTCCAGCTACAAAATAAAAACAAAACGAAAGTGATTGAAGAAACTTCATTTTTGAGTGCATTTGGCACTTTTCGTGCTACACTTCCCGTGAAGTCACCCTGTACATGTATTTAGTCATGCAAAGAGTAGCAGCCATGTTTTTCATGGAAAATCATTCAAATTTGAGAGTTCCCATCTAGATGTGATCCTAAATATGCCTGTTATTTTTCAAAACATTTCTCCAATAAATGTGGGCTGCAGAATGTGCCGATGGATTAAAATGTGAAATCCAAGATAGCCACTGGAGGCCATGCTTTTTATCGAATATGGGAACAAATTGGTGGCTCTCATCTAGAGGTGACCCTGAAGATCTATATAAAGTTTGGTGATGATTGGATGAAGGCCGATTGAAATATTAGAGTTATTGCATCGGATAGCATGTGTCTATGGGATGGATGGAAAGTGTTAATAATTTCTAAACTGATCAACCAATTGATACCAAAAGCTATATGTACAGGTGAGGGGTGTGTCATCATAAACCTGCACATAAAATAAGAACACGTTCCTATAAAAGATATTTTTTAGTTATCGTCTCATATACCATGTGTCTACGGACAGAAGAACAAATGAACAGAGGACGGACACGAACGATGGATGGTTGATCTGGACGTCAGCATTACGTGTTCTACACATGGTATGAGTACACATAAAAAATACAAACAATATAGGGAATATATAAATATATATAAATATGACTGTTCCGAGGTTGTGCCAATATCTCCTTAAAATCAAATATTTCGTTATGCATTTTTTGCAGTATCGGTATGATTTGTTGGAATAGCTCAATAGTCTAATAGCTTAATGACATCTTTGGAAAATATAGTAATAAAAGGTCAGCAGACCACAGTGTCCCCCGACAACATGGCAAGTCGATGCCGCTTTGTTAAAGAAATTTAAAAAAAATGTTGAAATTTTCTAAGTCGAAAAGGGTTAATAACTCCAAAAAAAAAATATTAGCTATATAGATGTTGCAAATCACCAACATGTTAGGAACAATATCCCAGAGTTTCAAATATCTACATTTAAAACTGTAGGAGGAGTTGATTACACCATGAAGGTACCCAATCTCATCCAAAAGGCAAAAATGTTCCAAATTTTCTAAGTCGAAAACCCCCCAAAAATATGGAAAAAATTATATTTTTTATTAGCTATATAGATGTTGCAAATCACCAACATGTTAGGAACAATATCCCAGAGTTTCAAATCTCTACATTTAAAACTGTAGGAGGAGTTGATTACACCATGAAGGTACCCAATCTCATCCAAAAGGCAAAAATGTTCCAAATTTTCTAAGTCGAAAACCCCCCAAAAATATGGAAAAAATGATATTTTTGATTAGCTATATAGATGTTGCAAATCACCAACATGTTAGGAACAATATCCCAGAGTTTCAAATCTCTACGTTTAAAACTGTAGGAGGAGTTGATTACACCATGAAGGTACCCGATCTCGGACGCACGGACACACGGACGCACGGACGGACGGACACACGGACGGACGGACGGACGGACAAGGGTCATTTCTATAGTCCTCCGACGGAAACGTCGGGGGACAAAAAAGAGTGTTGAAATTTATATCTTGCAACCATTTTTGAGCAAATTATGACATATGTTCCCGGCCCTGAAGGTGTAACAATGAAAACTACATATATACATATACATGTACAAGTAGTGTACAGATCTGAGTAATATCTTCTGTCAAGATAGAATTAACCTAACAAATCTTACAAGATAGTATCCACTTATTGATCAGTCAAAAATAAATTGTGGCAACTCTCCTTAGGCACTGCAACACTGTCTAATAGAGTTATTAGTGATTATTAGATGTGAAAGCTAAATCTTCCTATGTACGTGAGTGGAAGTCGGTGGTTTGGAATAAAGTCTATCAATCAAGATGGATTGTGAGATTGGCTACTGTTCGTAGAAGACATGTAATCAACCCTATTACTCTATAGCGGGGAGATTAGATAGCACATGTACATGCAGGGCTCTCATGCAAAACTAAACTTGTGACACAAGATACTTAATTCAAGGAGTTTTCAAGTAGATTTTCAGAAGTCCACATTGATACTAAGGGCCATTGTTAATTAATTCTCTGTTTAGCATCATCCTTTAATCTATAATTAAATGCGAAATGATGTGATCATTCTTTATACTAGTTATTCTAGCTTGGTTTTTTTAAGTTACTTTATATGTATAAAAACAACATAAATCTTATTTATATTCATTTTATGCAAATTAAGCATGCAATTAGGAACTCAAAGACTAAAAGTAAATGTTTGTATCTCAATTTTCATAGGGGACACTTCGATGAAACTGAACATTGTGCAAATATTAAATCAAATTCAAGATTATTTTCTACCATATGAGCATACAACAGATAAACAAAGTGCAGAAATAGTTCTATTCATTGCTGGAAAATGTTTAGATAATAAGTTCAACAAACTACCTACGTGTATGGCCATTTTTATAACTTAACATTTCCCAAGGAAACTACTCATCAAAGTGTATTTAGTATAGAAAAGGTTAACCTGGAATTTTCCAGAAATTCAAGACTCAGGCACAGATTCTATAGAATGAATCCTAAATTGTGTCATTGGATTCCAAAAATTATCTATACATCATTAACTTTCTTTTAAGATGCATTCAGTGCTCCATGCTAATTTTTTTTATAAAATAATTGACCTCTTTGAGATTATAGTGTACGAATTAACATGTTTGGAACAGGAAGTGCCACTATTTTTTTTTATTGAATTCTCCATTCATTTATTTCATGTATTTTATGATGACATTCTTTGTTACGGTACTAGTATATATAAATCTTGGCCAATTCTTTTGTCATTTCTGAATATTTTTGACCATTATTCAGAAACTTTGGCCAAATTGAAAGAAAGTGTCAATGACACTGTAGCTCAACTTGTAGAGGGTATAATTTTATGTGTTGGAGTCATAAAGTAATAAATCTTCCACTTCATATGTAAAGGTACAATGTATGTACCAAAATCCACTAAATGTCATGTTTCGGTAACGTATATATACCAGAACGCATCAAAGGTAAAAAAGGGCCTTAACTCATGTAAAAATAATTGGACGGAACCTATATTCGAACTTGGCCTGTATTTTTAGCTGGAAATACATGCATGACCATACATGGGAATACATTGCGTTGCTAAATGGCCATAAGTGAGGTGTATATGCAAGTCTGGAGATGATGACAAGACAATGGTGCAGTGTATTGATATACCTGGAGGGCTGTATGGCCTTTGGTTGGGTGCATACATGTATGTATACCTGGTCCCTGTACTATAAACCTTGCCATCGCTCTGCTTTGGGCATCGTTATTATATGGGAGCTATAGGATCAGTGTTTCACATATGAGCCAGGGATCAGTCTAGGAAATATACATACCAACTTTGGTTCATATCAAATAATCCAAACAGAAGTTATCGGTCGGAAACCAAAAATGTTAACAGACGGTCAAATTCTAAGTCGAAAAAGGGCCGTAACTCATGTAAAAATAATTGGACGAAACCCATATACATGTATTTGTATGAAATTGTATGATGCCATTACGCTTTGTAATCAACTTAGGAATCCGATAGTATTTCTTAATAAATTGTAATTGTACATATAACAACTTAGTTGTTTCAAATTGCAATAGTCGTGTTATCAATCACTGCATGTTCATTCAACATTAACTGGGTGCTACTAGCGCTAGCTACATCTTTGTTTTATTTTGTTTCCGTCTTTTGGGTATCTAGATATATTATCTGTTGTAACTTCTGGTTATTTCTTTTTTTGTAAAAATTCTAAAAAAAAATATTTGTTTTTGTTGTCATCAAGGTTTTTATATAAAACTGGAACATACAAACAATTTATCGCTGTAAGTACCGGGTATGTCAATTTATGACAGCATGTGGTAGTTGACGACGCTTAGTAGCTATAGCCTCTATGTTGTCCGCAGAGACGGCAATTCATCATAAGATAAGAGGGTCTTTAAACACACATTAGTCATTTTGTATAGGACAACCTACATGTGTAGATAAAATAGACAGAGGAATATATGGTATATTAAAGTGATACAACACGTACCTGAAAAACAGAAATTAGTAAAGATGTAGTAAAACAGGAGGCTGCAACACAACCAATCTATGGGGAACAGAGACCCCCTAAACAAATCTATGGGGAACAGAGACCTCCTGAAAAAATCTATGGGGAACAGAGACCCCCTGAACAAATCTAAGGGGAACATAGACCCCCTGTTGCAACACCAGTCACAAAGCAAGGGAGAAATCCGGTTGAATTTATTGTCCCACCCTCAGGTTATCGACATCGTTACCCGACAGACATGGATGAGAATTCAAAGACGAAAAGAAATGAAGAAACAGACGAAGGCTCTGAAAAATGGTGGCAGCAGATGGAGGAGAAGTTCCAAACGTCACATTTGTCGTTAAAACTAGAACTAACAAGCAGTCGCAGACGGCGGTATCCCCCGCCGAAATGTGCAGTTGGGGAAGTGCATTGTCAATAATGTTTGCGTTCTCTGCCGAAATGTGCAATTGGGGAAGTGCATTCTCAACAAGAGGTGGGATTTTGTCAAAAAGCCTGGCTTGCAAACTCATTTTAGGACTGACATTTGTGGAAATTAGCCATATTACGTCATCCATTTGCACTAAAAATAATAAACAAAGTCCAATAACTCTGCTGAAAATATCCGGCCGGACCTGGTTTGCGAACTCGTTCTAGATACTGGTCATGTGAACTCATATACCAAAAATCTTTGATATCCGTTCACATTTGTGGAAATGAGCCCTGTGACGTCGTCCATTTGCATGCAAAAAAATAAAACAAAGTCCAATAACTCTGCTGAAAATATCCGGCCGGACCTGGTTTGCGAACTCTTTCTAGATACTGGTCATGTGAACTCATATACCAAAAATCTTTGATATCCGTTCACATTTGTGGAAATGAGCCCTGTGACGTCGTCCATTTGCATGCAAAAAAAATAAAAAAGTCCAATAACTCTGCTGAAAATATCCGGCCGAACCTGGTTTGCGAACTCGTTCTAGATACTGGTCATGTGAACTCATATACCAAAAATCTTTGAAATCCGTTGACATTTGTGGAAATGAGCCCTGTGAGGTCGTCCATTTGCATGCAAAAAAATAAACAAAGTCCAATAACTCTGCTGAAAATATGTGGCCGGACCAGGTTTGCGAAATCTTTCTAGATACTGGTCAAGTGAACTCATATTCCAAAAATCTTTGAAATCCGTTAACATTTGTGGAAATGAGCCCTGTGACGTCGTCCATTTGCGTGCAAAAAAATAAACAAAGTCCAATAACTCTGCTGAAAATATCCGGCCGGACCTGGTTTGTGAACTCGTTCTAGATACTGGTCAAGTGAACTCATATTCCAAAAATCTTTGAAATCCGTTGACATTTGTGGAAATGAGCCCCGTGACGTCGTCTATTTGCTATTTGGTAAATTCGACAATAATAATAAACAAAGTCCAATAACTCCGGTAAAAATATCCGGCCAGACCTGGCTTGCGAACTAATTCTAGGTAATGGTCAGGTGAACTCATTACCAAATATCTTTTTAATCTGTTGAGATTTGTGGAAATGAGCCCCGTGACGTCGTCTATTTGCTATTTGGTAAATTCGACAAAAATAATAAACAAAGTCCAATAACTCCGGTAAAAATATCTGGCCAGACCTGGCTTGCAAACTCATTCTAGGTAATGGTCAGGTGAACTCATATACCGGTACCACAAATCTTTGAAAACCATTTACATTTGTTCAAGTTATGACGCTAACAAATTCGGGACAGACGGACGGACAGACGGACGGAACCCATTACTATATCCCCCGCAAATTTAAAATTTGGCGGGTGATAAAAAGAGCTACATGTATTAGAATAAATCAAGAAGCAGATGGAAGCCATAGGAACTCGCTGTAAGTTGTTGGAACAAACCAGAACAGCTCCGTATCGACAGCGATCTCCATCACCAGTACCGAACAACACTGACTCTAGTTCGGAGAAAACCCCCATCAAAGCACATACCTGCTACCCACACTGAGAAAAAATGCGTACCGGTACTGAAACACACCAAAAATACATGTACAGTCACCTTTATACAACTGCCAAACAGAGTCTCAAACCCCTGCAGGGGCGACACAGACCAAATGACAGAAGCTGAGGTGCCTGAAATTCAAACAGGAAATCACAATTATAAATTGGAGAAACGTATGCAGGAACTACATATAGAAGAACAACTCTCAACTTTGTGTACAGAAATAAAAAGAACCAGCATAGAAGAGCAACCATCAGAATTGCACATGCATAGAAAAGTACAAGGAACACCTCAAGGTGACAGAACCAATCCCCAAATGCTGAGGGCATCCTCAATCACATGGGATCCTCTGGGAACATATACACAAATTGCGGCATCACCTTATGGAAGGCCCAAGAACAGATATTACCGAGATGGGAACGCGGGGCTGCCCTCAATTGAGGGACATCCTACCATGGTGACATGTGCGAATGATAAAACTGTACTCGACATTCCAATTTCAGGAGAATGTCAGGAGGAACCCACTACTAGAAATTACTCAAATACCAGTATTATAGTTGGAGATAAAGGACTATCCTCCATTGAGGAACATCCTGCAATATCGACATGCGCACAAGAACCGCCTGTTGACATGGCCCAAAATATAAACAATCCAGATAACAGTAGAGGTTCAGCACCACCCTCTGTCGAGGGTCATCCAGAAATAACGACAAGTGCCAGAGAACAGACTAGATGTGATGTCTCTCAAGAAATTGAAGAAAACATGCAACCATTTAACAACTATGCCCTCATGTCAGGGAGATCACACAGTGACTGTATCAGAGGGTGAGCAGGGAAATGTTCATTTAATAAACAACCTCACCCCCTCATGCGAGGAAGATACATAATGACTGTGTCTGAAGACAAGGACCATGAACAGATACTTGTGTGAGAAAACTTTAAAATATATATAGCAGTTGGCAAGAAAACAGGAAACATCTGAACAAACCTTAATTGAAGACCAGTGTTTGAGATATCAGTATTACAACACAGCTAACTCTAATCATAGTGATACATGTATACCGGTATGTACTGGTAGCTACCGGGTATACTCAAACTGCAGGGAATGCAAAGGATGAACCCTCTACACTGAGGGATAACCTAAATGAAGAAATGGGCATGAGTGACAAAAAGAAGATTGAAACTGAATGAGCAGTTCAATATGTCATGCCAGATGAGTTAGGGACCTGCGATTCGATGTCGGGCACCCGATTTGAGATCGACACCGAATCGGTCCGCTGATTTGGATATTTTCGAATCGGTGTAGTCTCGTTTTTTGTGTCTAAATAACACATGCCAAATTACCTGAACTCACAAAAATTGAAGCACAAGGTTGCCAAGTTAGCCAACGTACCGGTAGGTAATTTTGAATGTATGCCATTCAGAATAGACGTACATTATGCAAATTATGTGATTCGTTCGTAACCCGTGTCGGTGATCAATTGCCGCATATATTTGTAATCTGTACTGATACTATGTAAATTGTATACATGGTGCGTGATCGCTAGATGCGCAACCCAACTGATTACCAGTACCTTATGTTTAGAACTTCAGATATCCAATTCAGATTATATGAATAAAATTCAATGTCAGCCGCTGTTATGAGCGACAAAAATAGATTGGAATGAACAGAAACGATGAGAAACCTTTAGAACAATCGGTCTATTACGTTCTTAAATGGACGTCATCGACTCATCATGTGCAATCAGTTATCTGCGACACTGCCGGCACAATTCCTATAAATTTCCTACTTTCAGTTTCTGTTACCCGGGAAATCGAGCGTGTTTCACCAAGCTTCGATCCATTGAATGTTGTTGATACATTCAACACTTGTAATTTTCTGTTTTCTGGGACCCCTCTGTGAAGACAACTAAGTAGACTGTGAATATACGAAGTAGGTGTTTGATCTATTGTGGGGTGAACAGTTTAACAGATAACTATAGCATTGGTATACAACAATTATAGAGCTGAACGTTGTACACATGTGTGAAGTTGTGTCAAATCTTTATTAAATAATGTAGATAAGTGACTTCTATATCCCATGGGGTTTGTGATACGTTGATTGAACTGTCTTTAAGTGTCTTACGGTCACTTCTTGTGTTATGTTCACCATGATTGTCATGAGACCCCGATATCACACTGGTAAACAATGTCAATCACTAGCTGATTCGATTTGAGATTCGATTCGATGTCGATATCACGGGAAGGAGATTCAATATCGAGATTTGATTCGATGCAAAATCCCCGATTCCAGGGCCTGGAACCTACGTCACCGGAAGGGTAACCCTACATCAAAATAACTGTAAATAAAGTTCGACTCGCTACATCGACATCGTTTTTTAAATAAATACAATCGACTTCGATGTATTATTATAAGCAAAGGAGCTATGCCACCTGCAAATCTCGACAAATACAGAAACCGAAAATCGGAAAGAATTGCTTATAATGAGAATTTCGCGTTCGCAATTCAAAATCGCGTCCGATTTCCTATTTTCGTGCAGGTGTTAACGCCAACATTTCATGTTCTCCGCGCCCTAAACTCATTTAAAAACCGTATACATTGAGTTTCGGGATATTATAAATGCTAAAATTTGAATCAATAACAAAAAATTAACTTTCCCGTGGTTTGTTTGTAAATTTCTTAAGACACAAAGAATTTTTATGAATTTGTCTATTAATGGTAACGCCCACATCGCGTTAACGCTCACATAATATTGGCCTGTTTGCACTCACAATTGAGTCACCATTTGTATAATCCGGTAGATGAACTATTAACGACCGTGTTCACATATACACACTCAGTTAAATGCGTTACTTTTCACAAATGGATGTTATAGAGATGCCAATATACTATTTTATAATACTATATATAAAGACGAGCATAAATTCATGGCATAATCATTGTTTTTACGTTCTGGTTGTATATTCGTTAGTTTAATTAAGTGTATGTCCTGTCATTCGTTCTCTTATTCCATATTCATTGTAGTATTACTTTGTTATTCCATTCTATTTCCGTTGGTTAAATCCATGTTAATTTGTTCATATGTCCAGTTTCGTCTGATAGTTTTCGTTAAAACATTATCATGCAATAAAGATTTCTTTAATTATATTCTTTTACTAACATTCATTGTTTACCCATGTTTATTGATACCCCTTTAATCATAATTGGTTTTCATAGCTTTACTACCTTATACTACCTTGTATATAAAGGTATTGTCTAAGGTAAATATATCGCGACCTGATTTCCAGGTTCTCCTAAGTCCATTTTTTATATTTTAAGTTTGAATCTCTGATGCGGGTCAACTATTAAGACTATGGATATACTTCTAACAATATCCGATTGGAAAATCATTCCTTTAATAGAATAAATCGGCATCACAAATCGTAAATTTAATGTAATCATGTTTTTGTGAAGAATACTGCAGGTTGGGTGCATATTTTGGTACTATTGAACACTATTGAACTGAGATTTATTAGAATGGCCACCTTGTTCTATGTGGCGGAAATATTAGGATAATTATTACTTACAACAAACAAATGACATATAACTGTTCTATGTAGGCTAACCCAAATGATATTCTATGATGCAATTTTTCATTTCAAATAATGTATTGTCTAACTTTGGTATGTGTGTCGGACTTTGGTCAACTAGAGCATTGACATGACACCACATCACCCCCTCCCATATAAACCTGAAACCGACTAACTTGATACTAGCTATGAAATGGAGGCCACAATAATAGTCTAGTCATTTAGACTTGATTTTGAAGCGAACCTAGAACAAATAGGTAATAAGCTGGTTTTGAAAGCACTTTGGGGAAATTTTTCCTCAGCTCTTTGAACTAGGGGCATCATATTTATGGCTTTAAATAAAATTGGAATCTTGTTAGTAAACAAATCTGCAGACTACAAAAGCTGCTTCGAGTTCCCTGATTGCTAAATATGATCACACAATAATATATCCTAAATTTTTATGCGTTTCATGTCGGGAAAGTCGTTATATTTAGGTAAACAAATGCAAAAACAAAACATGCGAGAAAATTATGAAAATTGGAATTTTAGTCCGAAAACAAGGTCGGTCAACGTGCATTCCCCAGGATTACATTTGATCCATATTTGTTTTGTTCGTTATGATGTTTGCTCAAACTATATCAAATTTAAATGGTTTCCGTATGTAACAGGTAATATGGTGGCAAAGCTAGAGAGCAGTGTTTGCACTGTCGGTGGCCAAATTGGCCAATGGCCAATCTTTTTTCAAAATTGGCTAATAAAAATTTCATTTGGTCAAACTTTTTTTCACCCCAAATGGAGACGGAAAGCATGGAGACGGAAAGCTAATTCAAAAGATCTGAATAGATTGACAGTCCCAAACGATGTTAGGTGACGAAAGGATTTCTTACTTCGGAAATATCGTACCATGAAAACATAATTTATTTTGTAACGGGAGCGTTGATTGAATGGTGACGATGAACAGACCAGTCATTTCAAATAATATTTGGTTTAAAACACTAATCATCAAAACGCTTAAAGGGGTAGGCCCTACTGTACGCCATTTTCAATAAATTTCAGGTGACAACGATCTATTATCGATAATATATAGAAACATAAGTAATTTGAGTCGAAGATGTATTCTGTAAACGCTCAGGTTAATAGGCTATCTTAAAATTTATAATTTAAAAGTTAATAATTTAAAATAAATTGAATTTGTGGCTGGAGCCATAAAATGGCTTAAATTAAAATACGAATTTCCTTGTACAAGACGTAATCAAATTATAATTGAGGGATACTGGATTAGTAAACCCATTGCACACACGGTCGTTTGAAACATTATGCTGATACGGGGAGAAAACTCAAGCCACTCACTGACTAGTGACGATACAATAACATAAATGAGTACATGGGACTAGTATGCATATATAATATAACTTTTATTTGATACATTTGGTTGAAAACTGTACAAAAATTACTCGACAACAACAATTTGTATTTTTGCATTCCGGTAAATTTGCCATCCGTAACACTACTTCGTACTCAACAGACTTTCAAATAATGGAAAATTTGTTACCTTATTCTCCTACCCAGAGACTATAGAAACCAACAACAACATTTGTGTACAGCATCCCTTTAATCTGTACACTGGTAATGTAATATTTTGTTGATCAGGCAGGCTGTAAGATAACATTCCTAAATGCATTGTCCGATAATTGTATGTACAGACTAGCAGTACTTAACTCAATGGTTACGTAATGTGTCATAAATTGCCTCTCGTCTAACAACAACCTGGCTTCACATCAAAAAGGTGTGAATACAATAGATATTCAACTACTGTACATGAGAGTGCGACTTTGCGAGCTTGTGATTTTAATCAATATCTTTTAATTAAAAGTTTTTTCTTTTATTAATTTCAGAAACATTGGAATTTGAAACAAAAATATAATAATACAACTTAAAGCTCCTTCCTGGTTCAACTCAAGCAGTGGCGATATTGCGATTTATTCATTTATCAAACGTTGGTTTATTTTAGCCTATAATTATATATGATCCATCAACCAGAATGACATTTTTTCTTATTCCCTATAATAATATTGATATATAAAGGTCATATAATTACTTATTATTTTATTCATTTATGTCTTGTGATAGTAATTCCGTGAAAAACGTATTAATTAGCCTGCCACAAGTGAAGCAGTCTACTTTTGAGCCGATGTATACCGATTCGCCTCGGCAATATTCGGGGGATCTTAGCAAGCGAAGAATTATACTCTTGCGCTTCCATAAGTTCCATTAACTGTGAAAGCATGCACTACTCACTCGTCCTAAAACTAATTGTGATATTCGGCAAGTGAAAGAAAGAAAACTAATTGTGATATTCGGCAAGTGAAAGTTTTAAAGCCAATGTAGGCGTTACCATTTCAAAACTCGGAAACATGCCTCGAAAATTGGTGACGGAAACCACCTGAACGCGATAATCTTTACAACCGTTACATATATATCTCGGTATAGATGACTGTGAGCTAGCAAACAATGTTTTACAGCTCATAAGCAATGATTTTTTTAGTGGTTTATGTACATAGTTTGCAAAAACGATAAATACTCACTTCGAGTCGCACCGAGCAGCCGCCATTTTTCGGTGAAAAACTTTGTTTTATGACGTAGGTTCCAGGCCCTGGATTCGCAGATCCCTAAGATGAGTGCAAACCATGCCGGGCAAGAACTACCCTTCTGGACAAAACAAGTGTCCACTTAACTGCGGTGCCGTTAGCATTGCCACCGCGGCTGAAATGTAACTACACCGCGACTCCACCGGCTAACTACAGTTGGGCCGCGGTGTACTTGCCATTCGGCATGGTGTATTTGCCACGGTGTACTTTCATCAAACCGAAAAAAGACAATACAAACCAGAAATCTAACCACGGTGTACTCTCTCCTGCCAAATAAACGTGACGTCACGTTTATTTATTTAAAGAAAAATACGACAGCATCACGATTATTAGGCGCCATCACGATTATTTAAAGTTCTTGCAAAGTCGCGGAATTTTCAGTCAAAAAGTTAGAAAAAACGTGCAGCTCACTAAAAAAAATAGAAGTGCACTTGACAAGTTGACAGGAATGTGGAAGAATCTCATTCCTAACAGGATTTAGGCCTCTAGATCATGATGTCCGTGTATAAACAGACGGATTATCGCAGTTAATTACAACTCATCAAAGCTTATAATCACACAGTGACAACTAATTATCGTTGGGACGGAACCGACTTCTACTATCAAAACGGGACTTAATGCTAAAATCACATCACCAGGCTTATATTATAAAATAATCAGTGAAACTAATCTGAGTGACAACTGATGAACTAATTTAACTTGACGTGGCCGACTTCTCCAAACAATACTGTTATCGTGACCCAATTATGCGCTATCATGAAGACACAGAAGCTGTGAGTCGTGTGCACACATGCGTGACTGGTTTTGGCTATAAATGGAAAGTTACGACACCGCAGTAGCTTCTGTGTGTACACAGGAACATGTATTTAAATCTATGCAATAAAGCAATACAATAACATGTCCGTGTATTCAAAGCACAGTTTAATTATGAATGCGATGACTTGGCAACAGTTCCACATTATTAACCACAACTTACGTTTTATGTCGGATTTAAGTTTTATGTCGGATTTTAAATAGCCGATGTGCGACATAAGAAAGATAACTCTAATTTACATCTCGAGCGAAATATTGATGGATGATGCAACCGATATGCCAACTAATTTCCCGCAAGTTCCACCTTTTACTCATTGTGCGCCATCACTATTATTTGGCACCATCACTATTATTAATAACACCCGAAAATGTGCACCATCACTATTATTTGGCCATCACTATTATTAGGCAGGGGAGAGTACATGCCATTCGACCGTGAGGGCAGTTGCCTTTCGGCCGCAGTGAACTTGCCGTTTGGCCGCAGTGTACTTGTCATTCGGCCGCGGTGCTTAACTGCAGTTACAAACTCTGACACCGCAGTCGAACGGCAAATACACCGCGGTGCCAATGGACACTTGTTTTGTCCAGCAGGGTACATGTACATGTATCGAACACTGGACATGATACAACAAATGACACGTTTAGGAAAACCACCAATGGCTGATGCCCACAGTCACTGTACATATAACTGAGAGAAAGGATACAACATCAATGGAAGAATTGTTACAAACCAATGACATCGAAAAAATCCAAAATAATACTCAGCTAGAAAACATAACAAAATACTCGGAATCATACATTCTAAAACAGGCCAGTAATAATAAGACCTTTGAATCCCTCATAGCGAGGGGCGATGAATTGGATCTTTGGAGGCCGGGAGAAGGAGATCCAAAGGGATGCCATTATAAGCCTCTTGAATATGGATCCAACAACAATGTCTGAGCACCCAGCTGTTAAAGATAGCACTAGTGACCTAGTGCAGAATATAGAAACACATATTGGTACCAATAATACCAGTCGGAAATCCCTCATAGTGAGGGCCAAGCAGATAAGACTGTAAATGACTAAAGAATCCGAACCAAGCGAGGCAAGAATAAATATTCAGGAAACTGCCCAAACTGCCCCAAAGAACAGCTTGCACAAATGATAGGGACTGCCTTGGAGATATGATGACAGATGAAGGTATACGGTACCGTATCTGAACTGACAAGACGGAGAGAGTCAATCTACTAGTAGTACGGTAGCACTGAAGGCCACATATCTAGTAACTTTTCCACCTAGTTAAAGAAACTGGAATGATACTGAACCTTCTGATTTGATTAGAGCTATATCAGATACATGTGACACCCAGCCTGCTATTAAACGAAGACTGGACGGAAACACAAATGGTCACATGCATATCAGAGCCACCACCAGTACCATTCCCTTCAATGGTAACACCACTTGTCGACGACTCACACAGTGAGGATACAATGCAAGATATAGGTGAACTGCCTTGGGATCCTGGTGGGCATTCTTTGCCAATGAAATCACATTCTAGAGAATCGGAAAAGAGGCATTCTACTAGTATGGGTAGTGCAGCATGGGGACCTGGAGTTCGAGACAAAAATCCAGAATTGGAACAATGAACAGATTTGAACCCTCATGTCAGGGTATACGTGTATTCAAGATCGAGTCCCTCTATGAGCAAAATTAGAATTGGACAAAAAGAAGACAGTAACTGATAATCCCACATAGCCTATAGATAGTGGGTGAGAAATCTGTCATAAAAATGAAAATTCCACGAGCCCTCAGGTGATGCAAATATCCAGACTACCCCTTTAAGGGGCCGAAGTAAAGAAAGACTCAAAAAGAAGATACACTAACTGTACATCTCTACAATTGTCAATATATATATAGTAACTATAGCAGGAAGATGAACACAGACAATTAGCAGTAGACTATATTTCTCAATCCCAATCTCAATGTAGTCTACAGGGGAAACCTCGAAATCACACCCTAAAGAATCGAGGGACTGACATAATCCAAATACTGCAATGAAGACAAACAAGCCTCACTGATGCCGACTCTAAAATGATAAAGTGAGGAGGGGAAGGAACATTGGCTAATAAGGCAATATCATTAGAGATATCCATATCAACTGAACATATCCCTACATGTACATATGCAGATTTTGCAGTGTGAGATACTAGTAGGATCATGGAAATGGGGATACAGAAACCATCAATGAGGGATATAACTGGAAGTTGATGTAAGATTGACCATGCCAAATGCTAATGATCAGCGACATAGATCATGAACCCACTTAAGTTAACACTGATACTAGTATGTGGGATTCCCTATATAGGGTAAAGGCGTCTTTTTTAAGGCCAAAAAAAAAAACATCTGTGTTTCCGGTTACCCGACCGACCTGCCGAAATTGGGCCGACCAGGACTTTTTTTTTCAAATTTCAACCCAAATCAAAAAATTTCAACCCAAAAAAACAAAACAATTATTTTTTTTTTTAATGCATGTCATTGGCATGTAAACACATCAAAATCGTTAAATATATACTATATACTATGTTTACATTAAGCAGCAATAATTTTAGATGGAATTTTCAAAAACAATTTACTTCTATTAAAATACATGTCCATTTGTGGTTGCAGATGAATCCCAATCTCACCAATAAATCTGCATTCTTTAAAACCTGCCTGTGGTAATCTTGTTTGTTCAACTCCCATGTCTTATGGGAAGAAGTCTTATCTGCTAGAGAGCAATATACATGTAGAAGACTTTCTATATCAGAATTTAAAGTTCCTCTCCCCAGTCAATCAAGGATTCATAGTGTTCAGGCATAGTTACTAGTATGTATACAGACAGTATAAAGATGACTGCACGTGTCTACCATATCAAACACCCTTCTGGGATGGGCACTAAAAAGCACATGAAATTATCTACTGGTTTGTTTGGGTATATAAACTTACAAGCATGCATATGCCAATTTGAATGCTGAGGTGTGGTACCTCAGTCAAGGTGTGGCCTGTGGTACCATTTTCAGTGTGGTGTGGGACTTTATATTTCAGTGCAGTTGAGGGATGTCTGAGGAACATTTACACCCTGTGCATTGCAATGTGTCTGAGGTGCATGTGAGATATGTGTCTTAGGTCCTGAGGTGTATGACCAAATATTTAAGTGAGGTTTGAATTAATATCATACAAGTTATGTTATTATAAAGTAATAGTGTATATCTTGGGCCTGTTGATATGTCAATATTGTGCTCTGAGAAAGATGTGCCACCACAATCTAAACTGAGAGAATAATTACAAGAGAGCTGCATAATTGAGTGCCTGGGTGGCATTTGTTTGTTCACATTGACAATACTTATCATATTATTGTGCTACATTAACTGTTTACTTGCAATATACATGGACAGCCTTAACACAAGTATAAAGAGTAAGCATTAATGTACTTCTTAACTGTTCGGGGAAAAAATAAAAAAATATTACCAAAAAAAAAATAATCCCTACCTACCTACCTGGAATTTTTTGGCACCGTAATAGGAAACAAATTATTTATTTATTTTGGACCGTCTTAGATACACGATGAAGCAAACTGCTCTTCCAGAAAGCCAGTTAGAGAAGACCCCCCACGTTAAGTTTGAATGATGTCAGTCTGAAGTCCACCGAGGATCATGATGGGGTTCTTGGAGAGAAATAAGGGAGGAGTGTTACGATTCTGTGGTCAAGGACGCCGAATGATGTCACCAAAAAGAGACTTCCGGACAACCCAAACAACCAACATTGCTTGTAATCATCTTGCGTATAATCTTGTGTATTACCTAATTGTTATTGACTGCCATCGAACCATATAAATTGTGTGCTATTGAACATTGTTTTCGTGTATTCTATATCCACAGTGTTGTAAGTTTACAACAGTCCTGACCTAAGACCATTTATTTCCATTTATATGGTCCCCAGTCGTTTGCGACTCGTTTTGGATGCAAAACAGATCAGCTGAAAGGAGGCCGCTAGGTCAGAAATCTTCAAAGCCAACTGAAGGCTGGGTATTAGCTAACAATCATGGAAATGTGATTGACACAATTTCAGAGTGAATTTGTAATAGTACTAATACTAATTGTCAAGAAAAGTACATGTAGGGGAGTAGGCCTACACAGTATGATGAAATCCTTCCTTCAAATCTATATTTCTTACATAGTTCTTCTGTCACTGTTGATATGTAATCCGATTTAAAATGTGCAAGCGTTTCGTCCACACCTGGCATCACTAACACTGAAATTAAATCACGACAGAAACTGGGAAAACTGAAGAATACTTCTGAATAGTGAAGTGGAAAGTCGGTCATGAGGTGACCGCAAAAATCTGCAAAATGTTTGCTAAATTAATAAACTTACCGCATGCCACAGATCAAATGCATATATATGTGAAGGTTTTACATGAGAAATTTCAGCTGAGTGTAGTTCTAATCCGACTAATTTTGGAATAAATGTGTAAGAATTCGCGATAAAATTCGACAGGAAGTTCACCGATACCAAAATGGCGAATGAAAACACTGTATCACGTGATCAGTTTAAACCCGGTGCTCCCGAAAGGCAGTGGTGTCAATGTGACTCATTCTGCAATTAAGGACTTTGCTAACCCAATTTTCCCCAAATTTGATGGAGTCAAAATAAAGGTTTATGTTCACTTTTGTTAGTAATCACAGTAACCAAACACATGAATGCAACATTTTAAGAGCATTATTAATGGTGGAACATGTTAGAAATACTAAATGTGAAATTTATAGAGGTTTTTAAAATCTATTTTTTCGAACCCAAAATCAATAAACACAAAGTCCATATCAAAGAAAAAAATATGGCAATGTCTACTGAACACTGTGAAGAATGATGAACAATAAAATAATATTCATATTTATCAAGCATTCTTTGATAAAATTACTAAGAACCAGTTGTTTACAAATAATTGAGTACGCTATATGAGAGGCCCTTTTCACATTTATTATTTATTTACGCAAATATTTATTTACGCAAATAACCTCTATCATTTGCGCTTAAGCGCAAATATTTGCGCTTAAGCGTAAATCATTTGCGCTTAAAGGGGTACTGTACCCAAGATGTTGTTGTTGGTTTCTATAATCCCCGAGTCGGAGAATAATGTAACAACTTTTCCATTTTTTGAAAGTTTGTTGAGTACGAAGTATTGTTACGGATGGCAAATTTACCGGAATGCAAAAATACAAATTGTCGATGTCGAGTAATTTTTGTAAAGTTTTCAACCAAATGAATCAAATAAACATTATATTATATGGTTAGTAGTCCCATATACTCATTTAAGTTAGTGTACCGTCACTAGTCAATGAATGGCTTGGGTTTTCTCCCCGTATAAGCATAATGTTTCAAACGATCGTGTGTGCAATTGTTTTCCTAATCCGGTATCCCTCAATTATAATTTGATTACGTTTTGTACACGGAAATTCGAATTTTAAGAGACGCCATTTTATGGCTAGAGCCATAAAATCAATTTATATTAACTTTTAAATTATTAAATTTTAAGATAGCCTATTAACCTGAGCGTTTACAGAATACATCTTCGACTCAAATTACTTATATTTCTATATAGTATCGATAATAGATCGTTGTTATCACCGGGAATTTATTGAAAATGGCGTACAGTACCCCTTTAAGCGCAAATAAAAATTAATATTAATTGATTACCCCTGAATTAATTTTAAATGGCACAGGCCTTTAACACATCACTCAAGTCTATATACCGGTAGGCCCTCCATATGAGGGAAGCTATCCCCCAGTAACCCTAGATCCCTTTTATGACATGGAAATGGTGCCGAATACAACACATCATTAAAATAATAATATGTATACAGGGGCCTACTTCATATTACGGAATTAGCTCTAGTAACAGTGCACGGACTATACATATTCATGCTTGCATCTTTAATTCATTCTGAAGTGGAGGTTATATATTTCATTCATTCCATTATTGGTCGTATCCATGGCTACACATAACGTAAATCTGAGTGAGGTTCGGGATTCTGATGAATATAACTTTACAATGAAATGGAACGAAGCGGAACAGGAAAATGACGAATTGATTAATTCTGCTATTAATACCTGCAATGAATGTGCATACATTTCACCATCACTTGTAAGCTATTGATCAACCAAATAAAAAATCTAAATTTTCAATATTCAGCCTCAACTGTAGTCCCGTCGCTGGCTCAGTCCACTCCGCTTACTACTCCGTAACGTTACGCTCCCGACATGCTGGGAACGTTACGCCAAGTAGCGTAGTGAAGGCATAGAGCTAGCGTCTGGTCTACCTCAACTGTCGAAGTATTAACGCGAATTTCGTTTCATTGTGTAACCTCTTGTGCGAATAATAATTCATTCGACGTTATAGCTTTAACGGAAACATTCAAAATACGTCAAGCATCAAACTTTCAAATACCGGGATATCACCCTATGGAATTCAAATGTAGAGCTGGCGACGATGATGGCAGAGGTGGTGTGTGCCTTTACATAAAAGAATCAATCCACTATAAAAATCGACCCGACCTTAGTGAATTTATTCCACACGTAACAGGGGGGGGGGGGTGGAGAAAAAAAATCCGGCACGTATGCCGGGGTGGGTGGGTGGTCAAAGCCACCAACAAGCAATTTTTTCCGCAACTAAAAAAAAAAATTCCTGCTTGTTTTTGAGTGTTTTGAATGAGAAAAATAATGTAATTCTAACTGTAAACTGACTGCAGGCAGTTATCGTGTTGTATTTTGTTGCAAATTTTGACATCCAAGATGGCCGCTGGCAGCCATGTTTTTTTGGCCGAATGACCTCAAAATGACTCATTCCTATTTACATGTCCATGTTAACATCCATGATAAATAGTATGCACAGAAATTCATATACAGCTGTTTACAGTGAATTTCCCCCCGCAAATCTCTGTTTTAGTGTTAAAAGGGGGGGTGGGTGTCAAAAAATGGTCGGAAAAAAACTGCCGAAAACGGAAAAAAATTTGGCGGTGGGGGTGGGTGGGTACAAAAAATGATCGAAAGGGAAAAAATGCCATACGTGCCTGAAATGTTTTTCCGACCCCCCCCCCCCCCCCCCCCCTGCACGTAATAGAAACAATATTAACCCAGGAAAAAATGACTCTCGGATAATCGGCTGCGTTTATAGACCAAATACCGAACCAAAGGCCAACATTGATCAATTTTTGAAAAAATTCGACGATATTCTAGAAAAAATTAATAACCACAAATCATATATATCAGGAGACTTTAATATTGACCTCCTCAATTTCAACTCTCATACAAAAACGAATGATTTCATAAATAACATTTTCACAAGAGGATTCGTGCCAAGGATAACTAAACCCACTCGAATGACTGATCATTCAGCAACTCTTATCGATAATATATATACCAATAACCTACAAGGCGAATGTAAATCTGGCATAATCACATGCGATGTATCCGATCACTTCGGCATATTTTATTCAGAATCTAACCAAAAGAGACAAAACAGTCCCAATAATAATGAAACTATCACTAACCAAAGAAGTTTTAGTCCTAATAACATAATTAGATTCAAAAATCTTTTTAAATCTTGTACCTTTGACTCCGTCACATCTTGTAGAAATGTCGACCAAGCATATGACATCTTCTTAGATATCTATATGAATGCATATGAACTAGCTTTCCCCATCAAAAGTCGACATATACCCACAAAATTCATAAAACGCGAACCTTGGATGACATCTGGATTGATTAAGTCAAGTATTGTTAAGAACCAGCTATATATATTCAATTTGCGTAAATTTACGCAAATTGAATAAACCCACGGAAACGAACGTAAATAAATATTTGAGTTATCGTACCTTATACAATAAACTATAATCAGAAGGAGTAAAAATATATACTATACAAATATTCTTGAAGTAAATAAAAATAACTTAAAGAAAACATGCATGGGAAATACTTAAGGGTGCATTGAAGATAAATGGAAACACAAATATTAACACAAAGACTTTTACTGAAAACGGAATAGAACTTGAAAATTCCAAACTCATATCGGAAAGGTTCAATGACTTTTTCTCAAAAATTGGGCGGGAAACCAGCCAACTTAATGAACATGAAAATGACTCACATTTTACAGATTTTCTTCATAACCGCAATAATAGTCTAAACAGATTTGTTTGTGAGTTCATTTCTAATGAGATGGTGGGATCGGACGTGAAATTCGTTGACAATACCGAAATATTCACACAAGAGGGACCACGCCCGATAACCCTATAGGCTGGTGGCTGTGGGTAGGCATATTGCTGTAGTGATATTGCGTGGCGGGTTTCTCAACCAAGGTATGTTTTAGATTATAATTGATCAAATACGCTGTAAAAGTTCAGATTGTTTTATCACGTCAGATGCAGTAATGTCTGATTTATAAGTTGAACCCCTTGGTAACAATTTGGCATTGTAGAATACGTTGTTTGAAGACAAAATATCTCGCATTTTGTCGACTTTTTCAAACTTTCAAAGTAAACAAACTCCCAAATTTGCTCAGCATGTCGATTTGTAAGTTATTTTCGTGGATACATGTGGTATAGTATCTCAGTGACAAGACAAACATGACTGCGAACTCAAATAATGCATTTTTCAGTTAAAAAAAGCTATTTGACATACTGTCCCGTCAATATTTTGTGGTAGGCATATTGAATAGCCAAACACCGAGAGGATAGACATATGGCAAACACAGATACGCATGTAGCACTATGATCAATAGTGGTTTTAGTCTGAGAAAAACGCTTTTGTGATGCTATATTATTCACAGTGTTGTAAATTCACATCGTCCATGCGTCAGGAAACAAACACTAATTATTTCCAAGAACTAAATACTGGCAGTTGTAATGTAAAACGTTTTAACTGTGACAAACTTGCAAAATGGGGTTTTAATTGAAAATGGGGAAAGTATAGCCCAAGGTATTCAGCATATTTTAATGTAAAAAAATGAGCCATGCCAGCTTTGTGCAGTTTTCAGACTGAATGGTCATGGTCCACTACATATAGATAATATAGCTACCATTTATAGCCGGTTTTATTTTTGGCGTTCTGCGAAAGAATGGGGTTCATATATTTGTTGTTTTCTCTTCGACCAGAACGATTCATGTCACGCCGGTTTATGGAATATAAACCGCACACAAATAAATAACAGTATATGACGCTATTAACAATAATTCAATGTCCCGCCAATGCTAAATGTAGCTAATAGTTATACATAATTTTATGTGGTATCAATATAGGTAAAGACATTGGGCTCAGAGAAATATCAGGTGCGAAAATTAGGGTACGCTAGAACCTGTATAGCTAGAGCATACATATAGTGGACCTGGACCATGACCCAGTTATGCCGCATATACATAAACCGTAGCACCGAGCAATAATACAAATGTGTGTGGGGCGTTAACTTAAAGGCACGTGAGGCATTAGTTGTCGAAAATATTTATATTTGTTCCAATCACCGTAAACAGAAAAACATTCAAACGCATACAGTTTCGTTCATATATACCATGACCATCGCGTAAACAGCATGTTATCATAAATATTTACTATATTTTACCTAAGCAAGCGCCTGATTGTGTACAGAAGACAGCACAATGCTGCTGCTAATCACACACAAATGGCATAAACGCTCTGTATTCGTTCCATATAAGGAATTCACCAACAAAGAACGCTCTTTATGTTTACCATCATAATATAAACAAACACCAGAAAAGTAACTTTTTATGCTTTTGTTTACATAACAATGGTCAAATATATGACAATAACATACTGTTTATGGGATATTTCTTATTTGCATACGGACAAAGTCTGTCTACATTTTGTTGTTCTTTCTGTTTGTGGCGGTTTTTGACTGGTGGAAATATTTTCACAGGATACCCACCGCCAAGGCCAACCGTACCTTTAATTGAGTGAGCGCTGTTGTCTCATGGGCTATATATAGGAGGAATCGCCGTGAGATTTCGTGTGCATTTATAGTGGTAAATGTTTTTGTCAAGACCGTGGGGCAGGTTTTTGGGTGCGTCTAAAATTCACCGAGTACGATATCATATCGGAGAAATGATCACCTCAGAAAAAAAACATCGAGTTGTCATCGCGGGATGATTTCAGATTTTCTGACATTTAAATCTAAGATTCTGCTTCTAAATGCAGAAATTTGTCAATAAATCTGATAAAATGTATTAAAACTTAGAAATAATTAGTATTTATTCAGTTTATTATGAAATAATAGCACAAATTTGAGCAGGTTTTGCAACTTCCGTTTAAACTGTAATGCATTTCTCAGAAATGGTTGACGTTAGAAGGCCATTAGTGAAAGAGCCGACACTTTGTACCTACTTCGTACCCAACCTGCCCCACGGTATTGACAAAAAATGCCAACCATTTATAGTGGTCCAATTGTATTTATATCTGACTCAGGCTGACTAATATACTAGTTCCAATAAATATAGTGTTATTGTCGGTTGCCAAACACGCAAGTAAATTTATATATTTATTACACACCTATTGTGTTAATTTTCTTATATTGATCTCGAGCAGTGTAGCCCATACAATATCTTTACCAACGTATTCAACACGTATTCAATACGGAAAACGTCGACGTCACGAGTCACAAATTACGTCAACTTTATTTTTTGAACAAACTTTATTAATATAGTCGCCTATCAGTTTGATAAAAATGGCTATAAATTACGACAGAAACGAATCAATAAACGCTAAATCTCGATGTTGAATAGTTCTAGTGGGTGTGTAATAAAACACAACCACACATTATGTGTGCGTGGTGAGAAAATTAAATTATGCTGCAAGTTACAACTCGCGTCCCATCGTTGTAACGTTGTAACATTCCGCGTAACAAACTCGTGCGTTAATTTTCACGTCATGCACACATATGTGTGGTTCTGTCTATTTTATATGAATGAATAATCATTCCAGAGTGTATTTATAAAAGAATATATGCCAGAAGTTGCATATTGTTGGCTTTAAAGTGCTAAATTGGAGCTTGGTCAATATTTACCACGTGCCTATCAACAATGCCACTTGCCTATCATAACAAGTTTGTGCTTTGCCATGAGCCTATCTGCGGAGGCAATATGCCTGTCATAAATTTGTGATATGACACTCAGGAAAATCGATATTTTTTCACGAAAAATATGTCTTTTATTGTGGATTTTGATTTCATTGTATCAATGGAATGTGCATCTAGTGACATGTGTACATGAAGCCTACATATCGATATTTCTACCATTTATATTAGGTAGTTTCTTTGATAAATGACAAAAACCGGTTGTAAAATTCGACAAATTAAGTAATAAAAAATATATCTAAAGGCACACGGCTATCACAAATGGTGTATGAATACACAAGTCATGGTCCTATCTAATGCCATAAGCGTTCTCGCCGGGTGGATTCCAGAATTTTTGATTTTCCTCAAATTCTGAGCACACGTGTGAAAACCGCCACACAATATCACTACAGCAATATGCCTACCCACAGCCACCAGCCTATAGGGTTATCGGGCGTGGGACGCGTTGTGAAATCGTTGTTCCAGAAACAGGACTCAAGCGGTGTTCACCTAAGCCCGGACGGGAAAGGTCGGCTTGCTGAGAAAATGGAAGACATCAGTGAGGGTGACAGAAAACGCAGGCGCAAGGACGAAGCCTGATTAGAGACAAATTGTTATACAACTAATTATTGTTTTACTACCTGCCATGTGTATTGTGTTTGTAACGGTATATGTGACCCTACAGTGCATGTGGGCGGGCCCGATAACTACCCAGCTAATGAAACTCCGCGAACCTGTGATGTTGATACAAACAATACGTCAATCAACTGCGGTCGCACTGACCAGGCGGTGACAGGCGTAAATTCTACCCCATTATTAATTCTCTTTGTTACCCGCTATTGGATGATCTCGAATCTGATCTTGAGCGCAATAGTGCTCGCCCCCAATCAACCGATAACAATGAAATTGAATTTGGTCAAACTCTAACACTGCTTTCGTTAAACGTATGTGGCCTTGAAAAAAGACTGCAGTATCGTGAATTTGTGGATATGTTAAACAACTACGATATTTTATGCTTGGGTGAAACCAAAGCTTTCATAGAAGATGATATCAGTATACCGAATTTTGAAATTTGTGTAACCAAGGGAAAACACATTGGAACTGGTGTACGTTGTGGTGGTATTTTAATAGCCGCAAACACGCAGATTTTCAAATATATCACAGTAGTTGAATCGGAAGCTAAAAATGCGGCCTGGGTACGTGTTGATTCGGATCGCGAATTGAACTCACGAAGCTTACTTATAGGTGCGGTGTATATTCCACCCACAAACACAAGGTATTGTAACGACGATTGGCCAATTGAGTTAGAAACTGATATACGCCGTTTGCGTCGCGATGACGAGCTGCTTCTGATTTGCGGAGATATGAACGCTCGCTCAAACAACATGTGCGAACTTAACAATTCAATTAACTTCACTGATTTACAACACATTACGGACGCCACGAATACTCAATCACTTTTTGACTATATACACCTCGAATCTCAATCAAATTGTATTCCCATAAATAAACGCTGCTCCGAGGATAAGGGGAAAAGTAACAGCTACGGGTATAAATTGATTAAGTTCTGTGAATCGACATCTATATTTATTGTTAACGGACGATTTGGGGAAGATAATGGCCATGGTAAACTTACGTCATCCGATAAGAGTGTAATTGATTACGCTTTGGGCAATATTAATCTATTGCGAAAAATAGAGAATTTTCGGGTGAACGAGTTTTCTCCCCTATATTCAGATATACACAACGCACTCCATTTAGAATTGAAATTTGACGCTCGTCACGATGTGGGAGCCCATGGTCCTCTATGCATAACTACAAATGTGGATCCCGAAACAAATCGTAAAATAAAAAAATGGGATCCTGACAAGAGAAATGATTTCGCTGTGAATCTTGATCACAATAAAATTAATCAAGTAATTGAAAAATTAGAACAATGGCGACCTGAAACTGGGTCTGCGTGTAATCAATCCATAGTGGATGAAATATGCGAGGATGTAACGTGTATTTTATTGGATTCCGCAAAAAACACATTTGGAACTTACAATCCAAATCACAGGAAAACAATACATAAACCGCCAAATCAAACTTGGTTTGATGATGAATGTAAGTCAAAGAGACAAGCTTTTCACAAGGCAAAACGACTATATAATAGAGAAAAATCATTATCAAACAAACAACATATGAAAAACACTGGAACTCTTTATAGAAAAACTATGGATTCGAAAATAAAACATCAGCGAGATGCAGATATTTCTGAACTGAAGAGTTACAGCAATAGTTCCAGCAAAGCATTCTGGGATAAACTAAATAAATTATCCAATAATAATAAATTTCAAAATAACACCACGAACTTAGATCTGGATATATTTTCTGATTATTTTAAAAGCTTAAACGACTCAGACGAATCTGATAATCTAGGTAATTATATAGATGAATTAAATGAGTCGTCGCTCCATGACAGTTATTTAAATAACGCTATAACCGAAGAAGAAATTAAATCTGTAATTTTCAATTTGAAAAACAGTAAAGCCGCTGGTCACGACGGGCTTTTAAATGAATATCTGAAGGCTTCTGTTGAGAAAATGATGCCCATTTATTCCTTACTTTTCAATTTAATCTTGGAATCTGGAAACTACCCCCGGGAATGGGCCGTCGGGATGATAAAACCTATATATAAAAAGTCTGGTGACCGAACTATGCCGGATTCATATCGGGGAATTACACTTTTAAGCTGTCTTTCTAAAGTATTTACAGCAATTCTAAACAATAGAATGGTTTCTTTTTCAGATGATCATGAACTAATTTAAAAAAATCAGACGGGATTTCGAAAATCCCACTCAACCGTAGATAACATATTTGTTTTACACAGTGTAATCAACCTATACCTAAAAAGTGGGAAAAAATTATATTGCACATTTATTGATTTTAGAAAAGCTTTTGATACCATATGGAGGGATGCAATATGGCTGAAATTAGCCCAATGCAATATCAACGGAAAAATACTTAATGTCATTAGAAATATGTACGGTAAGATAAAAACATGTGTAAAAGACAGTCACAACATTTCAGACTTTTTTGTTAGTAATGTGGGACTTTTTCAAGGGGAAATAATGTCACCTTTTTTATTTTCCTTGTACATTAACGATATCCAAGATTTTATGAATGATTGTGCAATACAAAATTTGAGTTATTTAGATGAACTATATATTGAAAATGTGGGATGTTACATAAAATTGTTTTGTATTCTTTATGCAGATGACACAGTATTAATGTCTGATACAGAAGAAAATATGCACCGTTCTCTCCAAGCATTTGCAGATTATGCAGATGCTTGGAAGTTACAAGTGAATACAAAAAAAACTAAAGTCATAATATTTAGTAATAAGTTACCCAAACCAATTCCAACGTTCAGATATCGAGGTCAAGAACTCGAGACAGTTAAAGAATTTGTATATTTGGGAGTAACCTTTTTTTACAATGGAAGATTTTGCCAAAATTTGAAAAAAATAGTTACAATTGGCACAAGAGCAATGTATGGATTACTAAACAAAGTGAGATCTCTCAAGCTTCCAATCGATATTATGTTAAAACTATTTGACTGCATGATAGTACCCATCCTATTATATGGGAGTGAAATTTGGTGTCACGAAAGAACTAAAATTATTGAATCGCTTCATCTTAAATACTGCAAAATTATAGGATATCTGAAAACAAGTACACCAAATTATATGGTTTACGGTGAATTTGGCAGACACCCTCTGTCCATTGAGATAAAGTGCAGAGCACTATCTTACTGGTCCAAACTACTATCACACGATGGCTCAGAACTTGCAAAAAATATATATATTCTTGTTAAAGAATTGGATCACAATTCTGATGGCTCCTTCAATAGCCCATGGCTATTTTTTATTTCTAAAACACTGAAAGAACTTAACATAGAAAGAGCATGGACAAATCAGTCAGGTTTAACAAAGGCTGAAATTAGAAATATAAAATCAGAGCTTATTGAGCGACACACAACAGAACTATTTACTGAAATGCAGAATGCAAACTCATCTAGAGCACGTTTTTATATGAGTATTAAAACGAGACCGGGCATGGGTCGCTATCTAAGTTTCTTACCGGCTCACTTAGCAAACATTTTGCTAAAATTTAGAACCGCAAATATAAAACTGCCTGTCGAATATACAAGATGGAAATCTAAATCTGTGGATAATGGTGACAAAACCTGTGATATTTGCGGTGATGGCACGGGTGATGAATACCATTTTATTATTATTTGCAAAGAACTACAGATAATTCGAGCAGACTATATCCCGAAATATTACTGGGAGAATCCCACGAAAGAAAAATTCGAAAGACTATTATCTTTGGAAAATCAACTATTACTGAAAAAAGTTAGTATTTTTATCAAATTGGCATCAAGAAAATTAAAATATGACTGAGCCGATTATTCCAAATTGAAAAACGTGTGATTAAGTGCATTATTTTTATCCGTGAATAATTATTTCAGGCAAAATATTATGATAATGATATTATAAAGGATTAAATTATAATATAATATATATAAGATATTATAATACATATTACGATATATCTATACATTTATCATATTATATATTAATATATGTATGATTGTGTAACAATTGTTTTTTTGTGACCTATTGTAAATATTGTAAATATTGTATATATGTTATAGCATGTTTCGCCTTAATTGACGACTTTGCAATAAACAATCAATCAACGCAAACCAGACGACATCAATTTCAAAATAATTCCGACCTCTATACAGGAGATCATACTCACATGTTTCTCTATGACTGGAAAAGTATCAAGGGACTTCAATGGTATATCAACTAAACTTATCAAGGAAACAATTGAGGAGATAGCCCCAGCATTATTGCATATTTTTAACTTGTCCTTAGAGCATGGAATAGTCCCTAACAAAATGAAAATTTCTAAAGTAGTCCCGATCCCAAAAAATAATACCACTCATGAAATCTCCAACTACAGACCTATCAGCATTCTTCCAGCTATCTCGAAACTTCTCGAAAAAATAATGCATAAACGATTACTAGACTTTTTAAATGAACAAAACATACTCTATAAACACCAATACGGCTTCCGTCCTAATCATTCAACCTTCCACCCTGTATTACACCTCCTCGATCAAGTTGTCTCAAATAATGACATCATGACAAGAGATTCCACTTTAGCTCTATTCCTCGACCTCTCAAAAGCATTTGATACGATAAATCACGATATTTTACTTCATAAACTAGATCACTATGGCATACGGGGCACAGCATACTCTAGTCTTGATTGACAGCCGTCTTGTTCCAATATGATAGGTCAAGGGTCATTGGCGAAAGGTCGAGGTCACTAGCTGTTCCCTGACGCCTAAAGTGTATGCTTGGCGTCAGGTAAGCCCTGGTTAAGCATACTCATGGTTTCGGAGCTGTCTGCAAAATAGAAGGCAATATGTTGAACTCAATGGTACCAAATCTAAATTAACGGAAGTGACGTGTGGAGTGCCACAGGGCTCAATACTGGGACCGATAATTTTCTTAATTTACGTTAACGATATGTCCAACTCGACAACCATGGATATCTTGTCATACGCGGACGATACGACTCTAGTAACTGGTGGAAAAAATGGCATCCTTATAGAAAGTTATGTGAATAATGAGTTACGCAACATATTTGATTGGTGCTGTAGCAATAAGTTAGTGATCAATACTAAAAAAAAGCAGCTATATGCTAATACATCCAGAGAACAATGATAACAAATGGAACTTCATAAAGGTTTACTTAAATAATACGGAACTAAATAAGATAGGAAATCTTGAGCACGAATCCTCCACAAAATTCTTAGGAATCCATATAGATGAAAACCTGACCTTTAAAAAACATGTGTCCTCAGTTTGTTCTAAAATGGTGAATGCCATAATTATACCCACCCTATGTGTGCCGATCGGTGTATTGCTGTGGGTCGGTGTAGAGCTGCTAGCCACGGGAATTCCCGTACGAGGGGTAGATTGGAAAACGTGGTTTATCAAAGCACAGATTGAAATTTTCTTAACTGTTTTTTTTGCTTTAACATCGAACAAAGGAACCAACAAACAGTAAGTATGATTGCCTAGTTAATAATATCGCATAATCGCGTCCCTTCAATACTTTTATCACAGCTTTTGCCTCGAAAAAGGTAAAATTCCTGTTTAAATCTCCATAACTTTTGCAAACCAAGACCTTTACTTCGGGAAATCAATTGAAATTATAGGCAAATATATTGAGAATCAATTTGGGTGCGTAAACCCAACCATCAAAGCTATATTTCTTGGTGAAAATTTAGTTTGACAGAGGGCACTACCGAGAAAAAATGGCACGAATATAGCACGATAAGATCATCTGATAGTTACGATTTTACCGCAAATGTCCGGGAAATAGCAAATTATTGACATTCCAGTTTCATTGAGATTTTAATGGAATTTGAACTAAATGCAGCCGTTTCCTTATTCGATGATCTGTTGGAATATGCAATTGATCTAATATCGATATGGCATGTAATAACCCACAACATTGTATTTATTACCTATCTAGCATATATGTGTGATTTATACAGATTTCCCAGTTAATTATCAGGTAGGCCTATATATGTATGTTGTCACTACCGAAATTGACGTCATTTCCCCTTTGACGTTTAATTTCTGTTTGTGAAATTTCGTGCATAAATTGTCTTTTAAAAGTTGTTCCGAACAATTTAAACCACACCATCAAGCTGCCAAATTTCTAGCTTGGATATGTAAGAAACAGAATAACCAACATGTTGTGGTGATTACGTGATATAACGCACTCAGTATAGATTTACTAACTTGTAAACTCTTTTATTCGGGTTTCTGTCAGGTCCATCCACCTTGTGACGCATATCACGTAATCATTGAATCCAGTTGATTGATCTCAATATAAGTAATTTCCATAGTATTAATTCACATGGTGATTTCTCTCATCATTTCTGGGATGGTGCAGGCGTTTAAATGTTTTCACTGTGGATCAAAGTGGACGAACCTGAGTGATATTGCAGATCACAATGTCACAGATCACGGACATGTGAGTTGCGCTATTTGGAAAAGTGTTTGGACAGGGACAGAGAGATACGCGCTGAAAGTTCATCATGGTGTCATTCCAACAGACCTAGTCTCAGAGGGGAGAATGGTCGATGTTAACGACGAGTCAATATACATTGTCAATGTGAAATCGAAAGTAAAAAAACTCAACACACCTGCCAAGCGAAAACTAAACTATGAATCAGAACTAGTTGGTAAACAAGAAGACAGTTCAATGGATGATACCAGTGGCAGTAGTATCCCAATAGACGAAACGGAATTTGAAGTTGAGATTGAGGAACTAACAGACCTGCTGCCAAAAGTGCTACAACAGTCAGAAGGTGAGGGGCCTGTCGATCTGTATGTGGAGATGAATAGACTGATCGCTCATGGCTCACTGCCATTAGACAATATATGTTATTTGTTATTCTTGGACTTAATCCGGTTATTTTCTTTGCCAACTACATCGATGATGCGATTTCTAAGAGAAACCAAAATGTTCTGGTTAGCTGGATATCGGCTATTTCAAGGAAAATTTCTTCGTTTCATGCGGGGTCCTCAACACATTGGCGACTTAACTCAAGGATTAACAGAGAAAAACTATAATATGACCCTCTAACAGCTAAGCTGAATTTTGCCGTACCTCATAGACTCAACCTTATGACAAAGGACCAAGAATCTAAAAAAGTCCAATTGTTCTTAAGAATCTAAGGGTTCTCTTCCTGGTATTCGCCAAGACATTATCCAGCAAGTAGCACATGTGTTTGGAAAAAATAGTTAAGATAGCAGTCGACGGAAAAAAGATATGCAGAGGAAAAGGCAAAGTTCTTGGTGATGTTGATTGTTGGGGAAGAGAGACCGATATTAGATATCTAATATCGATATGGCATGCCTGTAATAACGATCAAAGTGGACGAACCTTTGTGACCGAGCCAATTCTGAAAGACAGACGGAAAACACTGGAGAAGGACAAAGAAGCAGTATCAAGATGTTTGGAAATTATAGAAGATTGTGAGGCCTGTGGAATCGATGACTTGGAGTCAGTCTTATCTTCTGCATCTTCGGAATTAGTCGAGATAATACAACACATCATCACAAGACTCGTTGAGACCAATATGATTCTAAAAGCTAATCCAACAGTTTCTCTGCGACGCAATTAATACAATACGAAACAGCGATGGCTAAGTCATAATAAAATGATATTTGCACCTGACGTAAATGTTTATACGATACGATTAGTCACGATCAATCAGTCCCATATATGTTTGAAGAATGTCCTGAGAATAACACCGCCTAAACCTGTTAAAATACCAGCATATATGAAGGTTTAATTTCAGCTATCATCCGTTCCATGAAAGCTTTTTCCCGATCATACCATGTTTTCTCATTGCTATATTCGTGCCATGTTTTCTCGGTTGTGCCGTCCGTCAAACTAAATTTTCACCAAGAAATATAGCTTTGATGGTTGGGTTTACGCACCCAAATCGATTCTCAATATATTTGCCTATAATTTCAATTGGTTTCCCGAAGTAAAGGTCTTGTTTTGCAAAAGTTATGGAGATTTAAACAGGCATTTTTCCTTTTTCGAGGCAAAAGCTGTGATAAAAGTATTGAAGGGACGCGATTATGCGATATTATTAACTAGGCAATCATACTTGCTGTTTGTTGGGTCCTTTGTTCGATGATTAAAGCAAAAAAACAGTTTAAAAAATTTCATTCATGCTTTGACAAACCACGTTTTCCAATCTACCCCTCGTACGGGAATTCCCGCGGTTAACAGCTCTACACTGACCCACAGCAATACACCGATTGGCACACATAGGGTGATACCACATCAATAAAGTTAAACACTTCTTTCCTGGTAGCGCACTTAAAACATTATATTATGCTCTAATACAAAGCCATCTTGTCTACGGTGTTCAAATTTGGGGACACGTCCCAGCGGTCAAAAAAATTTTCATGCTTCAAAAACGCGCGATATGAGTTTTATGTAATAAGAAATATAGAAGCCACACAGAACCTCTTTTAAAAAAAGAAAATATACTCAAAATCTACGACATCCACAAAGTACAAGCGGCTGTTTTCATGCATGATTGGTATCATATGCGCTTAAAGGTACTCAACCCGATACAACTCCTCTCAATTACTATTTCAATGGCTTCGGGGGTCAAAAATATTTGATTCGAGTCGAGGAAGTCACCCATCAAAGCTCAGATTTGTTAGATATCGATTTTAGAAATCTATTATTTTTCATTATCGGGAATACTATCTGGCCCAGAACTCAGTGAATATTGCGTTTAAAATTACCACTTGATTTTAGAGTTATTCATCCTTGTCTGTTTGAATAGATTTGGAGTACACATCCAGAGCAGATTACGGCAGTTATTGGTACTCATCTCGAGAACATAACAAATTTGAAAAATCAATATCTAATAACTCTGAGCTTTGTTTGATGGGTTCCTCGACTCGAATCAAATATTTTTTACCCCCAAAGCCAAAGAAATAGTAATATAGGACCCTCTGATCGGATTGTTGTTGTTGGAATCTGTTGAGATGGGGACCCTCTTTACGGGTTGAGTACCTTTAATAGAATCATTCACCGACATGTTTACGAAACGCAAAACCGGACCAGACACCCGGCAAAAGCACCCACTATTTAAAAAAAAACCAAGAACATCTTGGTCCCAACAACTGCCATTCCATTATTATCCAACCATCTGGAACAACTTAGATAACGAATTTACATCATACCAATCCAGGCACACATTCAAACGGCGTTTACATGCCGATTGCATTAAAAAATATGCTGCAACAATTAAATGCAACAATCAAAGATGTCCCGACTGTGTGGTAGCCCGTCAATAAGTGACTTCCGCTATATCGCAATCCACAACCTCACTCAACACATTCCTACTCGACTTTCAAGGAACATCTCACTGACAAGAAAGAGACAAACCATCGAGTAACCAATAATCGATTTATCTAGACGTATATCCTCCATGCATATAATCCAGTTAAATGCAACCATTGTGAGATACATAATTATTTAGCCGTGCATTGTAAAATGAACCCTGACCGCCTATCGTAACATCTTTTCACCTTTAAGGGGGCGGCAGTAAGACAGTCTAGCCTGACTATGACACCCCCTCGAATATACAATGTAATATTTGTCAAATGTATCATGTATTAATATGTGTATATTGAAATAAAATATCCTATCCTATCCTATCCTATGGTATAGATCTGTGCAGGATATGTCTCATTTATAAAATATACTTGATCTCTGTGATGGAGACACACATTCTTGGGGACAGGGATGCTGATAATATGAAAATAGGGTTTTTCCCCCTATTTCAAGTCAATAAGTACGCAATATGAAGAAAGCAAGCCCCCCGGTAACCCATAATTCCCTTTTTATGGCCATAGAAATGGTATATATCTGTGCAGGAGATATCCCTTTAATAAAATATACTAGAGCTCTGGGAGTGAGACACCAATTCATGGGACACCAGGGACAGAGATGCTGATATGCATATGGAAATATGTTTTTTCTTCAACTTCGATTCTGTATGGGGCTATTACTATGGGCCCATCATAATATACTATGCCTCAGTATGAGATGGACTCAATCATTCACAATCAGAGGGAAGTAAGGGAGTGTTAGGTATTTGCGCTTAAGCGCAAATAAATTGATAGACACATATTTGCGCTTAAGCGCAAATAAATAATAAATGTGAAAAGGGCCTCCCATAACGCTACCTGACATCGCTTGTAGTTAAATTGAGCTGGCAGTTAAATGTTAATATCTGTGGACAGTGGTGTGTTGTGAATCTCTTGACAAAAGAAATGTGTAATCCCCAATCTGGTGTACCCCATAGCCCAGAAACTAGGTCACCAATAATCCTGAGTCAGGATAAAGTACAGCACTGGCTGGTCATAAACAGACATAATCCCTGCAGGCTTGAGTGAACATTATCTTGACCCATCAAATTCACTGAGTTCCCAAATAGCTTTGCTTAGCAATGAAATCTACAATTTGTAAACAACTGCTTCCAAGCCAAAAATCTTAATAAAACTGAAGAAATGTGAGTATATCTTTATTGTTCATCATTCTTCACAGTGTTCAGTACACATACCCATATTTTTTTCTTAGATATGACCTTTGTGTTTGTTGATTTTGGGTTCGAAATTTGTTTTTTTTTAAACTTCTATAAATTTCACATTTTTAATTTCTAACATAATTTACCATTAATTATACTCTTAAAATGTAGCATCCATGGGTTTGGTTACTGTGATTAGTAATAAAACTATAAAAGTGAACATAAACCTTTATTTTGAACAACATTAAATTTGGGGAAAATTTGGTTAGCAAAGTCCTTAACCCATCATCCAGGAAAAATTCACAAATATTAATTATCAAACTATAATTATTAAAACGAAGTGGCTAAAGAACGGTATCCGCTCTTTAGTACTGAGGGCTAAAGAACGGTATAGCGCTCTTTAGTGATGAGGGCTAAAGAGCGGTACGGATTATAACGTTATGTGTTGGCGCAATGCGCAAAATATCTTGGCAACGCACGTGGGCTAAAGAGCAGTATACATGTGTACCGTTCTTTAGCACCAAACGCTATTTTTGATTACGCCACCTGTGGTGTTTCTAGCTTCTGTGAGTTTGATATTGTGTGGTGTACAGGGCGAATGTATTCTTGGAGATTTTGTGTACCTTACTCAATCGTACCGATAGAATCACGTAGATGCCGAAATTGTAACGTTAACGCCACCGGTGTATAATATGTTTATGAAAATATGATAAATCGTATCGATAGAGTCAGGACAGGCTGAAATTGTAAACTTAAAGTCACCGGTGTAATAATATGTTGTTGAAAATTTAAATAATTTGATAGACTGAAAATAATATATAACCCATTGGGAGCCCCTGATGTATTCTTGTTTGTACCTTACTCAATCGTACCGATAGAATCACGTAGATGCTTAAATTGTAAAGTTAACGCCACCGGTGTATAATACGTTTTTGAAAATGTGTTAAATCGTATCGATAGAGTCAGGACAGGCTGAAATTGTAAACTTAAAGTCACTTGTTGTTGAAAATATAAATAATCTGATAGACTGAAAATAATGTGTAACCCATTGAGAACCCCTGGATTAGTGAAGTGCATTGTGGGAAGTTTAATTGTGATTCTCCTACATCTTTATTTTCTGAAATTATCACCAAGATTTCTCCACTCTATTCTGTTAAAATGTACCCTGATCGGTCATATTCTTTTGATAATTCTATCAAAATACATCTTAGCTACTATTCGGATCCGCTGTCCCGGTCGAAGAAGGTTTAGTTTCACCAAAACGGCTATTGACAAAAGTTTGTTTACAAAAATTGAGCGTACTCAATGACCCGTAGGCCGTACACGCTGTAAATTTGTTATCGAAAACAAATTCAATTTCTTCCATCTAAAACATAATTACGCGCTGAACTCTGTCATTTTAAGAATATAGTAGTATTATACACATACACACCAAGTTTCAGCTCAAAATTTTGAAAAATGACAGTTTTATAGACATAAATCGATTTTAATGGAAAAAATCCCATGTTAAATTTTATCATCGAAAAAAAAAAATCATTTCTTCGATCTAGGAAATAATTACGTGCTGTACCCTGTCATATTTGACCGGTTCTACCTGATAATTGTGTGACAGTACAGTCGCGTTACTTTATACGTCAACATTGGTTTATCGATTTATGTCTATAAAACTGTCATTTTTCAAAATTTTGAGCTGAAACTTGGTGCGCATGTGTATAATACTACTATATTCTTAAAATGACAGAGTTCAGCGCGTAATTATGTTTTAGATGGAAGAAATTGAATTTGTTTTCGATAACAAATTTACAGCGTGTACGGCCTACGGGTCATTGAGTACGCTCAATTTTTGTAAACAAACTTTTGTCAATAGCCGTTTTGGTCAAACTAAACCTTCTTCGACCGGGACAGCGGATCCGAATAGTAGCTAAGATGTATTTTGATAGAATTATCAAAAGAATATGACCGATCAGGGTACATTTTAACAGAATAGAGTGGAGAAATCTTGGTGATAATTTCAGAAAATAAAGATGTAGGAGAATCACAATTAAACTTCCCACAATGCACTTCACTAATCCAGGGGTTCTCAATGGGTTACACATTATTTTCAGTCTATCAGATTATTTATATTTTCAACAACAAGTGACTTTAAGTGTATATGCGCATGACCGGAAGTTCTATCGGACGTGTCTTTTCAAGTCGCAAGATTTTTTTTCATAAAATCCTTCAAAATAACCTATTTTGATCATCCATCAGATTCTAAAAAGGGAAGTATGATATAAATTATATAATTTAAAACATCTTCCTAATAAATTTAAAGAATTTGTGATGTTTTTTATGACAATTTTTGTGTTTGAAAAATGAAACCGAAAATAACACATTTTGTTTTCAACTTCTTGGAAACGAAGAACGACTTTTTGTGAAAACATTCAACCAAGTATGAAGTAATGAGCATCAGTAAATTGCAAAGATACATTGAGACAACAGAAGAAACCAGAGTGGACAATGATGCAATAAAGGTGCTAGTTTCGGACAGCAAGGGAAAATATATAAAAGCTGCCGCGGACGCAGGTTCAAATCTCAACTGGTGGTGTACAAGTGGGACAACGACAAGAGAGCAACTCGGGAGAATACATGACTATGTATTAGACAAATACCGCAGCAGTCATGAAGAAATAGAACTATTCATCTGGTTGGGGACCTGTGACATCACAATCAAGAAAGGAGCATATATATTTTTGAGACATAGTACCACAGAGAAAGCAGTTGAAAACATTCTAACAACATTTAAAGAATATTCAGAGAAATTCAGAAGAATAAAGAACATTAGAGTCTACTTCCTGGAAATTCCACCAATTTCAATAAGAAACTGGAACAAAGAAAGAGGACATCCAAATTGGAAAGAATTCATTCCGGATGACCAAGAAGCAGATCGAAGAATCCACAGTATAAATGACTGGATAAAATCCTTCAACCACGGAACAGACAAACCCAGCCCAATCTTCAACTACGACATACTCCGGAACCGAGACAAGAAATATAGTTACAATTTCAACTTATACTTGGACGGAATACACCCAGACGACCTACTTGCGAAAGTGTGGTTCAAACGAATACTCAAAACTGCTAATTATTAAGGGAAGTGTGAGTACGGTCTCACTGCCCTCGCTAAAAAAAAAAAAAACGAGGAAGTAAACTGAAGAGCGTGTGAGTACGGTCTCACTGCCCTCATATAATTAACAGTACGAGAAAGACAAAATAAAGAGTGTGTGAGTACGGTCTCACTACTCAAAAGGATGCCGCCAAAAGAAAAACCTGATGACAAAAAGGGGAAGGGAAGAGGAAAAGGACTCAATAAAAGTACTGAAAAACAGAAAATGGATGGAGAATGTCCTTACTGCAGGAAATCATTTCCAGAAGACGCTGATGGACTGATATGCGACACATGTGAAAATTGGGTATGCCTAAGCTGTGCAAATGTTCCAAAAGATCTATACGACATGATAGTGAAATACAGCAATCTTGGAGCAGCAGCCCCAACTAATTTCAAGTGGGTGTGCCGGGTGGATGAAAGTTCATTACCAACATTAAAAGAAATGAACACCACTTTGACCAGCATCAAAACAGACAATGAAAACAGATTTGAAAGGATAGAAAAACAGGTCAAAGATATAGAAGAAAACATTGGAATCAAGGTCAGTGAGAAGGTGGACACCCTCAGAGAAAAAATTGTTAAAGACATCTCACAGGAAATAGAAAAATCCTTCCAAGTGAAATTTGATGAGAGATTTAAAGAAATGGAGGAACGAAGATCTAGGGCGAACAACATATGTATATTCAATGCACCTCTGTCCACAGATAAAGACCCAAGTATAAGAAAGAAAGCAGACATGGAATTGGTATCTAAGATCTTCCAGACAGCAACATCGAAAACCCAACCAGCTATCAAAAACTTGTATAGACTGGGACGTGCTAGTGAAGCAAATAAGATGCCACCATTGAAATGCATCTTTGAAGAGAGATCACAGGTGAAGAAGCTACTACAAGGAGCCCATAAATTGAAGGAGGCAAAAGACACAACAATGAATAACATAATTATTCAGCGAGACCAGACTGAAGAGCAGAGAACAACAAAAAAGGCTCTAAGAGAAGAATTAAAGGAGAGAAACAAAGATGAAAATCTCTATGCCATCAGAAATGGACAGATAGTCAAAAAGCAAGAAAACGACGGAGATACCCCCTCCAAATAAAGATTTTAACCGAGCAAAGAAGATTTTAAATGTACAAAAGAAGCTCACCAGGAACAAACTGGAAATTTTATACACAAACGTGGATTCTCTTTTAAACAAGAAAGAAGAATTAGAAGCACTGGTTGATCTGAAAAAACCAGACATAATGATTTTAACAGAAACCAAGCCTAAGAATGTATCGCATCTACAAATGATTGAATTCAAGATGGATGGATTTGACATGATACACACTCCTCTGGAAAAAGGACGTGGCATAGCAATCTATACCCACCCAGATCTTAAAGCGAACCTCATAGAACCAAAAACAAAATGTGATGAATCAATATGGTGCCTGATAAAACAGAGAAACAGAGATCAATTACTTATTGGAGGAATTTATAGGAGCCCACACAGTTCTGAAGAAAATAACAAGGCAGTTATCAAGCAAATGAAGGAAATGGCGGATAGAAGATATTCCCACAAAATAATAGCTGGAGACTTTAATTTCAAAGAAATCAACTGGGAGAACAGAAGCACAACAAATGGTGTGGATTCAGAAGTATACAAATTTTTGGAGGGAACAAATGACACACTGCTGCATCAAAGCGTAAGAAAGCCAACAAGACACAGACAGGGACAAACCTCCAATATACTGGATTTAATATTCACCAATGAAGAACAAATGATTGAAGATATCAACTATCTCCCACCAATTGGAAAAAGTGATCATCTAACTTTGAGTTTCGCTCTGACATGCTACGTAGACACAGTGGAGACTATAGGGGAGAGACATCTATACAATAAAGCGGATTATGATCAAGCGAACAATCTACTTACAGATTTGGACTGGACGGCAATGAATATGATGTCAGTAGAGGAAACATGGGAATACATATCAAGGAACATATTAATCATTAGAGACAAGACAGTTCCTCTAACAAAGACAGGGAAAATTAAGAAAAAGAAGAAAGTGTGGATGACAAAAGAGGCGCTGAATGCCGTCAAAGAAAAACAAAAATACTGGAAGAAATATATCCACAATAAATCAGACAAGACATTCAAATCATATGTGGCTGCACGCAATCTAGCCACCAAAGCGACCAGACAAGCCCACAAGGACTTTGAAATGAAGCTTGCCGCTAACTTCAAGAAAGACTCAAAATCTTTCTGGAATTATGTCAAGAAAAATACAAAGATCAAAGAAGGGATAGCTGACATAGAAGATAAAGATGGGAACATCATTAGAGACAACAAAGACAAGGCTGAGATATTTAATGCATTCTTCTGCAGCGTCTTTACAAAGGAAGACGATGATCATATCCCGGAACTTGATCGAGAATTCTCCGACGAGCTAAAAAACCTAGTAGTGACACCAGAACAAGTTATGAAAAAACTGCTCGCATTGGATTCAACGAAATCACCCGGGGAGGATCAACTCCATCCTGCGTTCTAAAGGCGACTGCATCATGTCTTAGTACACCCTTATGCATGCTGTACAATAAATCCATAGAAGAAGGGGTACTCCCTCAAGGATGGAAGAATGCATCAGTAGTTCCCATTTACAAGAAAGGAAGAAAATGTACCCCAGGCAACTATCGACCAGTAAGCCTGACAAGCGTAATATGTAAGATACTGGAGAGCATCATCCGAGACAAGATAATGGAGCACATGGAATCAAATAATCTATTCACAGAAGAACAACACGGCTTCAGAGCTCAACACTCATGCGTGACCCAACTCCTAGAAGTTCAAGAAGACTGATACGAGGCTCTCAATGAAGGAAAAGAAATAGATGCAGTATACCTGGACTTCAGGAAGGCATTCGATACGGTACCACACAAACGCCTGCTAAACAAAATCAACAGCTACGGAATCAGGGGAAACATCAAAGAGTGGATAACAGCGTTTTTAACTAACCGTATGCAAACAGTCAAAATAGGAGGACAACCATCCAGTGCTAGAAAAGTTACCAGCGGAATTCCACAAGGGTCTATCCTGGGTCCAACGCTGTTTCTGATCTTCATAAATGATATCACAGAGGGAATAGACAATAACATAAAAATCTTTGCGGATGATACCAAAGTATATAAAAGCATAACATCAGAGGATGACTGCCAGAATCTTCAAAAAGACCTAGATACACTGTCTAGCTGGTCTGACAGATGGCTACTTCGCTTCAATGCAGATAAATGCAAAGTAATGCATCTTGCCAATAATAATAAACAGCATCAATATACAATATCAGAGAATGGATCAATCCACACGATAATGGTAGCTGAAGAAGAAAAGGATATTGGAGTAACCTTCGACAAGAATATGAAATTCAACACACATGTCTCCACAATCGTAAACAAAGCAAACCAGAAGTTAGGAATCATGAGGAGAACTTTCCAACATATGGATGAAGACATGTTCAAGATCCTATATAAATCTTATGTCAGACCCACCCTAGAATATGGCTCATCAATCTGGAACCCACACTTAAGAAAGGACAAAATAGCTATAGAAAGCGTACAAAGAAGAGCCACAAAGCTGGTGAAGAAGATCAAAGATAAACCTTACGAAGAGAGAATAAAACATCTTGGTATACCAACTCTGGAATACAGAAGAGAAAGGAGCGACATGACCCAGCTATATAAAATACAAAACAACATAGACAAAGTACGGCTGACAAAGACATTGGAAAAACCCAAGGATAGCAGAACGAGAGGACACCCAAGCAAAATATATAAGAAGCGATACAACACCAACTTAGCCAAGAACAACTTCGTTGCCAGGAGTACGACAAACTGGAACAACCTGACAGATCTATGTGTGACAGCAATCTCCCTAGATCAATTCAAGTCATATCTCAACGATAGCTGGAGAGGAAAAGAAAATAAATTTTATTTTAATTTCTATAATTGCGCAAACAAAAATAAAGTGAGCTCAAGAAGACAAGTAGCCATTACAAGCGAAAGCTTAACACAGGCTGAAGATCAAAGGTAAATCAAAGGTAAAAAATTGGTCATTATCACTCGACAAATTTATTTCGGTCTATCGTATCAACCCCTATTTCCCCCGCGTAGCCTGACTAAGTGTCTTTATCGCTCCACTAATTTGTATCGTTTCATCGGTATGAATTCCATATCCAATTATCCACATATAACCAACCCAACCTCTAATCCCGGTCCAATTTATTTATTTCTTTCATCGGTATATAGTCATGTTACGTAATATTTTATCTCGTGATACTTGTACTTATATGTCTATGGTATTACTATAGTATGCCGTATATGTATATCAATTGCTATTCCTTTCTATATAATCCTGGTGCCAACTATAGAGATAATTTCAGACCCCCCCCCCCCCCCCAATTTTATATAATTGCTGCTTTAGTACAGTTGATCACGATGCATTACAGGGCAACATCGATCCACTAATTTATGTCAGTTCATCAACTTCATCGGTACAAACCCCTTTTTTCTCCGAGTCCATATAACCAACCCAACATCTTATAGAACTCCATAAATGACTATTCTGGCACTATATAGAGATGACTAAGATTCTGACACCCCCCTATTTTATAGCCTTGTTGCAACAGTAGAGTTGATATGCATAATATGTCAACATTGGTCGTTATTGCTCTACAAATTTATATCGGTTCAACCCTTAGTTCCCTGTATCGCCCACCCCTCCCTCAATTTATTTTTTCATTTGTATTATAGTCTCGTCACATACACATTTTATCTTTTGTAACTTTTGCTTCAACGCGTCGAGATCCGCTGCAGACAATACAAAACTGACAACATTTTGAAATGTAAAATTGTAAGGTCCAAATCCCCAACACACTGATGTGAGGTTTAACTCCATCTACATACAGTAATGTCCAAAGTAATTCATCACTTAACCACAGCAAAATTGTGTGTATTTTTTCATGATTCTAAATCCTGAAAAATTACCCATAATTATGCTGTGGTTAAAGGGTCAATTACTTTGGGCATTACTGTAACCAATATAAGGATTTGAGGTTTAATGATAACTCAATCCTCATACAGTAATGTCCAAAGTAATTGACCACTTGACCACAGCAAAATTATTGGTAAATTTTCAGGATTTCAAATCCTGAAAAATTACCAATAATTCTGATGTGGTTAAGTGGTCAATTACTTTGGGTATTACTGTAACCAATACAAGGATGTGAGGTTTAATGAGAACTCCATCCATATAACTAATAATTATGTGTGAAAATTAAAACAAAACAAAATAAATTCCATGATGGCGTCCAATATGGACTGCCTAATTCTGCTCCAAAACATGTATATTCAATATATGGATGTTTATTGGGGGAAACCGATTATTTCAATGATATTTTCATTAACTGGAATCAAAACCCGACTTACGGGAGCGTGCGACTGTATCTTAAGCATATGTGCCTATTTAATGAGCCAACAATTGGAATCACAACAGAGAAGATTGGCGTGGGTCCCTTGCGCGATCTGTCCATCGAAAACTATTTAGACATCTCAAGACACGTAAGACCCAATAAGTTAATATACAGAATAGATACATCTATTGCCTGAGTGACTAATATTTATATTTGTTACAATGAGGTCAAATAGTTGCGAAGCCAGCACCACAATTCTTTCCCTCCATAGTAAATCTTAAAACAACTTCTAAAGAATTAATAATTCACCTTATATTTGGTATGAAGCGTCCTTGGTTAACTGGAGTTCAGATTTGTTAACATCACGTCACCAAGGTAATTACTTGCGAAGCCACAGCCACAACTATTTCCCTCCATAGTAATTCTCAAAACAACTTCTTAAGAACAATTGACCAGGTCAGTCGCGCAATTATTGGAAGAGCCACGGTCAATCATTTTTTTTAAACCAAATGTTACATTTAAATTATTGCTTTATTTAACCAAAACAAAAATGAGAAAATTAACTTTTACTACTTGCTAAATTTTATCTTTTAATTATTTCATTTAAATTTTAGTATTTACAGTATACTATGTCCAAGTCTTTATAATCTGTTGAGTGACCCCACAGTCGTTTACTTTGTTAGTAATAATTTGAAGGATTACTTGTTTAAACGCAATTGTTATCAAAATATTTTATGTATTTTTTATAATTTCTATTTATATGTAATACCATAATCTTGGTGGCGTTACCATTTCTGACTATGGTTTTCTTGTTAAAGAGTGGTATACCGTTCATTAGCGTATCAGGCCCATATGGCTAAAGCGCGGTATACCGCTCTTTAGCGTTTGTCACTAAAGAGCAGTATACCGCTCTTTAGCACCAAACGCTAAAGAGCGGTATACCGTTAATTAGCGTATATATCAGGCCCATATAGCTATTTAAAGGAATATATATATATATATATATATATATATATATATATATACAAAAGAGTAAACACAGAGTGTGACATTCATATAGTATAAATATGTATATTTATATAAATATATACCGTTCTTTAGCCACGGCCTTATTAAAATGAAGCTTAGATAATAATTATAAATTTGTTATTCCAGAATTTCAGAGAAACACAAAAGACACTTAATGATTTATTGGGATTGACTTGTAGGCATAGGGGAGAGCGGGGCATGTTGGAACGTTTTTTATTCAATCACACATACATGGAAATGTGAGCATGGACCCCTTCCTTAATTTTTTCAACTTTTATTATAAAGTATATCAAAGACTTTAAATATAGCATATCATTATGTATGATCTATTTCGCTTTTACATGGAAAAGGTCGAAAATAAATTCGTTCCAACATGCCCCGGGTTGTTTGAAACCAGGGGCAAATTGGAACATCGACCGGGGTAAGTCAGAACACTCATCGTATAAGGAACACATATTAAATCAATAGAGGTAAAACCAATAATATCTTTCAATAACTATATTAAATTGCTAGTATGAAACATAATAGCTGAGTCCGGTAAATAAAGTGCCTATGTTCGAGAAATCTTCATCATTTGAAAACGCAACACATCCAATGAAAACGTCGTTTCACATAGAGGGGGGACGTAGCAAGGCAAAATTTGGAAGGGGTTTTAGTGCTATCGATATAAACCTCCCCATTTGCCACACAAATAATTATTCATCAACGAAAACGTATTGAAATCATATCTAGGACATGCATGGTTGCAAGCAACTGAGATGCATTCATCCACAATTCCATCTGATTTTTTTCCATAATGGTTAGTAATTATACTAGCTCAATGCATAATTTTGATGGGGTTTTCCCGTAAGTCGTACTATATGGGGACACAATGGGGTGTTCCAACATGCCCCAAACTTGGGAAAATGGTCTAATGGTACACGATCTTGGAAAGACACTAATTAATCGGTAATTTTTTATATTTATGACTGAAATGAAATGAAACTGGATCAATTGGCATAATTTACACCCTTTCCGTCTCGAAATTTTATCTTGAACATTGATGAAACCTGAAAATCGAAAAAATTACTTCATACCCCCCCAATAACGATTTTTGTGCATATATCTCTTACACCATTCCGAGAATAGTCCGAATTTTTTGGTGTTATTTGTGCATACAATAGTGTTTTCCACAAATAAGTGGCAATTGTAGATGCTGTTTTATTTTTTAACAAGAGAGGTGGGGTGTTTCAATATACCCCACGTTCCAACATGCCCCGGTCTCCCCTACTGTATATAGCCTACATATATAGTCCAGGAGATATTGGTAGACCTCTGCACCCCACAGGACTCAACTTCACCCCACTAATTTTCTTTCTTAATGTCTCCTCTAATTTTTTTCGGTTGATAACAAGAAAACAAAAGTGGCCGCAGAGACTCCAGACAAGATGGCGTCCATCATGGCGGCCATTTTTTTAATATGCACCAGGTCTCTTTGATCGCCGTTATACCTAAAGATGATGTCGCATGCGGTCTTGTTTTCCGTTCGATTCGTTATGGTAATATACAACCCTTACAAATTAGCCAAAAATCCGACACAAAAATTCAATATGGCGGCCAAGATGGCCGCCGAAATGTGAAAGTTTGCTATTTTTCGGACATTTCACCACCTTTCGTTTGTCTCTGTGGGAAATTATTGGCACCTTGACACGATTTTATACATTTATCGCTATTTATTGCCATTTATTGCTATCATAACAAAACCCATGAGTATATATGTGCAGGAGATACTCGAGCTAGGATTCCTCTTTACCTGAGTTGAAGAATATTCACCCAAATCCAAGATGGCGGCCAAAATGGCCCCCAGAAATAGAAAAATCGCCGAAAATCGCTGATTTTAACATCAGTGAGAGTTATTGTCACGACAACTCCACACCTGCTTACTATTGTGAGTTGGGAACACTGAGTCGAAGAACTGTCCTTATATTGCATCAAAATAAAAGTCCCCCATATCCAAAATGGCGCCCATAATGGCGGACAAATTTAGAAAAATCACCGAAAATCCCTCAATCCTTCATTTGAGTTTGGCCAACTCTCACAGTCAAGATGGCTGCCAAGATGGCGGCCAGAAATTGAAAAGAAGTCGAAATTGTCACATACTAATTTCAACTTTTTGTCATAATATCAATATGTATGGCTTGGACGGACGAAACGGTACATAAGCCATCTATTAGTTCCACATAGGTCATCGCGTTCTGGAATGATGAAAACCCACAATAATCGCGATGTGGCATTTCAAAATCCATTCTCCACTAAGCGCCCATAATGGCCGTAACCGTATGGGTGCGCCGAATAGTCATATTATGACTTCCAAGAATCAAAACAATAATACCTGAGCTTATTCTGATTTGCCACATTCAGCATTATCTGGACCAGCATCCGTTTCTTCGTCACATTAATCAATCTCGCTCACACCAACACAGTTTTCTACACTTCTTGATAGAAGGGTCCCACTAATCGGAATGTTTCAAACAACACATATGCCGATGTCAAGCTCACGTGTTTGTCTCGAAAGCTGGGAATTCTTATCCTTATTCTTGGCGAGCTTCATTCGTGGTAGCTTATGGTATAATTCAGATGCTACATGTGGGATTTGAGTGTCATCTTGCGTGATAAACTAGAAAGGTATGCGGTCGATGCGTATACTAGCTTTCAGAAGGACCTCTCTATCTGCGTATTTTTCAGATTTGGTTACCTAATGTGGATAGCAAAATGTACATCTGGTGATCTTCCCATCCAGCCACTTCTCAATATATGGTTCATCAATTCACATATTCACGTACTCACGTAGCCGGACAACTTCTGTATATGGCTTCAAATATTGAAAGCCTAACATTTGACGGATGCCTTTCTGCTAGCGTAGAAGACCATAATGCATAATATACCCACACATCTTGACCATGATCATAAGAACAGTCCTGGTGGAGTCCAGCAATCGTCTCACCATACAGATCCAAGCAGATAACAATACACGCGGTGCTAGTTTGTGGGCATGTGTCATGATAGTGGAAATGAAATTGGATCATGACTGCACCGCCTCTTCTTTGGGTATGTTATAGATTCAGACATGATCTCATGTGGCTCTGCTTTCCTTGTATGCTAAGATGTTATCTTCCAAGCCGAAATGTGTTGTTCTGCAATCTGTCCACAATGGCTCCACTGACACGGTAGAGGGGTATAAATGTCGCAAGAGCTATACTCGTCCTTTACCTTGTTTAATGGTATAGTCGCAGGGCACGCATCTGTAATCTCAAATCGACTCCACCACCTCGCATAAGAGACGTGGCGACAGGGGGGGGGGGGGGTTGGGTGTCTCAAAATTTTGGACTGAAATGGTCATCAGTTGGAAATTTTCCAACCTTGGGGGGTGGGGGTGACAGGTTGGAAATTTCCTACACTTGGAAAGCTTGTGTCCTGGTCCCTCCCCTGTGGCCAGTCAAAATTTGAATTGTCATTGGAATTGTCATCAGTTGGATTTGAAATTTCCAACTCTAGGAAGGCTTGAGTCTAGTCTAGATGCTAGGATTTTGCGATTTTCTTGTTCAGATTTCAAATTTTTTCGTGTGTCATTGTCCCTCCCCCATGCATGGCCAATACAAAACTGCTAATTTTGGTTGAACTTGTGGACTGAAATGGTCATCAGTTGGAAAAAATTCCAATCTGAGGTGGGAGTATGAGGTTTGAAATTTCCAACACTAGGATAGGCCAGTCCAGATGCAGGATTTGCGAGTTTCTTGTATAGTTTTCAAAATGTTCTCACACCGGCCTGAACAACCATGGTCAGCCCGATGTGTCCTGCTTTCTTGGCCATAGCCGTGTGCATTTATCTGGAGTTAGACCACTATAGTCGGGGAGCCAATAAGGTCCACCTGCACCCCCCCCCCCCCCCGATGATTACAAATAACATTATTTTTATTGTTCCCTATGGTATCCAGATAAAGAATCCGGATTTCACCGAAAAATAAAGGTGGCCCTACTAGATGCTAGAGCCATTTGAATCCAAGATGGCCGCCATTTCCTCTAATTCCGACCAGCTGTATTTAATCGTTGTAATTGAATAGATCGGTTGTTAGCAAAAGACACGGACAAAATGTATGCCATTTTGTTGGTATGATGTCCTTCTTAAAAATGACGGCAAATAATTTCGAAAAACATTCAAAATGGCCACCGAAAAATGACGTCATATGCACGAAAATAGGAAATTTAATTAATATTTCACCATATCTTCCATTTTTCTTCGCATTAATCATTAGTAAATGGCAATATTTTTAAGACAGTCATCAAGCGTGATATTATAGCGTCATTTTAAGACATTTGCCATTGACGAGGGTTCCGTAATAGATACAGAAAGAGGATTTGAAAAGAGGGGTGAAATTTTCGTTTTTTTTTTGCAAGACGATTTTGATAGTCATTTTATCGACAAACCACACAGGCTGTTAATAGAATGTCAACAACTATGTGCTTTATTTTATTGGACGGATATTTTACTTCAATGGGAATGAAATTGGTGTAGAAAATTCCAAAATGGCCACCGAAAATATGAAAAATGGTAAATATTGCCCCAGGGTGTCCTGCAATGGCTTACAAGTTGTGGTTGATATATAAAATTGGCTAATCTGTATTATATACATTGAATACTAACATGTCTGATGCACCATGGATCATTGTTACTATTGTCACAACTGACATCACCAGAAATATTGGATTTTTCTCTCACAAACTTGACATAAACATCGGCAAAAATTCACTTTTCAGGGTTGGACAATTTTTTAAAGTAAAATGCAGCTATCATTGGTATCAAAGGTATTTATTGTTTTGGTCTATCTTAAACGTGTCACACTACGGTGTTTATAGACCAAATTGCTCAAGATGGCTTCCAAAATGGCAACCAAATTTGTAAAAAGTATTTTTTTTTACATATATCCCGAACATTATTATCTGCGTTATCAGACAAGGTAGCAAACTGTGACTCACTTGGTTAGCATACGTGTTAGTTAATTAACTGACAACGACGTTCTATTCTGTTTGTCCCAGTTCCGTATGGGGCATGACAAATTAATTTTAAAGTTGCAGTATGGAATTTTGCGGAGAACCTCTTTTGTGATTCTGGCCATATTATTGAAAGGAAATGGGCAGAACTTTGAGACGGAACTGAGATGAACCATAATATGTGGCTATTCTGGCCCATTATGATAAAAAGTGATCAACTGGATAAAAGATGGATGCCAAGATGGCAGCCAGGGAGTTACTGTATGATCATTGGTGATGTGAATAGGTATACATGGAGTTACTCTATGGTCATGAATGATGTGAATAGGTATACAAGGAGTGACTATATGGTTATGAGTGGGGTGTCCATGGTGAGATTCATAGGAATATAAGGAGTGGATGTATGGGCATGTGTGAGGTGAATTGGTATACATGTAGTGACTGTACGGTGTATTGTTGTGTGTGGCCGATGTGACCGTATGGGCATTGCTGTGGTGTATAGATATAACGAGAGTAGCTACATGGTCATCCGTGTGTTGTTTATGTATATATGGAGTGACTGTAAGGTCGTGGTGGGATGTATATGTGTACCTGTATTGTGACATGTTGGTGTATATGTATATTTGTGCTGTCTGCATGGTCATGGATGGAGTGCGTAGATAAATAGGGAATGATTTTATGGTTATGGGTAATGTGTATAGGTGCACATAGTATGCCTGTACGGTCAAGATTGAAGTTATATGTACACCTGGAATAAGCTGGATGGTCATTGACGAGCGTGTGGCTATATAGGGAGTGCATTTTGGTAACGGGTGGGTCGTATATTTATATATGTTGTGGATGTATTATCATCGGTGGTGTATAAGGTGTAGATGAATGATCATGAATGGCGTGTATATAGAGTATACAGTGAGTTGCTGAATTGTCATGTGTGAGGTGTATATGCAAGTATGAAACTTATGAGTGGTCGTGTGTGCGGGTATTGGTATATTTGGAAGGGCTCACATTTGTGAGGTGTATATGTATATCTGGATTGACTCTATGGTCATGGGTATGGCGAATAGATATACATGTAGTGGCTGTATGGTCCATGGTGAGGCGAATAGGTATACAATGAGTGACTGTATGTTCGTGAATGTGGTGAATATGTATACATAGAATGACTATATGGTCAGGTGTAGGAGTATACCTGGTGTTCATGCATGGTGACTCATGGCTGTATCGTCATTTGTGGCATGTACTATTGTACCGGTATAACCAAATATGGCTGTATGGTCAGGTGTACGTGTATAGAGTGGGTGACTATATTGTCATTTGTGTGGTGTTTATGTACATATGAGGTCATGGGTGGGTTGTACATGTGTAATTTGGGTGGCTATCGCTTTCCACAATAACTCAAGGATATGTTAATCAATAGAGAGGTCATGTCAAAGAGTTCTCCACCTTGATAGTGTTTGTGTACATGGGGGAACTTTAAACGTGAAAAGCGATAGCCACCCATTACCACACAGTCATTCCATATATACATAAACGCCACAGACATAACAATATAGTGACCAACTGTATAAACGTACACATGACCCATGACCACGGATGGCCATACAGCCATGAGTCACAATGCATGCACATCGGGTATAATCCTAAACATGACCATAACCATAGAGTCACTCCTTGTATACCCATTCACCTCACCATTGGCCATAGGTCATCCCATGTATACCTATTCTCCACACACACACGGTCAAATAGACATTCAATATATACATCAACACCACAACAATGACCATAGAGTCACCCCGGGTATACATATCCACCTCACCAATGGTCATATAGCCACTCGCTTCATACACATACCCTCACCCATGGCACCTGGTATATAGATGAGCGGTCTTGGCCCCAACGGGGCTTATTTTTCGAGTTTAATTTTTTTCTTTACACACGGAAAAATTATACATCATATGAAAGTAGAAGATGTAGGCTTCATGTTCCGCCCTGCTGTAAAATGTGAAAGTGGTGCCGTTACCATGGAAACGGAATGTAAACAATGTAGACACAGTTTGATATTAAACCATTTCCGCAAATGGTAAAAACTAATTTAAGCCCATTCTAGGACAGGAAAAGACGTTGAAGATCATTTATTGATGATTTGTCCACTATAACCATGTTCCAACGATTCCAGTATTAAATAGGATGCACATATAGGTTATACGGGTCTTTATTGCCATTTTGGGGTGAAAAATGGTGATTTTTGCAAAAAATGCGATAATTTTGGAATTGGAACATTTATTGAATACTACATTGGTTACAGTAATAATTTATGCATTATTATGATGGCATCATACGTGTACTTAAAATAAATTTTGATAAAACTGCCGAAAAGGCCCAATACCAAGAGAAATACCTGTTACCATGGAAACGATATTTAAAAATACAAAAAATGCTGTTATTGGAAAGAAATGAAGACCTATAACCCTTGCGACACAAAATAACTTTTTGAAATTTGTTTTTTATGACATGCACTTTTAATCCGGACTTCTGTGTTGGGTAATTGTTGCGGTTTATTCAGCTGTTGTCATGGAAACGGACCAAATTTCGCCAAATAATGATGTTTTTTTCCCATAGAGCTGACAATTAAAGCATGTAATTTTATGAAGCAAAGCTTATTATGACAACCCGTTATAGATGTCTCAAAACCTTTTTCAAAGATTACTATTTCCCAATTATCCCAGTATAGTAGCTAGGATGCACATATAGGATATGAAGGTTTTATTGCCATTTTGGGGTAAAAACTGTTAATTTTTGCAAAAAATGCGATAATTTTGGAATTGAAACATTTATTTGATACTACATTGGTTACAGTAACAATTTATACATATTATGATGGCTTCTTACGTGTGCTTAAATCTAGTTTTGATAAAACTGCAGAAAAAGCCCAATACCCTGAGAAATACCTATCACCATGGAATCGATATTAAAAAATACACAAAATTTCATTATTGGAAAGAAATGAAGTTCTATAACCATTGCGACACAAATTAACTTTTTGAATAATGAATAATGATGTTTTCCCCTATAAACCGGACATTTAAATTGTGAATTTTATAAAGCAAAACATATTGTAGCAACCTGTTATAGGTATCTCAAAATCTTCAACTCATATATATAATACAATAGGGGATAAGAGCACCCCTAAGACGACTTTCCTGCAGGTTTGCCAGACAAATTTACCATTATGTGAACGCACCCTGACATGGTACTCATCAGACTCAGAGTCCACGTGTTTTGATCATTTTATTCCCAATTTCTCAGCTGTTTCTGTGGATCTAGACGAAAATTGTCTAAATGTGCAGCTACTTAGTCAATAAATGTGGTTAGTTAGTCATTATGTGTAGATAATTAGTCAATATATGTGGCTAGTTAGTCATTATATGCAGTTTCTTTGTCAATAAATGTGGTCAGTTAGTTAATATATACATCTACTTTGTCAAGATGTGCAATTGCATTGACAATATATGCAGCTAATTTATCAATATATATGGTTAGTTGGTCATTATATGCAGTTACTCAGTCAATAGGTGTGGTTAGTTCGTCATTATGTGTAGATACTTAGTCATTAATGCGGTTAGTTAGTCAATATATGCATCTACTTTGTCTAAGTAGCTGCATATAATGACAAACTGACCACATAATAATAATAATATAGAGTATTTGTATAGCGCCATATCCCGTATGGCTCATGGCGCTGAACAATTCACACAAACGCAGTCACACACATTCACACTATAACATATACGCAATAAATAATATGCATGTATTTCAATAATTAAGTCTCCTCAACGTTTTCTGATGTTATTTGTCCGAAATGGGAGATGAATAGGTGAGTTTTTAGGGCCGATTTGAATGTTTCCAAACAGTCAGACTGTTTCACCTCTTTGGGAAGGTTGTTCCAAATGGTCGGCCCGTAGACCTCGAAAGAACGGCGACCAAAGTACATCAGATCTCGTTTAGGTACAACCATCGCATTCGCATCCTGTGATCGAAGTGGTCGAGCAGGTACATATTTGACCAACAATGTATCAATATATGGTGGCAAAGCATTATCAATATCCGACTTTCTATAACACAAAGTAGCATGTTTGTACACAATTCGTTCAAATATGGGAAGCCAATGTAATTTATACAACAGTGGGGTAACATGATCAAATTTGCCTGCACGGCACACAATTTTTGCAGCAATATTAACAATTTTTTGAAGTTTGTGAAGTTGATAATCTGGGAGTCCTGCTAAAATAGAATTACAGTAATCGATTTTGGATAACACAAATGAGGACATCAATATTTGTGTGGATTGTTCGGAGATATATGGACGTACATGCGAAATGCGCCGGAGCTCCATATATAAGGACCTGCATAGGTTGCTGATGTGAGATGACATTGAGAAGTTTTTGTCGATGGTCACACCGAGGTTTTTAATAACATCAGAATATTGACAAAGTAGCTGCATATAATGACTATCTAACCACATATATTGACTAAGTAGCAAAATATAATGACTAACTGATCACATATATTGACTAAGTAGTTGCATATAATGACTGACTAACACATATATTGACAAAGAAACTGCATATAATGACTAACTAACCGCATATATTGACTAAGTAGCTGCATGTAATGACTAACTAACTACTTATATTGACTAAGTAACTGCATATAATGACTAACTAACTGCTTATATTGACTGAGTAACTGCATATAATGACTAACTAACCACACATGTTGACTAAGTATCTACACATAATGACTAACTAACTGCTTATATTGACTAAGTAGCTGCATATAATGACTAACTATCCGCATATATTGACTAAGTAGCTGCATATAATGACTAACTATCCGCATATATTGACTAAGTAGTTGCATATAATGACTAAATAACCGCATATATTGACCAAGTAGCTGCATATAATGACTAACTGACAAAATATTGACTAATTAGTTGCATATAATGATTAACTGACCGCATATATTGACTAAGTAGATGACTATAATGACTAACTGACCACAAATATTGACTAAGTAGCTGCATATAATGATTAACTAACCGCATATATTGACTAAGTAGCTGCATAGAATGACTAACTGATCGCAAATATTGACTAAGTAGCTGCATATAATGACTAACTGACCACATATATTGACTACGTAGCTGCGTATAATGACTAACTAACCGCATATATTGACTAAGCAGCTGCATACAATGACTATAAACTAATCATATATATATATATATTGATAAAGTAGCTGGATATATTGTCAATGCAATTGCACATTTTGGCAAAATAGATGTATATATTGACTAACTTACCACATTTATTGACAAAGAAACTGCATATAATGACTAACTAACCGCAAATATTGACTAAGTAGCTGCATATAATGACTAACTGATCGCATATATTGACTAATTAGCTGCATATAATGACTAACTGACCATATATATTGACTAAGTAGCTGCATATAATGACTAACTAACCGCATCTATTGACTAAGTAGTTGCATATAATGACTAACTGACCGCATATATTGACTAAGTAGATGCATATAATGACTAACTGACCACAAATATTGACTAAGTAGTTGCATATAATGATTAACTAACCGCATATATTGACTAAGTAGCTGCATAGAATGACTAACTGATCGTATATATTGACTAAGTAGCTGCATATAATGACTAACTGACCACATATATTGACTACATAGCTGCATATAATGACTAACTAACCGCATATATTGACAATGTAGATGGCTATAATGACTAACTGACCACACATATTGACTAAGTAGTTGCATATAATGACTAACTAACCACATACATTGACTAAGCAGCTGCATACAATGACTATAAACTAATCATATATATATATTGATAAAGTAGCTGGATATATTGTCAATGCAATTGCACATTTTGGCAAAATAGATGTATATATTGACTAACTTACCACATTTATTGACAAAGAAACTGCATATAATGACTAACTAACCGAATATATTGACTAATTTGCTACATATATTGACTAACTAACCAAATTAATGGACAAAGTATTGACCAACTAACCACATATTTTGGAAACGTAGCTGCATATGTTTGCAAAGTAGCTGCATATATTGACTTAACTAACCACATATATTGATATATTAACCGGATATATTGCCTGAGCTTGACATAAGTTAATTTGTGACGCAATGGTTATAGAACTTCATTTCTTTCCAATAATGAAATTGTTTGTATTTTTTAAATATCGTTTCCATGGTGATAGGTATTTCTCAGGGTATTGGGCTTTTTCTGCAGTTTTATCAAAACTAGATTGAAGCACACGTAAGAAGCCATCATAATATGTATAAATTATTACTGTAACCAATGTAGTATCAAATAAATGTTTCAATTCCAAAATTATCGCATTTTTTGCAAAAACTAACAGTTTTTACCCCAAAATGGCACTAAAACCTTCATATCCTATATGTGCATCCTAGTTACTACTGGGATGATTGGAAAATAGTAATCGTTGAAAAAGGTTTTGAGACATCTATAACGGGTTGTCATAATAAGCTTTGCTTCAAAAAATGATATGCTTTAAATGTCAGTTCTATGGGAAAAAACATCATTATTTGGCGAAATTTGGTCCGTTTCCATGACAACAGCTGAATAAACCGCAACAATTACCCAACACAGAAGTCCGGATTAAAAGTGCATGTCATAGAAAACAAATTTCAAAAAGTTATTTTGTGTCGCAAGGGTTATAGGTCTTCATTTCTTTCCAATAACGGCATTTTTTGTATTTTTAAATATCGTTTCCATGGTAACAGGTATTTCTCTGGGTATTGGGCCTTTTCGGCAGTTTTATCCAAATTAATTTTAAGTACACGTATGATGCCATTATAATAATGCATAAATTATTACTGTAACCAATGTAGTATTCAATAAATGTTCCAATTCCAAAATTATCGCATTTTTTGCAAAAATCACCATTTTTCACCCCAAAATGGCAATAAAGACCCGTATAACCTATATGTGCATCCTATTTAATACTGGAATCGTTGGAACATGGTTATAGTGGACAAATCATCAATAAATGATCTTCAACGTCTGTTCCTGTCCTAGAATGGGCTTAAATTAATTTTTACCATTTGCGGAAATGGTTTAATATCAAACTGTGTCTAGATTGTTTACATTCTGTTTCCATGGCAACGGCACCACTTTTACATTTTACAGCAGGGCGGAACATGAAGCCTACATCTTCTACTTTCATATGATATATAATTTTTCCGTGTGTAAAGAAAAAAATTAAAATAAAATATTTCTGGTCAAGACCGCTCCTCTAATACTCCTTCATCTGACCTATGGCCATATAATCACTCCGTGTGTACCTATTCAAAACATTCATACATGATCATGGTCAATCATTGTACATATATTCACCTCACCCTTGGCCATGTCACTCCCTGTATCCCTATTTGTCACACCATAGCAGAATAGCCACTCAAGATATACTAATACTCCCCAGCCATGTCAGTATATTCACTCCATGTATGCATATGCACATCATCCATGGCCATATAGCCGCTCGCTATATACACATACCCCTCGCCCATGACCATATAGCAACACATGTGTATACCCGTATAACCTACACATGACCATACCGCCACGAGTCACCAAGCAGGAACACCGGGTATAATCATACACCTGACGCATGACCATTTAGTCACTCCCTGTATAGCTATTCATTACATTTATGATCATACAGTCACTCATTGTATACATACATGTACTCATCTCACCATTGACCATACAATAACTCCCTGTATACCTATTCACCTCACCTATGACCATATAGTAACTCCCTGGCTACCATCTTGGCATCCACCCTATACCCAGTTGATATGTTTTATCATAATGGACCAGAATAGCCACATATTATGGTTCATCTCAGTTCCGTTTCAAAGTTCTGCCCATTTCCTTTCAATAATATGGCAAGAATCACAAAAGAGGTTCTCCGCAAAATTCCATACTGCAACTTTAAAATGAATTTGTCATGCCCCATACGGAACTGGGACAAACATAATAGAATGTAGTTGTCAGTTAATTAACTAACACGTATAATAACCAAGTGAGTCACAATTTACTACCTTGTCGGATAACGCAGAGAATAATGTTCGGGATATATGTAAAAAAAAAAAAACTTTTTACAAATTTGGTTGCCATTTTGGAAGCCATCTTGAGCAATTTGGTCTATAAACACCGTAGTGTGACACATTTAAGATAGACCAAAACAATAAATACCTTTGATACCAATGATAGTTGCATTTTACTTAAAACAATTGTCCAACCCTGAAAAGTGAATTTTTGCCGATATTTATGTCAAGTTTGTGAGAGAAAAATCCAATATTTCTGGTGATGTCAGTAGAAACAATGACCCATAGTGCATCAGACATGTTAGTATTCAATTTATATAATACAGATTAGCCAATTTTATATATCAACCACAACTTGTAAGCCATTGCAGGACACCCTGGGGCAATATTTACCATTTTTCATATTTTTGGCGGCATTTTGGAAATTTTATACACCAATTTCATTCCCATTGAAGTAAATCATCCGTCCAATAAAATAAAGCACATAGTTGTTGACATTCTATTAACAGCCTGTGTGGGTTGTCGTTAAAATGACTATCAAAATCGTCTTGGAAAAAAAAAAAGAAAAAAAAAATTCACCCCTCTTTTTCAAATCCTCTTTCTGTATCTATTACGGAACCCTCGTCAATGACAAATGTCTTAAAATGACGCTATAATATCATGCTTGATGACTGTCTCAAAAACATTGCCATTTACTAAAGATTAAAGTGAAGAAAAATGGAAGATATGGTGAAATATTAATTAAATTTCCTATTTTCGTGCATATGACGTCATTTTTCGGCGGCCATTTTGAATTTTTTTCTCGAAATTATTTGCCGTCATTTTGAAGAAGGACATCATACCAACAAAATGGCATACATTTTGTCTGTGTCTTTTGCTAACAACCGATCTATTACAACGATTAAATACAGCTGGTCGGAATTAGAGGAAATGGCGGCCATCTTGGATTCAAATGGCTCTAGCACCTAGTAGGGCCACCATTATTTTTCGGTGAAATCCGGATTATTTATCTGGATACCATAGGGAACAATAAAAATAAGGTTATTTGTAATCATCGGGGGGGGGGGGGGGGTTGGGTGCAGGTGTCCCTTATTGGCTCCCCGACTACTAGATGTTAGGATTTATGCAATTTTTCAGGTTAAAATATCCTAATGTTCTCATACCGGGAATATATAACCATGGAGCATATTAGGCTTGAGCATTGAGGCGGAAGGGGGTGCAAAGGGGGGGGGGGGGTGTGCAAATGGAATTATGCAAAACTTGTGTTTTTGTCTGATTCTGATTCAAGGGGGGGGGTGCAATTGGAATTTCCCAAGGTGGACACCCCCCAAACGGAGACCCTCTAGCCACATCCCTGCCTCGCATGTGCAATTTGACTTATAAGCACGGCCAGATCAGCCTATAGTAAACACCAAGAAAACCATAGTCCGAAATGGTAACGCCCTCAAGGTCATATTATTAGCCATATATACAATATAACGACTTTAATGTGGTGATTGTGAAAAATCTGTAAATAGGTAATGCCTATGTAGTTGATTATGTATGTGATACTTTTTTCTAATTTCATTTGAAATAGTGGTCTGAGTAGCGCATGAAATAATGCAGAATAATAATCGGGCAAAAATTAGCAATCTTCGTAACATGGTTCAAGTACGAGCACGTTTCTAATCACATTTAGTATCCAATTACGCAAATACCGAGTATGTTTTAATCACATTTAGTCCACCACATCCTGCGACAGGGTCAGATATACTTGCCAATATACACCCTAGGAGGGCGTAATGCTGATCTAAGAATGGCCTCAGGTAATGCACTCAAGTTATGACCTCTCATAATGATTAACAAGCAGTCGCAGACGGCGGTATCCCCCGCCGAAATGTGCAGTTGGGGAAGTGCATTCTCAATAAAGTTTGCGTTCTCAGTATGTGCTAAACAAGAGGTGGGATTTTGTCAAAAAGCCTGGCTTGCGAACTCATTTTAGGTACTATATATATAGCCATGAGACGTCGTCCATTTGCACCAAAAATAATGTCCAATAACTCTGCTGAAAATATCCGGCCGGACCTGGTTTGCGAACTCGTTCTAGATACTGGTCATGTGAACTCATATACCAAATCTTTTAAATCCGTTGACATTTGTGGAAATGAGCCCTGTGACGTCGTCCATATGCACACACAAAATTAAACAAAGTCCAATAACTCTGCTGAAAATATCCGGCCAGACCTGGTTTGCGAACTCGTTCTAGATACTGGTCATATGAACTCATATACCAAAAATCCGTTAACATTTGTGGAAATGAGCCCTGTGACGTCGTCCATTTGCACACAAAAAAATAAACAAAGTCCAATAAGTCCGCTTAAAATATCCGGCCGGACCTGGTTTGCGAACTCGTTCTAGATACTCGTCAAGTGAACTCATATACCAAATATCTTAGAAATCCGTTGAGATTTGTGGAAATGAGCCCTGTGACATCGTCTATTTGCTATTTGGTAAATTCGACAAAAATAATAAACAAAGTCCAATAACTCCGGTAAAAATATCCGGCTGGACCTGGCTTGTGAACTCATTCTATGTAATGGTCAGGTGAACTCATATACCAAATATCTTTGAAATCCGTCGAGATTTGTGGAACTGAGCCCTGTGACGTCGTCTATTTGCTAAATTCGACAAAAATAATAAACAAAGTCCAACTAGCATACCCCCACCGTGGCAAATTCAACCCGCATTATCCGTAAACTCAACCAAAAAGATTTTTAACTTTAAAGAAAAATTCGGACTAATAATATCGATATGGTGTCACAAGAAGCTTGTACAGAAAAAATTATTCAAATCGGTTCATATTTGTTAAAGTTCAGACAGAATTTTCTAAGTCAAAATAAGTCGAAAATGAGGTGTATTATTACGAAAAACAGTCTGAGCCAATATCTAGCCGCATCATGTAGAGAGGGTATTGTGAGAAGCATGTATACCAAAAATTATTGAAATCGGTTCATATTTGTTAAAGTTATTAAGTCAGAAAGAATTTTCTAAGTCAAAATAAGTCGAAAAAGAGGCGTAACTTGAAAAAAAAAGTCGGAACCGCAATTAGCGTCATGCGGAGAGACCGTCCTAAGGAGATTGGAATGCAAAAAATTAATGAAATCGGTTCATAGTTGTTCGAGTTATGAGTTCGGACGGACGGACGGAGAAAGCGTGACGGACGGACGGACAGACGCTGTCAATCCAGTATACCCCCCATTTTCTTCGAAAGTGGAGGTATAATCAGTTGATATGTTTTATCATAATGGACCAGAATAGCCACATATTATGGTTCATCTCAGTTCCGTTTCAAAGTTCTGCCCATTTCCTTTCAATAATATGGCAAGAATCACAAAAGAGGTTCTCCGCAAAATTCCATACTGCAACTTTAAAATGAATTTGTCATGCCCCATACGGAACTGGGACAAACATAATAGAATGTAGTTGTCAGTTAATTAACTAACACGTATAATAACCAAGTGAGTCACAATTTACTACCTTGTCGGATAACGCAGAGAATAATGTTCGGGATATATGTAAAAAAAATATACTTTTTACAAATTTGGTTGCCATTTTGGAAGCCATCTTGAGCAATTTGGTCTATAAACACCGTAGTGTGACACATTTAAGATAGACCAAAACAATAAATACCCTTGATACCAATGATAGTTGCATTTTACTTAAAACAATTGTCCAACCCTGAAAAGTGAATTTTTGCCGATATTTATGTCAAGTTTGTGAGAGAAAAATCCAATATTTCTGGTGATGTCAGTAGAAAAAAATGATCCATAGTGCATCAGACATGTTAGTATTCAATGTATATAATACAGATTAGCCAATTTTATATATCAACCACAACTTGTAAGCCATTGCAGGACACCCTGGGGCAATATTTACCATTTTTCATATTTTCGGCGGCATTTTGGAAATTTTATACACCAATTTCATTCCCATTGAAGTAAAACATCCGTCCAATAAAATAAAGCACATAGTTGTTGAAATTCTATTAACAGCCTGTGTGGTTTGTCGTTAAAATGACTATCAAAATCGGCTTGCAAAAAAAATCGAAAATTTCACCCCTCTTTTTCAAATCCTCTTTCTGTATCTATTACGGAACCCTCGTCAATGACAAATGTCTTAAAATGACGCTATAATATCATGCTTGATGACTGTCTCAAAAACATTGCCATTTACTAAAGATTAATGTGAAGAAAAATGGAAGATATGGTGAAATATTAATTAAATTTCCTATTTTCGTGCATATGACGTCATTTTTCGGCGGCCATTTTGAATTTTTTTTCGAAATTATTTGCCGTCATTTTGAAGAAGGACATCATACCAACAAAATGGCATACATTTTGTCTGTGTCTTTTGCTAACAACCGATCTATTACATTACAACGATTAAATACAGCTGGTCGGAATTAGAGGAAATGGCGGCCATCTTGGATTCAATTGGCTCTAGCACCTAGTAGGGCCACCTTTATTTTTCGGTGAAATCCGGATTATTTATCTGGATACCATAGGGAACAATAAAAATAATGTTATTTGTAATCATCGGGGGGGGGGGGGGGGGATTGGAATTTCCCAAGGTGGACACCCCCCAAACGGAGACCCTCTAGCCACATCCCTGCCTCGCATGTGCAATTTGACTTATAAGCACGGCCAGATCAGCCTATAGTAAACACCAAGAAAACCATAGTCAGAAATGGTAACGCCCTCAAGGTCATATTATTAGCCATATATACAATATAACAACTTTAATGTGGTGATTGTGAAAAATCTGTAAATAGGTAATGCCTATGTAGTTGATTATGTATGTGATACTTTTTTCTAATTTCATTTGAAATAGTGGTCTGAGTAGCGCATGAAATAATGCAGAATAATAATCGGGCAAAAATTTGCAATCTTCGTAACATGGTTCAAGTACGAGCACGTTTCTAATCACATTTAGTATCCAATTACGCAAATACCGAGTATGTTTTAATCACATTTAGTCCACCACATCCTGCGACAGGGTCAGATATACTTGCCAATATACACCCTAGGAGGGCGTAATGCTGATCTAAGAATGGCCTCAGGTAATGCACTCAAGTTTTGACCTCTCATAATGATTAACAAGCAGTCGCAGACGGCGGTATCCCCCGCCGAAATGTGCAGTTGGGGAAGTGCATTCTCAATAAAGTTTGCGTTCTCAGTATGTGCTAAACAAGAGGTGGGATTTTGTCAAAAAGCCTGCTTGCGAACTCATTTTAGGTACTATATATAGAGCCATGAGACGTCGTCCATTTGCACCAAAAATAATGTCCAATAACTCTGCTGAAAATATCCGGCCGGACCTGGTTTACGAACTCGTTCTAGATACTGGTCATGTGAACTCATATACCAAATCTTTTAAATCCGTTGACATTTGTGGAAATGAGCCCTCTGCTGAAAATATCCGGCCAGACCTGGTTTGCGAACTCGTTCTAGATACTGGTCATATGAACTCATATACCAAAAATCTTTGAAATCCGTTAACATTTGTGGAAATGAGCCCTGTGACGTCGTCCATTTGCACACAAAAAAATAAACAAAGTCCAATAAGTCCGCTTAAAATATCCGGCCGGACCTGGTTTGCGAACTCGTTCTAGATACTCGTCAAGTGAACTCATATACCAAATATCTTAGAAATCCGTTGAGATTTGGGGAAATGAGCCCTGTGACATCGTCTATTTGCTATTTGGTAAATTCGACAAAAATAATAAACAAAGTCCAATAACTCCGGTAAAAATATCCGGCTGGACCTGGCTTGTGAACTCATTCTATGTAATGGTCAGGTGAACTCATATACCAAATATCTTTGAAATCCGTCGAGATTTGTGGAACTGAGCCCTGTGACGTCGTCTATTTGCTAAATTCGACAAAAATAATAAACAAAGTCCAACTAGCATACCCCCACCGTGGCAAATTCAACCCGCATTATCCGTAAACTCAACCAAAAAGATTTTTAACTTTAAAGAAAAATTCGGACTAATAATATCGATATGGTGTCACAAGAAGATTGTACAGAAAAAATTATTCAAATCGGTTCATATTTGTTAAAGTTCAGACAGAATTTTCTAAGTCAAAATAAGTCGAAAATGAGGTGTAATATTACGAAAAACAGTCTGAGCCAATCTCTAGCCGCATCATGTAGAGAGGGTATTTTGAGAAGCATGTATACCAAAAATTATTGAAATCGGTTCATATTTGTTAAAGTTATTAAGTCAGAAAGAACGGACGGACGGACAGACGGACAGCTCGACAGAGGGACGGACGTACAGACGAGAGATACATTGTGCAGATTTTTTGTCCGTTGCATTATGAGGTTATCAAATCTGTTGGGATGAGTATTGTGGGGACCACATTGAGCAGACAGACGAGAGTAACATTATGGGGTTTGTTTTGTCTAAAGTATAGTGAGGTTATTTTCACAGTTAAGTGGCAATCGTTGTGGGGTCATATAGAACTTGGACAACATTGTGGGGTCATTTGAACTTTGTCCGTTGCATTATGAGGTTACCAAATCTGTTGGGATGAGTATTGTGGGGACCACATTGAGCAGATCATTGTGGGGTCGTTTGAACCGATGAGGGATTCACTGTGTATGGTTGACATTAAGCAGACAGACGCTAGGTACATTAAGGGGGTCTTTTTGTCTAAATGTATTGTAAGGTTGTTTCTTTGAAAATTTTCGGTGGATTCAATTATAATGGGGATAAACATACTCTATTGAGTTGTATATTCGGGGAATTGAGCATGAAAACAGTATGTTAATTCGCTGGCATGTTTGCAAACTGTTTTCATGCTCGAATCCCCAAATATACTGCTCAACATTGTATGTTTATCCCCTAATTGTTTCTCAATCTGTTGGTTTGTATGAACGTCAACAACTGTGGCAATTACTGAGAAAGAAACGCTTATTATTGGATGTTTGAAGTAATCACAAAGCCATATCCACTCATCAGCCATACCAATTAGGGGATATATGTATGGTGTTGTTTTTTATATTCAAGGTTTCTAGCATAACAGTTTGTGAACAAGCCGACCAGCCAGTAATTTCAAACTATTTTCTTGCTCGAATTATCGAGTATCCAATGAAACAGAGAAATTAAAACTAAATGTGTGATTACCTATTTCTATGGTATTTGCATCACATTGGTGTAATTCTCTTTCATATGGTTCAAAAACGAATAAAAACCCGAGATAAGAGGATTGAAAGTGCCCTTGAACCAAAACCCTGTTCAAAAACCTCCACATACCGTACAATTATCCTAATGAAAAAGAAATACCTGTGTAGCTATATTTATTATCAAAATCAGTATTTTCTTATTTTGCTTTTTCCTGCCAATTAACATTGCACTCATTTTTGTTTTAATGTTATCCCTTGTCTGTTGCTTTCTCTCTTCTATTTTTCTACCTCCGTGTTATTTGGGCATCTGCAATTCTTGAAGTCTTTCTCAAATAGCGTCCACAACTCCTCTTCATCCTTGGGTAGATACTTCTGTCTCTTATTATCCTTTCCTGAATAGTATAGAGTCAACTTAAAAGAGTATGCCAATTTCAATAATTTCCGAGTAATAACAACGATCTAATACCAATAATAATAGCGGCCTCTGATTCCAACATTTAAACAACTTTACATATTACATGTCATGTGATTATAACACAAAAAATTTACTGTCATTCAAAGTGTATACTACAAATAGCTTCACTATTGTAAATAGAAAATTTTAATTATGAAGATAAATAGATTCATCAATACCACCACCCCCCCCCCCCCCCAATCCATCCACCATTTTGCATTCACTAGGAATTTGCACATGAATATTTTTTTGGTCTATTATATGAGGCCAGGAAGCCACACCTTTGCTTACCTCAATTTAACTGTTGATCTACTAGTACTTTCTACCGGTATCTCCGAACATAAGGTATAAAATTTAAATAATGCAATGAACAAAATAGAATAGCATTAAAGAATTCATCAATATGATAGAAAAGTTAAGACCACATACATCAGCTTCCAAAACATCACAACTGTGATTAGAACAATGCAGAACGACTAGTACTAGTAATTGAGAAAATTCAGTGAGATGAACGTTTTAAAAAAAATGAAACCAAATGAAAAATCTCCTGATATATTAAATTGTTCCTGGATTTAAATTAGTATATATTTTGTTGGATTTTTATGATCATATCCCCAAAATGTCATTTACAGTCCCCATATTTTTATTTTTCTCTTTCACAAGTATTCAGTAATATGTTCATTATTATATATATCATGTTATTATGGGGCTCTGACCTATAAGCTATGCATTCCACGGAACCATGTTGTCATTATGTAATATATAACTTGGATTATCAAATAAAATCTGTTGAGTTCGTTTTTGAAAGAACGTTACTATCACGAAATTAGGAGACTTCACATACCGCACCACGTGGTTTCTGCGTTCTTACAACAGTCATCGTTGTATTCATATGTTGCACAGTTATGCCATATAGATTGGACAATGGTGGGCTATTTGTGTCATTAGTCATTGTCAAGTTGGCTATATATTTCTAAATTACCGATCGAAAATTAGTTGTTGTTGTTTATCGGCTTAATAAAAAACAAGGAAGCGGAACTATCCTGTTACGGAACATATAGTCAAACCTCAGAATGTTGAGGTTGCTTGTGCGCAAAGCTGTATTACAGAAGAATATGAACCTAAAGAGTTCCATCATGCAGGCTAGAGAAGCAGATAAGGACCTTTTCTACAGGTTGATCAAACGACAAAAATGTAATGGTAACACCTTTATTAGTGATTTATATGTGAATGACACCAAGTACAGCAATGATGATGTAATTGATGGATGGCATGAACACTTTAGTAAACTTGCATCTCCAAGTGACAATACCTCATATGACTTCTCTTTTTACCATCAAGCACTTGATGACTATGCTGCAATCAAAGCTTCTAGGACTGAGAAGACAGCATTAGTGGTTGATGTTCAGAAAGTGAAGCATTCAATTTCAACGCTAAATAAAGGGAAAGCCGAGGATATTTTTGGACTTTCTGCAGAACACTTTCGATATGCTAGTGACAATTTTATGTTCATATTAACTGAATTAATCAACGTGATACTTCAGCATAACACTATTCCGACTTCATTGAAAACTGGTCTTCTCAACCCTATCTACAAGAACAAAGGTGAAAAAAATAATTCTGGAAATTACAGAGGAATAACTGTTCTACCTGTTCTACTTAAAATTATTGAAGTTATCATTCGTGACGAGCTAAGGAAATACACTCTACCTGAACAATCACCTTTACAAAGAGGTTTCACGGCAAATGCTTCTCCTTTAAATAGTGCACTCTTGTTAGAGGAAGCAATCAGGGAGCAATATGACAACAAAACAGATGTATATATTGCCTTACTCGATGCCAAGTCAGCTTTTGACGTTGTTTGTAAAGAAATTCTTCTTCGAAAAACTTTTATCACATCAACTGACTACAACACATGGTCTATTATTGATGATCTTCATTCTGACTGTTCTTCTGTCGTCAAATGGGCATCCAAGAAATCTGCAAGTTTCCAAATATTACAAGGAGTGCGACAAGGCGGAATCTTGAGTGCCGATCTTTACAAACTTTATATTAATGATCTCCTACAACGTTTATCTGATCAACACCTTGGGATTACGATTGGAAATACAAATGTATCGGCAACTGCCTGCGCTGATGATATTGCCCTTGTGAGCTCAAACGTCACTGATTTACAAACTCTCATTAATGTGGCATACCAGTATAGCAGAGAACACCGGTATTTGCTCCAACCTAAGAAGAGTGTCATTATCAAAGTATCCCAATGTGGAAAGAAGAAGCATCCAGTTGAATCCTTCACCATTGACAACATAAATATGCCCAATGTTGACTCCTCCTCACATTTAGGAATTATTCGGGCAACATCTATCAATAAAACTATTCTGGAAACAATAAACAACAATATCAAAAAGGCTCGTCGGACTGCTTATGTTCTTATGCCTCTTGGATTCCATGGTGAGAATGGCCTGGATCATCAAACATGTATACATCTATTTAACATTTATGTAGCTCCTGTTTTAACTTATGGATGTGAAGTTTTAATTCCATCTCCGAAGCATGTGAAATTATTGGAGTGCTTCCAAAAGAAATTCATCAAACAGATTTTATCACTATCAAATGCAGTTGCAGACCCGGCTGTATTTATTTTATCGGGACTTTTACCTATTCAGGGACAAATCGACAAAAAAGTACTTGTTTTATTCAACAATGTTTGTAGACAACCTGATTCTGCCATTGAAAAAACGCTCGCCCATCGTCAACTTTTACTTAAAGATATCAACAGCAATAGTTGGTTCTCAGAGGTCAGAAAGCTATTTCTAAAATATGATTTATTGTGCATCTATGAGGAACTAACATCACCACACAGCAAAGAGGAATGGAAACATCTAGTGAAGAAAGCAGTTAAATTGTACTGGAAAGATCGGATTGTCGCTGAAGCTGCTTTCTACAGTACTTTAGCACGTCTTAATTCATATTCGTATAATCCTGGGATAGTCAACCAGCTTCTGAAGACCCGCAATGAGCAACATCGATCCTGTTACAAACTATCAACCAAACTTCGACTCGTGACAAATACATACTCACTTGGTATACGCCAACAGCGATACAATAAAAATTCAACTTCTGATATATGCTTGCTATGTAATGAGGAATCTGAAACCATGCAACACTTTCTACTGCACTGTACATATTTACAACCTGTCAGAGATCGGACACTCCCTCTAGTAGCTGAATGTTATCAGAGTATATTCACATCAGAATTCAAACTGTGTACGGATGAAATAAAAGTACAATTCCTGACTGATCCTTCATCACTACCTGGCATAGAGACTGCTGATATCCACACTATTGAGGACCTGCATCATCATTCATCTGACCTCTGTTACTACCTTCATTGTGCGCGATACAGAACACTGTCTGCAAAAAAGTAACTTTCATAAATTAATACATCTGCGAATGCTGAATCTGCACGTCTCCACCAAATCTTTGTTTTATCTAAGTATTATTTTAGGCTGTACATATGTATAGACCACAGTTAAGTGCGGACTTTACTCGCAACACGAGGTTGTCCTAAACGGACGGATCGATAGCTAGAAGAAGAAGTTGATGAAACGAGGCACAATTGTTGTTAGCTGCTTCCATTACCTGTACGGATCGGATAGTTAAAGGGGTACTGTACGCCATTTTCAATAAATTCCCGGTGATAACAACGATCTATTATCGATACTATATAGAAATATAAGTAATTTGAGTCGAAGATGTATTCTGTAAACGCTCAGGTTAATAGGCTATCTTAAAATTTAATAATTTAAAAGTTAATAATTTAATATAAATTGATTTTATGGCTCCAGCCATAAAATGGCGTCTCTTAAAATTCGAATTTCCGTGTACAAAACGTAATCAAATTATAATTGAGGGATACCGGATTAGGAAAACAATTGCACACACGATCGTTTGAAACATTATGCTTATACGGGGAGAAAACCCAAGCCATTCATTGACTAGTGACGGTACACTAACTTAAATGAGTATATGGGACTACTAACCATATAATATAATGTTTATTTGATTCATTTGGTTGAAAACTTTACAAAAATTACTCGACAACGACAATTTGTATTTTTGCATTCCGGTAAATTTGCCATCCGTAACAATACTTCGTACTCAACAAACTTTCAAAAAATGGAAAAGTTGTTACATTATTCTCCGACTCGGGGATTATAGAAACCAACAACAACATCTTGGGTACAGTACCCCTTTAACGATATGACACAGCTTTTACACGCCAATTGGGGGGGGGGCACGGTTCTGAACATTCTCAATATTCAAGGACTTTATTAATTTCTGTGCGAACCATGTTGTTACTATTTTTAGACTATAGTCTATGCTGGAACACGCCGCAGGTTTCAGTGTCACTCGATCTCAGAATCGCGCTAAACAACTGAATATTACAAATTTATATTCATGAGAACAATAAAATGAGTCTTAAATGTAATTTTATATGTAGTGGCTTGTGGAAAATGTGTATAACAGACTTTCAAAGTAGGTTAACCCCATAATACACCAAATTGACCAATGGACAAATTAACTTCACAATGTTCCTTTCGAAACTGTTCGAAAGGACAAATTTAGTCAGCCCAAAGTTTCATTCAAGAGCGCCAATCACATACATGGCCAACAAACTGAGTTTTTTAAATACGATTTAATCCTGTTTGGGTTTGGAAATGTGTATAGAAAGAACATTCAAAGCATGAGTGCATGAAAACTTACCTTGATAAAAAAAAATGGCGTCTTCTGAACTTCACATTCGAGATGTCACGTGACCATCGGAAAAGAACGACGATCGCATGGCGGAAAATGGCGGAAATTTCAATAGCTTTGCGGTGTTGTCCATACAAAACCTGATGGACAAATGAAATATATGGACAAATACTTCTTGGACAAGTATTGTAGGGTCATTTTTCAAGAAGGCAAATTTAACCCCACAAAACAATTTCCAACAGTTTGAGATAAACATCTTATGGGGTTAACACCACAAGAGCGAAAAAACCCCACAATGCAGCAATGGACAGACAAATAACTTCACAATGTACCTCCCGTAAGAACGGACGGACGGATGGATGGACTGAACCCATTACTATATAGCCCGCAAATTTTAAATTTGGCGGGGGATAATTTAAATACATGTATGGTTCTACAAGGGTAAATTAAAATATGGTCACACCCAGAGAGGTTTAATTGAAATATGGTCCGATGATGGTAAATTAAAATATGGTCACAGTTAAATCAAATATGGTGCCATGAGGGTTAACTAATATATCGTCCAATGAGGGTTAATAAAAAATATGGTCCCTTGATGGTTAATTAAAATGTACCTTGATTGTTAATTAAAATATCGTCCGTCCCATAAGGGTTAATACAAATATGGACCCATGGGGGGGGGGGGGTGGGGGTAATTGATATATGGTAAATTAAAATATGGTAACGTGACTTAATTAAAGAATAAATATATTGTCCCATTATGAGGGTTAATTAAAATTTAAATATTGTGTCATCAGTGTTGATTAAACTAAGGTCCCACTGGGATGAAATACAATATAGTTCCATGAGGGTCAATTAAAATATGGTCCAATGAGGACTATTTATAATATGCCCCCTCCCCCATGAGGATCAATTAATTTCTGAACATTCTTCAATTCATATAGCATTCTGATATATCCTTGGTACACATAAATAAAAATGATGTTTAGAATTAGGCCACATTGTATGCAACCAATCTTAATAAGATCTCTATTCATAGCTCTGATATATTCCGCATACAAAGAAATGAAAAGTCAATATTTACAAACAGCACGAAAGAGTAATGAGGGAATTGGTTAATAATTACCATCCCAATTCATTTAGAATATAACATGCCGATATTTGTCGCGTATAACTAAATGAAAAAGTTCACTAAACGATATTAAGTAATGGATAATATTCGAAGCAGAGGGGATTTCGGTAAAAGAATCAACGAGGCGCTTGCGCCGAGTTGATTCTTGACTGAATTCCCGACGCTGAGAATATTATCCAACTTAAAACCCACCCATCAAACTGTCATTGGAGCCAACTATCCATTTGATCTGGTCCATAGCTCTGTCTTGATTACCTGAGTATACGCCCACAGTTCAGCATGGACATTTATTGTTGTCCACGGCGAAAAGCAACACGTTTCAATTATTATTCAATTCGAATTCGCACTCGCCAGTTGATGAACGTTTCCTCCAAAGTTTGCCGTTGCGCTATGGATTCAGCCAGCGTATGTGAGCTATATATTTCTATCCAATTGTATTTGTTTATTTTGTTTTTCTTTCTTGATTTAAAGATGCCCCATCCAATTCGACATCAAATAAGTTAACATTCCATAAGACATTGATCAGGCAATAAAACATGAAAAATAATGGTTGTTATACATATGCATCACCAATACAGCACCACAAGAAACATCCAAAATAATGTGATCAGAATGAGCATAAACAGCTTATTTTCAAAATTGCTCTTCAATTTTCATTGTTGGTTGGTAATGAAGTAAAAACGCTCTTTATAAAATGTGATTTTTCGAATATTCTGGCACCAAACAACACGACACCTGGCAAAACTGCCTCATTATTAAGAAGTCGAAAGCACACAAGAATCTTGCATAAATAGGTTCACTGATTCTTTCTCATTGTTGTCTTGTGTATAATACCAAGAATAGAAGTATTATAGTGTCAAATCGTATGGGTTTCTTGAATTTCGCACACCCATCCCGTTCAGGTTAGATGTTTCAAACTGAAAGGTATAATAACATTGAAATATGAGCCTGAACACTGCAAAATCCTAGCATCTATAAAACTCTAACTCCATTTGTTTTTTGTTTTAAACCTTTTTTTAAATCCGAACCTGACTGAAATTTGTAGTCTTAGAATATATATGTATAGGTCTAACTACAGACATAATCAGGCCGCTATTTTGTTTCAGTTTGATTTATTAGTAATTTGTAATTGATTAGCAGGTTTTGTGGCCAACGATTAGTGAGGTGGGAGAACAATTAAAAATTTTAATTTTACTGGCCTCAAGATTTCCAAACTGACACTAAGATTGGAAAATTCCCGTCGAAAGTTTTGACCGAATGTAGGAAATTCCCCGCTAATTACTAATTACCCCCATCCCCATATCAACGCCCGAGTCCCTGTTACAACAGACTTTTTATGATAATGTATAGTTTTATTCTATTTTCTCAACTCGCGACGGGAATATAGCATCAAATAATCCCTTGCGTATTCTTAAAGAATGCCCACGGGTATTCTTAAAGAATGGCCATGGGGTTTTTTAAAGGATGGCCATGGGTGATAAAATAACACTCATGCGATAAAAAAGCTTGAGCATTCGGCAGGATAAGAGCCGTGTCAGGACAAAGGGATAACACGCTGGTGGGTTTTAAATAACCTGTTAAACACCGATATAAACAAACACCTCGTAGGATTCATGTTCGAATTAAATTTCTTATACAATCGTCAAATCCCTGTGCAGTATAATAGTAGATAGCATTGCGATTTATGTCACATGAAAATAAACGAAAGATGTTCAAATAACAATGCAACAAAGGAGGTTAAAGCCATATTTCCGACTAAATCCTGAAAAATTACCCATAATTCTGCTGTGGTTAAGGAGCTTAACGCGCAACGCGCTAATAGTTAACGCGCTAGAATTAATCGCCTTGCACTTCTTGGCATGTTAATAACAAACCATGGGTCAATCAAGCATGTCTCGAGAGACGCCCGCTGCATGAAATAATAATGTAAACGGCAATAAACAAAATTGAAATTCCCAACTACACCTTTTACCAGACTCGTCCTCGGGGTCGCAGTACAACTTTTAATGCTTCCCAAAAATCCCAATTTCTATAAATAAAACCCACATGTGCCCATAGATTACCTGTAGCTGATAATACACAAGGAGGGAGAAACTAGGCCTACAGGGCATAATGAACACATTACAAAGACACATGTAAACAAGCAGATGGATACACATGCAGACAACATTTATAAACAAATAGAACAAATAATTAGATCCATGCGGACTCAAGTGTAAGATATGTTCAAAAGATTAAATGACCCAAGCTTAAAAAAACACTCTGGTAAACCATGGTATTCTACCAGGGTGATTGGAACCAGGTAAATTTACTCTTGTAAAATTCACCTAGTGAATGGTCGCCATATTATACGCACACATGTAGACACACACATGTAATTTTACTTTAGTAAAATGTTTCCACCCATGTATATCACCAAGGTATTTTACCAGGATGTAAGTATCACGACCTGTAATAAATTTCCGACAGTCCGGAGGATAAACTCAGTTCGGAGGAGAAAAAGTTTCAACATTGAATTCAGCCACTTGATTTTGTCACCAAAAGTTCCTGCCCCGCGATGGACGCTTACACTGTTGATCAGGCATGGATTCGAAGACACAACAGCCATTCTACTTCTAATTATTATTTTGTTTTCTTTTATTTTAACCATTATTATTATCATGACGTCGGTGTGATTAATCAAATTTAACTATCACAATAGGCAATATTTTCAAGCAAATTAGCTCAACTGATTGATATTTCTGTAATTTAGCATTTACTAAATACGTGGGGAAAGAATGCACATATCTGCAACCGTGTATAGTTAACTTAGGGCGGGTTTTATCAACCAGCTACGAAAATTTATGACAAACATAGTACGGAGCAATATTTTCCAATCTAACAGTCAGTACGGAGTAGAGATAACGTTCGTTCGGACGTGAATTTTCAATGTATCCTGGCAAAATACAAGATCGCGTGTTTATAAAGAGTTGCAAGTTGCCAAATATCACCAAAAAGGTCTGATATTAATATGAGAATATCATGTTGTCCATGAAAAATGTTGATACATGTATATCGCGTGAGTATAAAAGAGTTCCCATAATTATGTCAAATATCACAAAAAATGTCACGTTCATTTGGCAATGCATTCGTAAAATGTCTAATTATCTGTGTCACTGTTGTATAACTGCACCCAAACGTTGGCCAATAGTTTCAATAGTTATTGTTTCATGCTTAGCACAATATTATCTGGGAATATTAAACCACAGTTGTGTTAAATTTGGCATGATAGTTTGATAAATATGAACAGCCAGTATATTTATAGTGCTATTCGTTGTTTTAGGCCAAAAGTCGAACATGTTCCTACTTTCACTGACTTTCGGTTATCATTTGGGAAATTTCCAACCATAGGGATTATATCAGTTTGGAAAATTACAACAGTTGGAAATCTTGAGTTAGAAATTTCCAACCCAAGTGCGATGGTGTGCAAATGGAATTTCACAGACTTGGATATTGGGCATGGTTCAATGGTTGTGCAGTTGCACTTGCGATGTGGACCCCTCCAACGGCTGACATAAGCTTCATGCTTTCTGTCAAATCCCATTTCTAATGTGTTTCTCTTTATGTTATAGGCCTATATACTATACAATTTATGTTAATTGATGATACCATACGATTTATTTGCATAAGCGCCAACAAAGCATGCAGTATGCCAACAAAACAAAACAATTCATAATAAAACAAAACTTAACAAATAAATACACGTGAACATGACAGGTATAGCCATGTCGTTTTATTGTGTGATGACATGCATAATATTTATTCAGAACGCTTACCAAAGAAGCGCCGGACCACGTTGCGCAATTTACAGAAACTAAATATCTTGTTTTCACCAAGAATAGTTAATATGTACCTCCTTAATACTTATCATATACTATATAGCGTTTTCAACCTAATCGAGAATTCATCTTTGCAAAATTACAAGCATTTTACCGCATTTTGTGATAACTGATACTTAAAACCCGATCCTCGCCTATTTTAACTGCCAACAAAACAGCATTATAATCATGATTATTAAGCTACTATAGAGCCCCTTCTTCAACCGACCTTCCTGCTCTGAAATGTTCATCATAGCAACAAATTTACATAAAGATATACTACATGTATGCAAAAATTGTTGTAGTGTTGTGTGTTTATGTTTGATGTTTGTGCTTATCACTATAGATCCTCGATCAATCCACTTCTCATATAGGGGGTACCCTCATATAGGTTTCTTTTTCGTAATGGCTATCAGGTTCTGGTTCATCTAAATAGTTAAGTTTGACACAATTGTAATCAATAATACTATCTCAAACACATCAACTGGATTATAATTTAATTTGAGAAAGTTTTATTACCGAATGAGACTTGTTTCAAGCGTTTGAAATATAAATTACTCCTGTCTATCCGTAACATTCAAGATCACATTCTCTGAACTCTTGGTAACATCTTCTCCCATGCTAATGGATTGAATTTTGAAATCCAAGATGGCCGCTGGCAGCCATGTTTGTTTGCCGAATGACCCCAAAATGGATCGTTCCCATTTACATGTCGATGTTAACATCCATGACAAATTTCATGATGATCCGACCAAAGGTACGACCTGTAGCTTGTGTCAAAGGATTTAGTCATACAAAGAGTAAAATCCAAGATAGCTGCCGGCGGCCATTTTTGGCTGAATGACCCCAAAATGACTCGTTCCCATCTGCATGCCAATATTAACTCCCACGACAAATTTCATGATGATCAGAGGAACACTCCGGCCTCTTTAATATTGGAATTCGTTGTCCTTTGACATGTGGATAGCAATGTTGGGGGAAAGGATATCCACATACTGCGGGTTTCGTCCATTAATTTTTACCTGATTACGTCCCTTGTTTGACTTGGAAATTTGTGAATTTTGTGTCCGAAAGAACATTTCAGCTTGTAAACTCGGGTGTTAATTATCGGATATCGTTGTCCTTTGGCATGGTGGTAACACAGGTTGGTGGAAAGTATACCCACATACTACGGTTTTCGTCCATTAATTTTTGGAAATTTGTGAATTGAAGATTCGGGGGGTATATAGTGGAGACCTTCGTCCCTCCGTCCTTCATAGCTGGTGTAGGTTTTGTTCGCACTTTTTTTGCCAGAGTTATGACCTGGGGTTTGTTTTGTCCGCACTTTTATCCAGAGTTATGGCCCTTTGCCAGAGTTATGACCTGGGGTTAAACTGAGAGAAATGCCCCACTATTACTTCATTTTCTCTCTAAATATAGCCAATATTGAGCATACAGTTGGGGGCATTGGCCATGCTTGGCGTTGCCCTTGTTTTTAATTTGATCCAAACACAATCAAAGCTTGAAGAATTTTGTGGTATAAAGCTGCATATATAAAATGCAGGCTATTTTAATTTCCAAGCCATGATTCTGGCCATTTTACCCATATAGTCTGGTGGCCTCGGACTAAATATCGCACTATACCCTTCCCCATTTAACTGATATGCAGGATTCAGCAAATAGCCTGCATTGTATCCTCGCTTAATATTGATCTCACTTTGCCTCACATGACAGCATATACTTACATATACATGGTGACCACATCCAAAAAGTTTTGTTAAACGGAGTTGAAACCGACACATTTAGCTGAATCAGCGAAAAAATACGTTCACGATTAGCGAAATACGTCAATCGATTATCTGGCAAATTTTTACCATTTTCAATACCACTCACATAACTGTCATCCATATCAAAGGAAGAAAAAGATAAATTGAATACAGCTTAAGAATCTTAGACTGATGAACATCACAGGAACTAACCCGAAAAATGCATAAAAATAAGGTTGGTAGCATGAGGAAAATGTGAAAAAAAATCATATTTTGCCCCCTATATTGACCACGCAACAACCGGATTCCGAAATTAGAATAGTTGGGCTACATAGATATGGTGGTCGCTGAAATTCCCATTTCTGGTGACACCTCGGGTAATGAAAGCCCATCCTCCCAAATTGTACAACTTCAAGCACATGACTACATGAGTTGGATCTTCAACAGTGACCCCTTAGCCCTATCTCTGCCCACCACCTGTAATATATACCATATGCACCTTCTTTGCAGGGTAGGGGTGAAGAGGGTACAAGTATATCACAGGGGGTGGGCATATACTTGTACCCTCTTCACCCTTACCCTGCAAAGAAGGTGCATAGGTTATATATTACAGGGGGTGGGCAGAGATAGGGCTAAGGGGTCACTGTTGAAGATCCAACTAATGTCGTCATGCTCTTGAAGTTGTACAATTTGGGAGGTTTAACAACTATGTATTGTATTTTATTTAAATTTTATTATAATTTTGTGACAACACCAGTTGACATCAACTGGATTTATATTCATATTTCCATCAAGTGAAAACTCACTCATGATGCTCTTGGGACAGGACAACCGAAAACACCAAAAGCAAACTTTCAGTTCTCTGTACTTAGGGCCCTGTGAATCGGGGTTTTCATTTCAAATTCAAATAAAGTTTTATGGCCGAATGACCCCAAAATGACTCGTTCCCATCTACATGTCATTATTAACTTCCACGACAAATTTCTTGATGATCAGACAAACACTTCGGCTTGTTGCCCATGCTAATGGATTGAATTTTGAAATCCAGGATGCCCACTGGCAGCCATGTTTGTTTGCTGAATGACCCTAAAATGATTCATTCCCATCTACATGTCAATGTCAACAGCCATGACAAATTTCATAATGGTCCGAACAACAGTACGACTTGTAGCCCAACCCAAAGGATTTAGTCATGCAAAGAGTAAAATCCAAGATGGCTGCCGGTGGCCATGTTTTAAGGCCAAAGGACCCCAAAATGACTCGTTCCCATCTACATGTCATTGTTAACACCATGACATATTTCATTATGATCCGACCAAAGGTACAACATGTAGCCCGTGCCAAACAATTTAGTTATGCAAAGAGTAAAATCCAAGATGGCTGCCGACGGCCATGTTTTATGGCCGAATGACCCCAAAATGACTCGTTCCCATCTGTATGTCAATATTAACTTCCACGACAAATTTCATGATGATCAGATTAACAGAATGGCCTGTAGCCCATGCTAATGGATTGAATTTTGAAATCCAAGATGGCCACTGGCGGCCATATTTATTTGCCAAATTACCCCAAAAAGAATCGTTCCCATATACATGTCAATGTAAAATTTCATAATGATCCGACCAAAGGTATGACCTGTAGCCAGTGCTAATGGAAATTGTTGACGGACTTCTCCATGCACATACTGATGACAGATACCAAGCCATGGCAATAGCTCAAACTTTACAAATAAAGTTGAGCTAAAAATGAGTCACTATCTATTGTAAACAAAAAAATATGCACAGACTTCCGAAAATGCAAGTTTGAAGCCACAATGTAGGGTTGACCGAATGTGTGTATCGATAATGCTGTGGCAATGCTGGGTGGAAAATAATATTATTCGCTTCGTGATCCTTGCCAGCCGACCTTGTAAATTCCATGCGCGCACTTGTGAAGAAGTTAAATTCTTGTGATGAGCAATAATTGGAATGATGAATTGAATTTTGAAATCCAAGATGGCAGAGGGTGGCCATGCTTGTTTGCCGAATGACCCCAAACTGACTTGTTCCCATCTGCATGTTAATGTTAACATCCACAACAAATTTCATGATGAGCTGATGAAAGGTATGACCTGTAGCCCATGCCAAAGGATTTAGTCATGCAAAGAGTAAAATACAAGATGGCTGTCGGCGGCCATGTTTTATGGCCGAATGACCCCAAAGAAACTTGTTGCCATCTACATGTCAACATTAACAAGCACGACAAATTTCAGGAAGATCAGCCTGTAGCCCGTGCTAATGGATTGAATTTTGAAGTCCAAGATGGCTTCCAAATGACCCCAAAATGACTTGTTCCCATCTATATGTCAATGTCAACAGCCATGACAAATTTCATAATGATCCGACCAAAGATATGACTTCTAGCCCATGCCAAACGATTTGGTCATGCAAAGATTAAAATCCAAGATGGCTGTCAGCGGCCATGTTTTATGGCCAAATGACCCCAAAATGACTTGTTCCCATCTACATATCAATGTCAACAGCCATGACAAATTTCATAATGATCCGACCAAAGATACGACTTATAGCCCAAAGGATTTAGTCATGCAAAGAATAAAATCCAAGATGGCTGCCGGCAGCCATGTTTTATGACCGAATGACCCCAAATGACTCGTTCCCATCTACATGTCAATATTAACATCCATGACAAATTTCATGATGATCAGACGAACAGTCTGGCCTGTAGCCCGTGCTAATGGATTGAATTTTGAAATCCAAGATGACTGCTGGTGGGCATGTTTTTTTGCCAAATGACCCCAAAATGACTAGTTCCCATCTACATGTCAATGTCAACAGCCATGACAAATTTCATAATGATCCGCCAAAGATATGACTTCTAGCCCGTGCCAAAGGATTTAGTCATGCAAAGAGTAAAATCCAAGATGGCTGCCAACGGCCATGTTTTATGGCCGAATGACCCCAATATGACTCATTCCCATCTACATGTCAATGTTAACATCCACGACAAATTTCATGATGATCCAACCTGTAGCTCGTGCCAAAGGATTTAGTCATGCAAAGAGTAAAATCCAAGATGGCTGCCGACAGCCATGTTTTTTGGCTGAATGACCCCAAAATGACTCATTCCCATCTACATGTCAAAGCTGAAGATGCATAATCTGAATTAACGCTTGCAAATTACTATTTCCTTGGCTTCGGGGCTAAAAAATATTTGAATCGAGTCGAGGAACCCACACATCTGAGCTCAGAGTGATCAGATATCGATTTATGAAATATATTATTTTTCACCACCAATAATTTTTAGTGGCCCAGTAAACAGACGACGAGAAGACGGTCTCGGACCAAATTGCAGATTAAGATGGATAACACTAAAATCAAGTGGCTTTTTTGTGTCAGATATTTGACAAACCGGCAAAAGTTTGTTGAACAAAATGTTGACAAATAACAGGTTTGGGACAATTTTATACTATAGTTGACTGAGGTTAGCATTATTTTTGGGCTATTACTCGATTCTGATAACAGAAGCGGTATTTCAAAAAACGTTGTTGTTGGAATCTGATGATATGGGGACCATCAAATCAGATTGAGTACCTTTAACATTCATGACAAATTTCATGATGTCAACGTTAACATCTGTGGCCCATGCTAATGGAAATTGCTGATGGATGTATCCATGCACACACACATGCACGATACCAAGCGATAACTCAAACTTTACAAGTAAAGTTGAGCTAAAAATTGTGAAGCCACCACCCTCAGAGGGATTTCTCGCAAAAGTTGTAAGAGAAATGTTCCCGTCACTGAAAAACGGTAAATCTAGTGATGCCAACTTGATAAAAGCTGTTCCAAGTAGCCAGGCGGTCCCATGAGAAATTAGTTAAAGGTACTCAATCCGATTAGACGCTCTTAAATTACTATTTCTTTGGCTTTGGGGTTAAAAAATATTTGATTTGAGTCGAGGAACCCACCCTTCAAAGCTCAGAGTGATCAGATATCGATTTTTGAAATTTGTTAATTTTTGGAGATGTGGTCCACTTCCACGTCTCAAACAGACAAATTGCGGGTGTAAGATGGATAACACTAAGATGAAGTGGCTTTTTTGTGTCAGATATTTGACAAACCGGCAAAATTTTGTTGAACAAAATGTTGACAAATAACAGGTTTGGGACAATTTTATACTATAGTTGACTGAGGTTAGCATTATTTTTGGGCTATTACTCGATTCTGATAACTGAAGCGGTATTTCAAAAAATGTTGTTGTTGGAATCTGATGATATGGGGACCATCGAATCGGATTGAGTACCTTTAACATCCATGACAAATTTCATGATGTCAACGTTAACATCTGTAGCCCATGCTAATGGCAATTGCTGATGGATGTATCCATGCACACACACACACACAGACGCCCGATACCAAGCCATGGCAATAACTCAAACTTTACAAGTAAAGTTGAGGTAAAAATTGTGAAGCCCCCACCCTCAGAGGGATTTCTCGCAAAAGTTGTAATAGAAACATTCCGTCACTGAAAAATGCTAAATCTAGTGATGCCAACTTGATAAAAGCTGTTCAAGTAGCCAGGCGGTCCCATGAGAAATTAGTTAAAGGGACTCCATCCGATTAGACGCTCCTAAATTACTATTTCATTTTGTCGGGCAGCTAGGTACACCCCTTATGGACCCCCCACAGGACTCCTCCGGACCGATTTTTTGATGTACCTAGACACCTCTAGAGTAGAATTCCGGATGTTAACAAGAAATCAACCTGGTCGCATATGACGTAATCCAAGATGGCGCCCATGAGAGTCAGAAAATTTCGCGATTTTACCCTATGTCTATTGATATGACGATTGTGGAAAAACTAATTGAGACATGACATTGCAATGAATTGCATTTTGTTCCTTATATATTTCTACGTTAACTGATATAAAATTTGTAAATCAAAATCAAAGATGGCCACCAGAATATGGCTCACAATTTGGGAAATTTGATTTTTTATTTTTTTATTTTCAGAAAAAACACCAATCAAAATATGTCACAAATAATTGAACTTTATGACGTTTATATGACAAAAATATCTGCAATCGACAAATCAGGGAGAAAACAAAATGGCCGCCAGTGCGATCACCCGCAACAGTCGATACATATTACCCTATGTCTAGTTATATGAAGATTGTGGGTAAACCATTAGCTGTATTACATTGGAATCACACGTGGTGCATTCCTCGTACTTTTCTGCGTATTTTGGTGTCAATGATGCCTGTAAAGATTCAAAATGTCCGCTATGATATGCCTTAATTTAGAGAACATGCCTGTTTTTCATGTAGTTTTGTTTATAATTATAATAGTAAGGTAGCGTGGTTTACCTGATATGGAACCCGAGACTTCTCAGGACTTATTTTATGTACCTGGACATATCTAGAGTAGAACTTTGAATGTTAACAAGAAATCGTCTTGCGGCACATGACTTAATCCAAAATGGCTACAAGAGGGTGAGCAATGTTCGCAAATTACCCCTAAGTCTATATATGACGATAGGAAAAAAATATTTGAGATATTAAATGGAGGTAAATTACGTTTTGTGCCTTATACCATTCTACGTATTGTATTATTTGTGTTCGGTTCAGAGAGTATGAAACCCTCCTATCCAGCCCCACCAATGCGGAGGAATCAGACACCAGGGCCATTTTTCTCCCCGCAAAATAATGAAAATAAATCATGTCACGAATTGTGACAATTTGTATGTAAACGTTACTACAAGTGGCTCCAACCTCAACGTTATTCATCATGAACAGACGCCACGAGTAGCCTATGGAAAACAAGATGGTCACCAACTCTTATTTATTAATCCTGATATCATCGGATTCAACATCTTCGAAGTCAGAGCTTTCGATGTTTTCTTCGACAAGCAAATCTTGGAGCGTTGGTGGAAGAATGTCACATTCGGAACACAGTGGCTCTAAAAATCCTTCGTCATCAGTCCATCCATTTTCCAATGGTGACGGAATAGTGGGTTTATTCACATGCGACAGTTTCAGTTGACCACCACGGAAGTTCACTCGTTTTATGTGAGGCGTCAGCGACCTCTTACATGGCGACATTTTGGATAAATCAACTTTTGATGAATTGGTGCTTATTAGTTCACCTTCCCCAACCATCTTTGTCAGCATCAAAGATCTCACCGTGTCAATGCTCTTCGCTCTAGGAAACCCATACATTATGCACGTGAACTCTTCCAAATCAGTGACAACGACATTTGGAACATCCCAACAGACATCGAGTTTCCTAAATTCACTTTGCTATTTAGGATTTTTTTTTTAGTTTTTTCAAAGGAATAACCTTGCCTTTTCCTTTGAATGCCGAGTTACAATCTTCTCCCGTGAAACAATGGAATCCAAGGAGGCAAGAGCAAAACTTTGACCCGAGACCATCGGCAATCTCAGTCAAATCCATAAGGCGTCCCTTATTGTCATGGCCGGTATTAAATAGTATAGAGGCTGAAGAAGAAAATGTCTGTGGTGCATTCCCATACCCTTTATAACACGCATACGTAACATGAGGTACAGTACAGTGCGGGTGTCAGTTTCCTCTTGCGTTGATGCGAGCGATTCAATAAATGAATTGAAACGTCCAGGCCATCACTGAATTGAATTCCATTGCTTTTCCTTCCACAATAAGAACTGCACTCTTGTTAACCAGACGGGAAACAGCGGCATTACTGCCCCAAACATTCTGCATCAGCTGGAATAGCTGTTTTTGTTATCGGCATATTTGGGGGAACGATTTAAACTCCGCTGGTTTCCTTGTGGCTGGGCCTCCAATAATTGTTCGGTCGCCAGTACCACGATGAGAACGCTCTTGTGCCTTGACAGATGATGGGTCATACATATCAGTGGAAAATATAAAATTTGACTTTCTACTCTGTTGAGAAAGAATTTCCAAGGCAATTTCCTGGAAAGTGTTTGGGATCTCAACCAAGGCGTGAATATGAGCATTGCCGTCTTCTATGTACATGTATAATGTCTTGTCTGGATCAGGCAAATCCACGTCACTGATGTTATCGGTCAGGAAGCCAACAAGTGTGGCTTTGTTAGTTTTCGCCATATAACCGTCTGACGTGCCAAGGGAGTGTGGTTCAGGTGTTGTAGCAAGTTCCATAAGCTCATCGATGCTTAATGGTTTTGCGAGCAGTTGCGATTTTACGAGCTAGTGAAATGCAACATACCTTTGTTCACGGATTGAACCATCTTGCCTGGGTAGATGTCAATTTAACCCTCTTGTTACGTTTATCCATCCTTTGTAATTTTACCTGCGTGTATTCCACGTATGGTGCAATCCGCCTCTCTTGACATGCCCGTCATCTCAAGTGTTGCTTGGTGGAATTTGCCAGATCCAGAAGATCCACTGCGAGATTTGGCAAAACACATAAATGGTTCTTCCATGGTCTTGTCGACCGCACACAGATTGCCTGGTATCAGGGATCGGGACACAGAAATGGCACCCCTCCAATAACACGGGGCGTCATGTGCCCCGCGAGAATCGGTTCGAAATCTGCAGACGACCCAGCGCGAAATCGCACGTGTCTCGGCGCCCTTCCGGTCACAAATGTCAGTGTCGGCTCCAAAATTGAATTAAACAGCGACAAAGGTGAGTTAATGCAGAATATAACACACATTGCATACTCCACAATGATTACTAGTATCGAATCAGTAGCTTTTATGGAGTATTATGCGATAAGATTTGTTTACATGTTTACAAAAGTCATTATTTCCAACTACTTGGGTGTCAGATTTGTCAAGTTAAATGAATTTAAATCCTGCTATGCAATATGCATGGTGTATGCTTGGACATGTATATGAAGCCACCAAACAGGCATAAACAACCATTATTCGGTCAGATAACAGAAACAAACTTGTGTAAATTTGAGACGATACATTATATAATGTAGACAGTAGACCTATTATGATTTTAGCGACGTGTACGCAACACGAGTCATATCGGATCAATGCCAGGTGTGTATATGTATTCCCACTTATTGATTACACATAAAAAAGACATCCTTTTAAATAAAATAATAGTTCGTGCTTTGAAGTCGCCTAGCAAGGTGCATTTAACAAGATATCGCCGTATAAATAGTGTCATATGTGGTGCTAGTCCTTACTAGTAAATATGGAAATAAAATATGCGTGATAAGTCTCCAACGAGCACGAAAATACTGGTCAAATAATGCGAAAACTAAATACGTGCAGATTCGGAACTGGGGCATGATCAAACCGATGCTAACTCAAATGCTAACAGTTGACCGGAAGGGAACCGTGACGTTTTCGGGTCATTTTAAGATTCATTTTTTGTGGCATACAAGTATAATACTAAACTTACTTGTGGTTTGGGAGCTAGGAAATGTATGTATCTAACATTGAGCAACAGTATACTCAAGCGTAGCTTCCAGAATTGCAGTTAATCACTCATGGAAATTGGTGGAATATTCCATTGAAAATAATGACTTTTGTAAACATGTAAAATAAACAAATCTTATCGCATAATACTCCATAAAAGCTACTGATTCGATACTAGTAATCATTGTGGAGTATGCATTGTGTGTTATATTCTGCACTAACTCACCTTTGTCGCTGTTTAATTCAATTTTGGAGCTGATCCTGCATTTGTGACCGGAAGGACGCTGAGACACGTGCGATTTCGCGCTGGGTCGTCTGCAGATTTCGAACCGATTCTCGCGGGGCAAATGACGCCCCGTGAATAAGGTTGTCGCACCAGTATGCCTTTGCTCGATGTTAGTGAGAAAAACATCAACCATGCTAAGTATCTGGAATAGTTATTAGGTGACGGGCATCAAGAGAGGCGGATTGCACCATACGTGGAATGCACAGGGATACTCTTCCATCTGAAGTTCAAAAGAGTGAGCGTGCATTCCAGAAACCTATTGGTGCTGTAGTGGGTTTAATGAACCCATTCAACATGGTTGATCGGGATAGTCTGTACATCTGATCCGGTGCTCCTGTTTCAGTAGCAGTAATGTCCGATGTGATGAGGGTAGCATATTTCAGTAGGAAAGAAAGAGATGATTTGGTTAAGAAGAGACTGACCGAAAATATCGAAAAGAGAATGCTGAATTTTTTTGACAAGATCACGAAGGTAAAACTGGATGGATGAATGTAACAAGAGGGTTAAATTGACATCTACCCAGGGCAAGATTGTTCAATTCCGTGAACAAAGAGATGTTGCATTTTAATTGCTAGTGAAATCGCAACTGCTTGCAAAACCATTAAGCATCGATGAGCTTATGGAATTATAACAGCTGTACCACACTCCATTGGCACATCAGACGGTTACATGGCAAAAGCTAACAAAGCCACACTTGTTGGCTTCCTGACCGATAACATCAGTGACGTGGATTTGCCTCATCCAAACAAAATAATATACATAGAAGAGGGCAATGCTCACTTTCACGCCTTGGTTGAGATACCAAACACTTTCCAGGAAATTGCCTTGAAAATTCTTTCTCAACAGAGCAGGAAGCCAAATTTTATATTTTCCACTGATATGTACGACCCATCATCTGTCAAGGCAAAGAGCGTTCTCGTCGTGGTAATGGCGACCGAATAATTATTTGAGACCCAGCCACAAGGAAACTAGCGGAGTTTAAATCGTTCCTCCAAAACACTGATAACAAATAACAGCTATCCCAGCTGATGCAGATTGTTTGGGGCAGTCATGCCGCTGCTTCCCACCTGGTTAGCAAGAGTGCAGTTCTTACTGTGGAAGGAAAAGCAATGTTATTTACTTCCAGTGATGGCTTGGACGTTCCAATGCATGTCATTGAATCGCTCGCAACAACACAAGAGGAAGCTGACAGCCGTTTTGTACTGTACGCGTGATAAAGGGTACGAGAATGCGATTGTCCGAAGTCCAGACACGGACATTTTCTTCTTCATCCTCTATTACGCACATGAGTTACATTCGCTTAAAATACTATTCGATAGCGGCCATGGTAATAAGAGACGCCTTATGGACTTGACTGAAATTGCCGACAGTCTCTGGTCAGAGTTTTGCTCTTTCCTCCTTGGATTCCATTGCTTCACGGGAGAAGATTGTAACTCCATTCAAAGAAAAAGGAAAGGTTATTCCTTTGAAAAAATATCCTAAATAGCAAAGTGAATTTAGGAAACTCGGTGTCAGTTGGTACGTTCCAAATGACGTTGTCACTTATTTGGAAGAGTTCACGTGCATAATGTATGGGTTTCCTAGAACGAAGAGCGTTGACACGGTGAGATCTTTGATGCTGACAAAGATGGTTGCGAAAGATGAACTAATCAGCACCAATTCATCAAAAGTTGATTTATCCAAAATGCCGCCATGTAAGAGGTCGCCAACGCCTCACATAAAACGAGTGAACTTCCATGTTGGTCAACTGAAACTGTCGCATGTGAATAAACTCACTATTCCGTCACCATTGGAAAATGCATGGACTGATGACGAAGGATTTTTAGAGCCACTGTGTTCCGAATGTGGCATTCTTCCATCAACGCTCCAAGATTTGCTTGTCGAAGGAAACATCGAAAGCTCTGACGACGAAGATGTTGAATCCGACGATCTCAGGATTAATAAATACCAGTTAGTGACTGTCTTTTTTCATAGGCTATTCGGGGTGTCTGTTCATGATGAATAACGTTGAGGTTGGAGCTACTTGTAGTAACGTTACATACAAATTGTCACAAATTCGTGACATGATTTATTTTCATTATTTTTGCCCAAAAAATGGCTCTAGTGCCAGATTCCTCTGCGTTGGTGTGGCTGAATAGGGTTTTATACTCTTAACCGAACACAGATAATACAATACGTGGAATGGTATAAGGAACAAAACGCAATTTACCTCAATTTCATATCTCAAATAGCGTTTTCCCAATAGTCATATAACTATAGACTATTAAAGGGGTAATTTGCAAAAATTGCTCACCCTCTTGTGGCCGTTTTGGATTAAGTCATGTGCGGTGAAGACGATTTTTTTTTAACATTCAAAGTTCTACTTTAGATGTGTCCAGGTACATACAAAAATAAATCATGAGAAATATCGGATTCCATATCAGGTGAACCACGCTACCTTACTAAAAAAATAGTAAAAACACAGACATGTTCTCTAAATTAAGGCATATCATAGCGGCCATTTTGGGTCTTTACTTGCATCATTGACACCAAAATACGCAGAAAAGCACGAGGAATGCACCACATCTGATCCACAATCTTCATATAACGAGACATAGTGTAATATCGCGAAATGTATCGACTGTTGCGGGTGATCGCACTGGCGGCCATTTTGTTTTCTCCCGGAGTTGTCGATTGCAGATTTTTTTTGTCAGATGATATTGAAGGATTACTTACGGTCATATAAACGCCATAGTGGGTGTACCTAGGTGCCCAACTATTTGGCTTTGGGGTTAAAAAATATTTGACTCGAGTCGAGGAACCCACCTTTCAAAGCTCAGAGTGATCAGATATCGATTTTTGAAATTTGTTAATTTTTGGAGATGTGGTCCACATACGTCTCAAACGGACAAATTGTGAGTGTAAGACAGATAACTTTAAAATCAAGTGGTTATAATTGTTAATAATAACCACTTGATTTTAGAGTTATCCATCTTAAACCCGCAATTTGTCCGTAATTTGTCTGTTTGAGCTTTGAAGGGTGGGTTCCTCGACTCGAATCAAATATTTTTTAACCCCGGAAGCCAAAGAAATAGTAATTTAGGGGTGCTTAATTGGATTGAGTACCTTTAAACTTCATGGTTGTGCTGAAGGCCCTACAAACATTAAAAAGAATTTCATTAGTGAATAATGGCCAACAACATTACTGTGGACCAAATCATGAAAAATTACCCAATATTCGACAGTGATTAAGGTATCAATTATTTATGGTATCAATGTTCTCTGAAATATATGTCAGAAACACAAACACAGTATTCAGACTTGAGTATTATTAATTTAAACAGAAAGGTAAACAAACACAGGATATCAACCAAAATTTAGTCCCCCTGTACTATTATTGCGCCCCATACTCCTATTTATAAGGGAATTTTCCCCCTGTATTATCATTCCAGCCAGGCCTACTATTATTTGGATCGCAATCGACAGTTGTGCCACTGTCCCTCTGCACCATCCAAATAATTGTTGGTGGCATTTGGTACGTGGATTTGTGACATTTTTACATTCATCAAATTGATCAACTATTATGACAGCATGTCTTGAATAAATCCAGTTCAAACTCTGATCGGTGAATTGTTGATACGTATGGTAGACAGTCTATCGCAAATCCAAAATCGCAATGTTGCAGACAACAATAAAATAGAATAGCTTAATATCGAAATGCCTGCTTAAGTCGACCAATTTTAACCAATGTTGCACAAAAAATGCAGTCTTGAGCTTGTGACGTCACAGTATGGAATGTCGCTTTACATGATTTAGTTAATTCAAAAATATTTTTCCATGTCATCTTTGATGAAACGCTGTATCAAAACAATTGCCGGCGTGTTGCAGAAGCGACTTTTAATCTGCAGTGGGTCACTAATCGGAGTTGAATTTCATAAATGCGTGCATATAACTGGAATATTCATGACCTACACTTTAAGGCGAGTCATCCATATACCAAATTTGAAACACAATTTGGATCACTACGACTAAAGAATAACAATGTCAGAAATGGTCGAACCAAACCCATCGAAGATGAGGCTAATAATAATTTGAGATATCATGAAGCAGGAAAAGAAATAATCAAGAAATTCAAAAAGGAGCATAACTCCCATCAGAAATGGTTGGACCCTACCCAAATTCGAAATCGACCTGTATTTTCAACTGATTAAAACACAAACTAAATTTGAAAGCCATAAGACAATCATAACTTGAGTTATCATCCGGACAACAAATTAATCAGCAATTCAAAAAGGGGCATAACTCCATCAGAAATAGTTGGAACGGACCCAAATTAGATCTTGCCCCAGACTTTCTCATATGAAAGGGACAATAAGTAGCTTTCCAAAGAAATTATTAAACATTTTAAATGTTGTGCCAACTTCAGCATTTCAAGTAAAATTATGTTATTTCCTATGACGGAAAATCTCCAAGCACTTCTCAACAACATAATGATACTGCTGACTTTAACCATTGAAATTGTCAGCACATAATCTATAGTTGATAAAAATAATGAAGACTGGCTGTCAAAAACATGGTATCAGTGTCTTTGGAAGACAGATGAAATACTGTATCCATGGCAACAAATTCTGTAGAAAGTTGGCATCAGTGTATCTGGAAGTGATATCACCTTTCATTGGAAGCTGTTGCCTGAAAAATAGAAGATAAAAACCTGATGATCAGCTTGTTACAGATGACGTCGCAAGCATTGTAGTGCATCACATCTTCAAGTCTGACCTAAAGTAACTACTAAAACAGATAACGTAATTGACTTTGATCTTGAATTAATGTGCTGAAATAATAGGAAGTTCAGTGAGTTCATGAATATACAACTTTAGTATTTAAACCAGTGACATCGGCTTTGGTAACCAACAGATTGTTCATGCAGAAATCGGTCAGAGCTTTTTCCTTAAAGGAATTATTTGGTAAAAAAAATATTTTGTTATCGTCATAATACTAATTATATATGTCTATTTCGCCAAGAAAATTCGAAATCGAGCAGATAATATTTTTATTATTATGATATTAAAAAATCGCGGAAGTATCAGAAGTTTAAGTCATGTGACTGATTAGTGCGATCACATGACTAGAACATGGCCGATCAGCTGTATCGACACAGCTAGATTACCTGATTCGCTTACCGGTCACAGCGGTGGGCAGAGCTTGAAATAATTCTGCCAATCGTGTAACGAGTTGATAAATAAAATATTGCAATCTCCGGTTAATTACCTTTTATACAATAAATAGCGATCATTGAATAAAACTGTTTAAATGTGCTTATTATGAACTGGATTTGCTAGAATTTTAGATTATATAACGAATTATAATGGCTAAAATGTAAGTTGAACTTGTTGAAGCGATAAAAGTTGTGTGAAATAAGATTAATTTATGCAGAAATGCAATGAGCGGAATATAGTGCGAAACTAAATTGAACAGTTTCTGAAAGAATACAAGTTGCGCCTTCTAGCTTCTTCGTTGTATGGTACAAATTTCGGAAGCTAGTTTATACACTGGTGTCATGCAATTGTTTGCTATAGGAGTACAGTTAAACACAAATGTGGTGTGATTAAAATGTGGTGGTTATTATACTAGTACATGTATCATGATGGCTTATATTCGTCATAATAATGTATATCTCTCTGTTTCTTCAAATGAAGCCTTTTGTGTGGAGAAGTGCACAGCTGCGGACTGCTTGCTAAAATCCTTCCAGTCAAGATGCAATAAGATAGTGCATAAACAAAAGAATAACTCGAATACAGACTATCGAAACTACAATAATTATAAAAGGTGCGCCGACCACAGTGTCCCCCGACAACGTGGCAAGTCGATGCCGCTTTGTTAAAGAAATTTAAAAAAATGTTGAAATGTTCTAAGTCGAAAGGGTTAATAATTCTGTAAACAAATAATGTTTCCATCATCTCTATACATGTTGCACATCTCCAATATGTGGGTAACAATACTCTGAAGTTTGAAATATCTACAATCAAAACTGTAGGAGCAGTTGATTACACCATGAAGGTAACCTCATACAGAAAATTATAAAAAATGTTTTTCAAAGTCGAAAGGCCCATAACTCTGGGAAAAATCATTGGATCAAACTCAAATTCGAACTTAACCTGTATTTTGATATGAACGACCCACAAAAAACAGAATTTCCAATTAAACAATCCAAACTTGAGTTATCATCAGGAAACCAAAGAAAAAAGAAGAAAATGGAATTTTCTAAGTCGAAAAAAGTCCATAACTCTCAGGGGGGTGGAAAAAAGTTTTTTCCAGGCACGTATGCCGGGGTGGGTGGGTGGTCGATAGGACCAACAATTTTTTTTTTCCGCAACTAAAAAATATTTTTCCTGCAAGCCTTTTTGACTGTTTTTGCAATGAGTTTGGCTTAAAACACATCTATATGTCAATATTAACATAACTGACAAATTTCATGATAATCAGACAAACAGTACAGCCTGTAGCCCATGCTAATGGATTGAATTTTGAAATCTAAGATGGCTGCTGGCAGCCATGTTTTTTTTTACCGAATGACCCCAAAATGACTTGTTCCTATTTACATGTCAATGTTAACACCCATGACTAATAGTATGCATAGAAATTCATATACAGCTGTTTACAGTGAATTTCCTCCCGCAAATCTCTGTTTTAGTGTTATTAGGGGGGTGGGTGTCCAAAAATGGTCGGAAAAAACTGCCAAAACGGAAAAAAATTTGGACGCAGGGGTGGTTGGTCCCAACAAGGGTAGAAAGTCAAAAATCGGTATACATGCCTGCAAATTTTTTCCGACTCCCCCCTGTAACTCTAGGAAAAATCATCAGATCAAACTCAAATTCGAGCTCAACCTGTATCTTGATATGACTGATCCACATTTGCAATTAAAGGATCCAAACTTGACATATCATCCGGAAACCGAAAAAGTGAGAAATTATCGGAGTAAAAAAAAAGAGTTGAAAAAAGGGAAATAACTCCATAAAAGAACATCGGATCAAACCCAGAGCACCTGTGTTCTTGGTTGAGACACCTACATACCAAGTTTCAATCAAATCGGATGATCATTACTGGAGTTATAACTCCGGACAGACGTGACGCACGGACAGACGGGTCTGATTACAAGTCCCCCAAAAATAAATTTTGTGGGGGACAATTAATTAGTCACTTCGGCATAACAGCATTTTTTTAGTTGAAGGCTAGCCGGGCATTGTTTTTTTTTTTTTTTTTTCGTTTTATTTTACATTTTGGTGGCATATATTGACTTTCAAGAGAGGAAGTTTTTAACTGTTGTTAGTCTAGAAAAAATCCAATGATTGCCTCTAATAAAGAGCGTCCATGCTTTCGTCACTGTAGGCAATAAAGAGCGTTCTCAATTATGATCGTGATCTATTTCGAGGTGTCATGGGTGATTTTGTATGTGGTATTTTGTCATCTCATATATATTTTGAAGACCTCTGTTTGTCTGTCTGTCTGTATGTATGTTTGTCTGTCATTGATACAAATCTACGATTCTCGACCGATCGGGACGAAACTTGGTACGTGTGTGTAGTTTGACCAGGCGCTGTGGACATTGTCGTATTGGCGAGCCTGTGCGGTGCCCGCTTCGCGCATGTGCAGAGGAGATCTCGGAAACGGGTGGAGCTATCGACTTGAAATTTGCTATGTGAATGTATCTTGCCCCGGATGCGAATTTTATCGGGTCGCCGAGCCCGTGCGACGCCAGCTTCGCGCATGCGCAGACGAGATCTCGGAAACGGGTGGAGCTATCGACTTGAAATTTGCTATGTGAATGTATCTTGCCCCGGATACGAATTTTATCGGTCGCCGAGCCCGTGCGACGCCAGCTTCGCGCATGCGCAGACGAGATCTCGGAAACGGGTTGAGCTATCGACTTGAAATTTGGTATGTGAATGTATCTTGCCCCGGATACGAATTTTATCGGGTCGCCGAGCCCGTGCGACGCCAGCTTCACGCATGCGCAGACCAGATCTCGGAAACGGGTGGAGCTATCGACTTGAAATTTGGTATGTGAATGTATCTTGCCCCGGATACAAATTTTATCGGGTCGCCGAGCCCGTGCGACGCCAGCTTCGCGCATGCGCAGACCAGATCTCGGAAACGGGTGGAGCTATCGACTTGAGATTTGGTTTTTGAATAGCCCGGACAACGTCGGGCTCATCGGCTAGTCTAATATATATTTTGGGACTTCTGTTTGTCTGTCCGTTAGCTATGGCCGGGAAAACGGCTGGACTGATTGAGCTCAAACTTCCAATCTAAGGTTAAAAATCCCACCGGCAGTGTTTACCGCCGTTTTGGAGAAGCTCCCAGCACCCCTTCTCCAATCCCAGTCACCAAAATGACCATCATTGGCACTGTGGGGTTAATCGCGTTGATAGTTAAAGAGCGTTCGTATCCGCAGTGTTGTTGATAAAGAGCGTATGCGTGTCGTGTGATTCTTATGTCTGGGGCCAGACGTGAGTGTGTCTGTATCCAGACATGAGCGTGTTCTTATTTCTGTCTTCGTACTTAGGGCTTCCAAGGAACGGGGAGATTTTCATCGGTTAAGATTTTCTGCCCGAGGTAATCTTCACCTTGAATGAAAAACAATAACCAAGATTTTGAGGAAATCATCAATTATTTTATCAGTAACCTAAACACTCCTGCAAAAAGGTTACCTAGTGATATAATTTGAATGAATACATGTTATTGTGAGTGGTTCATCATTTGTTATATTGATTTCATGGCCTTTGATATAAGATGGCTGCCAAAATGGCTATAAATTGGATGACATATATCACATTGTCATTGTAAATAAGTTCAATGTGGTATTTTCTTTGAACTTCTGGGAGAACAGGATGTTTTATGGTATTCTAATGTTGAACTGAATTACACAAGTAGGTTTAGTGAATGTTGGAGTTACGACTATACGATCAATCAGTATGATTAGGTAGTCGAGCAGGTTGTGTCTTTATCAAGTGAAAATGATCACATTACCAATGACTATTAGGCCAAAAAAAAAAAGTGTTTTGGTTCTCGGGAAATTTATTTTTCAAATCAATGAGGGAGGGAGGGTTTTATTTTTATTTTTAATTTTTTTCTGCGCATAGTAAGCATGGACAAATATACCTTCCTCTGTCTAGTAATAACCAGAAAGGTAGAGGGAACTGTTATGCATATAAACTCTTTTAGTCTTATATAAAAATGACATTGTACTACCAATGTAGGACTGGGATTACCTAACAATATATAATGCCCCTGACATTAACTACTTGTTGTCTAAAAACTGATACCTCCCCATCTAATATGTGATCCTGAATTTAGTCCTGTGCCTTTCAATTGTATAAAGTTACAATTAGTGTAAGTTGTTCACAATGACTAATTGTAAGAAGAGCATGAGGATCAGCTAATTATTTTTTTAATTGTAGTCATCTACTGCATGTTGTAAGCCTGCAAGTCACTTTTTAACACATTACATATTAGAGCTCAATGCACACTAATATTCAACACATATCTGCTATGGACATGTTGATAAAATAAAAAAATAAAAAAATAAAAAATCTTCTTTTTTTTCGTAAGTTTTTTTGTCATAACATCAGGCGTTGCAATAAAAAGGCCTAATGCGGCCCTTTTTATTCAATGCGGCGGGGCCTGAGAACCAAAACTTTTTTTGTTTTGGCCTTACTGCTGTTAAATTTTATAAAATACAGCCCATTAGACACAGAAGTCAGTGACAAATCAAAAATAGTCATACACCATATTTTGTCAGATGTTTTTGTAGATCTGTGGATGTTATAATGCAATATAGATCTCCATTATTTCTGCACATTTTTATTATTCATTTCTTCCCTTTAAATTGACTTTTATTTTTTTATGTATGTATATATGTGCCATATAAATCTCCACTATTTGTTGCTATTAATGGGTCCCAGGAGCCCAGATGTTACTAGCGCAGAGCCCATTTAATTTTCATAAGACCTGGTGGACTGCATGTCCATATTCCTAAATAAACATGACTCTTATCAGACCAAGGCGGTATTGTGTAGGTTTTCAACAACCAAACTAGAATTATATTTTTTTTAAACTCAACCATTATTTTCCACTGCCCTATATGTCACAACATATTCATATGGCAGTATTCATCTCTAGTTAAGTGGTCATGCTAATCAATTTTCTATGATACTCAGGTAGAGCAAAGCAATCTGAAAAAAGAGGATAAGCCACAATCTGTAGAAAACATTCAAAAACATGTATATTGTGAAATATATTTAATAATAATGGCTGCTGGTTGTTATAAACTTGCCATAATTGAGATGACTATTCCTGTTGTTTAGCAGACATCAGCGTAGGCCTACCCATCATTAATTTTTTTGAAATATATATGTTCTTGAATGTTTCATAGAGACACTGGCTTTTGCACAAATCCCTCGGATTAGCCAAACAATGCAAAAATGACCAACTTTAGGTAAAATGATGGTATTCTTTCTTAACAGAATCGCTTTGACCTACAAACATCTTAACCTGGGGTGGTATTGAAAATAAAAATATCTTAAGAATGGTAAGTTATGAGGACTATTAGCTATAATAAAGAATTATGTTAGGTAAATTATAGCCCTCATCTTCAACCTGCAAGTACTGCAACTATAGCCAACCAAAATTACTAGTAATGTGTGACAGACAAAGGCTCATTCTACTATTGATTGAATAGTGATGATTCAATCATTTCCTAAATCTTTTGGTGAGATGAGTTGTCATAGACCTTTTGGAGAATTGATTATACTTCTGAAACATATACTGGTATATATGGTCATCTCTCATCTGATTACAAAATGTTTTTACTATGCACATCTGCAATACCCAATTTCAGATCGCAACATGTGGTTGCTGCATGAAGCAAAAAGCTGGTCATTTCATTTAGTAAAAGTGTTTAGCATGTTCCATAGCTTGGTCACTTAAATCAGATCAGCTGTAAATATGTTGATAACAAATTTGGAAAACCATGTTCAATATGTACATTTCTGTTGATTAGAGCACAATCGTTCCCTGATTTTTGGTAAATCACACCAATTTCCAAGGCATGTTCAAAGTCGGCAAGCACATATGTTGTGTGTCGGGGTCAAAACATACTCAGATTTCCAGCTAATCCCATTGTGTGCGATCAATTGTGCTCTAATTCGGTTAGAGCATGTGAATAGTTCTTTACCAGAATAAATCTTGTCTTCGACTCAATTGATTCTGGTAAATAACTATGCTCTATAACCCTTACTTATTAAAATAAATTTCAAACTAAAATGCAATTCAACATTAGAATACCATAAAAGGCATACTGTTCTCCTGTTAGCTAGATTAAATGAAATGTCACATTGCACTCATTTACAATGAGATAAATATGATATTTGTCATCCCAACTATAGTCATTTTGGCTATAGTCTCATATCAAAGATAGTGATATCAATATAAAAAAGATGAACTACTCATAAATACATGTATTTATTCATATCATATCATTAGCTACCCTTGTTTGCAGCAGTGTTTGCACTACTAATCAATTACCCAAACATTGATGAATTCATCAATATCTTAGTTATTGAGAAAATATCAGTTTTTTATTCGACGAACAATACATTCCAACCAAAACCTTGTTGAGTACTCATGAGTGGAAGCACAATGGTGCTGATACTTTAAAGATAAACAAGATTTCTGCACTATTTTAATTATTCTTGACTTTGCTAAATTTTTGATGATTTTGAAGTCAGCTATTTTGGATTTTCAGGGTCAACAGCTGCTTGAAGGTCAATCCTGTCCTACAATGTTATAGAAAATATCAGAAATGACACCTGTATGTGGCATTAATGCATATAGGTCATTAAAATTGGGGGCTTAACTTTGACAAAAAAGGGCTGAACCACAAAAATGGAATTTGGGCCCCTTTTATCAACAAGACAGTCAATGACTGTGGGGTCACTCACCAGGCTGTAAAGACGGAGAAGACTGGGACACCGAAGACTACAATAGTCAGTACGTTGTTATAATGTAATAAAATTTAAAAAAAAAAATTAAAATTCATAAAAAAAAAAAGATTGAGCAAGGAGTAAAATCTAAATGTTTTATTTTTTCATTTAAAAATATTTTTTTTTTAAATTGAGCAAGGAGTTAAATCTGTTTTTTTTTTAAATATTGACACTGGCTCTGCCCGTGTTTGCCCCAGTGACCCAATTTTAACAAATCTGAACCCCAGTAAACCAAGGACCATCCATACCAATATAAGCTTAATAGGCCCAATGGTCCTTGAGAAGTTGTTTTAAGAATTACTATGAAGGGAAAGAGTTATGGCCCTGGCTTCACAACTATTTGACTTGGTGATCTCATTTTAACAAATCTGAATATGAGTCACCTAGGGAACATCCACACCAAATATGAACCCATTCGGTCTTATGGGTCTGGAGAAGATGTTTAAAAAAAATTTGATGGATGGATGGACAAGGAGTGATGACTAAACCCGGTAGCTCCAATGGAGACTTTGCCTCAAGTGAGCTTATAACTATAATCAGTACCAAACATGAATTCAACTACTCAAATTGTTTGTCTTATGGAGTGGCTGATTCTTAAACTTATAAAGCTCTCTCTATTAGAAATAGTCTCAATCAACAAAAGGTGGTACACACAGACTACAGAACCATTCATAGGGTAGAAATTAATTCACTACAAGGAAGTGTTAAAACTGTATAAATAACCTATTCCTACAGACCCACCATTTGAACAAATTCCTATACAGTAATATGAGTAGAGACTGAAGGCTCCTGGGAATGTATTTGACATTCAATTCAAAATTAATTACCAAAACAAAACCTCTCTGGTTTGGCTAGAGAGAGATGTGTGCTTGTTGATACTACACTCATAGATTTGACATGTGGATAATTATCAACAGAGCAGACTGGCCTTACTGATCAGTTTCATTGTAAGAGATAGCATTCTAGCATATGCACAGGGTGTATTGTATTGTGACTGTGAAATAAATTTATAACAAGTGTTTGATAACAGGGATGCTAGAAGCACCAATGGGCAATGGTGATGGGCTTCTTTAATATTTGTGTCTTTAATAATTAACTTAAAAAAAACAATATTATTGAAATAAAAAAAACAATTAAATTTTAAATAAATTTTTTTTGTTTAAATTGAGCAAGGAGTTCAATCTAAAAAAAAAATGTTTTTTAAGTTATGTCCCTGGCCCCACCCACATTTGACCCAGTGATCTAATTTGGACAAATCTGAACCCCAGCCACCCTTCATACCAAATATGAACCCATTCGGCCCGATGCTACTTGAGAAGAACTCGTTTTAAGAATTACTCTGGAGGGAAAGAGTTATGGCCCTGGCTTCGCAACTAATTGACCCAGTGACCTCATTTGAACAAATCTGAATACCAGTCACCTAGGGAACATCCACACCAAATATGAACCCATTCGGTCCAGTGGATCCAGAGAAGAAGATGTTCAAAGAATTGTTGATGCATGGACGGATGAGGAGTGATGATTATAGTTCCACTGGAGACTTCGTCTCAGGTGAGCTTAAAATCGGTCAGCACCAATTAATTCCTCGTCGAAAAGTACTCTAGAATAAGTATAAAACAGAAAGTGGTTGGATATTCCCTAAAGAGCCTAGTTGTGAGATTGACGAAAAGTGATCGGGTGAAAAATATTTGACCAATAAGTCAGTCGCAAGAATACCAGCACCATTATTATTATCCTGCAGCCCAAATGCAATTGAGGGAATTTCAAAATAACGTTTTTCCTCTAATGCTGTATATTCAATTGGTGGCTTATAGAAATCCTTACTGAACCTGGCTCAAGGTGAAAGAGATAATTTAATATCTGCCTATCGAATATCATGTGTCTTTGGGATGGGTTAATTTTAATCCCAAAATCCATGCAAGTGAAAAGTGGATCACCATCAACCTGAACATAGAATAGGAGAATGATCAGTTGAAAAAACATCAGATGACCATATGATGTGTGGAGAGGGTTATTAATCATTTTCAATGACATCATATGATGGAACTACGGAATGGGTGGGTTAATTTATTTCTAAGATACAGTGTCTGTAAACAAGACAGTCAATGACTGTGGAGACGCCCACCTACTGTAAAGACTGAGAAGAAAAGGACTTTGAAGACTAACACAGTCAGTAGTTGTCAAAATAAGTTAAGACAAGTAGTTCTAAACATGGACATACATGTAGCTCGGGATTTGCTGATGAGCCGGGCTCTTCACCTTGAAATTTGAAAGTGCACACTACTGTCAAATCTCCAACCCCCTTTTAAACAAGATAATCTTAACCATTCCATAGTCCTAAGTTCACAAAATTAATTTTGCACACCCCTCTTATGTTGAAATTTTATAACTGGAATGGGTGCTTCAAGCTCTCAAACTTTTGGGAATTTCCAGCCTGACATCTCCCATAAAGTCAAAATTTGTGCCCCATTACAACAGTTTAACATGAAGTCGGCAAATATGGACTGTTGGTTTAAAAACATATTAGTTGGAAATTAAAATCAAATTATGAGAACTATTCATATAGTGAGTCTAAGTGTGGTTTAATGATGTCTTATTTTTGGTGTGAAAATCTAATCTACAACTAATGTTGTATCAGAAATGAAATTTTCAAGAGGAATCTATATATTATTATAACAGTAGCATACAACATAGATACAGGTAGTGTGGGTGGGGGAGCTATAACTCTTACCTCTGCCCCTAGTTGAACAAACATGAATCCCCATGTATGAGATCTATTCATCTAGTAATTTTAAACAGTGGCTTTTAAGAGTTGAAGTTAATTGATTTTCCAAAAAATGACCCCATTGGAACAGATCTGAAGATGCCGCCCAAGGACCCTGCATACCAAATATAAGCTAAATAGACTTGAAGTTTCTTGAGAAGTAATAGTTGTTAGAATTACTATGGAGGGAGAAAGTTACGGCCCTGGCATCCCTCCCATTTGACTCGATGAACTTATTTGAACAAATCTGAACGTTAGTCGCCTACAGGTAAGGATTTCATATGGATCTCGAGAAGAAAACAATTGTTGACGGATTGGATGGACAGACCAATGATGGAAGGACGCTCTGACAGACCGACAGTTTCAATCCAACAACAGCAATATACCTCCATTGTTTGTTCATAATTAGGTATAATGAGTTCACATAGATAAGTGGTCGTTAAGAAAATATTGGAACAGCCAAGCCTGAATTCAGTGTGTCTGATGTCCCCAAAGAGTGAAAGTAGTGATGCTATTCTGTAAGGTGGGATAGCATCACCAAATTCACAATCTGGGAACCTAATTTTACTTAATCCCCAACTGCTATGGGAGACCTAGGGACAGATAGAAATTCTCCAGCTGAAGTTGGCGATGTATGCACACCCATTGGGCACCTCAATTGTGCATTTTATCTTCTGCAAATTAGGGGATATAGAATCTGAACAGAAGGAAAAAAAGCAGCTAAAAATGATAATTTGAGACTCTAGATGGGAACTAATTTTACTTAATCCCCAACTGCTATGGGAGACCTAGGGACAGATAGAAATTCTCCAGCTGAAGTTGGCGATGTATGCACACCCATTGGGCACCTCAATTATGCATTTTATCTTCTGCAAATTAGGGGATATAGAATCTGAACAGAAGGAAAAAAAGCAGCTAAAAATGATAATTTGAGACTCTAGATGGGAACTAATTTTACTTAATCCCCAACTGCTATGGGAGACCTAGGGACAGATAGAAATTCTCCAGCTGAAGTTGGCGATGTATGCACACCCATTGGGCACCTCAATTATGCATTTTATCTTCTGCAAATTAGGGGATATAGAATCTGAACAGAAGGAAAAAAAGCAGCTAAAAAGGTTAATTTGAGACTCTAGATACTTCCCAGAAGATGAGGCCTAAGCAGAATGAGGTCCTCAGAGGGTGTATTTGGTGATGCTAGCCTGCTGTGTGGAGCAACATAATTAAATTCACCCTCTGGGAACCTCATTATACAAATTACAAATGCCAGACACTCTCAATTCAAGCTTGGAGAAAATGAAATTAATCTGATTTTAATGACCACTGACGATAATGTAAACAACAAGGGTGCTTCATTGATAACACCATTTAGGGGTCATCTCAAAACTACTATCGGGATCCCGATAGATATCCCGATAGGATTCCGATAACTCAAAACTATCTTCTAAATTTCCCGATAGATTCCGATAGAGCGGTCACCATTTCCCTGAAAATATTCCGATACCGCATCTAAATATTCCGATAACGCGCTGATTTCCCGAAAACTTTCCGAAAGTAACGTAGCGTATTACCAACTTTCCGATAATTTACCCATTTATTTCAAGAACAATTAGGCCTATGTCTGTTTTGATAATCGACGAATCGAGCATGTTGTTTCGTTTATGTTTCCGGTTCTATTTGTTGTCATTACTTTTGGATTCGTCCACAGCCTCCTTCGTAAGCATATTTTTATTGGGGTGGAAGCTTGTTTAAAAGAATTAAAACTCTACACGTTTCAAGTTTTGATTCCAAGTTATTAAATTGTCCATTGAATTCTTTTTGCATATTATTCATACAGCACATATCTCCTAGAAACGCTCTGAAGGAAACTTAAAAAGAAATGGTTTCATACAGGTAGTATCCCTTCAACACTAGCAATAGACTGTTCCAAAGTGAACGTGATAAAAAATTGAAATATATATTTGATAAAACTCTTTTGGCCCTAGAAATGTTCTCAAATAAAACTGTCATTTGATTTGATTTTTTCCCTCATTCATCACAATATCATATGAATAATATTTTATTTTAATACACTGAGTGAGCAATTTTGAGAATTAAATAAAGTTTTGATTGAAAAGTTCGACAACATTTTCGATTTTCTCTTCAGTTACACGTCCCAACATCACGCCAATTCAGCCCAATATTGTGGGCACGGGGATTGCCTGGATTAGTACCCAAATAAATTATGTTGTTAAAGCGCATTGACAAATACATAATCTTGAGTATATTCTCCACACTATAATTGAAAAATACAAAGGAATGGACACATGATTCAATCAAAATTGTTTATTTAAAAAACACTCCCGCTAAGAAACCCCCACTGATGACGTGCGCAAAAAATATGTACCAACAGTAAACACGTGTTGTTGGAAATTGGGGCGCACAATGGGGACTCATTTATCATGGCTATATCTATTACCCATTCGGTAATTCATAAATGACATTCATTGCAAATTCAAACAGAATATATCTTAGATTTAGTATTAGTATCAATTGACCATTTATCGAATGTTGTCATTGAACTTATTGATCAGCTGATGACGATGAAAAAATCTAGGAACCTTGTCGACGTCATAGCAGCAATGATAAAATACTGTAGCACAAATTTAATGTGCACGGCCGTTTTGTTCTCTCGTTTGATTAATAACATTATTATTCTGCGCGCATTGACAATTACATAATCTTGAGTATATTCTCCGCAATGTAATCTAAAAATACAAAGGAATGGACACACGATTCAATCCAAATGGTTTATTTAAAAAACACTCCCGCCAAAAAAGATCAAGAAACGCCCACTGATAACGAGCGCAGAAATTTGTACCTGCGAACACGTGGTGTTGGAATGTGGGGCGCACAATGGGGACTGTCATCTATCATGGCTGTAACTATTAGCCATTCAGTAATAAATAAATGACATTCATTGCAAATTCAAACATAATATATCTTAGATTTAGTGTTTATATAATAGTATCAATTGACCATTTATCGAGTGTTTCCATTGAACTTATTGATCAGCTGATGACGATGAAAACACATCGGAACCTTGCCGACGTCAGCGCAACAATAATAAAATACTGTATAGCACAAATGTGCATCGATCGGCCGTTTTGTTCTCTCGTTTGATTAATAAAATTATTATTCTCCGCGCATTAACACTGCCAAATACTCAAGTAAATTGGCCATATCATGATGTCAAAAATCAAAGAAATGACATTGTATAACATTAGTTACTTTTATTTGAACACAAGAGTTCACGAGACAAACGCAGCTATTTTTAAATTGAAAGTGCGCAAATCAATTCCGAATAGTGCTGCATTACCACGAATTACTTATCGGAACTGTCTTGTCATTTTATATTGAATATGATTGCTCAAAATTTCACTAAGAGAAAGCACTTTCTCGATCGTAAGATACAATGTAGGCACGAAAGAATTGTTTAATTTATTAATTGCACAAGATATGTGCGGTGCGAATGTATTGACTGCAATGTCAAGGTCAAAAACCGGTGCGTTGTAAATTGAAGTAAACAAAAAAACATGTGTGTTGTAATCGATGGCACAATGTTGACTAGTTTGGACTAATAATGCAGTCAATTGTAACTGAATTTACACGTAACTATCTAAGAGTTGATAGGCCACTTGATGATTTATTTTATGTTTCATTTCACCACGTAGCCATGGCTTAAAACATTAATAAATCACTCAATTTCGTGATATGGTTTTCCGACAGAGAAATTTATACTGAAAGTCACATTGATCTGTTGATAAAACAAAACTTACCTTTCATTTGTTTATTACATTTATTGTTATAAAATATAAATATAAAATCTACTAAATATTCACCATACTATCATGCTTGGGGAGGGGGATTCACAACTCTGAATTTTTTTTTACTCCCAGTCCCCATCCATACAGATGAACATAATTTCATAAATCAGGAGCCACATAACATTTAGTAATAATACATGTTTTTCCCCAAAAACTTTGACGTCACCAGAAAGTTCTGTTGGCTGGAGGTAATATTACTGTTGGGTAAATGGTTAATATCGAAAGTAAACTAAATAAAAGTTTAATAGCAAGACATCTTTTTGAAAGAAAACGAGAGGCCGATCACGATCGGCAGATGTTTAACCCATACCTTGGCGATAGCGATTAGTTATAACTGATAATTGGTCAAAGATATGATAACAGTAATACATATATCAGTACCTAACTTAAAATCAAAAGGTCAAATAATTTGTCTTAAGAAGGGGTTAAAGTAATTGGGGTGGGGGAGGAGTCGTTTTAAATCTCATAACTCTGTCCCTATTCACACAAGGACCTCTCATTGTGAGATCCAATTGTTTAGCCATTAATAAATTTGACAGATAGGATAAACAATTATCCAGCCAGCAGGTTGTTCATCTTTACCTTCATACAACCACCCCCTAGAGCTATGTAACATATGTCATCACTCAATTAATAACAGATTTTGCTTGGAATGACATCTATTAAAGGTATTCTCATACTCTGGATATTGGATGTTCACATGGCAATTTATTGATATCATTATATTACATGCAACTATTGCAATAAAATCTTCACATTTTCAATACAGGACATCACACCTTATTAATGGAATACAACTAAAACAAATTAGTGTCAATGACAAATTTTTTTTTTTTAATTAAATAATATTTTTATTATTATAAAAGTTTTTTAATATTTGTTTATGTTAAATTGAGCATCTAAAAAAATATGAAAAATCAAAATTTCAAATTTAAAAAAAGAAAGTAGGGTCATAACTCCTTTAAAATAAATCGGATCAAACCCATATTCAAACTTGAACTGTAATATGGGATGAGAAACCTATATACAAAATTTGGTTCCGATCAAATAGAAAATGTTAGAGTTATCGCATTATACCTAAAGTGTCTACGAACTGACAGACAGACAGATATAGATGGATGGACAGAAGAGTGGTCAATCCGGACATTGAGTACCATACTATGGTATAGGTACACATAAAAAGTTTTATCTCATGCAGAGTACAGGAAAAATACATCAAACCTGGTGTGCCCCTTTAATTTTTCAATTCACATATGTAATCAATTGAAATCAATGTTGAAAAAGCTTTCCATTAATATATAGATAAAACAAACTAGACCTACAGTACTAAAAGTGTTATGAACAATTATTTTGTTCCCATAGACTGATACAGAGCTCTAAAGTTTTTAAAACTTTGAAAACCAAAGTTGTCTTCCCATGCAACCAACAAAATTCCAATGGTAATGCTATTAAACAATGAAACCAGATTATGCCTTTAAGATGAAATTTAAATAACCATGCATATAAAATATAATAGTATAAACATTCCACCTATGATATGGCCAGAGATACTTATAGAGTATAAAGTATATCTGATATAGCCAACACATCTCCTAGCAGTTAATTAACTCAATACAAGAGAGAACCAACTTCATGGTATTGTAATGGGATACTATCTCTGTGTGAGAAGACAACTTCATAGCATCCTGAACCTGATTTATTAAATACTATCTAGACAGTGCCACCTGTGTATCTTTGATATATTTTAGCGATGAATAAAATAATCAAAGGGCCATAACTCCAGTAAAAAGTACCGGATCAAACCCATATTCGAACTCGATCTGTATTTTGAGTTGAGAAACTCACATACAAAATTTGGTTCCTATCAGTTGAAAAATTGTTGAATTATCAAAGCATTCATGAATTCTATGTCAAAGGGCCATAACTCCATTAAAAAATATCGGATCAAACCCATAAATCGAACTCGATATGTATTTTGGGCTGAGCAACTCACATACCAACTTTGGTTATGGTCAGATAATTTCTTTTTGAGTTATGGCAGCATGCATAAATTCTAAGTTGAAAAAGGGCCATAACTCCGTAAAAAAAACTCAGATCAAACCCATATTCGAACTCGATCTGTATTTGGTGCTGAGAAATTCATATACAAAATTTGGTTCCGATCAGATAGAAAATATTTCAGTTATCGCACCATGCGTAAAGTGTCTACAGACAGACAGACAGACGGACGGACGGACTAACGACGAGTGGTCAATCCGGGCAACGACACTATGTTTACCATACTATGGTATGGGTAAACATAAAAATGACGAAATATAGGAGCAGGCCTACAAATAAATCGCATCGTGTTACCTTGACCTTGATGATGCAATCGTGAAATTCGACACTGTCAACATAATTAGGCTATGTTCAACTTATCGAAATAATCAATGCAGCATTATAATTAGTAGTAATTACAGAAAACGAAATTAATGTAGAATATGAAAAGCAGCCCATGCACACATTTAATTGTCAGTTAAATGTTATGATTACTTCGCGTATTTATAACCTTTGCACTGCAGATTTGCATGGAATTTTCCATTCATATTTTCACACGCTCTTTATTTACCATATTACGATTCATGAAAAAGTATGGAATATTACTGCTAAATGTTGCTAAAACTTTACATGTACAGCAGGACACCCCCCCCCCCCCCCCCCCCCGAAACTGCATGACCATGCAGAATGTAGGCATAACAGCAAAATTTCCTGCTTAGGCTAAAGTTAAACCCACTGTGGATATATATTTTCTTTCTACGGCTGTCTACTGGCGAGATTTGTTGTTTCCATGCATGTGCCGGTAAACAAAAATGCAATTGCCATGATTGCGTTATAAAGCACATCAAATGCTGCATGGACATCGCACATATTCCAATATAAATTTCGCCTAGGCTATGTATATTCGGAATATAGGCCTACGTGTACACAGGCCCGATATTTTTTTTAAGCTTGAGTTGTCCCATGTTTGAAATTGTTTTATAAATCCGTTCACTGTGTGAAATCTTCGAGACGTATTACTCTGCAATGTCACGTGTGTTGTTCCCATAAACGTAAAAATTGATGACCCCAATTCCGGGAATCGGGCTAAAAATAGAACATACGACATCTCGTGTTAAGACTGCACTCGATTGTGCATGCATTAATTGTGTCGTCGGCGATTCGCGATTAAATACAAATCTTTTACATTTGCCATAATATATGTATTTCTTTATTTCCTCCATATTTAAAAGTCGGATGTATTTAAACATATTACAAACACAACTAGAGGTGTGACTGTCCCAATGGGACTACGGATACCCCCCTTTTTAAAAAATACTAAGATGTTTGACATGTCAGTAAACATTTAGTTAAAATAATAAAATAACAGTTCCCATTGCAGGTGTACAACCATAACCCTAATCTTAAACCTATTGACCGAAAATTGTAGGAATAAAAGCTTGGACAAAATTATGTATGTTGCGAAAAAAATTCGAAAATGGGGAATAACTCCACACAAAAAATGTCGGACAGACGTCATAATAGCAGGTGCACAGGTTCCCATGGTACTAAATATCAGTGCCAAGATTAAAAAACATTGACCGAAAAATGTAGGAATAAAAGCTCGGACAAAATTATGCATGTTGCAAAAAAAGTTTCTAAGTTGAAAAAGGGGGATAACTCCACCAAAAAATGTCGGACAGATGTCATAATCGCAGATGCACAAGTTCCAATGGTACTAAATATCTGTGCCACGTTTTAAAAAAATTGTGCACAGGTTCCCATGGTGGTTGATGTCTGTGCCAAGTTTCACGGAAATTGATCAAAAAACGACTGAGAAAAACTCCGGACAAATTTGTGTCCACGGACGGACGGACGATGGGCGGACGGACGGACGGACATACCAACAAATGGGTAGATATGTGGCTTCGACCTATGTGGCTAGAAATGGTAATGTGGCTTTAGTTTTTATGTGGCTTCTCAAGTAGCCATAAAATTTTAAGTGGCTATCAAGTAGTAGATAGTGATAAAACTCCAGATTATGGATTCATAACATGTTGGAATTATAGCAGAAGAAGCTGATTAAAACTCAAAAACTTGCTCACAGCAACTGGCCTGGGACAGTGGAATAGGAGAAACTGACAGGTCCGTGATTGGGTGGCTAGCCACATAAATGTCTTGTCAGTGTCCGACATCTCCTATTGACGGGTCATGGATGTCTAAATCGATGGACTTTTTTTTTCCAAATTTTGAGTGACTACAAAATTAAATAAGCTGATTAGGCCAAATAGATCATTTTAGAACGTCCATCTGAAAGCTGTTACGTGGCTAGCCACGCAACGGAAGTTATGCACATAAATATCCATTTTACACAATCTTAGCCACATAAGTAGTCATTAGTAAACACGGACGAGCTGACTCCAGTATACCCCCCCTAAATTCGTTGCGGGGGGTATAATTAAGCTTTGAAGATAGTAGCCGCAACGCCGAAATAAATCTTAGAATTTAATCAATTGATGGATCTGTTCTATTTTTAGAAAGTGAAAGTAGCCGCTTGCATTAAGGCCTACTATACATATTTGGGTATGCTCCCCGTGAATTTGTGAATTTATTTATTGATTTTGAAGATTTCCCGATGGGTGGGGTGTATTGTCCAGGTAAAATACCGATATTGTACGTAGCACCGATAACTGTATATATAACTATCGGTATCCTATCGGGAAATCTATCGGGATCCCGATAGTAGTTTTGAGATGACCCCTTAATCTCATTTAAATTATGAATGACATGAATTACACTCTCTGGGGATGGAGAGCACTATGACATAGCAGTTGTTATCTATCCATCTGGCATTGTTTTATAAACATGTGTCCATCAGAGCACATGGGTGGCTTGCTGTAGTGAGAATACAAGGATATTAAAGTAATTTACTGAACATTTCTGTACATCTGTCTGTTCCTGCTTTTCTCCCAAACCCCTGATTTCAACCAAATATAGTGGAGTGAATAGAGGTACCTCCCCTCCCCCTCCCAAAGATGTAATGTCATAGGTTCTTCAAAATTTTAATGAGTTTTTTTTTATTTAATTTAAAAATAAAATATTTTATTTAATAAAAAAAAATTATTTATTAAAAATAAAATATATATATATATATATATTTTTGTTAAATTGAGCAATAAGTTAAATCGAAAAAAAATTAAAAAAATTCAGATTTATGTCCATAGATAGCCCCACCCACATTTGACCCAGAGACCTCATTTGAACAAATCTGAACCAGTCACCCAAGGTACCCTCATACCAAATATGAACCCATTCGGCCCGACAACTTCAGAAAAGAAGTCGTTTTAAGAATTACTATGTGGAAAAATAGTTATGGTCCTGACATCAAAACTATTTGACTTGGTGACCTCATTTGAACAAATCTGAATGTGATGCACCTAGGGAACATCCACACCACATATGAACCCGTTCCGTCTTACAGTTTTGGCGGAGAAGATGATTCTTGACAGACAGACGGACAGACGGACGGACAGACGAGAAGTGATGATATAGCTCCACCGGAGACTTCGTCTCAGGTGAGCTAAAAACACAACAATGTTTATAAACAGCAATGTCTGTACAACATCCCTACAAATACACAATGGACTATTCCAATTTAATCTTTTAGAATAGGTGTATTATTGAGTGTATATTGACTAATGAACCTGTTTCAACAAAGGGTTAACTTAATATTGCACAGAAAACTAATAGAGAGCCATCCATTAATTATATTTTGTCAGATTTTATCAACAGACTCTGCTAGCCATGTGCTATCTGTCTATCTATTGTCCAGCTAAATATGACTCAAACCAATACTACAGGTTCTGTGTGATGAGAAGTTCTCTTCAAATCTCAGAGTGGCAAACAGCTATTAATTACATTATAAGTTAGGTGAATTATAAATGGCCAAAACTCTGTTAAAATATATCGGATCAAACCCAAATTCGAACTTGATCTGTATTTTGGGGTGAGGACCACATGCACCAAATTTGGTAGCGATCAGATGAAAAATATTTAAGTCATCACAGCTTGGATGAATTCTATTTAAAAACAAGAGTGGAAAAGGTTAACTAAACAATACCAAAATCCATACAGATGAAGAACGTGCAAAGAAAGACCTAGGTAAGAAATATGAGGCAGATCAGAAGAAATCTTTTTGACTTAGATGCATCAGATAGCATTTGTGTGCAGGGTTAATTAGTTTCTAAATCGATCAACCAATCGATACCAAAAACTATACAGGTGAGGGGTGCGTCATCATAAACCTACATATCAAATATGAACACAATCTGACAAAATATATTTAGGTTACAGCATCAGATAGTACATGTATACCTATGTGTGGATGCAAAGTGTTAATAATTTCTAAACCGATCAACCGATACCAAAAACTATACAGGTGAGGAGTGTGTCATCATAAACAGGCACATCAAATTTGAACACAATCCGATAAAAAATACTTGAGTAATCGAATCAGATAGCAAGTGTCTATAGACAGACAGATGGACGGACAAACGACAGATGGTTGATCTGGACGTCAGCATTATGTGTACCATACATGGTATGGGTACGCATAACAATTATTTATTGCAATATTTCGTATCACTGTAACTGAGACTTGTATGCATGTTGTGTGCCCCAGTGGAGATGACCAGACCTAGTTTTCGTCAACTAGTTGCTCAAATACCCACCTGTTGTGTGCCCCAGTGGAGATAATCAGGTCTGGTTGCTGCCTGGTATTCCTCCACTAGTTGTTGGAGTACTTCTCTGGAGTCATCAAACTCATCAAGGTTTTCTTGGAATATTGGCTCTTTTTTGAACTGCTCCATAAATGCCTCTCGTTTCCTGAGTTTATCAAACTGTGTTATTGTTTTGGAGAACAGCTAGAATGGAATTATTGAGTTTGTATCACATTGATTTTTATAACATAGAACCTTATTTCAGAAACACAAATGATAGTTTATACTCCTTATAAAATTTGTCTCAATAGCACTCTCTCCTGAATTAATATATTGTGAACATCTTTGATTTTATCGGGCATTATTGCAGAGTGTTGTGTTGTTATTTGTTGGAGCACCATGAAGTCCCTCTATTGCATTAATTATTGTTTTGGTTATTCTTAGTGAAATGGCCACTTTGTGGGGACATGAAATTTGTGAATGTAGATCATATCTTGTCTGCCTGAACAAGTTTGAAAATGACAGATAATATTCTTAGAAATGACCAGAAAAAATTATGAGAAAACTGATTTTATTGTGGAAAAGTATGATACAATTATCCGTAAACCCAACAAAAAAGATTTTTAACTTTAAAGGAAAATTCGGACTAATAATATCGATATGGTTTCACAAGAAGCTTGTACAGAAAAAATTATTCAAATTGGTTCATATTTGTTCGAATGATTGCAGAAGCCCCAAAAAAGGGTAGAAAATGATACATAACCTTAACATCTAAGATGGCTTTTGCACCCATATTCGAAGAAAGAAAAAAAAAATGAATTCTAAGCCTGATTCGCACTAGGTTTGTATTTTAAGCCAATTCAGACATATATCAAGTTTGGTGGTGATCGAACATCCTAACTTGAATTATCATCCAAAGTCAAAATAAGTCGAAAAAGAAGTGTAATATTACGAAAAACAGTCTGAGCCAATCCCTAGCCGCATCATGTAGAGAGGGTATTGTGAGAAGCATGTATACCAAAAATTATTGAAATCGGTGGCAAGTCAATGCCGCTTTGTTAAAGAAATTTAAAAAAATGTTGAAATGTTCTAAGTCGAAAGGGTTAATAATTCCATAAAGAAATAATTTTTCCGTCATCTATATACATGTTGCACATCTCCAATATGTGGGTAACAATACTCTGACGTTTCAAATATCTACGATCAAAACTGTAGGAGGAGTTGCTTACACCATGAACGTACCCTCATACAGAAAATTATAAAAAATGTTGAAATTTTCTAAGTCAAAAAGGGTTAATAACTCTGTCAAAAAATAATTTTTCCGTCATCTATATACATGTTGCACATCTTAAATATATGGGCAACAATATTCTGAAGTTTCAATTCTATGGGATGAAATCTGTAGGAGGAGATGATTACACCATGACGGTACTCAAAAGTGTGACGGACGGATGAACGGCTAAACGGACAAACGGACGGCACGACTGACGGACGGATCCCGTTTCTATAGTCCCCCAAAAATTAATTTTTCAGGGGACAATAACAAACGAACCAGGACAATACAATAATAACGAACGAACCAAAGCCGGACGCTTTGGGTCGTATATAGACTATATCTGATTTTGTGACGTCACCAATTATTATCTAATCCGACGCAGCTGTTTTGAATTTCGCGACCACTTTTGTCACAGTAGATCGGTGGGCTTAAAGCATTAATATCATAATCGGACAATCTTGTTACTGTGTCTTTCGACTACTGGTATTGCAAATGAGAATTATGAACATTGAATTACAATGTAAGTTCATTCGTAGCATTAGTTTACCTTTTATTGATAAACAAAAGACACAATAAATAATGACACCATAGTAACTACAGTCTACACACATTGGGTCGAGTGAAAAGTGATCGAAATTCCTGACGTGAAACATAACAAGAATGTCATCATGTATTTACCGTTCTACTGTGCGAAGGTGGGCATTTAATTTACAGCACTTGGTACGGTGCGGTACTGTGCGAAACGAAATAACATATATTTTATAAGGAATTAATTGTTATCATAAGACTATATAGTACATACATGCATGTGATAATCCATAAATATACTATTTTCTGGAATCGAAAGGAACACATAATTATAAACAAAGCAGAAGATACATTCAGGCGAACTCGGTCAATGGGGAAAGTTACACGAAGATGTTCGTCGATTTTCATTGAAATCGACACGGTGACACCTTTGAATGAAATAAACAGCTATGTAATGGACATGCTTCTCGGTATAGTATCTCTGCCGCAGTGCTCACCCAGCGTCAAGAAAAGAAATAAATTGGTTAAATTCACTAAAGATGTTCACGTTCCCCTCTCGACAAGGTATAACTATTTTAACTTTGATGTTGGTACTAGTAGTTTATAACCATGAAAAGTCTAGCTGTTGATCAAGACTACCCGGAAGTACGATTTGTACTCAAAATTACAATTGGAGTCCATTCATTTGACGAACCCAGGAAATATAGCCTTATGTGAATCTTATTTGGAGGGAATACCAGAGAATCTATAAACTGATTTTGATAGAAAAAAAAGCCACAGCTATCCTCATGTGAGTGGTTTTGATTTGGTTCGTTAATTACGCTAGCGTATGATCATATTACATTATTGGTTGGGTTTACACCTCGCCATTGTAATTTGTACTATTGTCTTTTATCGTCCGGTTCATTTCTTTTAACCCATTCCAAGTTTTTAACTTGCTGTGAATTCGTTTCTGGTTTGGGAAACGACACATAATTATTAAATTATTAAAAGATGACAATTTCAATCATTTTCACCTGATTTTATTTGTCCTGTTACGCAAATATATTATTTGTTCATTGTTGAGAATTGTGGGAAAATTTCCCATGTGTACTTCCGGTTGCAACACGTGGTCTGATACAATATTTTTATCTCTTCAAGGTTACTATCAGTGTTCACGCTGGCCCAGAAATTCCTTTAGCCATTCTTTTAGCCAAATGCCATTTTTTTTAGACACTTTGCATTTTCTTTAGCCACTTAGTTTGGAACATATTTTGATTTTCAAAATAAAACAATACCAATGTAACATGAGCAACAAAAGTAGATGTAAATAACAATGAAAGTGTCAATGACACTGTAGCTCAACTTTGTAAAGAAGGTAATTTTTTGTGATGAGCAATGAATTGAGGGATTAAAAAGGAGTGTAAATGAAAGTGTCAATGACACTGTAGCTCAACTTAGGTAGGGGAATAATTTAATGGTTGACAGTAAATGGAGAAATAGGAAAGGTGCTAATTGAAATGTCTAACCTGCGCCAAAGGATTTAGTGATGCAAAGAGTAAAATACAAGATGGCTGCTGGTGGCCATTTTATTTGGCCAATTGACCCCAAAAGAACTCGTTCCCATCTACGTATAATTGTTAACATCCATGACAAATTTTATGAAGATCTGACCAAAGCTACGACCTACAAATTTCATGATAATCAGACGAACAGTACGACCTGTAGACCGCGCCAATGGATTGAATTTTGAAATCCAAGATGGCCGCTGGCAGCCATGTTTTTTGGCCGAATGACCCCACATTGATTCGTTCCCATCTACATGTCAATGTTAACATCCATGACAAATTCATGAAGATCAGACCAAAGGTACAACCTGTAGCCCGCACCAAAGGAAATTGTTGACGGACACACGGACGACGGACGCCAAACCATGGCAATAGCTCAAACTTACAAAAGTAAGTTGAGCTAAAAATGAGCAGTAAAAGGATTTAGTCATACACAGAGTAAAATCCAAGATGGCAGCTGGCGGCCATGTTTTTTGGCCGAATGACTCGTTCCCATCTACGTGTCATTATTAACATCCATGACAAATTTTATGATTATCAAACTAAAGGTACGACCTGTAGCTTAAAAAATTTAGTCATACAAAGAGTTAAATCCAAAATGGCTGCTGACGGCCATGTTTTTTTGTCCGAATGACCCCAAAATGACTCTTTCCCATTTACATTCCAATTTCAACAGCCATGAAAAATTTCATGATGATCAGACTAAAGGTACGACCTGTTTTCCGTGCTAAAGGATTGTCATACAAAGAGTAAAATCAAAGATGGCTGCTGGTGGCCATGTTTTTTGGCCGAATGACCCCAAAATGACTTGTTCCCATCTACATGTCATTGTTAACATACATGACAAATTATATGATGATCAGACTAAAATTACGACCTGTAGTCCATGCTAAAGCATTTAGTCATACAAAGAGTAAAATCCAAGATGGCTGCATATCATTGTTAACATCCATGAAGTTAAAGTTACGACCTGTAGCCCGTGCTAAAGGATTTAGTCATACAAAGAATAAAATCCAAGATGGCTTGGCGGCCATGTTTTTTGGCCGAACGACTCCAAAATCACTCGTTCCCATCTACATGTCAGTGTTAACATAATTTAATAAAGATCAGATGAACAATAAGACCTGTAGCCCGTGCTAATGGATTGAATTTTGAAATCAAAGATGGCCACTGGCGGCCATGTGTTTTCGTCCGAATGACCCCAAAATGACTCGTTCCCATCTACATTCCAATTTCAACAGCCATGAAAAATTTCATGATGATCAGACTCAAGATACGACCTGTAGACCATGCTAAAGCATTTAGTCATACAAAGAGTAAAATCCAAGATGGCTGCTGGCGGCCATGTTTTTCGGCCGAATGACCCCAAAATAACTCGTTACCATCTACATGTCATTGTTAACAAATTTCATGATGATCAGACGAACAGTACGACCTGTAGCCCGTGCTAATGGATTAAATTTTGAAATCAAAGATGGCAGCTGGCGGAAATGTTTTTTGTCCAAATGACCCCAAAATGACTCGTTCCCATCTACATTTCAATTTCAAAAGCCATGACAAATTTCACTAAAGGTACGACCTGTTGCCCGTGCTAAAGGATTTAGTCATACAAAGAGTAAAATCCAAGATGGCTGCTGGCGGCCATATTTTTTGCCCGAATGACCCAAAAATGACTCGTTCCCATCTAAATGTCATTGTTAACATCCATGACACATTTTATGATGATCTGACCAAAGGTACGACCTGTAGCCCGTGTCAAAGGATTTAGTCATGCAAAGAGTAAAATCTAAGATGGCTGCCGGCGGCCATCTTTTTTGGCCGAATGACCCCAAAATTACACGTTCCCATCTACATGTCAATATTAACATCCATGACAAATTTAATGACAATAAGATGAACAGTACGGCCTGTAGCCATTGCTAATGGATTGAATTTTGAAATCCAAGATGGCCACTGGCGGCCATGTTTTTTTTCCGAATGACCCCAAAATGACTCGTTCCCATCTACATGTCAATGTCAACATCCATGACAAATTTCATAATAATTGGAACAAAGGTACAAACTGTAGCCCGTGCTAAAGGAAATTGTTGATGCATCACACATGCACACACACACGGACGATGGATACCAAGCCATGGCAATAGCTCAAACTTTACAAAGTAAAGTTGAGCTAATAATATACTTAAACATTCTTTAACATTCTATGGGTCTTTACATCTGACCATTTCTTAAACGCACATTTGAAATCAAACTCTTGCCCAGATGGTCCCTCTACAGATAGTTTCATCAATATATTAAAATAACCAGATGACAGTCGATTCCTTTGATTTTGATAAGATTCTGGACCGAAAATGCTCTTTCACAGTCTACCGTTGATACTGGAACAGTATATAAAATTTCAGCAAATAAACATACTGCGGGGAATAATTCCTTGTGAGTCAGCGCATACTGAACACAGTCGTCGATGTCATTTAAAGTCTTTTTCTTTCCACAAACAGACCTGAATAGTTCAATTTCACTTGAAAGTTTCTTCTCCTCTGCCTGGTCAATGTCACAACCATTCATTCTCTGCTGTAATTTTATTAGGGACTTTGAATCTGTTTTTTATTACAACACAAAGCGTTTGCCATTGACACAATATGATGAAATCAACACCAATGCAAACCTATTACTAATTGCTCCAAGCACATTGGGTCGTATAACATACACGAGGTGCAGATGTTAGCTGCGCGTGCTGTAATTAGACCGAGTACTAAGCTGGCGTGTTTATAATCGCCTCCATGTCTGGACACAATTGGGAGGAAATTATTTTAGCCATTTTTTTCGCCATATGGTCATTTTTTTTCGCCATTTACAATTTATTTTCGCCAATGGCTACCGCCAGCGTGAACACTGATTACTATTTACGTGAGTTCAAATGTTTGTCCATTGCTATGTTATATCGGTTCACGTGGTTCTAGAATGTAAGTATTATTACCGATTGAACACTCAATTGATTGCCCTCATAGTAGTGAACATCCAAACCAAATTTCATCGCGATTCGTCAACTGTTGAAGATATCTGCTTGGACAGACAAAAAAACATCATTTCCAGATAAACAAAGATGAATAACCTTAGAACGGAAAATGCAGAAAAAAACGATTGAACACTCCGTGGCCTCATAGTAGTGAACATCCCTACCAAATTTCATTCAGATCCGACGACTGGTGTTTGAGATATCTGCCCGGATGGACGGATAGCTAAACAGATGGATAGATGTCCGGACGGATGGCTAAATATCCAGACAGATGGAATGACGGACAAGGTCAATCTGGAATACCCCTCTCACTCCCGTCAAAAACATCAGGCAGTGACCAATTCGAACATGGCCTGTGCCTTCTCAAATATTTACCACTTAGCAACTAACAAGAAATTCTGTTGAATATTGCTGAAGTACCAGAAACAATGATTTCTAAGTCGAATAAAAGGTCGCAGACCCCACGTCCCGCGAATTGAGGTGGCTTTTTGGGATGTTGGCTTTTTTAAGAAACAAATAAGTCAGAATTTGGCAAAATTTGGCTCCAACTAAAGATAACCTGCATGTTCTCAAAGGTGAGCCACACACCAAGTATCAAGAGATTCTTTTGAAGATTGCTTAATTTATCATTTAGACAACACAAATATTATTATTTCTAAGTCGAATAAAATCAAAATTGACCTGCGTCTTCTCAAATGTGAACCAATTACCATATATTAAGAAATTCTGTTGAATATTGTTCATTTTACAATCCGGAAAACCCTAAGACAGGAATTTCTAAGTTGAAAAAGGGGCATAACAAAAATTAGAACTTGGCCTGCGTCTTCTCCAATGTGAACCATGTACCAAATACCCAGAAATTTGGTTGAATATTGCTTCAGTTATCATGCGGACAACCCGGATGGAAATGCTGATTTATTCCTCCAAAAATGTTTGGGGGACAACTATTCAGTGCTGTAACTGGTAAAAATGAGCAGCCAAATTCAAACTTGATCAAACAAAATTTTGTGGTAATAAAACTATATACCAAATTTAAACGAAAATTATCATCCGGAAACGAAAATTGACCCCAACAAAGGGCATAACTGGTGAAAATGGGAGACTGGACCCCAAAATCAATATTGACCTGTATTTTGTGGAAGTGAACATACACACCAAATTTCATTCCATTTAGTTCAGTAGAACTAAAGTTATCATCAGAAACATATTACATCCCGTTTTTAGCTCACCTGAGACGAAGTCTCCGGTGGAGCTATATAGTCATCACTCCTCGTCCGTCTGTCCGTCTGTCTGTCCGTCAACTTTTTTTTAAACATCTTCTCCTCTGATTCCATCATACCAAATTGGTTCATATTTGGTGTGGATGTTCCCTAGGTGACTCTCATTCAGATTTGTTCAAATGAGGTCACTGGGTCAAATAGTTGCGAAACCAGGGCCATAATTCTATTCCTCCACAGTAATTCTTACAACAACTTCTTGTCCATAACCATTGTGCCGATTTAGCTAATATTTGGTATGGAGGGTCCTTGGGTGACTGGTGTTCAGATTTGTTCAAATGAGGTCACCCGGTCAATTAGTTGAGAAACCAGGGCCATAACTCATAGTAATTCTTACAATGACTTCTTCTACAAAAATATTGGGCCGAATTAGCTTATATTTGGTACTGAGGGACCTTGGGTGACTGGGAATCAGATTTGTTCAAATTGGGTCACTGGGTCAATTAGGGGCAGAGCCAGGGACATAACTCTAAAAACCAAAAAATTACATTTTTGCATTTTGATCATATTTGGGGTGGATGTTCCCTAGGTGACTGTCATTAATATTTGTTCAAATGAGGTCACTGTGTCAAACAGTTGCGAAACCAGGGCCATAACTATATTCCTCCTTGGTAATTCTTATAACGACTTCTTGTCAATAACCATTAAGCCGATTTAGTTTATATTTGGAATGTGGGGTCATTGAATGACTGGGGTTCAGATTTGTTCAAATGGGGTCACTGGGTCAAATAGTGGTGGAGCCAGGGCCATAATTCCCCAAAAAATAATAAAAAATTCAGGAACTCCTTGATCAATTTAACATACAAACAAAAAATATCACCCCCCCCCCCCCCACATGACCCAGAACCCCACCCCCAACCAACAGCATTCCACCCTATCTCATATCCTAACTCACAGGTAAATAAAGTATATTTATTTAAATTCCCATTACAAGGCAACTCTCCTATGAACTGATAGACATGACACATGGCAAGGCAGATAGAGAGATAAAGAGAGCTTCTGCAGCCTTAGACAGAGTCCCCAGGGAGTGTATTCATGTCATCCACAATTTAAATGAGATTAATGGTGTTATCAATGAAGCACCCTTGTTGTTTATATTACCACTCAGTGGTCATTAAAATCAGATTAATTTCATTTTCTCAAAGAGTGCCTGGCATTTGTAGAATGAGGTTCCCAGAGGGTGAATTTAGTGACGCTATCCTACACAGCAGGCAAGCATAACCAAATACACCCTCTGAGAACCTTATTCCGCTTAGGCCTCATCTTCTGGGAAGTATCTAGAGTCTCAAGATCTCATTCTGCTTAGGCCTCATCTTCTGGGAAGTATCTATAGTATCAAATTTCCCTTCTAGGAAGTTTCTGTATCCCTTAATTTGCAGAAGATAAAATTCATGATTGAGGTGCCCAATGGGTGAACATCACCAATTTCAACTGGGGAACTTCAATCTTATTCTAGGTCTTCCATAGCAGTTGAGGGCCTTATCAGAATGAGGTCCCCAGAGGGTGAATTTAGTGATACTAGCCCGCTGTGCAGGATAGCCTCACTAAATTCACCCTCTGGGTACCTCATTATGCAAATAACAGACAGACTATTTCAAAGCTTGATTCAAGGCTAGCATCACCAAATTCACCATTTGGGGACCTCATTCTGCTTAGGTCTCATCTTCTGGGAAGTATCTATAGTATCAAATTTACATTGTTGTTAGTTAAATTTCCCTTCTAGGAAGTTTCTATATCCCCTAATTTGCAGAAGATAAAATTCATAATTGAGGGGCCCAATGGGTGAACATCACCAACTTCAACTGGGGAAATTCAATTTTATTCTAGGTCTTCCATAGCAGTTGAGGACTTTATCAGAATGAGGTCCCCAGAGGGTGAATTTAGCGTCACTAAATTCCCCCTCTGGGGACCTCACTCTGCAAATGACAGACACACTATCACACTATTTCAAGGCTTGTTGTATAATACATTGTGTTGCTTGAGGCCAGGCATACACAATGTAGGAACAGACACGCTTTTTGTGATGCTATCCGGCACAGCAGGCTAGCATCACCAAATTCACCCTCTGACGACCTCATTCTGCTTAGGCCTCATCTTCTGGGAAGTATCTATAGTATCAAATTTACATTGTTGTTAGTTAAATTTCCCTTCTAGGAAGTTTCTATATCCCCTAATTTGCAGAAGATAAAATTCATAAATGAGGTGCCCAATGGGTGAATATCACCAACTTCAACTGGGGAACTTAATTTTTATCCTTATCAGATTTGTGAAAATGGGATCACAAAGTCAAATAAGGGCAGAGCAAGAGACTTAACTATTTCACTACATAGTAATTCTTAAAATATGTTTGCAAGAACTAGTTGGCTTATATAGAATGGAATGTTCTTCCTTGACTGCAATTCAGATTTTTTTAATGGGGTCACCTGGTCAAATAGGGGCCAAGCGAAGGACAGTTTCCCTCTTAATATGCTTCCTTCACAAGGACCATCAGGTCTATTTGACTGATATTTATGATATGTATGAAGGGTTCTTTGGTGTCTGGGATTCAAATTTATTCAGATGGGGTCACCAGGTTAAAAGGGTGGGACCAGGGACATAACTATATGTCTCTATTGTAATTCTTAAAATGTCTTCTCAAGGGATTTGGGACTATTTAGCTTACATATAGTATGGAGGAATCAGGAAGATCCTTTAGTTACTGAGATACAGATTTGTTAAAATGAGGTCAACCTGTCAAGAAATGGCAGTCTATGGGGAGTTAACACTTTTGTGTCCAATAAAATCATAGAAATACCAAATTCATTAAAACATCTACCTTGGAACCACCTGACTGATTGGTCTGACATACATGTATTGTGTTTTGGGTCCATGGATAATTGGGCTTCAAACATGTTTAAATGGTTTTAGAAAAAGGCGCTTGTGAGATTGGAAATTTCCAACAATTGAGAAAGTTTGAGGTGTCGGTTGTGAAATTCCAACCTAAGACTTGGGAGTCTGGAGCCCGGTCGGGAGGGGGACTTGTTGAGCTGGAGGAGGGGGGTGATCAGTAGTGTACAGTTGGCAATTTCAAGGTGGATTTTCACCAATCTACATACTTGAAGTCTCTCTAGCCACATATCCTGTTTAAATCTACTTCTTTTAAAGTGATTATCAAAAGTGCTCACTGTTTTGGTCTCCAGAGTCCCAGTCTTATCAGTCTTTGCAGTCTGGTGAGCGACCCCACAGTCATTGACTGTCTTGTTAAAACAAGTGTTTTAAAATAAAAGAGCCTTACCTGTGAGATACTCGTGTGATTAGCCAGCATAAGTCCACTGACTCGGTGTGCTGTCTGTATGTATGGTGACTTTCTTGACAGAGCGACTTGTATACTGGCTGGACCCCATGGTATAAACTGAGCAAGCTTCCTTTCTCTTATTCTTTGCAAGCTTTTGTGGACCTGAAGTAGAAGGATTTAAGTTTTTTGCATCCAATTTGTGATGAATGTGAATGGTGACTAAATTTTGTATGATAAATGTATATTTTCCCTTTTTATAGCTGCCGTGAACTAATAGTGACAATGCCATTGATAGCCCTTCAATAGATATATTTCCATCATGCTCAATCTCATATTTTCCCCCATAACCCCAGTTATTCTTTATATCAAAACAGACTATTTCATTGAGATTCGTCAACTGTTGTTGAAGATATCTGCTTGGACAGACATTGTGAGGTGCAATTCTTGCAAAAACATTCTTTGTCTTGTCGCACTGTTCATGTGACCTGTGACCATGGGCACACGCTTCAATAACCAGAAATACATTGCTGGTAGGCAACAGCAACCAAAACAAAGGCCAGCTGTGTATAGATTAACCCTTTGAACCCTGATGCCCCACAGTGATCGATAGTCTGACCAAGGGCTCCCCGTGGTATTTTCCCTCAAATTAGACAGTGTCTTGTGGCATGATGATGTTGGTTATGTTTAAATTGTGACACAGGTCTGAAACTTCACAGGTTTGTCGCCCATGGATCACTGATTAGATCAGAGATGTTGCCATGTGGCAACTCCTTGGTAACAGTTGCTAGGCAACTACCCGGAATTGACTGGAAAATAATATTTTCTTACCCAAAATATATATCTTGGACACTGAACTAACTATTGGCTATATCCTTCATGCTCCACATTTTAGAAGAAAGTTTTTTTTTAATAAGAATGGTAAATTATGTTCGCATACCGTCCAACGGGAAATGGTAATCATAATTGAAACAGGAAATTCTAACTGGTAACTGAGTTCATTCCCAATTCCGACTGACCATGTGACAGTCATTCCTCTATATATTCAATCAAAGGTAAGACCATGGTCTTTTTAATTTCCCCCTTCTATGTGTTCGATGCCTTTGACCGAGTGCGCAGGGCGGTGATGTTGGTTCCAACTGGGAGGGCCCAATGTGTTCAGTGTCGAAGATACTTATTAGGAGATATTGGGTAAGAAAATACTATATCTCTGTCAAAGATATCTTGGACAATGAACTATTGCTTATAATTAGAATTCAAAACTCTCGTTGGCAGACCTGTGTAAAGGTAGACAGTGTTCGTGCTGTTGGAGGCCAAATTGGTCAATGGCCAATTTTTTCGGAAAAAATTGGCCAATAAAAATTTCATTTGGTCAAACTTTTTTGCTTTATCCCCAATTAAGATGGAAAGCTAATTCAAAAGCGCTGGAAAGATCAATGAAGTTAGGCAACGAAAGAATCGCGAGTTTTTATACTTGGGAAATATCGTACCATGGAAACCCAAATTTAGATTTTATCGGGATCGTTGATTGAATTGTGATGGCTGTATAAAGGGGACAAGGTAAGCTCTAACATTTAACCAGCCATTAAATTCAAATAATATTGGATTTAAAACACTAATCGTCTAAATGCTTAATCTGTTCACTGGTTATGTAATTTTGTGTTGATTACTTAACACAATGGCATGTCAGTTATGCAATTTGTCATAATCTGCCTCCCGTCTATACTAACAATAACCTGGCTTCATATCATAACAGGTTTGAATACAATAGATATTCAACAGTTATCACCTCGCGATAACAAGCAGCATTTTGTTTATTTTGGTGAAAATATATAGCGATGACAACTAAACACAGCTCATTAGTTTATTAGTTGGTGACCATGGTGTCAGTGACAAAGACCTATTGCACTTGGTTAAGCGGACTTATGTGATTATAATTATTTTGAATGTTAGTTTCATGTTTGCAATTTTCATTTTAATTTCAATTGTGAACCGCCCACGAAATGAGGATTTAATTTGGCCAAAAACCATTTGACCAAAGTTTTTTTAATTACCCGGTAGGCCAATAAAATCTTCATTTGACAAAACTTTTGACCAAAAGATTTTTCGGTCCAGCGCTAACACTGAAGGTAGACCCTTGTGTCCAATACCCAGTAGCTCAGATAACTCAAAAGTAAAAGAGCAACTGAGCCTCCAACTGAGCCCACAGAAATAGCTCAAACTTCATGTGCCCTAATGATCATGGAACGAAGTTGTCTAGGATGAATTTTGGTCATGCTTGGATCTAATATGACAAAATGAACTGCCACCATTGAAGAAAGCTGGTAGATTGCCAGAAGACCTGGATAAGGTAGCAACTCTGAGGGTGTAACAACAACCCAACGACATCCAGGAGATGTTGACCAGGCACACCTCAAAGGGGGAGGAACCAGATTTTATCCAGGCCACTGGGAATAATGGCGAAGAAAAAGATTTGTCTCAACAATTCCTTGAAACCCTGTTGGGACATGCATTGAGGTGAGAGAACTGAAATGTTTTAGTCCTCAGCAGTCCCCAACTGCGGCACTGGGCCAGGATCCTGATGGAAAAAAGAATGCCCACTTCTGAGTAAAGCAAGCTGACAGATGCCAACTGTATGCAAAAACAGGCTGTGGAAGACAAACATCAAAATCAACATTTGAATCTTTTGGGAGCATGGCTACCCTACCATACCCCTAGGATCCACATACATGTAGTTGCATGCTCTACACAAACAAGTATAATTTCAGTTCATAATTAGAACTTGGTTTAACCCTTTACCCAACAGTAATATGTCTAACGTCATTACCCACACCAATACTGATAGAAGAGAACGTCGTCACCCCAGCCAACATAACTTTCTGGTAACGTCAAAGTTATAGGAAAAAATGTATTATTAAATCTTATGGTGGCTCTTGTTTATCTGCAAGGATGGTTTTTTTTATTTTAATTAATTGGTAACAATTGATTTTCATATTTATGAAAGTCAAGCCCCCCCCCCCCCCCCCCCCCCATTGGCAATGTGCAATTTTTTTTAAATTTAATTCATACTACATCCTTAGTATGGAAATAGCAGGTAAGATGATTTGTTTGATCATATATTCCATCTGGCGATGGAGAACAAGGAGACACTATGGAGTTGGTAGGTATTTTTCCGGATTTGTCTTGACCCTGATTCGTTGCATAGAATTAAAATCAATTCTGAATTTTATTGCTGTCATTTCAGCTGGTAATTTCCGAAAATTTATCGTATTATTGTGTTCAATTTATCAACAGAAATATTGCAAAACAAAAAACGCCGGAGATCTGGTTGTGAACGGTACTGCGTGAGACAACACAGTCGCCATAATTTCTTTACTGTTAGCAATCACTTTCAAATAAAAAAATGAGATCGTTTTGCAGTGCATTCCTTTAAATTTTCACATCTACATGTGCACCAATCACTCTAGTTCATGTCCACATGAATGCGTACCATAATTTGACATCGTTAAACAAAATTATCCCCCATTATATATTGCATATATAAATTTGCAAAACAGAAAACGTTGTCGTCGATTGAGTTGTGTATTACGTAAGACGGCAAGGCAACACAGTTGCCGTACTTTCTTTACTGTTAGCAATCACTTACTAATAAAATAATGAGATCGTTTTACGCGTGCATTCCTTTAAATTTTCACATCTACATGTGCACCAATCACTCTAGTTCATGTCCATATGAATGCGTACCATACTTTGACATCGTTTAATAAAATTATCCCCAATATTTTATCAACAAAAACACCGCGAAGATTTTGTATGAAGTTTGACGTTGTAACCTCGATTTCCAGAATTACCTTCACTTTTCCACAATCACTAGCAAAGCGTTAACCAACTTCTATTTATTTGAATTTAATAATGTACCAACGAAATTCAATAAAATGTGGAAATGCATTGTGAAATTGATTCCAGTATTGTAAAAATCTGATTAACTGTTGTTGACACGTGATCACAAATAGTAACCAATGTAAACAAAACACAAGCCATGATCGTGAGGATACAGAAATAAGATGTTCAACGTCGACGTAAATACTTCGACAATTACTCCGTGTGTCATGTATAAAAAAAGACATAAATACAGCATTAATAGACTAAAATTTCAATTTTTTAAATCATAGGTTAGAAGTTGAAATGCTATTCAGTAACAATATAATGTTTAATATGTCGGAATTGAAATATATATCGAAAGAACTATATATTCAGCGCTGACAACAACTCCTTCTGTGTACCTCACGAACGTAATGCGTACGTACTTCAAACTTGACCCAGTTTATTACGATATATCTTGGCACATTTACATGCGTAGATCATGTCCATCACATATTGAGACACAGGTGTTACCTTGACCTTGATGTAATGATGATGCAATGTATATCACAGTTAGTGCCAAAACACAAGGTGTGTACACAGTTAAACTACCGGTAATCGATATATTGTTTGGCCTATGTTCAACTTGTAACAAAGGACATACTAATAGTGCAATTTTGTTCGATTAAATGATAAATATCTCTTGAAAAATTATTGATAATTATAAGATTGAAATTCGCGCCCAGCTTGGATGGAAGCCACGTGTTCATAAATTGGTAAACGCGCTGTTTGCTGGAAGCTTCTAATTAGTTCCTCACATTGCTATTCAATACATTTTATACACTCTATAAAAAATATAATATTGTCAATATGATCATGTGAAGAATTAGGAAAAATAAAAAAATAATTGGAAACAGTTTTATTTGGGAATAGGCCTACACAGCACTGTCAGCAGTAAGAACAAACACGGCGTCCTTAGTAACAAAAACTAACATCAGCATGTCGTCTTGCTCTTACCGTAGCTTCGTTAGTCAAATTAATGGTAGTGATTGTTTTATATTTGGATGCATATGATATAAAAACATAAACAAGTCAAGTAAATATTTTATTGGAAATAAAAATAAAGTTCGAAAATAAATAAATGTCAGTTAGACGACCGTACACAGTTGCCCGAGTACGCTGATTTCTCTAGTCGACTTCAAAAAATAGCACCGCCGCATTCCACTTTTCGTTTTATTGCGATTTTATTGACAACTATCGATTAAATTGTACAAAATCTGCCACAAAACCCCACAAAAACGAAACAATTAATAATGTAACATATATTTTATTATTTACATTAACAATGAAAGCAATTTGTTGTGTTATAATGCAATAGTTTTCTTGTAAACTATGACTGAAAAAACCGCAAAACTCCGGGCTCTCTGGACGCTACGCGGCAGGGCTCTCTAGGGTGTTCTGGACGCTCCATGGCAGTCCTTGGTTCAGTCTGGCTATAATAAAATGGCTAATTAACATTGTTATCTCAGTAGTTATGGCCCTTGACATTCAACAATGAATGTTATTTTTTGCTGTCAGCAGACTGCAACATTGCGACACTAAGACCATGTCTGCAGCTATTTGTTTCATAAATTTCGTTTGTTGCCTAGGCATTTGCCTCAGCTCAGCCGACACTGGTAACAGGACTGATAATGCCACTGCATTAAGTGTGCCGTGGGATATCTTCTAATGTCGAGGGCTGGGTGGACATAGTATGTCCCAAGTTCCGAGAATGGATGTTTTGTCAAATCCGACACATCAGTATCTGGTAAGAAGGCAATGCCTGACTGGACTCCTGGGATTAGGATTCACAAAGCCATCGGCTTTGTCCATTAGGAAACAAACGCCAGTACATTTTTTCTCAAACAAATGTGAGTTGTTTTATTCAAAGTAATGTTATAAAATATCATGTGTGTGTTGGAGGTTATAATTGCAAACGTTAATCATAAACGCAAGTTTGATTTCCACATTGAACAAGCAAAAGTTAAAAAGTTATCAGACTTCTTTGGAAAGCCTCAAAAGAAACCACCATGCGATATTCAGAAGTTAGGTACAACTGAAAATCATCACACTGTATATACGACACCACAAAAAGTGCAGCCATATTCACAAAAGCGTGGATTCAAAGCACTTTAATATGTTAGACGGGCCTATAATTAAGTTGCTAGACATCTAAGGAAATGCACAATTCTTCTCAGATTCATCAGTACAATGAAAGGATTTGAGATAACTATGTGAAAACATGTATATGTGATCACACTTTCACCTCCAACATACATGGATACTGTCAGATATACAAGCATGTAGTGTACCTATGCCTAATACAGTAATGTACTGTATTAAATCAGACCAATCTCCCGATATATTTCACTGAAAATGGGAACTTTCGCTTCTATATATACGTAAATATAGGTGCAAGCTAGTCCTGACATACATGCCGAGCTGTTGCAAGTTGAATTTATTAACTATACATGCAGTATTTTCGTGTTAATTGGCAACCTTGACAGAGCGATGTTTCAGGCATATCCACTGCATGTAATTTCGTTGATAATCTGATTGAGTGTTTCAGAACATAGCGTGGAGCGATTATCTACATCACATGTGTAGTCAGCTCATGATTCTAATTGCTTTCAAAAATCAGCGAGCTGTGAAAAACTTGACCATGCGCAGTGGATAATATTGACCTGACTTTGCTGAGCTATAGAATATCATCGCAGTATACCTTGTCAATCACGCAAATATAGGTGCAAGCTAGGCCTACCCACGACTTTTACTTTTACTTGTCGCAGCTCATTAACAGCCAACTAACAGACCTAAATGCCCATGATACCACCCTATGTCGATCACGTTATATAACGTGTCATGATTACGGTATGTAAGTGATATTTTCAGTATATGAGGCATATTGGCCACACCAAAAACCGATCACGTGTGCTAAGTGTCGGAATTTATTGGGTATATCATGTGTCCACACCATAAACCGATCACATTTGCTGAGTGTCGGAATTTATTCAGTATCAATCCTTTAGCAGACTGGTACCGGACAAAATTAGCTACCGCACAACATACTGCATCTTGATGTGCTGTCCGTGCTGACCTACATGTACTTCTCATGATCCATGTCAGACAGGTATTCCGCAAATACTGGTCAAACCACGTGGACGCCTGTCCTTCTTCTTTTCTTCTTCTTATACTTACATGGACAGTTTGAACAAGAGAACTGTCATTATACTGTAAAAATATATAGTAACTATATAACCAAACCAAGATCAGTAAACTTGATTTCTTCTTGGTAGAAACAGTGGAATTTTCTTCTTCTTGCCCGCCTTACCAGGGCTAACTATGTCTGTCGCAATATTCTCTGTATCCGTTATAATTAATGTAACAAGTTATAAACACTTCTTATGTCGATAACTGCCAGAACTGGAAGTGAGGGGATGTGGGATGGCCTGTGTCACTCAGTATGACTTGGGTGAGATGCAAAATGATTGGTTGGTCATGCTTTGCGTAACAAGGTGAGTAAAAACAAAATAATTTATTGGTTTTGCCAATTATACATCCACAAGCTAAAACATTAACAAGCAGTCGCATACGGCGGTATCCCCCGCCGAAATGTGCAGTTGGGGAAGTGCATTCTCAATAATGTTTGCGTTCTCAGTATGTGCTAAACAAGAGGCGGGATTTTGTCAAAAAGCCTGGCTTGCGAACTCATTTTAGGTACTGGTCATGGGAATGAATATACCAATAAACAAAGTCCAATAATTCTGCTGAAAATATCCGGCCGGACCTGGTTTGCGAACTCGTTCTAGATACTGGTCAAGTGAACTCATATACCAAATATCTTTGAAATCCGTTGACATTTGTGGAAATGAGCCCTGTGACGTCATCTATTTGCTATTAGGTAAATTCGACAAAAATAATAAACAAAGTCCAATAACTCCGGTAAAAATATCCGGCCAGTCCTGGCTTGCGAACTCATTCTAGGTAATGGTCAGGTGAACCCATATACCATAAATCTTTGAAATCCGTTTACATTTGTTCAAGTTATGACTCTTACAAATTCGGGACAGACGGATGGATGGAACCCATTACTATAACCCCCGCAGATTTTTAATTTGGCGGGGAATAATAAAAGGTCAGCCGACCACAGTGTCCCCCGAAAACGTGGCAAGTCGACGCCACTTTGTTAAAAGAAATTAAAAAAAATGTTCTAAGTCGAAAGGGTTAATAATTCCATAAAGAAATAATTTTTCCGTCATCCATATAAATGTTGCACATCTCCAATATGTGGGTAACAATACTCTGAAGTTTGAAATATCTACGATCAAAACTGTAGGAGCTAGGAGTTGATTACACCATGAAGGTAACCTCATACAGAAAATTCAAAAAAAAAAAATTCAAAGTCGAAAGGCCCATATTAAACTCTGGGAAAAATCATTGGATCAAACTCAAATTCGAACTTGACCTGTATTTTGATATGAACGACCCACAAAAAAACAGAATTTCCAATTAAACAATCCAAACTTGAGTTATCATCTGGAAATCAAAGAAAAAACAAGAACAAATTTAATTTTCTAAGTCGAAAAGCCCATAACTCTGAGAAAAATCATCGGATCAAACTCAAATTGAAACTTGACCTGTATTTTGATATCAATGACTCACACAAAAACGGAATTTTCAATTGAACAGTCCAAACTTGAGTTATCATCCGGAAACCAAAAAAAGAAGAAAATTTAATTTTCAGTCGAAAAAAGTTGAAAAAGGGGAAATGACTCCATAAAAGAACACCAGAATTGCAGAGCACCTGTGTTCTTGGTTGATAAACCCATATACCAAGTTTCAATCAAATCGAATGATCATTACTGGAGTTATAACTCCGGACGGACGGACACACGGGGCTGATTACAATAGTCCTCCGAAAATTTTGGGGGACAATGAATGGAGTGATTAGGAGTGATTAGGAATGTGGAAAGTTGAAAGGCCTAGTTGTGCAAAGAGTAAAATCCAAGATGGCCACTGGCAGCCACGTTTTTTTGCCGAATGACCCCAAAAAGATTCGTTCCCATTCACATGTCATTGTTAACATCCATCACAAATTTCATATGATGATCCGGCAAAAGATACAACCTGTAGCCTGTGTGTCATGTAGAGAGTAAAATACAAGATGGCTGCTGGTGGCCATGTTTTTTGGGCGAATGACCTTAAAATGACTCGTTTCCCATCTACATGTCATTGTTAACATCCGTGACAAATCTCATGATGATCGAACCAAAGATCGGGCTTGTAGCCCGTGCCAAAGGATTTAGTCATGCAAAGAGTAAAATCCAAGATTGCTGCTGGCGGCCATGTTTTTTGGCCGAACGATACCAAAATGACTCATTACCATCTACATGTCAATATTAACATCCATGATAAATTTCATGATGATCAGACCAAAGCTACGACCTTAGCCCGTGCTAAAGGATTCAGTCATGCAAAGAGTAAAATCCAAGATGGCTGCTGGCAGCCATGTTTTTTGGCCGAACGACCCCAAAATGATTCGTTCCCATCTACATGTCAATATTAATATCCATGACAAATTTCATGATGATCAGACCAAAGCTACGACCTGTAGCCCATGCCAAAGGATTTAGTCATGCAAAGAGTAAAATCCAAGATGGATGCTAGCGGCCATGTTTTTTGGCCGAACGACCCCAAAATGACTCGTTCCCATCTACATGTCAATATTAACATCCATGAAAAATTTAACCTTTTGAGTGCCAGGGCAGATTTTTGTATCAACCCATATACCCTGTGCCAATGCATTCTCTTATATATGCGAGTCGACCATAGGTCGCCTCGCATATATAAGAGAATGCATTGGCCTAACAATTTTTCATCATTTGTTATTATTTTTAACAATTTTAATAATTTTTTCTTATATTCTTTAACTCATTCAGTGCCAGACTTATTTTGTAGGTTTAGTGCTAGGGAATCTTACGTTTTTCGTGGGCATCAAAATTATTACTATGAATACTTGGGGATAGTTTTGAGATATAACATGCCCCTAAGGTTTTCTCCAGTTTGTTTTTTAATTCGCTATAGCATGCTTAAGCATACCCAAAAAAATTCAACCCAAAACAAAACAATATTTTTTAAAAACTTTTTAGGGCCGATTTTACAAACCGTAATTTAGGGCCGATGAGATCGGCACCTGGCACTCAAAGGGTTAATGATGATCCGACAAAAGATAGGACCTGTAGCCCATGCTAATGGATTGAATTTTGAAATCCAAGATGGCTGCTGGCGGCCATGTTTTTTGGCCAACGACCCCAAAATGCTCGTTCCCATCTACATGTCAATGTCAACAGCCATGACAAATCTCATAATGATCTGACCAAAGGTACGACCTGTAGCCCGTGCCAAAGGATTTAGTCACGCAAAGAGTAAAATCCAAGATGGCTGCTGGCGGCCATGTTTTTTGGCCGAATGACCCAAAAACGACTCGTTCCCATCTACATGTCATTGTTAACATCCATGACAAATTTCATGAAGATCCGACCAAAGCTATGACCTGTAGCCCGTGCCAAAGGATTTAGTCATGCAAAGAGTCAAATCTAAGATGGCTGTTGGCGGCCATGTTTTTTGGCCGAACGACCCCAAAATGACTCGTTCCCATCTACATGTCAATATTAACATCCATGACAAATTTCATGATGATCAGACGAACAGTACGACCTGTAGCCCAACCCAATGGATTAATTTTGAAATCCAAGATGGCTGCCAGCGGCCATGTTTTTTGACCGAATGACCCCAAAATGACTCGTTCCCATCTACATGTCAATGTCAACATTCATGACAAATTTCATAAAGATCAGACAAAAGTTATGACCTGTAGCCCGCGCCAAAGGAAATTGTTGACAGACACACAGACATACAGACACACACAGACGACGGACACCAACCCATGGCAATAGCTCAAACTTACAAAGTAAGTTGAGCTAATAAACATGAGAACAATGACTTATCTTGCAGATAGAAGAAATGAACAGAAAATGAAATGTCATTGAACACTCTTTTGAAAGCCCTCATCATGCCAAACCTGTATATCAAATTTCTTATCTGATAACCCTTGGTTGAGATATGTGAGTGGACATGGAAATCCAACACTTTCAGATAAACAAAGAGGGATATTAACTCTTGAACAGAAATGTGAACAATGTCAATGAACCCTCTATTGAAAGCCCTCCTGATGCCAAACCTGCATACCAAATTTAATTGAGATCCGATCACCTATCACCTATATTCAGTGTAAATATTAATTATTTGGTGCAAACTGATTAGAACATTGTCTATTTTAAACACTTTTAATAGCATGCATTGCAGTGCATTGTAGAAATATTCCGGGTACATTCCAATGTTTGCTATTTGTAACTTGATATCTGGGCCCTGCGTGTATCTCTGAGCTTAACCACTATAGATAAAGATCACAATTTCTTAATCTAATTGTAAACAACCTAGACACACACGAAGCCTCATGTCATATATTATATCATCTGAATTGCAAAAGATGTTTTAAACCCCACCCAGTATGCCAATTTTGTGTAAATTTGTGTATTTCCATATTTTTTCCATATTTTCCGTTTCCGTTCAAAACATTGTGTATATTAATTCTATTGTGACCCACAACTTGTGAGTTGTTTTAAATCAAACCACAATTAGACTATCAAAACATTGTGTGACTTCTATAGTGAGAGGGTTTTATGACTCCATCTTTGAAGTTTTAATTTAGAACATGTATCCATAAAACTACTAACATAGAAGGAAAATATGAGGATAATGACCCGATGTGTATAACACTAGTCAAGTAAGTAAGTAACCAAGTGTTTTACCTGATACTATTAACATATCATAGTCATGTCACATTTCAGATACAAATGCTGATAATGTGTTAACTTGGTTGTTATATTGGTCTGTATTTTTGGAATGTAATCGAAATTACACCCCTTTTCTCAATGTAATTAATTACATTCAATTACATGTAATTGAAAAAACCTTCAATTACAAATTACATCCAATTAATTGGGAAAATTTAATTAATTACATTCAATTACAAATTACAATTACCCCAACCCTGATGATCAGTAGCATGGAAAACGTGCACAGTTGTCTACACCATCCTGGGTAACGCTTTGTTGGCGAATGTTTAGTAGTAATCAGCCTCTTGCATTTTAATTTACAGTAGATTTCTGTCTATAAGTCCAAACTTTCTGACCCACTTTTTCCCTTCAAAATGCACAGTATACATCGGTAAGTCATTAAGGGGGCTGAATTCTGATCTACAACCATGAACTCAGGTGAGTTTTGGCAGTCGCTATGACGAACAGTGCAGACCTTTTACCTCAAAACAAGGTCTGTATCAAAGAAATGTTTAATAAAAATAAAACAACTATTAAATATTAATACAACTGTAGTTATTATCAGTGTATTTATTCCCTATCCAATGAATGCAAAATTATCCATTATACGAATACAGCATGAGGTCATCTCCATCTGAGGAATGGCTTTTGATTTTACACCAAGTAAAGCATCAATTAATCAACCAACTTGTTTTGATTGGTACTGTGAACAAAATAAAAGACAACAGGCATGCATAATGTGCATATAGCACGTGATATGAGCTCTGCTCATGACATAAAACTTGTTACTGCTAAAGTACACTTGACACTGATTGTGACAATGTGTCTTTCAAACCGCGGTAGTTTCTTATCCGTTGTATGTTGTGGTGCTTATATGCTTTTAGTTCATTAACTTGAGATCAAAGAAAGATGATCTGTTTTAATTTGGTTTCTATATAAAGCTTCAATGTTCCTGCTTGTTGTCTCAAGTGCAAGGAAATGGCTAATTTTCAGTGATAAACATCCAAATTTTCTCCCAACAGGGCGCCGGGTATGTGCATCCCAAATACGGCCATATTCCCCCAACCCCTAGCAGAAACCCTGGTTTTTGTGACATGTATTATATAAAGTTTGTTTGCTTTGCATCAATGTGATAGTTTATCGATTTCCACATTGGCTTTGTCAAACATTCTATCAATGTTTCTGTCGGAAAGGTAAAGTGTAGTATCATCAGTGAATGAAAGTAGGTTTATGGACGTGGATTCGTGAATATCGTTTACATATATTAGAAATAAAATTGACCCAAGGACTGAACCTTGGGGTACCCCAGTTATCATTTCAGTCTGTTTGGATTTGTGACCCTGAAGGTCCACAAATAGCTTACAATTGGTGAGGTAGCTTCTGAAAAATTGATTTGCAATATTATTCCATAATATTCTATTTTTGTAGTAGCTAATTATTCATCGATGCAGACTGCCAGTCAAATTACATTACAATCAAACAAAAACTATATATCACGTCTGCTTTACCTCAAGTAATATTTCCCATCACATGAGGTAACATTTATTCCACGAGGAGAGGACATTAAAAAATCATTTTGCTTGTTGTCCAATCCTCTTTCTAAATCACTATATATCTATTTGTGTATTGTGTTTGTGTAAAATGTTTGATTTTTTGAAAATAAATATTGTATACACCAAATTGTCTCCTTTCAACACCCACATAATTATTGTTGCCCGTGATATGGCCTTAAGTTTGGCATCATTGGAAACTACAGCAAATATCCCATCAAATGATTCAACATACTACTAGAACGGCGTCGAAAAACTTAACCCTCCCCAATGTAGCTATTTTGACAGGAATATCGATCGAGCATATATAGGGACCAGAACGTCATTGACAATACGTGTAAAATACGTCACCACTGTCAGCAGTCGCATAATCGAGTCAACTGGAACTTTATTTACTACAGAGACGGTTAACACGAAGTTGTTCTGAGTAACCCCATGGAGATTTGATCACCGAAAAAAGGATATCTCACATCATAGCATGTATTAATATAAATGTTGATAATGCTTATGGTGCCATTTCTTTTTAATCTTTTGATGGATTGATTTACAATGGAGATAAATGTGCCTTATTTCATTGGATAATCAGGGATTAAAGTCAGTTTGTGAATTCGCTAGCATTCGAGCATGAAAATAGTTTGTGAACTCGCTGGCAAGGCAACTCCCCGAATATCCAACTCAACAGAGTATGTTTATCTCCTAATTAATGCTTGTGAAATTTAAAATCTAACAGTTTTGACATGGTCAACTGAAGGGAAACAACTAACCGATATTGATGACCTCAGTATGACTACAAACTAACCTGTGTTGGGTCCACCTCTCCTTGTATGATGTTCAGGATGGAAATGTAACAGTGGTTAGCCTGGCGGTGATGGACTGGGTTGGACACCATCATATTCTTGGGCTGGAGTAAACGCCTCATGACATCGAGGACTGTTGTTTTTCTCACACTAGCTACCTGTAAATACATATATAGACCAAATTAAAAGAAAGGGTTATAGCCACTATTACTTGTCAAAATCCTCATATTGATTGATTGGCGTTTAATGTCGCTTTCAGCAACAAAGGCAATATCACAACATTGCCAGTTTTAGTGTTGGAGGAAATCTGCAAACTTAGTAATTTCAATGGCTGATAAACTCGTTGACCCGACATTCCCCATCACAACACAAAAGGATGGCAACGTCGAATTCAATATAAAAAAAACAGGCAGACCAACATTACGTTCTATCGCCTGATTCCAATGCTGAGACGAGAAACTGCTGCGACCGATATAACGATAAAGCTGGTCAGAGAAGAGAAACTGAAGCGATATCAACAATTGCAATACAGGCGAAACCAGGCCCAGCTTTCCTGCTTATGGGCCAACTACGAGGATGGGACACTGATAGGGACATTGGAGAAACATAAGACTAATTTATGCACTATACAAAACAAAAGAACATTCCATGCATGATATTTTGATCGATTTTGAAAAGGCATTTGACTCTATCTCCTGGGAATTCATGAACCAAGCCCTAGACTTTTTCATTTTGGATAATCAGTTAAAAAATGGATCAATATAAAAAATGATCAGCATCAGTTATGATAAATGCAGGGTGCTGGACCCAAATTTTCTCTTGCAAATTTTTTTGCCAACTAAATGTTTTTTTGGCCAAATTTCAAAATGATTTGCCAAATTTAATTGAGGGTATATAATTGGGGATATTGAAGAAAATTCTATTTTTAAAATTTTTGTTTATATAATGTAAAACCTAACCACATACACAGGTAAAATGAGCTAGTATTATTAATATACATCAAAGTAACAATAAATATCTAAGCGACACCAGCATTTACGTTTATTATTGCTAAGACAGTTATCAAACTTGAAGTATCTGTCATCACAGCAATCATACCATACATATTATTTCGTCCTGTGTCTTAGTTGGCAACAAAGCAGAACCACCAACTAATCCCCCGCTTGCCATTCACATTCCACTGAATAACCTATTGTCTTATAATCACTGGTCATAACACATGGATGACATAAATACGCGATGTACAGTGTTGCCAGCAATGTGCATACAAAGGGGATTAATTGTAAAAACAATTTAATAATTACCTTTGCTTTTTCGTGCAAAGTGTTGTAATCTACTTTGATAGCCTATATTACAAACAAATTACAAATTACCAACCTCAATGAAATAAATACAGAACATTATTTTTTCTGACTGCCATATTAACTGTTTGATGCAGGGTTGTCAATAGGTACTGATACCGGTACCGGAACCGGCGGTAATCGGGAATTAAATCGGTACCGGTTCTGATGTCGAGTACCGACGGTTCTCGGTACTGGTTGTTGATTTCTATTAATATACCTCTTGGCGAATGTAAAGGGTTGATTAAGCAGCTCAGCATAAGGACAAACCCAACTGCAATTGGTTAACTTGATATCGTCAGCACATTCAAACATCAAAGGCACGGGGTGCCGAACTATGACAACTTGTCACGAAATTGACAGAATGCAACGTTGTGTGGGAGCTTGTGATGATTGTATTTCTTTGATGCGGCCGGAATGCCGCTGGATGCATGTCTGCAGTGTTCTGCACGTGCCGTTTCGAAGCATCATTTGAGAGGAGTCTGTTACTCTGTCAAGTTGTGTTTTAATTTTTACGAATTACGATGGCTTCCAGGAAATCTAGGTACGTCTGGGATTATTTTATCCCACACGAAAATGACTCGATCGCAGAAAGCCAGATGCGCCGAATACAGTACTGTAATAGCCAGATCGAAGGGAAGTACAACGGGAATGAAAAAAACATTTGTCGACAAAACACAAAATATCAGTTGATTCGGAAGTTCAGACAAGTGGTCAAGGTTCGACTCCAAAGTTTAAGCAGATGCCATTGACCCCATTTATCAAAAAACTAAAAGGGAAAGTTTACCGGAACTTTTAGGAAAACTGGCCGCTGTAGACAGAATTTGGGTGACATCAATTATGAAATTACAAATTTACAAGTTACAATATGCGAGTAATAGGGCGGCATTATGAATAGATGGCCGATTAGTGAGTTCTCTAATTAATTACCACACAAATAATATGGTGTACCGTGAGTCAGTGACACCGCGTGATCGTCACTACCATGTATCCATACAATATGATACAAGCCTACAATGTTAGCCGACCCAGTAGTCAAACATACATGTCTACATTCGTTCCACTCAGTATTCCGTCTTTTAAAAGATCCTCCCCATGCGACTTGCCGAAAACCGCCGCAGACAACAACTTAATTGTAAATGTCGTAGCGATTTTTATTATCGTCGTTTGACTAAACCTCGAACTTAACGAATAATTGATGATGGTACCCACGAAACCAAAGTTATTTGCAGTATAAAATACCACTCAGTGAGTACCGATACCGACGCGGTTTGCGGTACTGAACATCAGTACGGAACCGGTACCGAAAATTGTGGTACCGTCGGTACTTTGACAACCCTGGTTTGATGGCAGTTTGATATATACAGTAAGAAGGTATTACCGTTTTGTGAAAACTAAAGAAAATTACATACATGTAACACTTTCGACATATCAGTGCTGACCGCTAGGTTGATGTTGATGTTTTATGACTAGATACTTCACATCACATAATTTAAAAACCCACTTGCCAAAATTTTTGCCAACTGAATTTTGTTTGTGCAAAATGAAAATATTTTTTGACATTGACAAATTTGCAAGTGGCAGCGCGAACCCTGGACAAATGGCTTTCTGTCATATAGGTTCAAACAAGGCAGAGGATGTCGACAAGGAGACCCTTTATCCCTATATATATTTTTAATTTGTGCAGAAATCCTTGGGATAATGACAAGAAATAATGATATAAAGATAACTGGAATTAAGATTAGAGAGCATGAATTTAAAGTATTGATGTATGCAGATGATACAACTCTTTTACTAGAAGGAATGCTTAAAAGATTTAAACAGTCCCTGCAGCAGTTGGATGAATTTGGAGCAATGTCTGGTCTATATATAAATTTAGACAAATGTACAGAGGTATGGATTGGATCATCAATAAACATGAAGAGCAGTGGTAACAAATATAAGAATATTCCGATCGTGGATGACTTTGAATAGCTAGGTATAAAGTTCAGTACAAGTTTATCAGAAATTACGCAGGCGGAATTGGATATATCCGGTCTTGAAGTAAATTTCACGCTGGTTGGTTGACTCCAATAATAAAGTCAATTATTTTATCAAAGATCATCTATTCATTGCTTTACCAAATCCAACAGAAACACTACAAGACAGTCAATGACTGTGGGGTCGCTCACCAGACTGCAAAGACTGGGACTCTGGAGACCACAACAGTCAGAACTTTTCATAAGCACTTTAAAAGAAGTAAACAGGATATGTGGCTAGAGAGGCTTCCTGTATGTAGATCGGTGAACATCCACCTTGAAATTACCAACTATACACTACTGATCACCCCCTCCTCCAACTCAACAAGTCCCCTCCCGACCGGGCTCCAGACTCCCAAGTCTTAGGTTGGAATTTCACAACCCGACATCTCAAACTTTCTCAATTGTTTGAAATTTCCAATCTCACAAGCACCTTTTTATTAAACCATTTAGACATGTTTGAAGTCCAATTATCCATGAATCCAAAACACCATACATGTATGTCCAATTAATCAGTCAGGTAGTTCCAAGGTAGATGTTTTAATGAATTTGGTATTTCAATGATTTTATTAGACACAAAAGTGTTAACTCCCCATAGCCCCGTCATTTCTTAACAGGTTGACATCATGTTAACAAATCTGAATCTCAGTCACTAAAGGATCCTCCGACTATATGTAAGCTAAATAGTCCAACCTCTCTTGAGAATACATTTTAAGAATTACTATAGAGACATATAGTTATGTCCCTGGTCCCACCCTATTTAACCTGGTGACCAGACATGTTTAATGCCTAAAAATCTGTCTGTGAGATTCTGCCCCTTCAGTCAGGGAGATTTGGGTCTTGTCAGGGAGATTACAAAATTGCAGCTAAACAGTAACATTTTCACTATGTCTTCCTTTGAAAAATGGTGGGCAGTGATTTTAAAGTAGTTAAATGTAATTAATCTTCACTTTTCAAAGGATGAATTCATGTAAATGCATATTTCTGATCACATTTGAATGTATTTATTCATAAATGTTGATAATCTATTTCATTAGTGATATCAATGTCTAGCGTTATAACATTTAAAACCAAGAAAATTCTTTGGCCTACGAATCCCCTCCCGACCGGGCTCCAGACTCCCAAGTCTTAGGTTGGAATTTGAATCCCAGACACCAAAAAACCCTTCACACAGTGATGGCGATGATAATTTCCCAGGAAAAATTATCGGCGTCATTTCGATGGACTATCAACAACTTCGTCACTGTCATTTCGGCAGAGTTTCGTCGAATTAAAACACCGGACATTTCTAAATTTAACACAACAACTAGTAAACTAGAATGATTTATTGCAGAAATAAACCCAACCCCAGTATATATAGCATGTGCATTTATTTACTAACTCGCCATGATTGTGTGCTTATAGTAATTATTGACCCCCAAAGAAAACAAACTGCCATACATTCAATTAATTTCTTTTGAAAGAGTGCCAGTCATTAGTCGCGACAAAGATGCAGTCGCCAGAGGCAGGCCATGTGTCTACTCCGGTTATCAATGGAGCACACCTGATCTCGGCAAATCTCGTTCACATGTGGTTTCAATTGAAAACACTTCCGCGTTCTGAGAATTTTGACATTAAATTTTATGTTGTTGTTGATTTGATTGAAACGGTGAGATTAAAACCTTAATCCGGGAGCGCTGGAGATGAGGCCTCAAAACAGTAGTCTCCCGCACGATCCGGGAGATTAAACAGGTCTGCTGGTGACCCCATCTGAATAAATTTGAATCCCAGACACCAAAAAACCCTTCATACTAAATATCAGTAAAATAGACCTGATGGTCCTTGTGAAGGAAGCATATTAAGAGGGAAACTGTCCTTCGCTTGGCCCCTATATGTAATCTAAATAGTCCAACCTCTCTTGAGAAGACATTTTAAGAATTACAATATAGAGACATACAGTTATGTCCCTGGTCCCACCCTATTTATCCTGGTGACCCCATCTGAATAAATTTGACATACAGTTATGTCCCTGGTTCCACCCAATTTAACCTGGTGACCCCGTCTGAATATATTTGAATCCCAGACACCAAGGAACCCTTCATACTAAATATCAGTAAAATAAACCTGATGGTCCTTGTGAAGGAAGCATATTAAGAGTGAAACTGTCCTTCGCTTGGCCCCTATTTTTCCAGGTTACCCCATTAAAAAAATCTGTATTGCAGTCAAACAAGAACATTCCATGCTAAATAAGGCAACTAGTTCTTGGCTCTTCTAAACATATTTTAAGAATTACTATGTTGTGAAATAGTTATGTCTCTGGCAATGCCCTTATTCAACTTTGTGATGCCATTTTCATAACTCTGTCACCTAAGGTAATTTCATACCAAATATAAGCAAAATAGGCCATTTCATTCTTGCATAGAAGACATATCATGAATTACTATGGAGCGAAAGAGTAATGTACTGGCCTTGCACCTACTTGACCTGGTGACCCTGATTAAACAAATCTGAATTGAATCACACATCACCAAAGGATCCTCAATATTAAATGTGAGCTAAATAGAGCTGGTGGTTCTGTCAAAGAACACTTTTCAAGTTTGCCAAATATGTTCTGGTGAAGTGGTGGATGTGGGAGAGTTAAATGTCCTGTTGAAAGATTTGAACAATACATATGATAGATTGATGTTGTAATTGGGAATTAATGACCTCTAGCAGATCTCCAGGAAATGTTTATAAAAATGTCAGATTTCACTTGAAACTTTTAATATTTTTTGGAGTTATGGCCCTGCCCACATTTGACCCAGTGACCTCATTTGAACAAATCTGAATGTGAGTCACCAAGGCAATATCCACACCAAATATGAACCCATACAGTCTTATGGTTCCAGAGGAGAAGTTTAAAGAATTGTTGACGGAAGACGGACGAGGAGTGATGACTATAGCTCCACCGGAGACTTCGTCTCAGGTGAGCCAAAAATTAAAGAATGACTTTTGGATCCCAGAATGCAACAGAATTCAAACTTTTTTAATGGTAGGGGAAGAACTCACTCTTTAATATATAGAGTTATTCCCCCTGCATTGAAAATAATATTGCTTTTTACTGCAATCTAGATGACAAAACTCTTTGGCAACTCAATAAAAACAACATGTCCACAGTTTATTATACTGGATAAGTTGATAATACAAAGTTTTGGAGCTTCCTCTTTCAAATGATATATAAAATGGCATATATTTTATATAATGTAATCTGGGGGTTAAAAAATTAAGTAGTTTATTATTATACTTCCATGGTGTAACCAAGGAAGTATATTGTTTTTCTACTGGGGTCGTTTTCCGTTTATTTGGAAATACTCAGAAACTAATTGCAGTAGGAACGCGAAATCTCTAGCGAAAGTAGGCATCGGAGGTCTACTAAATATAATGGTATCCGAATTCGGTGCAATGTTTTTTGACGGAGTTATGGTCCTTTTTCGATTATTTTTCACTATTATTTTTATTATACTTAACCATTTTTCGGAGCCTTAATCTCTGAAAGTATGAGGAGTACAGAAGTAATATTTGGTATGTATGTTGGGGGTAATGAGATCAAACTAATTGTCGTATAGCGAATATTGTCCGCGTTTACCCAGCTGAGTTATCTCCCTTTATATGAAAAAATGTCACTTTACTATCTTGGAAATTATAAGGAGCAGAGCATCGAAAATTGGACTGTATGCACACCTCGATATGCCCTACTGCCCACGAGCATCAAAACTTGTGTCCGCGCTTTCCCTGCGGAGTTACCGCCCATAAATAGGCACACACTATACACCAGTATGAATAAACCGAGGTTTGTTTGTTTGTTTTTTTTATAAGTACAGAGCTCTAAATTTTGTATTGCATATTCCGAATCGGACGAGTAATCCAAACGGCCTAATGTAGGAACGAGTTTCACGCAGGAGCATGTAAGCCGGTATACTGTAGGTACGCCTACAAAATGTGACCGCTCTACTATAAACGCAACCTGCTCAAGGGAGTGTTTGTATCGGGTGGGTTCAGATTTGGCAAATTCCATCGAAGATCAAATGGGGAAAATTACTCCGAAAATCAGATATGGAGATAAAAACTTTTCGACGAGTGGATGTGATAAGTAGTATCTAAACGCAAGATCAGTACGCTTTTTAAAGATTTAGATTGGACGGTTTAACCCTGGTAGCCTATAACATTGTAACGGGTGATATATATTACTCAAATTCAAACACTCTCTTCATGACGCAAATTCAAACGGACTTGTCAAGAAGCAAGGCAAATGCATAAACACTCTCACCGATATACTATATAGGTATGTCCGCTCTACTATAAAAGTAACCTGTTGTCACGATTTGACCTGTCCAAAACAGTCCTTGGACAAAAGTTTCCTTAGGTATCAAATTTTGTCGAAATCCGTTCGTTTTACCCGATTTGAGCTTGAACTGACCATTTCGAAGGTTAATGTTAGGTCGGGGTCATAATTTGACCCATCCAAAAAGACTCCTCGGACAAAAGTACCCTACTTAGGTATCAAATTTCGTTGAAATCAGTCTGTTTTGCCCGACTTGACCTTGGATTGACCTTTTTGAAGGCCAAGGTCAGGTCGGGGGTCACGATTTGACCCGTCCAAAACACTCCCTGAATAAAAGTATCCATATTTATCAAATTTTGTCAAAATCCGTCCAGCAGTTTTCCCGGTCATAGCTAACAGACAAACAAACAGACAGAAGTCCCAAAATATATATTAAATTTAAAAATGACAATGCAAGTGCACCATCGGATCATAAGTCACCAATATGCATTCGCATAAAGAGGAACACACATTTTCGCATAACACTCACATGGGATGGGATGGGATACTATGGAAGTATATCTGATTCCATGGAATCTGACCTCTAGTTTTATATTCATTTTAGTCTAAATAATTAAATTTGAGAAAACAAATTACATCTCATTGAACAAATCTGCTAATTCCACCCCATCAACCCATGGGGACATCCCTGCAAGAATAGGACATCTATGATTTATTTGGATGCTTGTCTACATTTGCCTAACAATATTTCCTTAACCTTATAAGCCAGTGCATTCTCTTAGGTGAGGCTACCTATGGGACACTCGCACATATAAGACAATGCACTAGCATCATACTAGTACCTTGTTATAAAATAATAAATATTGGACAAATATTAAAACTAGGAGCTCCTTTCTCTTGATCAATGGTCTATTATTTTATATTCATTTTATTTTAGTATATGTAATAGGTTTTGGAAAAAAAATTACATCTCAATGAACAAATCTGAGAAATTTGCCCCTCCCCAAACATATGTGGGGACATCCCTGCGAGAATAGGACATGTGTGATTTATTTGGATGTCTGACTATATTGGCCTAACAATATTTCCTTGATCTTGAACCCCAGTGTATTCTCTTATATACAGGAGGATACACTGGTGCAGGGTCTTTATTGCTGTATCAGCATAGCTCTGGTAATGAAATGGTTAATACTAATACTAAAGGTGTAAACTGTCAAACAGTTAGAGTTGTATTTGAGATTGCTGTAAACACATAGGATTAAATTTCATTCACACACCTCTTTCTCTCTTAGCCAGGATAAAATAAAAGTTAATTACTTTATAAGGAATGGACACACAGCTGTGAGAACTGTGAGAAGTAAGGCTGGCCAGTTCCTGGTATGTCATAACTACAGTGTAAGGCTTTTAATAGGGTGAACCTTGCAGGGATCTGGTGTGGGGTGGCAGGGACATGCAGTGGTGGTGGTGGGGGAGGTGGGGGGGGGGGGTGGGGGTGCAAGGATTTAAAACAAGGATTTAAATTAATTTTGTTTTGTTTGAAGAGTTTTGTCCCTGGGCCCTGGCTCTGCCCCTATTTGACCCAGTGACCCCATTTGAACAAATCTGAACCCCAGTCACCCAAGGACCCTCCATACCAAATATAAGCTAAATCGGTCAAATGGTTCAAAAGAAGAAGTCATTCTAAGAATTACTATGGAGGAATAGAGTTATGGCCCTGGTTTCTCAACTAATCAACCTGGTGACCTCATTTGAACAAATCTGAATGTGAGTCACCTGGGGAACATCCACACCAAATATGAACCCATTGGGCCTTATAGTCCTGGAAAAGTAGTCGTTCTAAGAATTACTATGAAGGAATAGAGTTGTGGCCCTGCTTTCTGAATTAATTGACCGGATGACCTCATTTGAACAAATTTGAATGTGAATCACCTAGGGAACATCCACACCAAATATGAACCTGTTCAGTCTTACGGTTCTTGAGAAGAAGATTATTATTGACGGACGGTGCGACAGACGGACATACGGATGGACGGACAGACGACGGACGAGGAGTGATGACTATAGTTCCACCGGAGACTTCGTCTCAGGTGAGCTAAAAAGAGTGGAAAGGGTTAACAGAACAATACCAAAATACATACAGATAAAGAACGTGCTAAGAAAGACCTAGGTAAGAAATATGAGGTAGATCATAAGAAAATTGTTTGACTTAGATGCATCAGATAGCATTTGTGTGCAGGGTTAATTATTTTCTAAACCGATCAACCAATCGATACCAAAAACTATACAGGTTTGAGGTGTGTCATCATAAACATGCACATAAAATTTGAACAGGATCCTATAAAAAATACTAGAGTAATCGAATCGGATAGCAAGTGTCTACGGACAGACGGACGGACAGACGGCCAGACAGACGGACGGATGAATGACGGATGGTTGATCCGGACGTCGGCATTATGTGTACCATACATGGTATGGGTACACATAAAAAGAAATGAATATAGAGTCCTAAAATGAACCGGACTGGGGACAAACTTTTACGATTTCCAATCCATACTACTAGAGATAGTAACCTGGGTGGTTACAGTACAGAATTTTACATAGAATTTTAAGTACAAATTAGGATCTGGTGAAAATTAAGATTCGACAAGATGGTACATGTCTGAGATGCAATGAAAATGAAGAAACAGTTAAGTACATATTTTAGGATTGCCTTAAGGTTAAAGAATTTTATCAGCAATGATGGGCTTTCAGCACAATCAATTAAGATGATTCGCTCAGATAACAACTTCATTATAGAAATTCCAGGAAGACAAAATAACATCATGAATTATTTAAATCTTTTAATAAAGAGGTACATTTACAGTAAAAAATTTACAGGATGTGGATTGAAGGTTGATGCTTTTCTTTCTATTTTAAAGAAACAGATACAGGCAGAACAGTTCATTGCTCATCAAAGTTTTAAAGTAGAAGCCACCTTGAGTCTTCTCAAAAGAGCTGTGAAGGCTTCCTGATAGTTTCATGACTCAATTCTGCAATAAAATGCCCTATTAACAGAGGGTCTAGAAAGAGATTGGGCTAATACTACATATTGAAATTTATTTTGCTGCCTTCTCTCTTTGAGACTCAATTCTGACTAAGAAATAAAAATCTACATGTACACCAGACTATTTGCTCAGACAAACAAAAAAAGGGACACAAGCAATGAAACTAAAATTATTAAAATGTAATATAAATGTGTAACAGGTCGATCTTTTCTTTTCAGGATCCAGAATACTTAAGAAATTATTTCGTGAAAATGTTTTTTTTTCTCTTCATAATATAAATTTTTTTAAATTATAATTAATATTTCCTTAAGGGATGCCCGAAACTGAACTATTTGGATTATATCTCCAGCCTTGTGTCAATCAGGAGAGTTAAAATTTATTGCTGTGCCACCTACTCCGGTCAATCCATGCTCGGCTCAGTCACACATGAATGTGTCCAGTTAAAACCAGCCTTCTAACTATTATCTAGCCAGATTTATTTCCAACTCAATCATGAGATTTGCAAGTCGCGGGGTTGGGAATGGCACCAGCATTGGAGGGATCTATGATAGTTCAGTTTCGGGCTTCCCTTAAGAAATTATTAATTAGAATTTTAAAAATTATATTTTTCCGCTAAGGCAAGCCCTTCAACTGAACTATTTGGATTAGAATGCAAGCCCAGGAGGAGGTATGAGCAATAAAGTCAATATCCAAATTTGATGGAAATGTACTCTTCTGAAACAGATTTCATGTGACTTCTTCTCCTGCTCTTCTTTCTTCTTGTCATTTCAAATGAAATTGAACTACAAGTTGGGCCTTCTAGTTTCTTCTTCTTCGTTGTATCATACAAATTTCGGAAGCAAATTTATACCACTGAAATAGTGTCATACCATTGTACGTTATAGGATTGCAATTAAACACCAATAGGGCGTGATTAAAACATCATGATGGCTTATATTCGTTATAATAATCATCCTCTCTGTTTCTTCCAATGAAGCCTTTTGTGTGGAGAAGTGCACGACTGCAGACCGCTTGCTAAAATCCTTCCAGTAAATACCTTAGGGAGCATGTCAAAACCTCTTTCGCATATGTGAAAAAAATGCTAAAAATGTGGCGTCATTGACGTCGTTTTTTTCGACATTATCGGAGTTTTTTCGTTTTCGTCAATTTTTCGTCATTTTCGCTGTCTTGGTTCGATGTTTTCGCAATTATCGCAGTTTTGTTTCGCAGTTTTGCTCAAATGTTCGCTGTTCTGTTTCGACATATTTTCGCCGTGTTTGTTTTCATCAAGATCGCAGCATTATATCCGTCAATATTGCTGTTGTGTCAATACGACAGTTTGTGTTCAATAAATACTCCATAGTCGCAGTTTTATACTGATGTGTCGCGAACGGGAAGATGTCGATGTCCATGCTGAAATTTCTCAGATCGGAGTGACAGTTTGTGTTCAATAAATACTCCATAGTCGCAGTTTTATACTGATGTGTCGCGAACGGGAAGATGTTGGTGTCCATGCTGAAATTTCTCAGATTTTTTATCATAAGAATTCCATTGATTTAATCGGAGTATTCTCCGATATGAAAACATTTCCGATTTGATCGGAGTTTATATATGTAGGCCTATTAGTAAATTTCTCCGATCTACTGAAATCTCCGATTTGGTTAATATCGTACAATTCAAACTTCGTTTAATAATAAACTATTATTAATAGAAGATTATTTAAAGTCCCAAATAAATTATTCCCAGACCCAATTTATATAATAGGATAGGCCAACACAATCATTTCCTACGTTTTGTCACACGCGGTGCCCGCAAATCCGTGGGTTTATAGCAGTGATATTGCATCACTGGTTTACAGTAAATATTACAGTACAGGTTGAAATCCCCCTAAATCTCGAGCAATAATTGCTACACCGTCGCATTAATACTGCAGAGTGGTACCGTAAACAATGCAAATTTTGATTTCGAAAATCGTTTTTGTGTGTGATTGTGTAACTTGTCTTCACTTTGGGTAAACCGTCACCATTTAATTGTGCGAACTATTATGAATAAAAGAATACAGCTGAGGACGACAATAAATCATTCCACAACCCCGATTTATAGTATACTTTCTGTATGCCACGTAGAGTTAATTTCTACAGTTTCAATCTGTCTTTCTAGACCAGACACATATTTTAATGTGGACGCAAATCAGGGTGTTTACGGCATCGTCGGACAGTCGTAAACAATGCTTTAATTTTCGCAATACAAGTATGAAATCATTGTTAGATATCGGAAGCGCAGCGTCATCATGATTAATTCGTCGGCGACTTTTATTTCAAATCTACACACTTTATTCAATATATATCAGCGATCAGATGCGACAAAGTTAAGTTAATACAAAACATATTATATAATACTAATAGTTTGGAATTTCCACGAATTGCACATGTTATGTTGTGCTATTTTTAGCACTGTAATTTTCCAGGCCAATCCTAGTTTCGTTTGTGGGTAGCATTGACTGACGGAGGAGTTGAGTGTTATGTTTTTCTCGATTCTTTATTGAATGAATAATAAAAATATGGATAACATACCATTATAAAACAATGAACTTAGGGGGTATGGCTCTATATATGTCTGGCGTTGATACAATGTGATGAGGGCTTGTTCTATATCGGGCCTATTGCTTCAAATGCTGGATCATGTGGATGGACGGTTGTCGCTCCCGTTGTGGGTGGGTGCAGCTGGTTTCAAATTTCTGTGTGATTTCATCTTTTTTCTGTTAGATGTGTGATACCTGGGGTTGTGAAAACCCTAACTTCTTCGTACTGTCGACCTGTGTAAACTGCTGGTATAATATTTTCCCAACTGCGTATGTCCGCTACCGATAGATCTATTCGATTTCATCACTGTTTCTAGCCATGATGGAACTGATATTATGACATCAAGTCGCTTCATTTTGGAATTTTATATATCAGATGTGTTGTTTTTGTCCAACGAGTTAAACCATTGTTCACTAATTGAGAAGACATCACGACAACAACAACAACAAAACTGTCGCACAGTTCACGCATAGTTGTGAGGGACCGGTATATACGTCATATATGTCAGTAGACCTATATGTTTGTATAGCCTTTTGCTAAATGTCACCCCTTCACACATTTGGAATGGGTTGACTATTGTTTAATTAGGCCTTGTACTCATAGCTATCAAAACAGTCGAACTGTCAAGTCATTGTACATACTTGTGTGTTAACCGCATAGAGTTGTTTGTATGGCCTTTGGCTGACAGCCAATAAAAATTCAGCTGGCATCTGATTACGCAGAAGGCAAAAATAAATGCGCGGATTTATGAAGTGCGACAACATCGTATCGATGTTTTAACTTTTCGTCGTTTGCGAATATCGATCAATGTTTCGACGTCGCGACTTTTGCGTTGTCGAAAGTTTCGACATTTTACGGAAATTTTGGTCTGTTGTGGTTTCGACGTTATCGCACTTTTATGGCCAGTCGCTTTCGACGTTATCGCATTATTTTTCGTCAATTCCGACATTTCGTTATTGCACATTTACATCAAAACTTTTCGACATTATCGACAATATTTTCGCATATGCGAAAGAGGTTTTGACATGCTCCCTTATGATACCTTATGCTGTTAGTGGACGCTGGCTTCTGCCACTATGTCCACGTTTTCTGTGTCTGGCTCTCCGAATTCACCAAATTCAGGCCCTATATTGTTAAGTCTATCCAACGCCCGACTCGTCTGAGAACTTGTCAAACCCAATTTGGCCTTGAAATCAAGTCTCACATCCTGTTCCATCCAATAATCGTCTAGTCGATTTTTGAAATGGTTTAAAGTATCGGCGTTGACTACCTCTTCTGCTAATTGGTTCCAGGGCTCCACAACTCTAAAAGACTAAAAGTGTGTTTTCTTGTGTCTCTGGTTGCCCCTTCTAGAAACAGCTTGAAGTTGTGGCCTCTGGTTTTGGATTCGGAGTTCCGTGTCAGTATATTTGCTACTTCTGGGTCATACGTATTGAAAATTTTGTAGCATTCTATCATATCTCCTCTATGTCGTCTATATTGCAGGGTGGGGATCTTTAGTTTTTCAAGTCTGTCTTCATATGGTAAATGTTTTAAAGTAGGAACTAGTTTTGTTGCTCTACGTTGGACTTTCTCAAGTTGGGTGATGTGTTTGATCAAATATGGTTTCCATGCTGGCTGCGAATACTCTAATCTTGGTCGAACCAACCCTTTATACAGCTTCGTCATCATTTCTTCATCTAGATGTGTAAACGATCTTCTAATCATCCCCATCACTGATTGAGCGCTCTGTGCTTTTTCATTTATATGTTGTTCAAAATTTAAGTTTTTATCTGTGGTGATGCCTATGTCCTTCTCGCTGTCGACCTACTTCAGTGTATAGGTTGTTCCATCAACTCCCTTCAATGTATAATTTGGGGTATATCCTTCTTTTCCAATGTTCATCATTACACATTTCTCAGGATGGAAACGAAGAAGCCATTTATCAGACCATTTTTGTAGTTCATTAAGATCTTGTTGTAGAGTTTCCATGTCATCTGGTGTTGTTATCTTTCTGAATATTTTGTTGATCTTGGCAAGTCATTTATATAGATGACAAATAGTAGGAGTCCAAGTACGCAGGGGTGATAGGAAGACAGTCAGCCATGACTATATCACCCCTAGCAATATACATGTATAGTCTATTAATATTATATTTATTTGTAATTGTACTTTCCATGTGTGTGTATTGTAAATAAAATTATCCTATCCTTCCCTGAGGAATCCCACTGATGACATCGTAAAATTTTGATCAGATATTGCATAAACAAAAGAATTAACTCAAACAAACAACAGAGTGTCTAAACTACAATAATTATTAATTAGGCATTTTGGCATGTAGGGTGTGCCAAAGGAAATTGTTGACAGACGAACAGTTGTACCAAGTTCAGATAATACAAGACGGTCAATGCCTGTGGAGACGCTCACCAGACTGTAAATACTGAGAAGACTGGGACTCGGAAGACTATAAGAGTTAGTACTTGTCAAAATCACTTAAAAACAAATAATCCTAAAGAGGGATGTAGGCTAAAGGGTCTCCGTTGAGCAGTGGGGTGTCCACCTTGAAATTTGGTCCTGATCTCCCCCCACCCCACATAGTCCAAAGTCTGCTCCCTCCCAACTGAAGCAAACACACTCCCAAGTTTGTAAAATTCCTTTGCACATGTTGGAATTTTACAACTGATACAGCAAGCTTTCCCAACTGTTGCAAAGTTCTAACCTGACATGCCCCTCTTTTTTAATGGTGGACCCCATTCAAAATTTTGTTTATCCCAACTCTCCATAGGCTATATACACCAAATGCCATTTCTTGATTGGTCGAACCCATTTTAACAAATCTGTAACCCAGTCCCAAGTAACACAAGGACCCACCCTCCATACTAGTTACTTCATATAAGCTAAATAGGCCTGATGGCTCTTGAGGAGGATCCATTTTAAGAATTACTATGGGGGAAGAGTTATGTCCCTGGTCGCAGCCCTATTTGACCTGATGAACCCATTTGAACAAATCTGAATCCCAGTCAACCAAGGACTCTCTATACCAAAATGTTTGCTAAATACGCCAAATGGTTCTTGAGAAACTATTTTAAGAATAACTATTGAGGGAAAGAATTATGTCCCTGGCTCCGACCCTATTTGACCAAGTGATCCAATTCTGAATCAAATCTTAATCCTAGTCACCCATACCAAATATAAGCTGAATAGGCCTGATAGTTCTTGATAGGAAGACGTTTTAAGAATTACAATGGATGGACAAGTTATGTCCCTGGCTCCACCCTTATTTGACCAGGTGACCTCATTTTAACGCATCTGTATCCATGTCACCCAAGGACCTTCCATACCAATTATAAGCTAATAGCCCCGATGATTCTTCAGAAGATGTTTTAAGAATTACTATGGATGGAAAGAGTTAGGTCCCTAGCTATGCCACTTTTTTGACCATGTGACCCCCATTTGAACAAAACTGAATCCACACAAAATATGACTCAATTCTTCATCTCAGGTAAGCTAAGAAAAATGCCTCCTTCTTTCTCATCCAGTTTCCCATATGTAATTGCCTGAGAAAACAGGTATTTAGTTTTACTGGCCTAACTGGCAGATTCATCATTCAAATTTGGCCTTGGGAGTTTGTTATCATAAGCCATAGGTCATGTATATACAAACTCTCTAACAGGCAGAGAGTTTTAGGGTATTAATCAAAGGAGTAGTCACTCCAATCTGATTTTGTGAACACTGCCATTTCATTTATTACTTATAATCAATGTTAAGTGAACATTCTGTGATCTCAGGCACCTTCCTCATATCTCATAGAGCTCTGAGTATCTGCTGTTTGCATGTTCTTTATTTTAGACTGATTTAAACCAAATTTGGTTGAGTCACCCTGGTGGAAGTTATAATGGTGTTATTTTAAATTTTAATTTAAAAGTTTAAAAAAAAAAAAAATAATTGAGTAAGAAATTATTCTCAATTAAAATAAAAAAAAAAATTAATTATAAAAAAAAAAATAAATAAATATTTTAAATCAATATTTTTTTTTTGTTTTGTTTTTTTTGTTAAATTGAGCAAGGTGTTCAATCACGATCGGCAGATGTTTAACCCATACCTTGGCGATAGCGATCTTTTTATGAGTGCAAGAATATCAACAATTCACAGCGTACTATTATTTATTAGTTTCATAGTGGAACCAGACTTATTGAGCAACTTGCTCATTTAAACACAATAGGAACATGGATATGACATTCGATTTCAACCTATTAGGTCACTACAACAGAGATACATGTATGTGTGATAGATTGATAAAGATAATTATGCCCAACCACAGTCAGACAGATGCACCATAGCTGTTAAAGATATAATAGTTACAATATTAACATCATAATAACTCTATTTATTTACTTCTTACAATGGAACCTGAGTCATAACAGATTATGTTGTTGTGTTAGCTGCATAGTAAAAGTTATGGGATGATTGAGATTAGAGTCCAACAAACACCTGAACATCTATATAAGTGAGGGGTGTATAGACCTTGATATTAAATATGATTGATAATGGTTGGATATAAAATATTTTAATACAGAATTATCAGACAACTAAAGGAGAGATATGAGAAGGGTCAAATTGAAAATATTAGAGTCATAACATTGGATCGCGTACAGTATACCTATGGTTAATTTTATTCTAAGCTGATCATTGGAAAGATACAATGTCTGTAACAGCAGAAATATTATTAAATGTTGGGTTAATATTCTCAAAACCATTCAATCAATACCAAAATCTATACACGTGAAGAATGTGTCACGATCAACCTGAATGAGATTATAAAAGTGATTGGGTGAAAAATATTTGACCAATAAGTCAGCTTCAAGAATACCAGAACCATTATTATTATCCTGCAGCCCAAATGCAATAGAGGGAATTTCAAAATAAAATATTTCCTCAAATGATGAATATTCAATTGGTGGCTTATAGAAATTCTTAGTGAACCTGGCCCAAGGCGAAAGAGATAATTTAAAATCTGCCCATTAGATATCATGTGTCTATGGAATAGGTTAATTTTAATCATGAAATACATGCAAGTGAAAAGTGGATCACGATCAACCTGGACATAGAATAGGAGAATGAACATATAATGTGTGGAGAGGGTTAATCATTTTCAATGACATCATATGATGGAACTAATGTGTGGATTAATTTTTTTCTCAAGATAAGACAACAGTGTCTCTGTAAACAACAATTCTCTAAACAGCCATGCTCTAAAACATCCTACAAATGGACAATGGACTATTTGTATTAATGCCATGAACATGTTTCAACAGGGGGGGTTAAATTACTATTGCACACAAACTGGAGTAAAGAATCATCAATCACTTAAATTTGACAGCTCTGGGAGCAGCCAGTGGTTTAGCAGTTAGTATCCAGTGTCATTCTCTGATTCCAATAAAGCAGATTACTGTGTAAAGTCATTTGTCTTAAACTCCCACAGGGCATATAGGTAGTAAATTACTTGAATTATAAAGGGCCATAACTCTGTTAAAATATATCGGATCAAACCCAAATTTGAACTTGATCTGTATTTCGGGGTGAGGACCACATGTACCAAATTTGGTGTAGATCAGATGAAAAATGTTTTGAGTCATAGCAGCTTGCGTGAGTTCTAAGTAAACATAAGTTTGAAAAGGGTTAATTAAACGATACCAAAAACCATACAGATAAAGAACGTGCTAAGAAAAACCTAGGTAAGAAATATGAGGCATATCAGAAGAAAACAGTTTGACTTAGATGCATCAGATAGCATTTGTGTGCAGGGTTAATTATTTTCTAAACCGATCAACCAATCGATACCAAAAACTATACAGGTGAGGGGTGTGTCATTATAAACCTACATATCAAATATGAAAACAATCGGACAAAAAATACTTTGGTTACAGCATCAGATAGCTCATGCCTATGTGTGGATGCAAAGTGTTAATAATTTCTAAACCGATCAACCGATCGATACCAAAAACTATACAGGTGAGGAGTGTGTCATCATAAACATGCACATAAAATTTTAACAAGATCCGATAAAAAATATTCAAGTAAATGAATCGGATAGCAAGTGTCTACGGACAGATGGACAGACGGACGGACAGACAGACAGACGGACGGACGAACGACGGATGGTTGATCCGGCCGTCGGCATTATGTGTACCATACATGGTATGGGTACACATAAAAATGTTCATTTTTTTTAAAGAGTTATGTCCCTGGCTCTGCCCCTATTTGACCCAGTGACCCCATTTGAACAAATCTGAACACCAGTCACCCAAGGACCCTCCATACCAAAGATAAGCTAAATTGGCCCAATGGTTCTTGAGAAGAAGTCATTCTAAGAATTACTATGGAGGAATAGAGTTATGGCCCTGCTTTCGCAACTATTTGACCCAGTGACCTCATTTGAACAAATCTGAATGTGAGTCACCTAGGGAACATCCACACCAAAAATGAACCCATTCGGTCTTATGGTTTCCTAAGAAGAAGATGTTTAAAGAATTGTTGAAGGACGGACGGATGGACGGACGAGAAGTGATGACTATAGCTCCACCGGAGACTTCGTCTCAGGTGAGCTAAAAAAACAGAAACCATGCAATGACCCACCCATAGCTACAATAACTGCATGGAAGACCCGAAAATAATAATATCCAGATAAACAAATATGAATAATACAAATCGTGGCTGAGATATCTGCACAGATGACCAGACAAATAGACTGCAGACAGTATACCCCAAATTTAGTGGTATAATTACCTGTGAACTCGTTGTGAGTGGAGTATATCCCGTCATCAAGAAGTGCAGTCGTGGAGTAGGGATGAGTGAAGCTATCAAGCCAATCAGATCATTGTTCATGTAACCTGGGTAACGCAATGTGGTTGTGCTTGTGGACATAACTGTGGAGACCTGAAAAAATTATATGTATATTTCAATAATTAAATTCAAGTTATAAAATATTATTCTTTGTGAAGATTTAGACACAAATAAAAGGTCGCCGACTGTGTGTCCCCTGAAAAGGTGGCTTTTAAGGATAGTTTTTTTTTTAACTCTGTCAAAATTCATTGGACCATGACCAAATTCAAACTTGGCCTTTGTCTTCTGAAATTTCAGCCAAGTACCAAGAGATTCAGTTGAATTTAAAATCAATCAGATTGCAAAAAGTAAAGATATCATCCTGAAACTGAAATAATCAGCAAATTCTTAGTCGACAAGGACAAAAATAGGTGAACTGAACCCATAATCGAACTTGACCTGTAATTTGGAGCTGATAACCTGACATTCCAAATTTGGTTCAGATCAGATCACATAAACTAAAGTTATCATCCGGAAACCTCAAAACGACAACATTCTAAGTCGAAAATGGGCCATAATTCTAGCAAAAATGGGCGGACCGAACCCATATTCGAACTTGACCAAATTTGGTTTCGATCTGATAGCCAAGATAGGGTTCTCATCTGGAAACTTTCTGGACGGATGGCGGACACCGGCTATTTTAGTAATCCCCCCAAAAAATTCGGGGGACAAAAATTGATGCAAGAAGATTATTTGTCTTATATCGCATCATGAACAAATGGATAAGTTTTGGGCTTGCCTATAAATGACAGATTTTCACATTGTGTTACAACATACTTCAACAAGGTTTATTTAGAAAATATTCTGAGTTGATATTTTTTGCATCCATAGTTTTAATCAAGGTACTATAGATCATATATTATATGTAATAATAGAGCTATATTACTCACAAGTTGGTTTATTTGGGCAAAGGACGGATTTTCTATATGGAGTCTGTCAGAAGCTATTCTATGCAGGGCTGTGTTATCCAAAACAACCTGAAATAGAGATATTTTTTTTTTTATAATTTATTTTTATTTTTCATAGTCTGTCTCAATTACATATTAAAGTTGTACATAATAAATATACATTAAACATGAAAAAATAAATTCTTATAACAATATATTTTTTTTATCACATGCACACTTGAATAATCTCTGTTTTTGAAACTTATCCTTTTTCTTGTTCTGTCTTATAAAATTATCTATAGCATTTTTCTTGCTAATGTGTCATTTTGACAGTTATTCTTTTTTTAATTCAGTTTTCGTGATACTGCAGGGTCGGTCTAAAAATTGAAAATAATTTATTTTTTTATCTATTAATTTAATTTTTTTACCAGAGTAATTTCCGGTCAAGGGTCATTTATTAAATTGAGGACACTGTTCCACTTATTATCAAAGGCTTTATTTGTTGAATCAGTCCATTTTAGTGCCTGCTTTTCTAGATTGTATTCTTGTATAACAAATTGTATTGCTTTTTTTTGGCATAGATTTGTCTTATTGCACCTTGTCACATAAATATATCGTTTTATTAATAGTAGAATATTGTTAATTTCAAGTGTGCTCATGACAAAGTCTGAATCTATTCCAAAAAGTAATTCTTCAATCTTTGTTGGCATTTTGATGTTACATTTGGTATACATTGTTTTTGAAATTTCTTCCCAAAGAGTTTTGCTCTGATGACAGGTAACCAACAAATGTTCTATAGTTTCATTTTCTTTTCCACAGAGTGTGCACAATTTTGATGCTATAATCTTACATTTTTCAAGGAAGACATTTGTAACTAAAGTGTTGTGATTTATTTGGAATTGAAAGGCTTGCAGTTTCGTGTTTTTCGTTGTTTTAAATGTTTGCTTATATATTGAATCCCAGTGAATTTCGTTTGTTTCTAGTTTTAGTTTATGCTCCCATCCTACCTGAGCGCTTGGTTTATTTGGAATGACAAGAGTTACAATTTTCCAGTACAGATGGTTGTTCAAATTCTTTTCATGAATTATATTTTCAACTAAATCAATTCTAGAGCTTTTAGTCAATTTGTTTTGTGAGGCCTTTATTTCTTTTTTCCAATTTAAAGGAATAGAGGATATTACTCCTTGTAAAGTTAAGTAGTTAACTTTAAGGTCATATTTTGATAGAATTTCTCCAGTGTCCATAAAAGAACCATCTTCCCGCAAAATATCATTAATATGCAATATTTGTTTTTCTATCCAGTTTTTATAAATTAAAGGTTTTTTTTCTCTCTGAATGTGTAAGTTATGGAAGAGTGGCTGTTTCTTATATTCTACTTCTGTATTTGGGTCTGTGGATAATGTTGCATAAGCTATTAAGACATCTCTCCAGAATGGATTGAATCGCTTAGCAATTCTCATCAGACTGGCTTTATTTAAATTTAGAAGAGCTGAGCCTCCATATATATGCAATTTATCTATTAAAATGATTTTCCAATCTGAATAGTTAAAGGGATCTAGGAATTTTCTAAGCCATGTTATTTTTAAGGATTTTGAAAAGCTTTTAATATCTGGAATTTTTAGTCCACCATTTTCAATATTTTGGACTAGTGTGTCTCTCTTAATTTTATCTCTTTTTCCATTCCAAAAAAACTGAAACAGCAAGCCCTGCATGAAATAGAGATATTAGTATGAAAGTTTTAACCAAACGGTCTGATATGATTCCTTGAAGCTAAAGGAAGAGTAGAACAGTCATGTTCAAATTAGAGATGGGCGGTTAACCGTGGAATCAGTTCGGTTTCGGTTGTCGGGAAAAACCGGAAATGACAACCGTGGTAAGTTGGGAAAACCCGTAGTTTCGGTTGTCACAACTTCCTGTAATCATGGCAGAACACGACGAACAAACGAGTCCTGTGTGGAAATATTTTTCAAAGAAAGATAAGAAATCTAAGTGTGCCGCCTGTAATATATGCAGAAAGGAGTTCGCATGGTGAAATCGCGCGACGAATTAATTACGTTGCTTCCGTGTACACCTATTTTCGCCGTAGTAAACACAACACAAGTCAGTTTATTTCTCATGTTATTTTAATCATTAAGGCCGTACAAATACTCTGAAAGGTGAATTTGATAACGAGGATACGATATCAAAAGGTATCAATGATTGTTACCCGCATTCCCTATTAGTTTTTATCACTGTTTGGATGTTAAATCGTCAAATATATTTGTGCGCCGTTGATTAAAAATGTTATGCCGGAATCGGAGCCGGAATGAATTATACCGTTTGTCTTTGTCGGTAAACTGTTGAGAAATAGCACTCATTCAGGTGACTTGTATTGGATGGATGTATACTGTATAGTGTGTACAATATTATGTTCCCTAAATATGGTAATAGGCATATAGCCAGATAATGTGATTGAGAGATTCTAGTCATGTTTTATTTTCATTTTGTTGTTTATTTCCAATTTTATTTTTCAAATCATAACTATACACATATATCTAGTCACACACATTAGTTTTATGCCAATATAAATGATCATTATATTATTTCACACTTATGATCATATGATGCTGAATTGCAGTCATACACAATACACAGACTAACTTGCATTCTAGCACTGCCACTCGACATGGACATTAACAATATACATGTAATAGTAACAATATGATACATAATTTAATATTATAAAAGGACATGTACCTCACAAGTTATGGTGATACAATTGGTGTGTTTTCTTTGTAATATGATGAAGCATAATTAGATTTTGTTCACATTAGTAATTTTTATTAATAAAAACCGAAACCGAAACCGAGACTCAACTCTTTTTCCACAACCGAAACCGAAACCGAAACCGAGGCAAAATTTTACAACCGCCCATCTCTAGTTCAAATGTCTTAAAAGGAGATCATAATGAAAGTGTCAATGACACTGTTGCTCAACTTCAAGCGGAAATACTTTTGAAATGCTATGCATTGCAGTAAATGGGAGGATTAAGAATAAGGAAAATGAAAGGACTGAACTAATGATGAAACTAGAGACCACAAATGTAGCTCTAAAAATCTAACAAGAGGTGAATCGTGTTTAACCCATCTCTTGGCAATAGATAATTGCTATGAATTGGAATCATAATCTAGAGTTCTGATGCATAATTATAGAGTATACTATTATATACTAGAGTAGTATAAACAAATGTACATAATAACACACATTATTGGAATTTATGGGTCAAAAGAGAAGGGTTAATATAACATCTAAACTATAGAGCCTGTCACAACTATCATAGTGTAAGCAGTTCTATATATGATGTTGCAAATTGCAATGTGAGATATCAAAATATAGTTATTTAATAATGGAAAAGATTAAAAGACATTGAATGGGTAAAGGGGGTTAATATTTTACAAATCGATAAACCGATCGATACCAAAAATCATAGGGGGTGAGATGTGCTTCATCATAAACTTGGAAATGAACAATGAGAATTATTTATAAATGAAAGTATCAATGAAACTGTAGCTCAACTTAGGTAGGGGAATAATTTAATGGTTGACAGTAAATGGAGGGATGTGGTCTGTAGGGTGTGCCAAAGGATTTAGTGATGCAAAGAGTAAATTATAAAATGGCCACCGGCGGCCATGTTGTTTTTGCCGAACGACCCCAAAATGACTCGTTCCCATCTACATGTCAATGTCAACATCCATGACAAATTTCATGAAGATCAAACAAACAGATCGGTCTATAACCCTAGTCCAAGTCTTCTCGTACTAAAACCGGCTAAGATATTGGGATGGAGGTGCCGGTCTTTAGTCCAAGCCCGCTTCTATACCAATCCTATCACACGAGTTACGCCCACGATCTGTGGTGGGAATCTGTGGTGTATTTTACTCGATTTACCTAATGAATCAATACATGATGCTATATACATCGGAAAGAGAGACATCTTATGGTCATAATGGTGTACAATAATCTAACTTTCATGTTAAATTACGCATAGAATATTCCGGTTGATTGTCACCAACATCGCTGTTTTTTCTGTTTGTTTACTTAACTGAAAGCCGAACTCAGGTTCCGAAGAACTTCGGCATTGTCCGGTGTTTGTTCTGAGTATTCTAGTTTCCGTTTCTATATATAGCGCGGGGTTTTCCGAACAAAATAGCGAAAACCGATCGCCGCAAAGTCCAGTTTCCAATGTGCTTTGAGAACAATTCCCGCACTAAAAACTTAATGACATAATGGAGGATCAGAAAGGTAGTTTTGTTGACAATTTTCACAAGCAACTTGTCAAAATTGGAGCAAATTAGAACTCTTGTGTCTGACGTGCCATGCGTGTGATTTTCATCCATGTGCATTTTGACTTTTGTGTTGATAAAATAATCGGAGAACCGAATCACACAGTTTCGAAATATAGTTCTTCCGTTTTAGTGGGACTTTTCAAACTTAAGGTTAAAAATTTATACAATTTTTTTTTGATTTTTTGTGTGCTTAACAAGAGCAGTATATTGCTCTGTTCGCTTAGTATATATCTTAATTTCGCTGAAGTCCACCAAATGTGGGAAATGTAGCACCATATTATTTATTCTAATGGTCGTTGTGTTTACACTGTTTTAAACTTTGAGAGGATTGTAATTCCCCGTAATTTATTTAATGTATTACATTTATATCTTCAATGTTTAATTAATCTATTTATTTTTTATTTATTGACACACATAATTACGATTACAATGGAGAATTCATCGTAATTTGCGTTGTCAGTCGAAAATCTACGGAATATTTTCAACGGAAAATGCCGAACACAGTTCGCGAGGTCAACTGAGTTCGCATACTTTTAAAAATTTGTAAACATTGCGTTAAATGTCTTTTTCGCATTAAATTACCGCTTTCAATTCACAACTGATGTGGGTTTCAGATCAAATAGCATGTCTTCTGCGGAAAATATCCGTTTATTGTCGCAATTGTGATATTTTATTTCATATAATTGTGGTTTTATTTGAGCGGGTCACTAACGCTTAAGTCGTGTCATAAGAATGCATGGGCCTGGAACTCGGACTAAAGACTCCATCCCAATATCTTAGCCGGTTTTAGTACGAGAAGACTTGGACTACTATAACCCATGCTAATGGATTGTGTAGAAATATTTAATCATACAAAGAGTAAAATCCAAATGGCCATAATTTTTTGCCGAATGACCCCAAAATGACTCGTTCCCATCAAGAGGTCACCCCGATGATCCATATGAAGTTTGGTGATGATCAGATCAGGGATGTGGTATGTAGGGTGTGTCAAAGTATTTAGTGATGCAAAGAGTAAAATCCAATATGGCCACCAGCGGCCATGTTTTTCGGCCGATTGATCCTAAAATGACTCGTTCCCAATTGGGTTGATTTATGACATCATCAAGATGGCCACCGTCCAAAATTTTAGAGTAGCCACTGAGTCATTTTGATCAATAGGTGGTACAGTTCTGATTAAAATTCAATTTATCTTTTTTATCCTTTGCTTTGGGAGACATGTGTGGTATTGAAAATGGTAAAAAGTTGCCAGATAATCGTTTGAGCTGTGACGTATTTTGTTAATCGTGAACATATTTTTTCTGCTGATTCAGCTAAATGTGTCTGTTTCAACTCCACTAATCAACAAGACAGTCAATGACTGTGGGGTTGCTCACCTGACTGTAAAGACTGAGAAGACTGGGACTCTGAAGACTACAACAGTCATTCTAAACAGAGACATAGCTGGAAGTTCTCAGATGAGCAAGGCTCTTCACCTTGAAATTTTTTATTGCACACCACTGACAAAACTACAAGCATTTACCCTTTTTAAATAAGACAACCACAAATATTGACTAAGTAGTTGCATATAATGACTAACTAACCGCATATATTGACTAACTAGCTGCATATAATGACTAACTGATCGCATATATTGACTGATTAGCTGCATATGATTAACTGACCATATATATTGACTAAGTAGCTGCATATAATGACTAACTAACCGCATATATTGACTATAAAGTGGTTGCATATAATGACTAACTGACCGCATATATTGACTAATTAGCTGCATATAATGACTAACTGATCGCATATATTGACTAATTAGCTGCATATAATGACTAACGGACCATATATATTGACTAGCAGCTGCATATAATGACTAACTAACCGCATATATTGACTAAGTGGTTGCATATAATGACTAACTGACCGCATATATTTACTAAGTAGATGCATATAATGACTAACTGACCACAAATATTGACTATTAGTAGTTGCATATAATGACTAACTAACAGCATATATTGACTAAGTAGCTGCATATAATGACTAACTGATCGCATATATTGACTAAGTAGCTGCATATAATGACTAACTGACCACATATATTGACTAAGTAGCTCCATATAATGACTAACTAACCGCATATATTGACAATGTAGATGTCTATAAATGACTAACTGACCACAAATATTGACTAAGTAGTTGCATATAATGACTAACTAACCACATATATTGACTAAGCAGCTGCAAACAATGACTAACTAATCATATATATATATATTGATAAAGTAGCTGGATATATTGTCAATGCAATTGCACATTTTGGCAAAATAGATGTATATATTGACTAAACTTACCACATTTATTGACAAAGAAACTGCATATAATGACCAACTAACCGAATATATTGACTAATTTGCTACATATATTGACTAACCAAATTAATGGACAAAGTATTGACGAACTAACCACATATATTGGAAATGTAGCTGCATATATTTGCAAAGTAGCTGCATATATTGACTTAACTAACCACATATATTGACAAATTAGCTGCATATATTGACTAACTAACCTCCAATATTGACAAAGTAGCCAAATATAATTGCAAAGAGGCTGCGTCTATTGACTAACTAACCACATATATTGATATATTAACCGGATATATTGCCTGAGCTTGACATAAGGCAGCTATGACGTACCATCTCACCGCATTTGCATAGCAATCCTCACTATTATCACACTACATGACCCATTTTAATCATGCAGGTCTACATTTGACCCAAAGGGGTTCGGATGTGATATATTCCAGGAACTTGTTATGCCGTTATTCTGAGTAAGTACAGGTAATTACTATTTAGGGATGTACATGTAGCTTATAATCATCAACTATTTGCTTTCAAATCAGTTTCATAATTCCCAGACAGCGAATCTTTTAAAATCCTATCATGGCATTTTCCAGATACGTGGTGTTGGTTTTCAAACATACCCGTAATTTTTCACACAATTTCCAATAATAAAAAAAATTGTGCAAAACACATCACTATTTAAACAATTTTCGTCTAGATCCACAGAAACAGCTGAGAAATTGGGAATAAAATAATCAAAACACGTGGACTCTGAGTCTGATGAGTACCATGTCAGGGTGCGTTCACATAATGGTAAATTTGTCTGGCAAACCTGCAGGAAAGTCGTCTTAGGGGTGCTCTTATCCCCTATTGTATTATATATATGAGTTGAAGATTTTGAGATACCTATAACAGGTTGTTACAATATGTTTTGCTTTATAAAATTCACAATTTAAATGTCCGGTTTATAGGGGAAAACATCATTATTCATTATTCAAAAAGTTAATTTGTGTCGCAATGGTTATAGAACTTCATTTCTTTCCAATAATGAAATTTTGTGTATTTTTTAATATCGTTTCCATGGTGATAGGTATTTCTCAGGGTATTGGGCTTTTTCTGCAGTTTTATCAAAACTATATTGAAGCACACGTAAGAAGCCATCATAATATTTATAAATTATTACTGTAACCAATGTAGTATCAAATAAATGTTTCAATTCCAAAATTATCTCATTTTTTGCAAAAATTAACAGTTTTTACCCCAAAATGGCAATAAAACCTTCATATCCTATATGTGCATCCTAGTTACTACTGGGATAATTGGGAAATAGTAATCTTTGAAAAAGGTTTTGAGACATCTATAACGGGTTGTCATAATACGCTTTGCTTCATAAAATTACATGCTTTAAATGTCAGGTCTATGGGAAAATAACATCATTATTTGGCGAAATTTGGTCCGTTTCCATGACAAGAGGTGAATAAACCGCAGCAATTACCCAACAGAGAAGTCCGGATTAAAAGTGCATGTCATAAAAAACAAATTTCAAAAAGTTATATTGTGTCGCAAGGGTTATAGGTCTTCATTTCTTTCCAATAACGGCATTTTTTGTATTTTTAAATATCGTTTCCATGGTAACAGGTATTTCTCTTGTTATTTGGGGCTTTTCGGCAGTTTTATCCAAATTAATTTTAAGTACACGTATGATGCCATCATAATAATGCATAAATTATTACTGTAACCAATGTAGTATTCAATAAATGTTCCAATTCCAAAATTATCGCATTTTTTGCAAAAATCACCATTTTTCACCCAAAAATGGCAATAAAGACCCGTATAACCTATATGTCCATCCTATTTAATACTGGAATCGTTGGAACATAGTTTAATATAGTGGACAAATCATCAATAAATGATCTTCAACGTCTGTTCCTGTCCTAGAATGGGCTTAAATTAGTTTTTACCATTTGCGGAAATGGTTTAATATCAAACTGTGTCTACATTGTTTACATTCTGTTTCCATGGCAACGGCACCACTTTCACATTTTACAGCAGGGCGGAACATGAAGCCTACATCTTCTACTTTCATATGATGTATAATTTTTCCGTGTGTAAAAAAACAATTAAACTCGAAAAATAAGCCCCGTTGGGGACAAGACCGCTCATCTATATGGAGATTCTCGTACGGTATTTGAGATAAATGGCGCCCAATGTGTATGATAATATGTGAATTGAAACTAACTACAGTTGCGATCAAAATTTAACATTGAACCAAGGGAAAATATTTTATAGTAAACTAAACCACAATCACATGCTACCATATGAAGACAAGACAATCGCGTCTGACCCACTGTAACCATCAGCAATCTAATTCATGCAATATAGTATGGTCGTTGAAGCTGAATTTGGGGGTCAACCCGGAAGAAATTGGATACAAGCTGATTTTGGTGTCATTCGACGCGGAAAAGCTGCAGGAACAACATATCCAAAATCCGCAAAAATCTGCTTATGGGAAAATTCAGGATCCAAGATGGCGTAAAATATGGCAGCCAAATGAATAAGTTTCCAGCCAACGCCCATTGACACGCAAACCCTCAGTGAATATGGAAGAAATCTCACCAAAACGGATTCCACATCGATAGTAAAATATGTTAGAACATTTACAGAGATAATTTGGTTGTGAATTGGGACAGACTTCTGTCAATATAACAGCCGGATTCGAGAAAATTCTAATTTTCAAGTGTATATTATTCTAGGACAACAATCAATTATATTGGCACCCCATATTTATCTGAGATATATGCCCCAAAACCTGTTGATATCATTCGAACCGGTAAAGCCCCAGGAACAAGATATACAAAATTCAACGAAATCCGCGAATAGACAAACATTTTCATAGCACTTTGGGATTACAACCCAGTATTGACTCTCAAATTCTTATTTTCATCAATTTAAGTAACCGGTTATGAACATGGACGAATCTATGTTCTTGATTTGTCCATAATATACTAGAACTGCAATTTGTAAGTGCATAATAGCGAATAATAAGATAAACAAGTTTATGTGTAACACTGATATCTACATGAGCTGGCTATCGATATCGGTTGGTTCTACAATAAAGAGCGTTTTCTACAGAACAAGTTATATAAGCTTCCAGAAAAATCGTTCTGTAATACAATAAAGATTGATTGGTATTAAAACACGTGCTATATGCTTGTTCTCGCAGACCCGCATTATATGTCTCGCCTATTTGCTGATTTTTCGCATATAGCTCCATTGCTTGTATTATCTCATTTCGGGTTATGTCCAAGTAGTCATATTTGATTTGCACTGGCTTAAAGGCTTACAACTTTTCTCCCATTTAAATCTAACGGTGCCAACGTACGCAGGAGACCTGTTACTATGTATATTCTATATTTCTGTCATTTAATGTATTGTCAATCCATATATCAGTTGGTCTTGTATTGGCCTTGTATAGTCATGGCAGTATTTTGTGAGCCACAAAAAGTTACACAATTTCGGGATGACACGTGTTTTATGCTCATCTTGTTTTGATGACAAACCTCCCATCCTCGTGTCTGAGAAAGGCATTGTGACATTGATCAACTCCTGTGATATACGTGAAATATTATTTGAATGAGCGCTGATGACACCAGTCGGTAAAGTTCTTGTCCATTCAGATTGCCGTAGAGAGTTCACAGACTCAAAAAGGCGACAACCGTTCGGTCGAAATAACTCCCAACAAACAACTGAGATCTGGAGTGTTGCCATTTGATTTCTAGACAGACTGTATTTTCTGTGGTACGCCTGCCACTATGGAACCTCAACGTCCAGACAAATCAGGGGTGAGGCAAGTAACAACCCTCCCGATGTGGGGTGTGTATGGCCCTAAGCAGTTACACATATGATTTCTGGGAAGGCAATATCAAGGGCAATGTGTGGATATTTCTTAACTGATGCTACTCTTAAGCTGATATAAGATATTGTGTCATCTACAGAAACAGGTATGTCCGATGAGCCATGGGGTGGCCAAACAGTGCAGAATGTGAACGAGCTCGATGCTTCGCCAGTTGCCACAGAAGCTATAAATCAGTCTGACGAAAACGCAGTCCATAAAATCGAGAATGAACGCAATAAATGATTTATACAAAGCCATTGAAAGTAGAGCAATTTCTAAAACTGCTATCTATGGGTCTCAACCATTTTTGAAACTCGAGGAATATTTGAGAAAATATAAAACGTTGCTTATTGAGAAATCTCCGACAGTAAAGTTATGGGTTCAGTTTATGGAATATGTGCAAACGTTGAATAATTTCATTGAGTTGAGAGGACAGGAAATTGGAGTCTGCATCTCGCTACTGTGGGCATATGCTCAATATATTTGCCACAAACGGTCACGCCTACTATACCAAGAGCTGTCGACTGTATCTTCAGCAAATGTTGGAACTACCTAATAGCACCCTTGGCTGTACAAGTGTTTCGCCGAAAATGGGTTTCATCCTGTACGTAGGAGCAACAGATTATGGGAAGGATTGTCGACATATTTCATAATAGAACAAGTCCTTATGCGTTCTAGCATAAGCAGAGGAAGTCTTACAAGAGGTAGAGGATTGACCGAATCTGTCAGAATGAAGTGGATATATAGCATGCATAGGTGTGCCGAGATTAATGACAGAATTAACCAAACTTGGACACACCAACAATGAACAGCACGCTGAGTTCGGGGCAAGTAGGAGCAAACGTGGCGCTGATGGTTTGATGAGCATACAACGTTGGTTTAGTGAACAAGAGCTTTGTGATTTGAGTGAAGGTGATTTTAAACTACGCTCCCTGTCGTCTGATTTAACATCTAGTGATGGGGACGATGTTAACTGTATTGATTCTGAACGTGTCGGTTTCGAGATCCACAAAAAGCTCAACTGCATAAGTATCACAGATGCCTCTATCAAGAGGAAGGAACACATAAAATCTCTAGACCAGTTATATCTTGGAATCAGAGTCGAGAATGATCGAATGTAATTCAATCCAACTGCAATACTCACGACTGATAGCAATTACACAACGCGAGGACATGGCTAAATATTTTTCTTACGAACTGACAACAATACCAACATAACCATTCAAGGATCATGCGATCAGGAAACTCGCAAACGCCCAACTAGCTAAAGCTTTGACTGATTCTATCCACGGTTGTGATCTGCCGGAGCAAGCCATCGCTGTTATCGATGATGGGGCTCTTCTCCACAGAGATAAGTTAGCAAAAGAATGCACATACCGAGAAGTAGGTAACCAATATGTTAAGTACGTGCGAACGAAATATGGAGTTTGGTGCATCGTGTTCGATGATTATGGTTATCTATCAAAGACCACGAACACCGAAGGCGAAGTGGGAAACATGTGCAGATGTTCAACACAAAGACCACATGGATGCTCATGTGAATCAAGAGATCTTTCCTTCAAACGAGAACAATAAGAGTCAGTTTATTGACTTGTTGAGTCAACTACTCAACGCAGATGAACAAACAGTATACAAGAGTGCAGGAGACGCAGACACATTGATAGTTGCCTCTGTGATTGAATACGAATCACATTCCAACAAGGGAGTGCTATTGTAGATGACATCGATATACTGGTTCAATGTATGTATCATTGGATATCAGATATAGCGGATGTACTTCCTTTCAGAAGCATGAAATACAAGTAAAAGAGGCATTACACTATGGCAAAATGGTGATATCGTGAATAAGGCGGGTGATGCCACAACGAAAAACAATTGTTTCACATAACTAATTATTTAGACATATCTCCGAAAAGATGTGTTGCACCTTTGGGAATGGGGATGGAAGGTTGATTTATGTGACCAGGATGCAGCACCTTGTGAACTTTTGAAGTTCGTTCTTTGTAAATGCAAGTTGTCGTCCAAGAATGCATGTGGCAGTAACTTGTGTTTGTGTCGCAAAAATGTACTAAAATGTTTTTTGCATGTGGAGATTGTCGCGGATCGAGAAGGCTGCAAAACTCAGATAAGCTTGAATTTTTAGATTCTGCCGCCATATTGGCATCCAGCCTCTCTTTGGTCACAAGATTATATTTATGTATCGTCTGTCCCATGTTTAAGTCAATATAGCTTCCTTTTTGGTTGGATAGTTTCCATATAAACTGGAGTTCGCGTGCTAATGGGCATTGACTCGAATATCACCGTTTGGCTGCCATTTTGGACGCCATCATGTATCATGACTGAAGTGCTATTTTTTGTGAATTTTGGATATGTTGGTTCCTTTCTGGATCAAATAATATCAAAACTACTTTTATTGAAATGTGAGATATCAATATAGTATACATTTGTATTAGAAAAATATTTAAATACACTTTAAAATTATAATTTCCCCGAAATAGGCGGCCATATTGATAGCCATCTGCCCCCAGAGACAACGAGTTTGTCAGTTTGTATGATCTAACATGTGTTACTTTCAATGTGGAATGTTTTGGTGTGAAATGTTGCATATTTTTTACCGAGATTTCGTATGTTATTGGGCACCGATGGGAAATTTACTTATTGTTTCGGCCATATTGGATGCCATCTTGGATCCTGAATTTTCCATGAGCGGATTTTGGATGTGTTGTTCCTGGTGTTTTTCCGCGTCGAATGACACCAAAATCAGCTTGTATCCAATTTCTTCCGGTTTCATCTCTCCCACGACCACACTAATAGTCGACCAGTTATGCTTCTAGATAGAGTACTTGTCAAAAGTATGTGTAGAATGGTTTGTAATGACCCCGATATCATACAGTCTGATGCAGGTCGAGTCAGATGAAAAATTATCTCAAGACTATAGGTTTTTTTTTGCATGATGTGTCCTGTATATGGTGTCCATTCGCCATTAATATGATGACATCTGTTCTCTATATGATGTGCATACCTCTTTGTATGATGTGGTTCCACATTTCTTTGGTGTCCATTCATCTTTATATGATTTTCAATTCTCATATGGTTTGGAAATGTATTTATATGGCATGAATATATATTTATATGGTGTCCATTCACCATCATGATGATATACCACATCACACAGACATATACACAGCATAGAAAGTCGTATACACATTATATAAAGTCATATGTACATTATATAAAGAACAGCAGCCATCGTCATAAATGGTCACCACATACAAAGGTAAATGGACACCATACAAAGGTAAATGGACATCATATAAAGGTACAATCCACATCATATATAGGTAAATACACACCATATAAAGGTAAATACACATCATGATAAAGGTGAATGGACACAATATATGGTAAATGTACACAATATAAGGTAAATTGACAAAATATAAATGTGAATGGACACCATATAAAGGTGATTGGGACAATAATTGGGAACCATATAAAGGTAAGCACACAATATAAATGTAAATAGACACCATATAAATGTGAATTGACACCATATTTATAAAAGGAAAAACAACACCACATAAAGGTAAAACAACACCATAGAGCTCTAGGTGAATGGATACCATATTTAACTCTTTGATTGCCAGGAACCGATATTATCGATATATCGGCCATAATTGCCTTCTTAAAATTGCCAGGGCCGAAAATATCGTACATAAATATACCGGTAATTATTTTGATCACAACTGTATGACAGTTACAAACAAGACAGTCAATGACTGTGGGGTCGCTCACCAGACTGTAAAGACTGAGAAGACTGGGATTCTGATGACTACAACAGTCAGTACATTGACAAAATCAGTCAAGACAAATATGGATATAGCTGGAGGTTCTCAGATGAGCAGGGCTCTTCATCTTGAAATATAAAAATGAACACCACTGACAAATATCCAAACCCTTAGGGAGCGTCTCAAAAGTCTTTGCGGAATCCGCAAATATTTTCCGAAACGTCGAGATTTCGGCAACGCTATCGTCTGAATTTTTCCGCAAATGTTCCGAAAAAACGCCATGAGTTTTCCGCAAAATTACCGAAACGTTACATAAAGATTTCCGCAAACGCCATGAGTTTTCCGCAAAAATTACCGAAACGTTAAATAAAGATTTCCGCAAACATTCCGCTATTTTCCGCAAAGTCCGTAACGTCGACATTGCGGAAAGTAAATTTCCGAAAACTTTGAAAATTCATGATAGGGGGACTGGACTCCTCGCCGGAAGTAAATTTCGCCGGAATGGACATTTCGCCGAAAGTCATTTTCGACGGAGTGACAGTTCGCCGGAATATTATAACCCCGTAATTAGTCATTAGTGAAGACTGATTGGCACCAGGTATTATAATCCTGCGAATGGCTAATTAGTCATTAGTGAAGACTGTTTGACATAGGTACTATATATGAAAACAAACTTCGGGCTTCCTTCCTGGCACGTGTGATTATTACCATCATTTGTGTTTTACCGACAATACTGTTACCTGAGGTGTGTTCATATTACATATTACAATTCACCCGAAGCCATTCTTCCTTCCTTGTACGTGTGATTATTACCAGCATTTGTGTTTTATCGACAATACTGTTACATGATGTGTGTTCATATTACATATTACAATTCACCCGAAGCCATTGGTGATCCGTAGTAAGTATGTTGTTTTAGCGGTGGTGATCCGTAATAACTGGGTTGTTTTAGCGACTTCCATATATAGTATATATATCACTGGCTTTACAACATTTACCATATCATCCAAAATGGATAGAACTACGAATGTTGAGTTGTGTATTGCTTGTCATAAAACTGTGTATGCGCACAATAATGCAATAATTTGCGATAAATGTCGTAATTTTCAATTGTCCCACAATAATATCACACCTAAATCTCGGCGAAGTGTCCGGAAAATTGTTCCGCGAAATATATACTTCCGCAAATCGTGACGATAACGTCGCAATTAAATCTCGAGACAAGACGCATCACAAACGCGTAGCCCTACCTGACACACAAGGCATTTAAAGGGATTGTTAATTAGCACTGTAAATATAATTGCTGGAATCAACAAACAAACGTGCTATATTTTAATATGATCATTCAATACACTGTATCCACAGTTTTATTTATACTATTCTATCATTACGATAGTTTTATCAGAATAGTTTTACTATTATCGTTTTATATACCCAATATAGGCCTACTGCCCAGGGTGCTTCTAACCTAAATGAGGGATTTCCAAAACAAGCAATTAGCCACCACGCTGGACAAAACAAGTGTCCACTTAACCGCGGTGCGGTTAATTTGTGTTTCAACCGCGGCCGAACTGCAACAACATCACGGCCACACCGGCTAACTGCAGTTGGTCCGCGGTTTAATCGCCGTTCGGCCGCGGTGCAGGCCTAAATATAGGCCTACCTGTCGTCCGGCCGCGGTATACTTGCCGTTCGGCCGCGGTATACTTGCCTTTCGGCCGCGGTGTACTTGCCATTTTAGAATGATGTTGAAAAACACAAAGAGGGCACTATAAATGTGGTTTGCTTGAGCCCATTGTTTAGCCAGACGATCTATTCAGTGTGTTGGAGATCTGATACGTCAGGCGACAAGGTGTGATAATCTTATAAGTATATATATAGTCGACGTCCTACCGGTAGGCCTATACTAAATTAAATTATACTAATTTAAACTATAATTATTTGGTTTGAAATTACATTGACTACATCCGTCCATGTGGGCCTCCTTTTGGAATTTACTGCCGGCCAGAATTTTCTTCACAATAAAAAATAAAGAGTGTTTGTGCGTGGTAAGGTATGTTTCGCCCGCGAACATTTTATGAACCTAAGGGGCTTGTTACATGAGCCGGGACAACTCGGCTAGCCGAGTCAACTCGGTCTGCCAGGAAAACTCATTCGCGCTGTTAAATGAGTCGAGACAACTCGGTCAACCGGGACTATTGGGTTGACGTGCACAAAACTAGCTGTCAATCACCGAGTCACTGCGTAATGTGGGTGGTCATTAGACGTCACTCACATGACGCGAACATTCTATTGGCTGACGTCATGAAAGTCACAACGAATCGTGTAACATTCCATGTCTAGCTGGGATGACTCGCTGTTAGCATCTAGACTAAAAATCCTTCCTTCATCTATACTGTTACATGGACCAAGTTGTCCCAGCTAACAGAGTTGTCCCGGCTATTCAATTCAATTCAATTAAGTTTATTCTGGTCGTCAATTATAGACATTACAGAAAATTTGTATACATAAATGCAATATAGGCCTATATGATTTCGGGAGTTAAATAGAGCGGCTAATTTATAAGTGTTCAATGGTCTCTGATGGAAGTAGGGTTTCAGATATTTTATTCTTAGTTTGCTAAGTTCCCTACAATCCAGTACCATGTGGTATTCATCGCCGATTTCGAGATTACAGAGAGTGCAGATTCTGTCCGAATAATCCGTATTCGTCCAAGCGCCGAGTTCTTTTGGGAGTTTGTGGTTTCTAGTGCGGAAAGCTAAATTATTGTGAACTGCTCTATTATCATCAGGGGATAGGCCTATAGGTAATTCTCTCGTTTAAATTTGACTTTATAATCCTGCAAAATGCGAATCTGCTTGTACAGCTAAACCGGAACCACACAGCACGCGGTGTATTATGGGAATTGGTGAAATCGAGCATTGTTAACCACCATTCTTGAATGTATGTTCAAATCTTTTCAATGGTTACTATAAAGACAAAGTCGCGGGGCATCGTGCCAGTGGACTTTTGATTCAACTTGAAAGAGAATATCGCCGAGAAAGTGACATACAATCATGTTCACTTGAACAACGGTATACGATGTAGCAAACCATGTTCCTTGCTACACAGTCCTCGTGCCCAATTTCTGAATAATTAATGCAGACGCAATTCGCGTGCACCTGGCATTTGAGAGATACAGTTGCGCGCAAAAATAACGGCGATTAACAAGTTCCCAATCAGGGGTTTTATTCACTTTTTTGTGGCAATGTTCGTAAGATTACTACTGTAAATGGGCATATAATATGTTTACCTCCTCTCAATGATACAGATATATGATATATATAGGCCTAGGTCATCAACTGACCACATTGGTAATCTTTATTGGCTTGTCAAAGTTACCCAAGTGTGTCAGTGTATGACCTGCTTATACTGAGATTTGTACTCAATTTCTACCCATGCCGTTTCTGATGGAATTATTAATTGAAGGTCACATTAATTTTCGCAGTTGAATTCACACAACATGTCCAGAAAAAAGTGGTCGGATTAATTTGAATGGACATGTCTTCCAATGCAAATCGCCTGAGTAAACGTTACAGTTGCAAATATAGTTGGGTGCGACTTAGTAATGCAGTATTGGGAACAATACGTATTTATCTGGCTGAAGATACATAATAGAATGTTGGTCTATTTTTCAATTTTTTAAAAATCAAGTGTAGCCGTATTAAAGAAAACAATATTCATTTACAGTACTTATAACTACTAACCCATATATGCACGTGTACACTTGTCAGTTAAATATGACTGCTTCGCGTATAACCTTTGCACTGGAGATTTGTAACGAAATTTCCTGCGCTCTTTAGTTTTTACCATCCATCAGGATTCATGAAAAAACTACGGAACGCTCTTTATTAAATTATTAGGAGTAAAGCCGAATTAAAGCCGGGACCTAATGTATCTAAAATGTAATATGCAAATAAATGTTTCGGAAGATAAAAAATATGTCATTCTATGGCGATAACTAGATTAGAAAATTGGCAGTATTATATACTATTACGACTGTATTAGGTTCCCCTACTTGCGAAAAGGTGGGGGGTCCACAATAGGCAACATATATCATATACTTTAAGTGAAATATAAAGGATGTAGTCACACCTCATTGCGTATTCTGGTCGTTAGCTAACGAAAACGGAATCCACAAAAGACATGCACTTTGCATGATGGGCAAAACTCGATTTAACCAATCAGTGGTAATTCCATTCCGACTGTGATAGAGGGTGGGAACAACGCCTGAAATGCTATGATTGACGTCGGTGTTTGTTTGTTGTCTATATAACCAAATTTTCCGGAACGAGGTCCGCATGCATTCAAATTCCGATAACGTTGGGGTGAATTCCGCAATTATTTCCCCAAATTCCGAAAGAGGAAACTAAAATTCCGATAACGTTGGGTGAATTCCGCAAATTCCGAAAGAGGAAACTAAAATTCCGATAACGTTGGGGTGAATTCCGCAATTATTTCCGAAAATTCCGAAAACGTCGGACGTATTCCGAAAAAAATCCGCAAACGTTGTCTTCTTTTCCGCAAACCGTAGCGCTATTTTCCGAAAGAAGGAACGTAATTAGCGAAAAATTTCCGCAAACAGTTTTCCGCAAAGTGTTCATAACGTCATTTGTTTTTTGGAAAATACTTTCCGCAAAGACTTTTGAGACGCTCCCTTGCTAGTACCCTTTTTAAACAAGACAACCAGATCACAGTACTAAGTTCACAAAATTTCTTTTGCACACAGGGGGGGGGGGGTGAAAAAATTTCTTCCGGCACGTATGCCGGGGTGGGTGGGTGGTCAAAGCCACCAACAAGCAATTTTTTCCGCAACTAAAAAAAAAAATTCCTGCTTGTTTTTAGTGTTTTGGCAATGAGTTGGACTTCAAAACCACTTTGAATCAGTTTGAATGAGAGAAATAATGTAATTCTAACTGGTAAACTGACTGCAGGCAGTTATCGTGTTGTATTTTGTTGCAAATTTTGAAATCCAAGATGGCCGCTGGCAGCCATGTTTTTTTGGCCGAATGACCTCAAAATTACTCATTCCTATTTACATGTCCATGTTAACATCCATGATAAATAGTATGCACAGAAATTCATATACAGCTGTTTACAGTGAATTTCCCCCCGCAAATCTCTGTTTTAGTGTTAAAAGGGGGGGTGGGTGTCAAAAAATGGTCGGAAAAAACTGCCGAAAACGGAAAAAAATTTGGCGGTGGGGGTGGGTGGGTACAAAAAATGATCGAAAGGGAAAAAATGCCATACGTGCCTGAAATTTCTTTCCGACCCCCCCCTGTTGCACATCCCTCTTTTACAACTGGTACTGGTACTTCAAGCTCTCAAACTTTTGAATATTTCCAATCTGACATCCCCATAAAGTTAAAATTTGTCGCCATTTCGGTCCAACAGTTTAGCCTGAAGTAGGAACATATGGACTGTTGGTTTAAAAACATACTGGTTGGAAAATCAAACCGAACTATGACCATAATTCTAACGTATTTTTGGTGTGAAAATCTAATCTACAACTAATGTTGTATCAGGCATGAAATTTTCAACTGTTGAAAATTTTATCAAAGTAGGGGTTCAAAACTCCACTCCTTCTACAATCCCTCCCCATTGCCTCAATCAAACATTGCTCTCCACCCAGGCAGCTTAGAAATAATTAGGAATCTATATATTATTATACCAGTACCAAACAGCATAGATACAGGTAGGGTTGTGGGGAGAGTTAAATCTCTTATCGCTGGCCCTATTTGAACAAATGTGAATCCCCATCTATGAGACCCATTGATCTAGTAATTTCAAAGTTGATTTAAGAGTTGAAGTGAATTGATTTCCCTCAAAAGTTTCCTAAAAAATTACCCCATTTGAACAAATATGAACCCCGGTCACTCAAGGACCCTCCATACCACAATATTAGCTAAATAGTCCCAATGGTTCTTGAGAAGAAATTGTTTTAAGATTTACTATGGAGGGAAAGAGTTATAACCCTGGCTTCACACCTATTTGATGAACTTATTTGAACAAATCTGATTGTGAGTCACCAAGGGAACATCCACATCAAAATATATCAACCCATTCGGTCTTTAGTACTGATCTGGAGAATAAAACAATTGTTGATGGATAGACATCCCAACAGACAGATAGATGGAATGACAGCCCGACAGGCAGACAAATTCAATAATATAACCCCCAATTTTTCTTTGAAAAAGCAAGGTATGATTTCACCTGGATAAGTGGTGGTTAATTTATGTGACTAAATAATGTAAATAATAATATTATGGCTTCAACTATCTGGAATAATCCGAACATAAAAATCGGAGGTTTGTCGATCAACTTAAGTCGTGGAAAGATGCGGGAATATATTTGATAAATGATCTATTCCAATCAGATAATAAATTCCATACCCCATACACATTAAGTGCAACTTTCAACATCCGCGTCGATTTCATAACAATCAACAATATTAAGCGTCAGATTTTCTCATTGGCAGTTCTCTTACCTCGGTAATCAACCCTTAATCTGTATGCCATGTCCATTCCTACCCAACAATCTCGCTCTGATACTCCATGACGTAAAAGGCGGGCAATTATTTTACAAAAAACTAGCAAATGGGAAAACTATGCCGAATGCATGCCAAAAATGGGAATCCGAAATAGGCGAGAAGATACAAAATTGGGAAGAATATTTGAGCATGCCCTTTACAACGACAACCGATACGAAATTACAGTGGCTCCAATTCAGAATAAACACACAAATTATCAGTAGGTACCAATAAATTTCTGAAGATGGCTAACCTTAGACTCGACGATTTTTGCAATCGCTGTCAAAATGTACAGGAAACCATATCTCATATTTTCTGGGATTGTCCCAACATCCAAACCTTTATGATAGAAATTGAAACATGGACAAGAAACAACCAATTTCTAATTGATCTAACAAAAAATAATATCATTATCGGTATCATTCATGAATACAGATATTCAAAAATTAACCTTTTCCTACTAGTGTTGAAACAATATATATATATAATAGGACAAAATTCACACCAACACAGCTGTCGCTTCGCTTGATCCTTTGCGATCTTCAATTTAGGTATGAATGTGAGAGATACAATGCAAAATGTAACATGAATCACGACTTCGTTATCAGTGGCTGGCACTTCGAAATGCCTTAAAAATAGAATAATATTACATTGAAAACCCTGTTTTTTACAGACTCAAAGTATACCCTACCTTAGTGCCACCGCAGACGTTACGATTAAAATCGTAAGTGGGGAAAATCGTAGGTGGAGAAATCGTAGCTTGCCCGCAGACGCTACGGTGCTGCGATGTTTGCAGCTACGATTTTATCCACGTGATCGATCACATGATAGCAAAACGTTAGACCACATTCTCCGCACTATGCAACTAAATACATATGCATGGCATGTATCTCAATTTTCTAAACAAACAATTTGATGTTGAAAGTTCAAGTGAAATTGAATATGGTATTTTGACATTTTTGTACCTGTCAACTCAACAGGCTCAGCTGCCCCAATTGAATTTCAACAATTGCGGCAGCCCTCTACTCCTTGTCTGATGTGTGATATAGGCCTGCACTGTCTGCCGTGCCACATCTCCACCAATGTGGCCTCGTTTATGTAAGTGCAAGAAGTTTGTAAACTTTGCGCCATTTTTGAATGTTTTCTTTTCGTGGTATTTACAACATGACAAGTGCGACAGTGGTCAGGTGACAGCTACGATCGCGCGCGTTGCCAAGGTCACGCCACAATTTTCCTGGTAAAATCAAACAGTGCTTGATTGCTACGATTTGGCTATGATATTGTCGTGGGCATGCGCATTGGATGCTTCCTCCTGCGATTTTCCCCACTTACGATTTTAATCACAACATAAATCAATTACCCAGTTTGCTTAACCAGGCCCCAAGCTAGGAGGTGACTGGGGCGAAGTTATCGCCTTCTCGCCGGCGACCTCGGATGTCTGCAAGGGGAAAACGAAGTCGCCTTCCAAATTTTACAAACTAGCTTGGGATTTACGGTAATATTACCGGTGGAAGTATGACTTGTTTTGCAAAAAATATATAGTCATAAAACTGTTCTAACGAGGCAGTTTTAATTATACATTGTACATTGTGTACTGTATCCACATATTCTAATCACATTGAGTGCTTTTGGAAACGGGAACCAAGGGAAAACACCCGCAATATACCCACACTCAACCCCGAGACCTTTTCTGTGTCCATAACCCCCTGACATCTACCAATTGACCAATCAAATCCGCGCTCAACCAACCTAGAGTATAAAAGGATAAGCAAAATCCGCATCTAACCACACCATCCTGGTCCTAATGAAGATACACTTGTTATTGAAAGCGCTAGACCATTTATAAGATATTCAAGTGATTGAGTACCTCTCTGGAGGATCATCCTCGCCTAATTTTCAATAAAACAATAATTTACAATATAGTCACATTGTGAAACTGTAATCTTGGTGATAATTTGACTCAACATATGCAACAGGCTGCATATTATCAGTGGAATTACAAAGCATTGTGCACATACTTTTGTCAAGTACTGTATCAAGAAGCACAACTGTATCGACTATATTGCATATTAGATTACTGATTGTTACTCTGAATGTCTTGTCATCCTATAGTAGTGATATTACTATCAACGTTCAAGTAAAATAACGAAATGTTCTCCAAAGGGTTCAATGTTATATTTTGATCACAACGGTAGCCAGTGAGAATAGTCTGGTCACATAACTTTTTCCCCAAACTGCGTCTGAGTTTCATACATACCGGTAGTATTTTTGCGAAATTTCAATTAATATATAATCATACGCAAAATAGCGCCATTTATCCAAAATACAAGAATCTCCATTGGGTTCAATGTTAAATTTCAATCACAACTAGCAAGTAAGAACCAACTGATCACATCCAAATTTTAAAAATATCTTTGAGGTTCATACCTAGCAGTTTTTGTGACCACATTTCAAATCACACCGATCATAATACGCCAAATGGCACCATCTATCATTTATGGTAAAAACGAAACGCTCTTTAAATTAAGTTGACCGCATTTTAGGCTGACACTCCAAAATTCAAGAATGGAAACAAGTCAATCCTGAAAATAGACCTACTAGGCATACAAATTTGTTTTAAGATCGCTTTTAGAAAGCAAAAAATGTGATATGACATAAGAAATCTGACTACTTGTCAAACGCGTCACTAAATATCGTTTTGTGGGGGGGGTAAGTTTTTGCCCTGTATTTGCGCACTACGTACACCATAGGGCCACAATAACACAGCCATCCAATAGAAGATATGACACGGATCACAAAAAGTTATACATATTGTGACAATATCCCATTTAGCTGACAAAAAATACATTCACAACGATTATCTGGCAACTTTTTACCATTTTCAATACCACTCGCATAACAGTCTCCCAAATCAAAGGACGAAAAATATAGATTAATAAGCTTAGACTGATGAACATCACAGGAACTAACACAAAATGAAAGTGTCAATGACACTATAGCTCAACTTGGAAAGGGAATAATTTCATGTGTTACAGTCAATTAGGAATGTGGAAAGTTGAAGGCCAAGTTATGCAAAGAGTAAAATCCAAGTTGGCCACTGGCAGCCATGTTTTTTTGCCGAATGACCCCAAAATGACTCGTTCCCATTTACATGTCATTGTTAACATCCATCACAAATGTCATGATGATCCGACAAAAGATACGACCTGTAGCCTGTGTCAAAGGATTTAGTCATGTAAAGAGTAAAATCCAAGATGGCTGCTGGCGTCCATGTTTTGTGGCCGAATGACCCCAAAATGACTCGTTCCCATCTACATGTAATTTTTAATATCCGTGACAAATTTCATAATGATCAGACCAAAGCTACGACCTGTAGCCCGTGCCAAAGGATTTAGTCATGCAAAGAGTAAAATCCAAGATGGCTGCTGGCAGCCATGTTATTTGGCCAAACGACCCCAAAATGACTCGTTCCCATCTACATGTCAATATTAACATCCATGACAAATTTCATGATGATCAGATGAACAGTGCGACCTGTAGCCCATGCTAATGGATTGAATTTTGAAATCCAAAATGGCCACTGGCGGTAATGTTTTTTTGCCGAATGACCCCAAAATGACTCGTTCCCATCTACATGTCAATGTCAACAGCCATGACAAATCTCAAAATGAACCCACCAAAGGTACGACCTGTAGCCCGTGCCAAAGGATTTAGTCATGCAAAGAGTAAAATCCAAGATAGCTGCTGGCGGCTGTGTTTTTTGGCCGAACGCCCCAAAATGACTCATTCCCATCTACATGTCAATATTAACCTCCATGACAAATTTCATGATGATCAGACGAACAGTACGACCTGTAGCCCGTGCTAATGGATTGAATTTTTAAATCCAAGATGGCTGCTGGAGGCCATGTTTTTTGGCCGAATGACCCCAAAATGACTTGTTCCCATCTAAATGTCAATATCAACAGCTATGAAAAATGTTATAATGATCTGACCAAAGGTACGACCTGTAGCCCATGCAAAAGGAAATTGTTGATGGATCACGTACACACGCGTACACACACGGATGACAAATCCATGGCAATAGCTCAAACTTTACAAAGTAAAGTTGAGCTAAAAATTCATAAAAATAAGGTTGGGTAGCATGACGAAAATGTGAAGAAATCATATTTGGCACCTTATATTGACCCCGCAACAACCAGATCCTGAAATTAGAATAGTTGGGCTACAAAAATATGGTGGTCACTTTCTGGTGACACCTCAGGTAATGAGAGCCCATACTACCAGGAAATAAGATGCCCGGCTAGATTAATTTCCTGTTTCCTCCAATCTTGAACCATATATCCGAAATACTAACAAGTTTAGTTACAAATCTGACCATAGTCTACAATTTGTTAATCACCCTAGAGGAAGAGGTCTTTGGAAATTTAACCACAGTTTACTGAGGGACTCAAATATGTTGATATGGTTAAAAAGATAGTATCAGACATAATAGCCCAATATATCAAAGCATCTGCTACATCTATCATTTATGGTAAAAACGAAACGCTCTTTAAATTATGTTGACCGCATTTTAGGCTGACACTCCAAAATTCAAGAATGGAAACAAGTCAATCACAAATATATATATATATCTTTAATTCCTCCTTAATAGAAGATCATATAATATACAATATATCATTGAAACAAATTAAAGAAATATAAGAAATATAAGCAAAATGAACAACCCATAACCCAAAAGTGTAGTAGAACAAAAATAAGGAAATGAAGACAAAAGCACCCCATCACATATATGCTAAACAGTCATCCTTAACCGCACACGTGTACAGTCGCGCCATACCAACACAAAACCACATTCGAGCACAGTCACGCCAATTAGGTCAAAATAGAGACATTACCTTAACATAAAACACTCACACACAAGCATACACACACGCACACGGAAAGAAAGAAAAAAAAAAAGAAGAAAAAAAAAAAAACAAACAAAAAAACTCAACTCAAACCCAACTCAAACAAACTTACACACCAACACCCTTCCATACAGAGACTTACAACAAAACACGCATAAATAGACACCTATATACATACTCCTGCAGGCTTGATAAGTGCAGTACGGCACATGTGTATTGTACTCGCCAAATTAGTTACATTTCGACAGATGGACGGACAAACCTAATTAAAACAAAAACAAACTAACACCAGAACACGAGTGAACCTATGTAACTCGACTAAAATCTACATACACGCGAACAATCCACAATTAGTGTGTTAAACAAATGGTTCCAATTAGTTGACTGACTAGTTGATAGTGATTTTATCCATGATAAAAAAACAATTTTGGTGGAGAGTCCATATAGGAATTCCACTCGTACCAAAGACATTTAGTGGCTTTAATGAAAAAGCGCAACAAGTGAATACTCCGTATAGGAATTAAGTCTAGAAGTTGATGTGGCATGTGGCCAAGAAACAAGGCAATTTGCTGATCTATGGGAAGATTGTCAATGTACTGATAAGCAACAATTGGAAACCTGTCAATGAATAAGTACCAAAATTTATTTTGTGATTAAAAAGTGTCGAGCGACATCAGTATACATAGTGTTACATGCACAACATTTGTTTGGATTGGTAGATGCATGAGTACACAACAACAACACAGCCAAATGAAAGTCCTCTTTGTCGTCGGGATATTTCCTACAAACATACCATAAGTATGACATATCTGGCCTAGCATGTACTAGTCGGAATCTCTGAAACGACAAATCGTTATAAACCCTTTCTAACCATTCTTGCTTCCAGAACAAGGATCCACGTTTAACTAAGAGCTTCCAATTAGATTTTGTAGGGAATGTGGCGGTTGACGCATACTCAAGCAGATATCGATACAAACCTTGTCAAGGCGTTCACATTCTGTCTCATTTAAGCCAAATAGCAGTTCGCTGCCATATAGACCTTTAGGTATAATCACCGAATATTAATTTTTTAGAGAGCTCATTGGTGTTATTCCACCCGCGTAAATACCAAGGTTTGACAGAGCAAAATAAGTACTCCTCAGTTTAGAACATATTTTATCAACGAAAGATGCACTGAAATTGTGTTTACTGAGGGGAATACCCAAATGTGTAATACAATCGGTCTCTAAAATATTATGTGATCCGAGCTTCCATTGATTTATGCGTTTCCGTGAATCACTGATGGATTCGTTGAATACGATAACCTGCGTTTTTGACGGGTTGTATTTGTAACGCCATTTGGAACTATATCTTACAACATATCAACGATTGTAATCCTGAAGCAGTGAGTGAGAGTAGAACCATGTCATCAGCATGGGTAAGGCAGCAGCAATTAATACCATTCATTGTATAGCCGTATGATGAATTTTCAAGTTCGTAAAGTAAACTATCTATGTATAGGGAGTAGAGCAGAGGTGACACAGTACCCCCCTGCCTTGTTCCTTGTAGCATGGGAATCCAGCGTGATGTACAGTTTTGATGTCGAATACAACAATGCATATCAGAAAGTAAGACTTTAAACAATCTCCAAGATTTGCCTTGTATATGTTTTTGAAACAGTTGGAAGAGTAAACCGTTTAACCATACGGTGTCAAATGCTTTCCAGACGTCCAAGGAGCAAGCGAACAAACGACTATGCTTCTCGGACGCGTAGGAAATACATTCTGTGACCAGGAAAGAAGAAGTCATGCAGCTGATATCACGCTGAAATCCATTTTGCAAGGGATGAGTTTTTATTAATGATGGCGTATGAAGCTCCAGTCTTGTGAGAAGTAATCTTTCATATAGTTTATATATAACAGGCAGTAGGGTTATGGCCCTGTAACTATCAAAAGAGTCCTTCGGTTTAGGGCTACCCTTGTATAAAGAAAATATCAATCCACGCTTAGCTGCAGGTGGAATATATTCAAACTGCATAAAATAGTTGAAGAGGTGAGACAAGGCTGTAGCTAGGCTATCGCCGCCGTATATAATATGCTCATAGTTGATACCATCAAAACCAGAAGCCTTATTAAGATTAAGGCGGCGGTATAAGGATACTACCTCCATTCGAGTAACCGGAAAAGTAATGAGACTATCTAAATGGCTTACAGAACATGACTTTGCTTCGTTTTCCGATAAATGTGTTTACATTTTCATAATGCTGATTATCAAAAGATGGGTCTGTTAACGGAACAGAAAAGATATCGCTAAAATAGTCTGCCCATGCTTCTGCTATCTCTTGAGAATCTCGTACAATAGTTCCATTGTGTTTGAAATGTGAACAGGACATGGTCCCTAATTTTTTACGTTTTGCGTTGAAAAGTCGAAAAAATGTATCTTGGTCTGATTCAGCGCATTCATCAATGCTGTTGTTAAAAGATTGTAGGTATTGCTTAGATGCCCTGCGATATTCACGCCTGAATATGCATTTAGCTTCTTTATAGCTGTGGTATAAACCAGCCGTGTCATTAACTGGTCTATCTGCTGCTATCCAGACTGATCTATAATACCTCATATTTTGATGCAGTGACTTGAGCTGCTGTGACCAGAATGGTTTCAAAAACTTCTTAAATTTCTTTTGAGGGATGTTGTTTTGTGCAGATGTAGTTATAGCTTGAACTATGCCATCATAAAAAGCATTTGGGAGTAGATATTTTAGATCAGCCTGGTAGCTAGCATGTGTCCACGTTTCTGTGCGGAATTTTTTCCAATTGAATGTATGCTTTAATTTATCATTATTTGGAATTTGAAATGATGTCACATTAGTATCCACACGGAGTATTAAAGAGCGATGATTTGAAACATCCAAGGCATCGTCATCGTCTAAAACTCGACAGTCGATAATGGACTGCTCGAATGACTTATGTATGACAAAATGGTCTATTATTGACCCTGGAAAACCCATCGAAGGAACATGTGTTGCAAGAGACATGGAACATAAAGGCGAATAGTTTACAGAAAACAGGCCTTGACTATTCATAAATCCTTGAAGGCATTCACCCCGTGAGTCACCGCGCTGGAGGCTGGCGTTAAAATCGCCCATGAAAATGACTGTTCCCAATTTGTGATATGTGTACCATAAGTCATATAGGATCATGAAATAATCTCTATATACATGAATAGAATGGTTTGAAGACGGAAGATATATTTGAAATATATAAAAGTATCCGGTCCCGTTGTTCAATTGAATACCGACTATTCTGTCATTATCCAAGTCAATTGGTGATACTCTACTACCAATAGTAGCGCGGTTCCACATAATACACACTCCACCAGAATAAAGACCCTGTTGCATGGGTAGGCGCTGCGTAAAGTCGCTGACTGCACAATAATCGTAGGCGGGGTTTATTGATTCAAAGTAATGGAGATCCTTCTGAGGTAACCAGTGCTCGCTTATACTGCAAATATCTAAGTTCTGACCCAGGAGAAAGAAGTTGAGATAGGAAGCCGACGCCATTATTCCGGTCGCGTTCCAAGTTCCTATGGAAATCATGGTGCTAATCAGACCTGTGGTGAACAAGCTTCCCAGAAAGAGACGGGGACTCGGTTGGGTGAATGCCAAAGAGGTTATGACATGCCGTTGTACATGTGCATTATTGAATGCTGTAAACAAAAGTTTGAGTAAACATAAAATTATCAAATACTTTCGAATGCTAACCATGACATTAATTTAGCTGATGACGGTGACGTCGACATAAATCTTGCATGATAACACAGATAAAACAAATTAATATTTGAGACTGTGTGATGTAACAGTGAGTGATCCAAGAGAGATAACTCTATGTAGCATGATCTAGTGATCTAACAGTCTCCCTTGCTCCGCTGCCTGAGAAAAGCGTTCCTGGATAGCCACCTGGAACAATACATTTCGTGCGGCCAGAAGTTATCTGACAAAGCTTTGTCGACGTCATCTAAGGAAACATTTATTCTGGCAGAGAAAGAGTTGGAATTCTTGGCATTGAAAGAACGAATTACCGAGAACATGACGTTCTGATCATCCATATAATCTTTTAAACATTCGGCACTCCAGAACTTAGGAATGTTCCTCACAAAGACATGCGTTGTCTTCATGGGACTTGCATTGCGTTGAAAGATAACATTACGAGGTCGACGATCGTCATCTGAATCGTGTCGACTGCGACTTTCTGGATTCCTGCCGTCGGAATGTGCATGTGAATTATTTTCGGCACGATTAGAAGGTGAATGTGGGTAGCGATTTGGTCGCTCACGATCACTTCCCTGATGTTTATATTTGTGGGGTGCTGATTGAGATGCTGACGGTGACTTGCGATCTGTATGGTTGTATGAAGGGGGTGTTTGGCCACCCATAGAAACACTCTGCAGACTGTTTTGTGCCGATTTAGAAGCTGGGCTTTGAACAGCATTGTGTGATATACGACGATCGCTGATCGAACTTGACAATGAAAATGATGAATCACACATGTTGATAATGTTACGAGAAATATCAGTTTGACATTTATTAATAAAGAGTAGTGAATCCTTTAATGAATCAGATTTTTTTTCCATTTTCTCCACTGTAGTAGTAGCCATTGTGTCCATTGTTTCTTTTGAGAACTTCATAAATTCTTTTGTTGCATCTTGGGTAGCTTTATCAGTATGGGTTTGTTTCTTTTTAAAAGTGTCACTAAGAGTTGAAATAGAACCTGACTGGCTTGACAGTTTTCTTTCAATTCCAATACACTGTTCGTTTAATTCTGCAATATCTTTGTCGATGTGTCTCATGTCTCGCTTCATGCACACTTTGTAGTCAGAGAAATCACCTATATTCTTGTCGAGACATGTTTGCTGTTCCACGGACCAATCGCACAACGACATCACCTTTGATTCAAGTGAAGCGATTCGTTCCATTAGCTTAGGAACTGAGTTTAGTTCAAGAAGTTTTGATTCCATTGATACCAGTCGAGACTCGATATTGGCAACGACACCTTTGAGAAGGGGTATTTCGAATAAAGCTGATTTATTTGTTGAAATTTGATCAGATTTCAAAGATAGGAGTTCCTGATGTACGTCCATCAGCGTCTTTGCTATGGTTTCTTTAGTACTTTCTTTAGTACTTTGTGAAACAGGATGTTGAATTCGAGATTTTCCTTTGCTAAATATTTCTGCAATCAGATCCATGTTTCCGTCTATTAAAACCATTATAAGGTTGAAAACATCCGAGATGAGTTTTGATGAGACAGTTTTGGAAGGGTCTTGAGATTTTGTTCTCTTCTTGGGGATAGCATCATGGTCATATTTGTATGAGTGGCACAACCTAACACGTCGAAAAACAAACAGTCTGAGACGTTCTATTGTATCGTCTGAAAAATTTAACACCTGAAAAGTATCCACAATTTCATCTTTGGTATAGCTGTTGAAGTATGATTTAATATATTCTAAGACATGTAGTATTTCTTCCTCGCCATTGAAGGGATCTGCCTCGTTTAGAAAAAATTGCGAGTCGCATTGATTCAGAAGACGAGTTAGTGAAAGAATTGTGTTCTGCAGATTTGCCAGTGAATACACATGGTCACCAGTGAAATTACTGGCTTCATTGGATAATTTATTGCACTGCTCTGATGCTGAGGTCGAAATGCCTGCTTTATTGTCCATGTCCGACCACAACTCCTCGGTGGACTCCATAGTATTGTTTAATATGTTCATAGAACTTGTAAGAAGTCCATTCATCTTATTAGAGCGAAGTGTGAAGCTGCAGTTATTTCGTATTTGCATACATGTTGACAAAAGTCAATTTGAAAGAAGATATGCGTTCTCACTTACGCCCGCGCCTTTGTCTGAGTGAAAAGCAAGAACAGTTGTTTCCTTTAAAAGTCATTATAATAACGAAAATAGAAGGAAAGTGTATCGCGATTGCATAGGACTGCATACGATAATGTATACGATCAGTACGATGAAATGTCAGTGAGGCGGACTTTACCGTGAGAGTGAATAGTACTCCAGACAGTTAGTGACATTGTAAACAATCCAAGTAGGTCACGACTTTGCATGTCCGAATAGAAAATGTGGTCAGACAAAACATCATCAAAACACACATTGCACTATCAGATCTCGGTGAACACTGCGACTATCTGATGAACTATCGTCTAAGAAAAACATCAGAATGATCCGAAGAATATTCTCGATGATTATAACGAAAAAACATCGAAAATCCAAGGTCGACTCGAGGCAACGAACACACACGCCGCCATCTTTATAAATACCGTATATCTTGAACCATATATCCGAAATACTAACAAGTTTAGTTACAAATCTGACCATAGTCTACAATTTGTTAATCACCCTAGAGGAAGAGGTATTTGGAAATTTAACCACAGTTTACTGAGGGACTCAAATATGTTGATATGGTTAAAAAGATAGTATCAGAAATAATAGCCCAATATATCATTTATCTATCATTTATGGTAAAAACGAAACGCTCTTTAAATTATGTTGACCGCATTTTAGGCTGACACTCCAAAATTCAAGAATGGAAACAAGTCAATCACAAATATGGAAGATCCTAACTCTATTATAAATTCTATTATAAATTATAAAAAACGGCTCCCATCTAGAGGTCACCCTGAAGATCCCAATGAAGTTTGGTGATGATCAAGTGAGAGATGTGGCCTGTAGGGTGTGCCAAAGGATATTGCTGACATGCATGACAGAGATAAAAAAAAAACGCATTATATTGGGCATCTTCAAAATGTTCGATTAAAGGAATATACCGGTGTAGTTTTTCTCATTCATTATCGATGCCCGCTTTATATCCAATGAGCACGTTGCCAAAAAGATTTTTGTGATAGGCTGCCCGTAACTGAAGTTATGCCGAAGTCCAAACATCCAAGGACCTAGAGCTCCATTGGTCTAGTTAAATAAATTTACCTGGCTAAGTGGTTAAAAAACACAATCAGACAGAAACATGCCCATGCTTTGTGGAACTTTGTTTATTAAAATATGTCAGACAAGATCAAATATGACATAGCATGCATGTGGGTCAGGTAATTAACTCAAGGTGCCTTAAAATGCTAATTGTTGTCAAAGCAAGAAAGAGATATAACTAGAATTTGGGGAGGGGGACGAATAGGGAGGAGGGAGGGGAGGGTCACTTCGAAAATTTGATAAAACCCATGTTCAAACTTGATCTGTATTTTGGGCTGAGAAACTGACATACCAATATTCTGTTCCAATCAGATAAAAAATGTTTGAGTTATTGCAGCAGTCAACAAAAAAGGGCCATAACTCTGGGAAAAAAAACTCGGATCAAGCCCAAATTTGAACTCAATCTGTATTTAGGGCTGAGAAACTGACATACAAAATTTGGCTCTGATCGAGTAGAAGTTGTTTGTTTACACCATGTGTAAAGTGTCTACAGACAGACAGACAGAGAGAAGGATCCCCGACGGACAAACGACGAGTGGTCAATCCGTAAGTCGACACTATGGTATGGGTACACATAAAAACTAAAAAATATCTCTCTTATAATCAGGGCCGGCAAAATTGCTTCTAAAATGGCAGCCAATTAATATAAGAAAGCCAAATTCCAAGCACATGCCTTTTTTATAGAATATACTGGAATAAATACATTTTAGGTTGATTGCTTTTCCAAGTGAAGCATGGGCATTTCCATATCACACAATGTTGGTTATGTTAATAGATGGTTGAAGATAATCTGTCTTCAACATAATATACATTTTTTTATTATACAATGAGAAATAGTTGTATTAATTTATGATCAAGCTCAATAATAGTTTGAAAGCAAGATATTTTAAAAATTGGAAAAAAAACAAGTACTTGTTTTAAGTGAACTATTGGCCCAAGTGTACACCAAATGTACACTTATTTGACTTCATAGTGAGACTACCATATACTCACAACACAGTCAGCATTCTGTGTAAGTCGCTTCAGTGTGAGTAAGGAATTGTAGGGTTGTACGACTACATCTGACATCTCATCTAAGTTAGGAAACACCGAGTATGTCTGGATTAGCTTCTTAGGAAACCTAGAAGTAAAAGTTACAAACAAAAGAGTATGAAAACGTAATTTTAACAACAACAAAAATCCATGCTCATGTGCAAAGTTTTACTGTACATTCACAAAACGATTTCTCACACAGTCCAAGTTTGCATGCAGCTAAATAAAAAAAGTTCAGCTTCTTAATAAAGAACTCTGTTTGTGTCAATTTTCTGTCAATATTGGCATCAACTCTCCTTTAGTCAAAACAGATCACAAATAAAACATTTTATGTCCAATAGCCAAATCAGTATTTTTTGCTAAGGGAGCATGTCAAAACCTCTTTCGCATATGCGAAAATATTGTCGATAATGTCGAAAAAGTTTTGACGTAAATGTGCAATAACGAAATGTCGGAATTGACGAAAAATAATGCGATAACGTCGAAAGCGACTGGCCATAAAAGTGCGATAACGTCGAAACCACAACAGACCAAAATTTCCGTAAAATGTCGAAACTTTCGACAACGCGAAAGTCGGACGTCGAAACATTGATCGATATTCGCAAACGAAAAGTTAAAACATCGATACGATGTTGTCGCACTTCATAAATCCGCGCATTTATTTTTGCCTTCTGCGTAATCAGATGCCAGCTGAATTTTTATTGGCTGTCAGCCAAAGGCCATACAAACAACTCTATGCGGTTAACACACAAGTACAATGACTTGACAGTTCGACTGTTTTGATAGCTATGAGTTCGCACAAGGCCTAATTAAACAATAGTCAACCCATTCCAAATGTGTGAAGGGGTGACATTTAGCAAAAGGCTATACAAACATATAGGTCTACTGACATATAATGACGTATATACCGGTCCCTCACAACTATGCGTGAACTGTGCGACAGTTTTGTTGTTGTTGTCGTGATGTCTTCTCAATTAGTGAACAATGGTTTAACTCGTTGGACAAAAACAACACATCTGATATATAAAATTCCAAAATGAAGCGACTTGATGTCATAATATCAGTTCCATCAGTGATGAAATCGAATAGATCTAGCGGACATATACGCAGTTGGGAAAATATTAGACCAGCAGTTTACACAGGTCGACAGGGTTTTCACAACCCCAGGTATCACACATCTAACAGAAAAAAGATGAAATCACACAGAAATTTGAAACCAGCTGCACCCACCCAGAACGGGAGCGACAACCGTCCGTCCACATGATCCAGCATTTGAAGCAATAGTCCCGATATAGAACAAGCCCTCATCACATTGTATCAACGCCAGACATATATAGAGCCATACCCCCTAAGTTCATTGTTTTATAATGGTATGTTATCCATATTTTTATTATTCATTCAATAAAGAATCGAGAAAAACATAACACTCAACTCCTCCGTCAGTCAATGCTACCCACAAACGAAACTAGGATTGGCCTGGGAAATTACAGTGCTAAAAATAGCACAACATAACATGTGCAATTCGTGGAAATTCCAAACTATTAGTATTATATAATGTTTTGTATTAACTTAACTTTGTCGCATCTGATCGCTGATATATATTGAATAAAGTGTGTAGATTTGAAATAAAAGTCGCCGACGAATTAATCATGATGACGCTGCGCTTCCGATATCTAACAATGATTTCATACTTATATTGCGAAAATTAAAGCATTGTTTACGACTGTCCGACGATGCCGTAAACACCCTGATTTGCGTCCACATTAAAATATGTGTCTGGTCCAGAAAGACAGATTGAAACTGTAGAAATTAACTCTACGTGGCATACAGAAAGTATACTATAAATCGGAGTTGTGGAATAATTTATTGTCGTCCTCGGCTGTATTCTTTTATTCATAATAGTTCGCACAATTAAATGGTGACGGTTTATCCAAAGTGAAGACAAGTTACACAATCACACACAAAAACGATTTTCAAAATCAAAATTTGCATTGTTTACGGTACCACTCTGCAGTATTAATGTGACGGTGTAGCAATTATTGTTCGAGATTTAGGGGGACTTCAACCTGTACTGTAATTTTACTGTAAACCAGTGATGCAATATCACTGCTATAAACCCACGGATTTGCGGGCACCGTGTGACAAAACGTAGGAAATGACTGTGTTGGCCTATCCTATTATAAAATAATTTATTTGGGACTTTAAATAATCTTCTATTAATAATAGTTTATTATTAAACGAAGTTTGAATTGTACGATATTAACCAAATCGGAGATTTCAGTAGATCGGAGAAATTTACTAATAGGCCTACATATATAAACTCCGATCAAATCGGAAATGTTTTCATATCGGAGAATACTCCGATTAAATCAATGGAATTCTTATGATAAAAACTCCAATCTGAGAAATTTCAGCATGGACACCGACATCTTCCCGTTCGCGACACATGAGTATAAAACTGCAACTATGGAGTATTTATTGAACACAAACTGTCACTCCGATCTGAGAAATTTCAGCATGGACATCGACATCTTCCCGTTCGCGACACATCAGTATAAAACTGCGACTATGGAGTATTTATTGAACACAAACTGTCCTGCCAATCGTATCGACACAACAGCAATATTGACGGATATAATGCTGCGATCTTGACGAAAACAAACACGGCGAAAATATGTCGAAACAGAACAGCAAACATTTGAGCAAAACTGCGAAACAAAACTGCGATAATTGCGAAAACATCGAACCAAGACAGCGAAAATGACGAAAAATTGATGAAAACGTACAACGTTACGGCGTGCGATAATGACGAAAAAACTCTGATAATGTCGAAAAAAACGACGTCAATGACGCCACATTTTTCGCATATTTTTCGCATATGCGAAAGAGGTTTTGACATGCTCCCTAATGCATGTTTTCATGTATAAAGTTTTTTTCTTTGCAGATTCTGGTCATCTAGGGTATTTGCCTGAAGAATCCACCAGCTAACCAACCAACAGCCTTGAGGAATTTGAGAAATTGGAGTTAAATTAAAATGAAAGTATCAATAACACTGAAGCTCAACTTGGATAGGGTCTATTATCAAATGTCATAGTTAATGGAGCTATAAGGAATGCAGAAAGTTGGTATGTCTAAACACACAACAGATTTAGTCACACAAAGAGTGAAATCTAAGATGGCCGGAAAAAATGGCAAGCTCCCATCTAGATGTCACCCCGAAGATCCATATGAAGTTTGATGATGATCGGATCAGAGATTTGACCTGTAGGATTATAGTCATACAAAGAGTAAAAACAAAGATGGCAGGCAGCGGCCACTTTTTTCCATGGAAATTGTTCAAATTCAATAGCTCCCATTTAGAGGTGATCCAAAACAATGGCTGTAAATTTTCAAAACATTTCGCCAATAATTGTCGGCTGCACGGTGTAACGATGGATTCAAATTTGAAATCCAATATGGCCACTGGCAGCCATGTTTTTTTTAACCAATTTCGGAAAAAATGGTAAACTCCCATCTAGAGGTCACATCTAGAGTTGTGCTAATGAATTCAAACTGAAATGTTTTTCTATGAAATTTGGGAAAAATTGCAAGCTCCCATTTAAAGGTCACCCCAAATGTCCCTATGAAGTTTGGGGATGATCCGATGAGGGATGTGGCCTGTTGGGTGTGCCAAAGGAAATTGTTGACACTCACGTGCACACACACGGGCAACCAACCCATGGCAATTAATAGCTCAAATTTTACAAAGTAATGTTGAGCTAAAAATTATATCTTTGCTGCAAGCAGATGAGTTCTACTGGGAAAGAACTGGAAAAGTATAGCTCTGGCACAACAATGTATGTTTTCAGAATCTCATTGTGTTATTTTGTCTGAATTTGTGATGATTGTCTTAAAGAAGGCCATCAAGATGATGGATTAAAATCGCGAAAATCTTAGTTTTGACATATTTTCAAACAAAAGCCCTCAGAAGCGATATATGGGGTCCTAATGGCCACAAATTGGTATTTGTCAAACTGTTGTTTCAACAACAAAATAGCCATCGAATTAATTATTGCATTAAATTAATTATTAGTGCCCTTTTAAGACATCTGATCTCAACAGGACCGTTCTAAAGAGATTTCGCAGGTCAAATTACCCATATGCACAAATTTAGAACATTAACATAATCCCCCTTGATCCTTCAGTCAATTTTTGTATATCTACTTTAAGTTCTAATTTATGGAGCATATTAGCCTGTTCATTTGTATATTTCTTGCAGAACAAGAAAAAAAAATTCTTCATTTTCTAATACTGTACAAACTGAACATGTTCTTTTGTCTATACCAGTACCAGGTTTTGGACGTTTGTATCTATCCGTCTCAATAGCTAATTTATGTACATGGGCTATTGGGTAATAGGTTAAATGGTTTTATATTAAAATGAGCTCTTGTTTTACATGATACTTATTGGATCATAGAAGGTTGAAATTGCGGTGTAAATTGAACTTCAGCCATTGTTACTTCTCCCTGAGTACAGTCCACTTCTCCACAATAACCAAACATGGAGAAGTGACTTCTCCGAATTTGAAACCTCTAGCCGGTCCCAGCCTTGACAATATAAGTTACCTGTCATTGAGTCTCTCAAGGACGTATGATCCCATACCAGATCCAGTTCCACCTGCTATGGAGTGGCATAAAACAAAACCCTGGAAGAGAATGCGTAATTTCAACGAGACAAGCTAAATATTGAAATAAAAACAATATTTTTCTAAATAAGTAAAATATATATTTCCTAGAAGTATCTTGCCCACTGGTATATCCCATTCTAAGTAGAAAAGGTTAACAAACCCCTGAGTTGAAAATGGTACAAAAATTCTATGGTTTTATCCTGGTTCATGTAATCTCTGATAGATTGTGAAAGGCCCATCTTAATCCTCCATGGACCACGTGATCTCTAATTTTGACAAAACCAGAATGCCAAGGAAGTCTGTCCTTTTCCCCCCATTAGGACATTCCTCTTGAGCGGGATGGGTGCTGAACCCTGGGAGGGAGCTCAGAGTTCAGTGGGCAAGATACTTCTAGGAGATATATATATTTTACTTATTTAGAAAAATATTGTATCTCTATCAAAGATAACTTGCCCACTGAACTATATGGTATAATATAGAAATTTTCTGGCAGGTGGAGGCCAAGAGGGAAGATAAAAATATAATTTTTTAAATTAAAATTAGTTTTTCCTTAATAGTCCAGGCACATTAGGTTTCACTAGTGCAATAAATCCCGGAAAGCTGAATTTTTCAGGGATTAATAAGAACATGTTTATGAACAACTTGGCAAAAGTCCCCTAGAATCCGAGTTGAGCTTTTTGAGATATCATGATTTTTCGCAATGGTGCAATCTCTGATGAAATTCCATTAGACCATATGCGAATGCAGTCATATGTAGGCCAATTTATGGACTCAATCTTCACACATACCCGTCCATCATGAAGCATGTGTCGATAGATATGCGTAATTGGTGCTAGAGCTTACTAACAGTCGATATTCCATAATTGTGATGACATTTATTGCCGAAGAGAGCATATAAATCGCATGGTGATTCAAAATTTTCCTAACAAAAGAGGGCGAGTAAAGATATTCAGACGACAATGAGCTAAAATATGAACCATTATACTAGAAGAGTGGTTAGTTCAGAACAGGAAAGTGATGAGATATATCGAACCATCACCATCTTTAAGATTTTATAGCCGGAAACATAACACTACCCCCTAAAACGTACCCCATGGCTTTGAGTATCTGAAAGGCAAAATACCACATAATAGTCCTGGCGTTTGACGTAACAGTTGTACAAATGGTGATAACACTATGAAACTTGGCACATAGGTTCCTTATACACTATTAATCATTTTCATATGTATAGACGTCGCGGCAGGTCCATCCTTGACAACGGTTGCTAGGCAACTATCCCACATCGAAGAAATACAAATATGACTGATATTATGGCAGTTTTAACAATCTAACCTACGTCATGCAGCATTTTTATGGTAAAAGTAATATTAGTTGTTGTTCGAGTAGATCTGGCTGGAAAATTACCATAGTTCTTACTTACAGGGGTGGTAACGGTTGCTAGGGACATACCCGAAATCGAAAAATGCCGAGCTGACTGATATTATGATAGTTTTGACAAACTAATATAAACTACGTCATAACAATTGTAATAGTTATTGTTAGTGTGGGTTCGACTTTAAAATTACTATTTATTTCTGGTAACGGTTGCTAGGGACATACCAGACATCGAAAAATGCACACATGGCTGATATTATGGTAGTTTTAACAAACTAAACTACGTCATGTAACATTTTTATATTGAAAACAATTATTATAATTGTTGTTAGAGTGAACATGGCAGTAAAGTTGCCGCATTCGTTACCTAACGGGTGTGTAGTGGTTGCTATGGACATACCCACATTTGAAAGCATACCATATGTATGAGTTTCGGGTAATTTAACTGATATAACTGTTTCATGATATGGTATGAGTTTTGGGAAATTTGCATGATATAATTGTTTCATAATATGCCATATTATGCTTATATTGACAATAATGCATAACTAAAGGTTGTTGTGTTGTGTACTGAAACATTCTCGTGTGGCAAATTGGTATTGAGGTTTCATTGTTGCTAGGTAACCACTTACCATTGACAAATCTTCTTTAAACTGACAGACTATTCAGTTAGTTTTATCAGAATCACATACCTGTGTGGAGTTTACTATTGTTTCTTCCATGATTCGATTGTTGGAATACATTTTGATGAGACATGTAAAAATATTGACCCACATTTATGTCGATACCACCTGAACCCCCCTCCATGGAATCCGACATTCGCACTACATTTGACAATGGCATCCATGCAGAACACTCTATCATGGTGTGGTAGCATCCGCATACCAGTTGCTATACGGTATGAACTAACTGTGTTTCTTTCATATCCATGCCATAACTACATATATGTCAATACATGGTCATGAGTCATTTACAAGTCTATAGGAGCTCGTACATGAGCGTGGCCTATATATTTCAGATTGAGATACCATGAACTACCCTTTGGAACCGGTGACCAATACCCATTTACATGGGCAGCCATGGGCCCATTACCAACCCACAGCATCCAATGACGTGTCTTAACTACTGTGTCCATGTCATAGAAAGGGGCCTGGGCCGATGATATACTATTTAGGGTTCGTTCTATTGATTTGCCTGGGTACATGTCATGTGTACATAACGATAGACACTTGTGTATTTGCACTACATGTGGTGTTCATAGCGTATGTGTGGCTGTGGTTATAACCTAGATAGTCATGGCACATGTACATTCATGGGATGGGTTCATGTTTTACATATAAATGTCTTGTAAAAAAGTCATAACTAAATCAGCCTGGATACATGGGCTGTCCATAGTGGCCCGTCTCAATTTCCTACCTATATGAGCCTGGGTCCATAGCCACCCTTATATTTTCTAAGTGTACACTTTCATTGTAAGTGTAGTTCAGGTATACACTTATAGTACACTTGTAGCTTTTGTTTTTTAATTCAGTACACTTGTACCACACTCACTTTTTTCGAAATGTACACTTATTTCGTAAGTGTAGTGTAAGTGTTGTAATAAGTGTACACTTGCTCTACACTTTTGAGACTTTGAAAATCTTTGGGCATGCTGCCCACACTTACAGCTACACTTATGACACACTGATGATACTTATACTTTTAAAATGTTTTGGGAACACTGCCCCACACTTAAAGGTACACTTATGGAACTTTGGAAAAATTTATCAACACTTATACCACACTTATCAAACTTTGATATGGATATGTTCAGGAATACTGCTCAGAGCCTCGCACATTTGTACTATATAATTGCCGTCTTGTATTAAATATGAACTTTTGAAATTTTGAAATTACAGGTATTTTGTTTTTCTGTTATTTATATTCCGATAGTAATAAATTTTATGAATCTTTTGTGCTAAAATAAAGATATATGAGTATGTATATCTACAATTTATTAACTGCAAAATGTTTGTCATAGAAACAATGAAAATTGGTCGCTATCACGTATATTGAAATTGGCGTATATGAAAGCTTCAATGATTGTGTTTCCAAACACCCTGCAGTCAAAAAATGGCCATTACGAATATAGAAATGTTGTATGATAGTAGTTTGATGACGCAGATCAGAATTAAGTATAATAAAAATCGTTTCTAAACCCGTAATTTGGACGTGCAATACTCCCAAATAGAATTATTTTTATCGGGGTTTTGTTATGGCAAAACTTCGATAGTTAGCGTAATTTCGTGACAATAAAATAGGCCTAATGATGAACAGATAAAAATTGTTTTTAACATTCTCGGAGAAGTACGTATATGTACCTGCTATCTGTTTTTAATTTAACGTAAAATGTATCAAAAATAACAAAGTTTAACTGTATATACGTGTGATTATCGACCCACTGTAAATCTCCCAAAGTAAATGCTTGGGGCTTTCTGCCCACGTGTTATTGTATGGGGAATTTAATCCATATCGCTGTGTGTAAACATTGTCCTCTGATGTCATCATTGTATAGGGAAATCCCCGTCTAAATCAAGTGATATCCTAGAACTGAGAATACGATTGGCTAAAAGCTAACACGTGACTGTGACGGTGACTACATGCGCATGCGCAGATCACATTCCGGTCATTCGGCGGTCAAGAAATCAAATTTAAATTTCATCTGCATTTTATTTGACAACAGCTTTCATTTACGAAAATGACGGCGAGAAAAGCCAAAACAATTCAACAATTTGGCAAAAAGAAGAAAGGAACTAAACACACTAGAGATAGAACAGGTGGTAGGAGGCTGAATTCGGCAAATAATTACGCAAATAGGCGAAGTTTGTTCCGTTGATCCTACAAATTACAATGACACGATGACATTGAGAAATTAAATGTCAACAGTAAAGTCACACTGGATGCATACAGATTATAACCGATGGAAACGTGTGCTAAATTCAGATATACAACATACATTTATTTACAAGTGATAATTCTCAATCGGAGAGTGATAGCTGTCGTCCAGCTGATTCAGTGATTGATCTCTCGCATGTTTCATTGTTGCCCAATGTTGGCAAGACTCGCCAAGGGGACTGATCACGGATTCAATTTCAATCATATTGACGTCTTGTCCAAATGCTTGTGATACCGGACAAAACTAATTTTGGTGGAGGGGTAGACTGGGCACACAGAGCACATTGGAATTTGGATCATCTCAGAGACAATGTGACATCAGAAGAAGAAAAAAAATGACTCGCTTACAGCTTTTTTGGCAAAAAAAAACTGGAATCGGTCATGCCAACGTTTGCAAATTTCTCTCGCTCTCCGTGCTGAATTAAACATCCCACAGCAGGCACTGCATGCTTTAAATGGGACATCGTACTGAACATGACATGGACATCATGACATATAAAGTGGAGTAAAGACTAACGGGAAGAGACAAGCTTGAAGATACTTCAGCTCATTCAAACTTCGCATATCAGCACCAGATTTATGAAATATATTTATTGAGCCAAGGAACCTAATTGATAGATGATTTATATATTAAAACATTATTAATATAATATAATAAAGTATTTTATCAGTCTAAACCATTGTGAATGTGATTCCCTTGATTAATGCATCAATTGCCATCTTTGATAGTGAAATTTAATATGTGCATGCCCGTCTATGATATACACTTATTTTACTGATTGATACATGTACTATACACTTATATAATACACTTGCATCACAATCACCATTGTACACTTACAATACACTTACAACCCCATTCAGAACTTACACTTATAAAACACTTGCAATTATTATACACTTATATTACACTTGCCAACATACACTTATACCACACTTTAGAATCATACACTTATATGACACTCACCTCATTTACATAGTTGGAACGTACACTTACTGTACACTTATGTTACACTTGCACTACACTTACTGCCACTGTTGGACTTGTACACTTGGTTGTAAGTGCACACTTAGAGGACAAATTTTCCTACACTTATGCAACACTTATTTGACACTTATAACACACTTGGGAAATGTAAGGGCAAGCTATGGTGGTGCACACGACCAATCGATTGGGACCTTCATGCTATAGGGCGTTGGTCGAATGGCTGAAAACGGACATACGTATACGGTATTCATATAGTATAGAGACGTGGATCCATGCACATGAATGGACTTACCCGTAGGCATGGGGTCATATATATGTGGATCAGTCCATGGCCTACCAGCATATATGTGAATCTATGAAATGATTGATAACGCCGGTGCGTAGCTTTTATTTAGGGACATGTGTCCATGTCCTACATATAGGCACCTGTATCACTGCATACATCATTATAGTCACTTGTATATTAACACTATTTAAACTTGCCTGGGTCTTTGGTGTAGATATATCACGTACAAGGGGTGGGTCCATATCCTACATATAGACAGACACCTGCTTATGCCTGGGTATAATTCAATATGGCATTCATATATCGGCCTTGGTCCATGGCCTACACGTATGGATATGTGTCCATGGCCAACCTACAGTGCCATATGTGTATGGGCTATTTATAAGGCCCCCCCGTCCTTAACTTTCGTCTATGTGGCATCGGTCCAATATCTATATATTGGTTGGTCTGTCATAAAACTGTCTCATATGTTCATACCATATATAGGTTCCTGAATCCATGGTGCACTAATCTATTGTGCATCGGACTTGGTCTATGGTATCTTAGTACATGGTCTATCTGTGGGCACTTGGTTATTTGCACCATGTAACAGTGTCATGGTCATGATCATAGATATCATACGTGTATGGTTATATGAAGCGGTCTGGTTCATGGACTATACATATCCTACGTACATAGCCTATATGTATGGACATGGGTCCTGTGAGTATATATGTGCCTGGGTTCCTAACCTAACTATTGTAGGCTAGGGCCATGGCTAACATATTGGTGGCTTACCCTAGCTATGTTCTTCATATATAGTAGAGTTGGTCTGTGACTTACATTATATAACTAGCTGTCTGGGTCTATGGCTTATATAACTATTATGGCCATGCCTCATATTAAATATAAGCAACAACTTTTCAACTCTCACTTTGAATTCCCGATATCTAAACTGATGGACCACAACGGATAAGTGTACCCATATTCTGGTTAGACTCACACTAACAACATTTATAATTGTTTTCACCATAAAGACGTTAATACTACCATAATATCAGTCATATGTGCATGTTTGTATTTCGGGTATGACCCTGGCAACAGTTACCACTCATATAAGTAAGAATTATATGGTATTTTTTTCAGCCATTGTTTTCACCATAAAAACGTTAATACTACCATAATATCAGTCATATGTGCATGTTTGTATTTCGGGTATAACCCTGGCAACAGTTACCACTCATATAAGTAAGAATTATATGGTATTTTTTTCAGCCATCTCAGCACTAACAACAACTATTCTAATTGCTTTCAACACAAAAGTGCTATTAGGTGTAGTTTAGTTTGTTAAAGCTACCATAATATCAGTCATATGTGCATTTTTAGATTGTGTGTGCGTCCCTAGCAACCGCCACCCCTTGTAAGTAAAGTATGGCAATTTGTCAGTCAGGTCAAAACTGACAACAAATATGTTCACCATAAACATGCTACACAACGTAGTTTAGTTTGTTAGAACACGTATGATATCAGTCATATGCATTAATCCGATGCTGGGTAGTTGCCTAGCAACCGTTGCTAAGAAGAGCCTGTTGCAAATGACGCCACATGTGAAAATGAGCAGTAGCGTATAAGAAACATATGTGCCAAGTTTCATGCTTTTATCGCCCTTTTCACAGTTGGTGTGTTTTCTACAACAAGCACTTGGACTAGCAGAAGGGCAAAATGTGACGAGAGCCAGTTTAGGGGGTAGGGTTATGTTTTTACAAGTATTGACCACTTATCTTAGGTATAGTTGCTAATCCCACATATTATGTTGGAGGAGTGATATCTGTGCAGTTTTTAAAACAAATTGCTTGCACCTACGTAATGAATAGGCCGAAAAATTTGACATCGAATAATACAGATTGTCTGAAAAAATCGTCATTTTTTGGGGTCATTATGTTATTTTATATCCACATCTGCGAAATTCACTCAAATCCCCCCGTTGAATTTGTATCTCTGGTTCGAGAATTGTGTATTGAACAATATTGAGTACATTTGGTATATGTTTCGGCTGAAAAATTGTTATAACATCCCATTATTCCTATGATTGTGAAAAATATATAAGTTTTTATTTTTTTATGAAAAAAATTGGTTAACTCCGAAAGCTCAACTCCGATTTTAGGGGACTTTTCGTGACGCATCCGCGATGTTATGGCCTAAATAATATATAAAAATCAGCTTTCCGGGATTTATTTCCTTACTTTTCCCCATTCACGCCTAATGTGCCTGGACTATAAGGGAAGCCCGAAACTGAACTATATGGATTAGATCTCCAGCCTTGTGTCAATCAGGAGGGCTAAAATTTTATTGCCGTCCGACTTCGCTCACACCGTGCTCAGATTAGTCACGCATGAATACGCCCAAGTAAATCCCGCATTCTTCTAATTATCTAGCCAGTTTTTTATTTCTGACTTAATCGTGAGTTTGCGAGTCGCGGGGTTGGGAATGGCACCACCATGGGAGGGATCTATGATAGTTCAGTTTCGGGCTTCCCTTTATAAGGAAAAACTAATTTTAATTTAAAAAATTATATTTTTCCGCCAAGGAAAGCCCTTCAACTGAACTATACGAGCAATAAAGTTAATTAATATCCAAATTCGATGGGAATGTACTCTTCCGAAACAGATTTCATGTAAATGTGATTTTATAGTCATGAATCGGATATGATTATGTTACGTGAAAGAGCTCACAATTAAGATTCCGACATTGCTCAAACGTGAACCCCCCCCCCCCCTTGTTTTTGGAAGAAACATCCAAGGTAGTGCCATATAATTCATGCTAGCGAGACCACGAGCAAGTATAACTTTTGAAGAGACTTCTTCCGTCGCTTCATCCTATTCTCTTTGTCATCTTATTCGCCCTCTCGACAGTTCACATTATGAACTGATGTCACATGTATCCATTGTGTATGCCATAAGATATCAGGATGCTTATGATACACCAGGGAGCAAATTAACTGTTATCGCATCGCAATTTGCTACTGAAATGTGGATACCGGTAATAGCGAGGAAATTTTTATATGATGTTATAACAAGACAGTCAATGACTGTGGGTCGCTCACCAGACTGTAAGGACTGAGAAGACGGGGACTCTGAAGACTACAAGAGTCAGTACTTGACAAAATCACTTAAGACAAGTAGTTCTAAACATGGACATAGCTGGATGTTCTCAGATTAGCAGGGCTCTTCACCTTGAAATTTCTAATTGCACATCACTGACAAATCTCCAACCTCTTACCTTTTAAAGAGGACAACCATACCACAGTACTAAGTTCACAAAAATCCTTTTGTACATTCCTCTTAGGTTGAATTTTACGACTGGTACCAGTACTTCAAGCTCTCAAACGTTTGATAATTACCAACCTGACACCCCACATAAAGTTAAAATTTGTGGCCAATTCAATCCAACATTTTAACCTGAAGTAGGAACATATAGTCCATATGTTCCTACTTCAGGTTTCTTTAAAAACATACATGTTAGAAAATCAAACCAAACTACGAGAACAATGTAACTTATTTTTGGTGTGAACATCTATCAGGCATGAAATTTTTAACTGTTTAACTTTTGATCAAAGTAGGGGGTCAAATCTACACTCCCTCCCCATTGCCTCAAACATTGCCCCCACCCAGGCTGTCTAGAAATCAATATTATTATACCAGTACCAAACAGCATAGAGGAGAGTTAAATCTCTTATCTCTGCCCCAATTAGAACAAATGTGAATCCCCATCTATGAGATCCATTCATCTAGTAATATCAATATACCCCCAAATATCCCCCCATTTTTTCTTTGAAAAATCAGGGTATGATTTCACCTGGATAAGTGGTGGTTAAGAAACTAATATTGGAACAGCCGAGTCTGTATTTTGTGTGTCTGACCTTTGCAGGTGAATATAATGACAGTATTCCGCAAGGTGGACTAACATCACCGAATTCACCCTCTGGGGACCTCATTTCCTAAAAATGACCCCATTTGAACAAATCTGAACCACAGTCACCCAAGGCCCCTCCATACCAAATATGAAAGTGTCAATGACACTGTAGCTCAACTTGGAATGGGAATAATTTCATGTGTTAAAGTCAATGGAGTGATTAGGAATGCGGAAAGTTGAAAGGCCTAGTTATGCAAAGAGTAAAATCTAAGATGGCCACTGGCAGCCATGTTTTTTTGCCAAATGATCCCAAAAAGACTCGTTCCCATTTACATGTCATTATTAACATCCAGTACAAATTTCATGATGATCTGACAAATGATACGACCTGTAGCCTGTGTCAAAGGATTTAGTCATGCAAAGAGTAAAATCCATGGCGGCCATGTTGTTTGTCCGAATGACCCCAAAACGACTCGTTCCCATCTGCATTCCAATTTCAACAGCCATGACAAATTTCATGATGATCAGACTAAAGGTACGACCTGTAGCCCGTGCTAAAGGATTTAGTCATACAAAGAGTAAAATCCAAAATGGCTGCTGGCGGCCATGTTTTTTTGCAGAATGACCCCAAAATTACTCATTCCCATCTACATGTCATTGTTAACATCCATGAAAATTTATGATGATCCGACCAAAGGTACGACCTGTAGGCTGTGCCAAAGAATTTAGTCATGCAAAGAGTAAAATCTAAGATGCCTGATGGCTGCCGGTGGCCATGTTTTTTGGCCGAACAACCCCAAAATTACTCGTTCCCATCTACATGTCAATATTAACATCCATGACAAATTTCATGATGATCAGACGAACAGTACGACCTGTAGCCCGTGCTAATGGATTGAATATTGAAATCCAAGATGGCCACTGGCGGCCATGTTTTTTTCCCGAATGAACCCAAAATGACTCGTTCCCATCTACATGTCAATGTCAACAGCTACAACAAATTTCATAATGATCCGACCATAGGTACGACCTGTAGCCCGTGCTAAAGCAAATTGTTGACGCATCACGCACACACACATGCACACACACACGCACACACGGACGATGGATGACAAAGCCATGGCAATAGCTCAAACTTTACAAAGTAAAGTTGAGCTAATAAGCTATATAGGCCCAATGGTTCTTGAGAAAAAACTGTTTTAAGAATTACTATGGAGGGAAAGAGTTATGGCCCTGGCTTCGCACCTACATGTACATGTCTTTGATCTGATGAACTTAATTGAACAAATCTGATTGTGAGACACCTAGGGAACATGCACACTGAAATATATAAACACATTCCGTCTTTAATATGGAGAAAAAAACAATTGTTGATAGATGGATGGATAGACATCCCAACAGGCAGATGGATGGAAGCCTGACAGATAGAAGACAAATTTAATCCAATATATACCCCCCAATTTTTCTTTGAAAAATAGTGATTTCATCTGGATAAGTGGTGATTAAGAAAATAATATGAAATGGCCAAGTCTGAATTTAGTATGTCTGACATTTGCAGAATTAGGTCCCCAAAAGGTGAATTTAATGACAATATTCCGTAAGGCAGACTAGCATCACTGAATTCATCCCCAATCTGATTAGGCCTCAATGGCCAATAAAAACCTAGGAACAGATTGAAGTCCTACAGTTGAAGTTGGTGATACACACCCATTGAGCACCTCAATTATGCATTTTATCTTCTGCAAATTAGGGGGGACATTGAAACTGAACAGGTGGAAAAAAGTGACTAAAACAAACTTTCAATTTGATACTTAGGATACTTCCCAGAAGATGAGGCCTAAGCAGAATTAGGTCCCTGGAGGGTGTATTTGGTGATGCTAGCAAGCTGTATGGGGTGCCAACACAAAATTCACCCTCTGGGGACCTCATTCTGTAAATGTCAGACACACTATTTCCAGACTTGAAGAATTCTAAGCCATTCACAGTACCAGGGATGTATGTCAGGGAAACCTGACCTTGGGAGCACCAGTTTGTTTTTAAATTACTACAGATATGTTTACATAAACCAGCCAGATGACATCTATTATTCTAATCTAAATTAATGACCTGTGTCTTTGCAGATATATATGCTTCTGCGGTGAGAAGAGGTATTAATTAAATTGGGAGGTGATATGGCTTGGAAGGGATGTTGGTTGATGGCAGGGTGGGGGTGGGTCTGGGCCATGTGGGAGGGGGGTGGGTGGAATGTTTCCATAATTTAATTAAAGAATAAAGTTTCATAACTCTGTTTCAAATTTTCAAATTGTATAACATGTTTAAAAAAAAAATTTGTTTGTTAAATTGAGAAAGATCGCCCTGAAAATTTCAAAAATCTGAATTTAACAACAAATTTTTTTTTTTTTAATTATGTCACTGGCTCCGCCCACATTTGACCCAGTGACCTCATTTGAACAAATCCGAACCACAGTCCCCCAAGGACCCTTTGTACCAAATATGAACCCATTCAGCCCAATGAAATTCGAGAAGAAGTCGCTGTAAGAATAACTATGGAGGAATAGAGTTATGGCCCTGGTGGAACCTAGGGAACATCCACACCAAATATGAACCCGTTTGGTCTTACGGTTCCAGAGAAGAAGATGTTCAAAGAATTGTTGACGGACGGACGGATGGACGGACGAGGAGTATAGCTCCAACTTCGTCTCAGGTGAGCTAATAATTGACCATGGAGTTAACCCTTTGAACCCTGGCTCCCCACAACGATCGACACTTTGACTCTGGGCTCCCAGTGTTATTTTTGATTTATTGTAGACTGTGTTTAGGCGCAATGTGTTGGTTATGTTTAAATGGTGTCGCAGCTCTGAAACTTTACATGTATTTCCCCCATGGACCATTGAGTATTTTAAGATCGGGATACATTGCCACACGATCAGTCCCTGGCAATGGTTGCTATGCAACTACCCGAAATTGAAAGTAAAATGCAATTATAGCTTTTATCGACGTATTTTAGCCCTAGAAAACAGCGTTTTCGATGCAGCCAATGCCCCATTGTGAAATTTGATATATATCTGGTCAGATGAGTGAATCTAACTTTTGTTTAAGGGTAGCAACGGTTGATAAGCAAATACCACAAAAGATCCAATGACACAATTGCCCTGAGCATTTGATTGTATTATGCTCCAGTTTAGACATTTTTATAGGCGCACGTTAGGTTTTTCCGAAATCAAATGATGAGCGTTTCGGTTGGTCTCGTCGACAATTAATGCCAGATTGCATCATCCCAAAATAAATTTAAGTAATCAACTTTGGGGTGTACTGTCCACACTTATTGAAGTTGGTACATTCTTTGGAACCGCGGCTTCTCTTTCGGTGTAAAGGTACGTTCAACAAACGAATTTGTGTCCCTTTTCCAGGTATGGACATTATGATCACCGTGACTATGAAGCCACGCCCCCTGCCATGCCCCTACCTCGACATAAGCTCCGCCCATTTCCACAACACCTCAACTGCCCCAAACATTGAGCACTTGTCGTATCTGCACTTGAAAAAACGCCACCCGCTGCTGTAGCGACTGACGTCTGAAACTGTCGTAGTCATCATCATCTAAATTTTCCGCGTCCGATTCCAAAATTTGCCGGACCACCTCCTCTACCGAAAATGTTTTGGCTTCATAATTAATGATATTGTATGCTTAAACGCAATAGCAACAAGACACAAACAAAAACATACTTATTGGAGAATCAGTCGACCGCGACGATGTTTGTAAACAATACACACGTGGTGGTCGGTATACTGGTCTGTGTATACCGGCCGCTGGGGTATTTGGAGGTTCATGCAGCGGCAGGTTTTCCGGCCGCTCGGGTTTAAAGGGTTAAATATAATTTTTTTTTTTAATATATCATATCTTTTCTTTTCTTAATTTTTTTTGGTTAAAGAGTTGAATCTAAATTGTTTTTTTTAGTTATGTCCCCGGCCCAGCCCACATTTGAACAGATCTGAACCCCAGTCACCCAAGGATCCTTCATACCAAATATGAACCCATTTGGCCTGATGTTTAAAAGAATTACTATGGAGGGAAAGAGTTATAGCCGTGGCTTTGCAGCTATTTGACCCAGTGACCTCATTTGAACAAATCTGAATGTGAGTCACCCAGGGAACATCCACACCAAATATGAACCCATTCGGTCTTATGGTTCCGAAGAAGAAGATGTTTAAAGAATTGTTGACGGACGGACGATGGACAGATGGATGGACGACGGACGAGGAGTGATGACTATAGCTCCACCGGAGACTTCATCTCAGGTGAGCTAAAAATGCTATCTAATCATGTCAATGTGAGATTATTTGCTAATCAAAATTTTAAAAGTAATTTGCTCCCTGTGATACACAAACCAGATATAACTAGAGGTGTGACTGTCCCAATGGGACTACGGATACCCCCCTGTTTTTAAAATACTAAGATGTTTCACATGTCAGTAAACATTTAGTTAAATAATAAAATAACAGTTCCCATTGCAGGTGTACAACCATAACCCTAATCTTATACCTATTGACCGAAAAATGTAGGAATAAAAGCTTGGACAAAATTATGTATGTTGCGAAAAAATTTCTAAGTCGAAAAAGGGGAATAACTCCACACAAAAAATGTCGGACAGACGTCATAATCGCAGGTGCACAGGTTCCCATGGTACTAAATATCAGTGCCAAGATTAAAAAACATTGACCGAAAAATGTAGGAATAAAAGATCGGACAAAATTATGCATGTTGCAAAAAAAATTCTAAGTCGAAAAAGGGGGATAACTCCACCAAAAAATGTCGGACAGACGTCATAATCGCAGGTGCACAAGTTCCCATGGTACTAAATATCTGTGCCACGTTTTAAACAAATTGACCGAAAATTGTAGGAATAAAAGCTCGGACAAAAGTATACATGTTGCGAAAAATTTCTAAGTCGAAAAAGGGGGGATAACTCCACCAAAAAAAGTCGCACAAACGTCATAATCGTAGGTGCACAGGTTCCCATGGTGGTTGATGTCTGTGCCAAGTTTCACGGAAATTGATCAAAAAACGACTGAGAAAAACTCCGGACAAATTTGTGTCCACGGACGGACGACGGACGGACGACGGACGGACGACGGACGGACGGACGGACAAGCTGACTCCAGTATACCCCCCCTAACTTCGTTGCAGGGGGTATAAAAATGATATGCTGCAGATCCTTACTCCAGCCTCGTACAATGTAGAGAGCAGGGAACGCCATCATGATCCAAGGTATCATTGCATACCAGTATATAGGAGATTAGAGAACACCACTGAAGACTTGAGGCATAGAAGCATCAGTGATCTATGATGGCGCACATGACAAGTTTCAGGTATATTTCAAAATGATCAAATTTAGCAGAATGATCAAAGTTGCAAAATGACCGGAGAAGGAGTGGCCTGGAGGAAATCCCGAAAGTGTACGATTCCAGGGGATTGACTGGACCCCATCTTGTGGAGATGTGGGCCACTGCACCATGGGGAAGAGTCAGAAGGCTGGTTGGCTGGTGCAGCTCTTGGAGGCACTCAACAACAAGTCTTCCCCACCCAGAACATTCAGCCTTTCTTTCTACCGGTGGAGGAGTGGCCTGGAGGTATCCCAAAGGTGTACGATTTCAGGGATCGACTGGACCCCATCTTGTGGAGATGTGGGCCACTGCACCGTGGGGAAGAGGCAGAAGGCTGGTTGGCTGGTGCAGCTCTTGGAGGCACGCAACAAGTCTTCCCTACCCAGAACATCCTCCAAAGGCTACAGCTTTCCTGACTGAGGTAAATACTGGTACTTTATCGCAGGTGGTCCTGACCAAACTGGAATAAATGTCGATGACATACCACTATGATCACATGACGGCGGATGAGTAGGCCCGGATGTATCCCGAAGGATTACGATTCCAGGGGATCGACTGGACCCACTCTCGTGTAGATGTGGGCCACTGCACCGTAGGGAAGAGTCAGAAGGCCATTTGGCTGGTGCGCTATGTCTATGAGCAAGAGCATCACGTGACAACGAGTCTTCCCCACCAGAACAGCCGCCAAAGGCTACTCCCAGGTGCCCAATAATCGTGATGTCCTAAAAACAGATCCTCTTGTCAGGAATCCAGGCCGAAATCAACAATACTGATGGAAATTTCACTCTATGTGGAATAATAGTGTATCAATGGGTTTTCTCGAAATTTAATAATCGTACTGACACTACCATTAAGCACCTGAGAGTAAGATGCCGGGGCAATCACCCTTGAAGATTGGTTTCCCGAATCAACAATTACAGCACCCGCCTACCACTGGTTCAGACTGCCGTAGCAGGACCGGGGGGCCAGAACTGGTCCTGCCAGAGGTAAAGACTGGTACGGTCATTGGTACGGTTGCTCAAAGTTCGTAATCATTGACTAAAATGCCCTCACCCGAACTATGACAAGTAATACACCCGTGATTGAGCAACCTGCACGGTGTGTAGCCATCAAATTCGAATCACGTTCGACTGCAAGACATGCTGTCTTTTCTTTCTTCTCTTGTTTGTTGGTTATTGAATGGAAATTAAGGTTAGTATAAAAATTACTTGATCTTACCTGCTATAAATTGAATTACTGTCTTTTCTCGTTTATGAGGACGATGAGTTCCTTCAAACATGAGTGAAATCTTTTTTCGAAGGTTTTTTCGAAGGCATGATGGCTGAGGAGCAGGCCCGGAGGTATCCCGAGGGATTACGTTTCCAGGGGATCGATTGGAACCATCTCTTAGAGATTGGGGCCACTGCACCATGGGGAAGAGTAAGAAGGCCCGTTGTCTGGTGCGCGATGTGCGTCACGTGACATTGACTCTTCCCCACCCAGAACAGCCTCCAAAGGTGAGGTTGCCGGGGCGTCCGCCCGAGAAGATTGGTTCCCCGAATTATCTATTGCAGCACCCGCCTACCACTGGTTCTTACTGCCATAGCAGGACCAGGAGGCCTGTCATATTATCGTTTCGATATGTGGAAATAGAAGTTAAAGAGTCAAGTGATGGACTCTAGTGGAAAAACTATTGGCAGTGACTCTGGAGCACGTGACAATAGATATGCTGTCTATTTCGCTGTTTGCCTTCACTATTCACTGATTAAAACCGCAAAGTGTCTGTATCGGGGTGAAAACTGTTCAGTATATTTAAGCATAGTCAGTTCTGACGGCATAGTGTCTGGAGGCACTGATACCATATGATTGCCATGTACATGGTATGGAACTATTACGGCTTGCAATACATGTTGCACGCTTGCCATTTGCTATGCATATTAGGTCTGATGGTATAATGGCATTGATGCACTTAAACCACAATTTCAATGGGACCAAATTATTAGAATTTATCTACAAACACTAATGTCTGAAGATAAGAGGTCAGATGTTTCAAGTTTGTGCCACTGATCACATTCGTTACATCACAAAGATTTACAATTCGAATTGCTAACCTGTGGACGTCGTAAATCTTAAATCATCTGGCGGTATTGGTTGTCGTCAAGGCTTGTACATCAGTTTGTCCTTGGCCCCAATCAAACCAATCGCCTGACTCATAGTAACACAAACTGCTACAGCCATACTGTACATACATGGATGTAAAGAATGCAACACTATAATTATAGCAACAGACAACACATCAATCTGAAGTGTGGTTATATATGTGATAACAAATATAATCTCCCTGTTACTGAGTGTTAGTATCTATTGTACTGATGATACAATGAGTTATAGAATATTTTATCGCGATATACAAGGGAGAATTTTCTAAATACCTTGAAGTTGCTGTAATGTTTTATTACATTTGTCATGTGTCTAATACAAGACCGCACGTTCATACATACTGGCGGCGTAGATTCGCAGATGTTGAGCGTTAAAATAATGTTACAGATCGCTCAGTCAAAAGAAATGTCAATTGATACCTTTGATAACAAGGGACTATCTTTTGTATTTATGCAGGTAAATTATTACAAAGGAGACATTGCTGTCCTGTGCAATTTTCTGCGAATTAACAGAACAGTTCCATGTATGATTTAGCAGTATACGTTATGCACATAGCAACAGAACTTATGAAATAAGCGAAGCGAGTCGACTGAAACGTAGTGAAAGTGAAAACGTGTAGCACGAAAATAGGAGACTGCGCCTACCTGACCACGTGGCGTCCTCAATCGTAAGTTATCACGCCGTATATGTTGCACAAAAATGCAATATTTGGTCGCGCCATAAGTAAGCTATGTGCGTCTTTAGTCATTGTCAAGATGTCCTTCTTATTTCTAAGATTTGAGAAGGAGCCGTCTTGAGGAGAAAACAAATCACGAAAACGAATTACGTATACAAACGAAACGAAAATAAATTTCGTGCGGATGTGAGAAATATTAATTAACGGGTCAGACGACAAATAAATTGCAAGTTTGTTATCAACAATAAATATTGAAGCGATAAACTTGCAATTCAGAAATATACTCCCTTTAAAAACGTTGGTTGGTTGGTTTTTTAATAGAAAGTAATAGAAACCATGTCCTGTCGACTGGGAGGAGGAATAAAAAACTGGCTAGATAATTAGAAGAATGCGGGATTTACTTGGGCGTATTCATGCATGACTAATCTGAGCACGGTGTGAGCGAAGTCGGACAGCAATAAAATTTTAACCCTCCTGATTGACACAAGGCCGGAGATCTAATCCATATAGTTCAGTTGAAGGGCTTTCCTTGGCGGAAAAACCCCTATGCACCTCAATCAAAGAACTGGATTGACCTGATAACATACGATATATTCAAGAACACAATAAGACTATGTACTTAACTACACCATAAGGCATATGTTTGAATCAAGTCTGCACATAAACAAGGAGTTGCTGATTTGATAGACACAACCACGAGTGAAATGGCAACGAGTGATATCGAAAAGGCAGGAGCGTTGAATGACTTTTTCTTGAAAGTCTTCACAGTAGAAGACAAACATAAAGAAATAACAGAACACATTTCTCACAGATGTAGCAATAACACCGGAAGCCGTTATAAATAGCCTACTCAGATTAAATCCATATAAAAGCCATGGACCCAACAATATACCAGGGATAGTGCTGAAAGAGTGTGCCGACGAGTGAAGTGTGCCATTGTGTATTCTATTCAATAAAACCATCGAAGAGAATAAAACTGATCCTGGGAACTACAGACCGGGAGCTTGATGTGCGTCCTGTGTCGTATAATGGAATCATACATCAAGAAAGCAATAATGGAGAACATGGAGAACCATGATCTCTTCTCAGACTGCCAACATGGCAGTCAATCCAGGAGGTCATGCAAGACACAGCTATTAGAGTTCTTTGAAGTTGTCACATCAGCCCTTGATAAAAGTGAGCCATGGATGTGATATACCTTGATTTCAAAAAGGCATTCAATTCAGTTCCCCATAAGAATTTGCTAAAGAAAATAGCAGGCTATGGGATAAGCGGGAATGTGCTACAATGGATCAAGGTATTTCTCACAGATAGAAGCCGAAGAGTGGCAGTTGGCAACTCATTTTCGGAGTCGGCTGATGTGACCAGTGGCATTCAGCAAGGTAACGTTTTGGAATCCATTCTATTCCTCTTATTCATAAATGACCTGCCAACTGAAATATTCTGTTTGCAGATGGTCATCACATTGGCAAATGCAATTCAATTCCAAAATAAGGGGTACGCATCTAAGATGCTTTTGTCGAGTTTTTTGGCAGTCGAACCAAACTTCTGCCAATAAGGTGCACAACTCCGGGAAAAAAGTCGGACGGTGGTATATTATTGCAATAGACCTATATACCAAATATCAATTGAATCCGTTAAAATTTCATTGAGTTATCGCAATAACAGTGATAAAATTGTTATCAAAATAGACAAACTAAGACACATAACTCCGGGAAAAAAATTTGGACAAACCAGGTTTCGAACTCGTCCGAGATATTGTTGCAAGAGACTCATATACCAAATATTGTTTAAATGTTTAATATTTCATTGAGTTATCGCGCTAACGGTGATAACATTGCTAAAAATAAAAAAAACTAAGACCCATAACTCCGGGGAAAAAATTCAGACAAACCTGGTTTTCGAACTCGTCCGAGATATTGTTGCAAGACACACATATACCAAATATTGTTTAAATCGTTTAATATTTCATTGAGTTATCGCGCTAACGGTGATAACATTGCTAAAAATAGACAAACTAAGACCCATAACTCCGGGGAAAAATTCGGACAAACCTGGTTTTCAAACTCGTCCGAGATATTGTTGTAGAAGACTCATATACCAAATATTGTTGATATCGGTTGATATTTCATCGAGTTATCGCGCTAACGGTGATAAAATTGCTAAAAATAGATAAACTAAGACCCATAACTCTGCGAAAAAAATTCGGATAAACCTGGTTTTCGAACTCGTCCGAGATATTGTTGCAAGAGACTCATATACCAAATATTGTTGAAATTGGTTAATATTTGCGTGACAAACTAAGACCCATAACTCCAGAAAAAAAATTCGGACAAACCTGGTTTTCGCACTCAGCCGAGATATTGTTGCAAGAGTCTCATATACCAAATATTGTTGAAATTGGTTAATATTTGCATGAGTTATCGCGCTAACGGTGAAAAACTTGACTAAAAACCATCTGAGATGGATAACTCTTGTCAAAAAGTTTGGACGTGACCCATTTTCTACAGGCAGTAAATAGTCATTGGGAGCAACTAACATACCAAACATTTTTTGAATCCGTTCACAAGTGTCAAAGTTATAAGGCATTCTTTAGGTCCGCCCGCCCGCAACCCGCCAACCGTCCCTCATCAAACCATAAGTCGAGTTTTTGAAAAACTCAACTAAAAAAACCTTCAATACTGACATCAACCACTCTGTATCGAAAGCCAATTGAATACTCGGCACAATAAGGAGATCGTTCACATTAGAGAAAGCTATAATAGTGCATAAGAAATACTGACTTGATTAAACACTCAAAGGCAATTGAGAAAGTTCAAAGGAGAGCCACCGACTGGTACCAAACCCTCGCAGCCTTTCTTACAGAGAAAGATTAGTGGAAATGTGATTAATGTCTATGAAGTATCGCCGGCTAAGAGGGGACCTGATCGAAAAGTACAAGATATCGCATTGAGCATGAATACACTGTTCAGACAACAAAGGATGAGCGCACGGGAGGACACACATACAAATTTCAGATAAACAAATGCTCAAAGGATGTGAGGCTCCACTATTTTACCCAGAGAGTGCTAAACATATGGAACAGACTACCACAGTTTATCGTGGAGGCAGAGAATGTCAGTGATTTTAAAATCTACCAGACTCCCAGCTTTGGCACTTCTGCGCTATGGCTATGATTAGCAATCGTTTATATATAAATATATACGTATTTCAAAGCCGGACAGAAGTCAGAATGACTTACGTCTGAGAAAAAAATTATATGATGATATGATAAGACTAACACAACATGCTGGGCAGCTACCAGTGGGCCTTAATGAAACAATTAGTCTGATTTGGAGTGAAGATCCTGCAATTAAAGTGGAGAGTTGCAGAAAGACACGGAGACGACCTCTCCTGCAGAGCTTAGAACTATCAATGTATCAGCTGAAGACTTACTGGATAAGGAATGAGTACCCCCCCCCCCCCCCCACCCTGGAAGAGCGGAAATTTATATTTCATGATGTAATAGATGAAAGTGTCACTGACACGGCAGCTCAAATTGAGGGGGAGTTAATTTTTTCTGAGCAATGAAAAGAAGGATAAAGAAGTAGTCACGCTGAAGATCCATATCAAGTTTGATCATGATCGGATGAGGGATATGGTCTGTAGTGTGTGGCAAAGGATTTAGTCATACAAAGAGTCAATTCCAAGATGGCCCCTGGTGGCCATGTTTTTCAACGAATTTCGGTCAAATTATGAGGCTCTGATCTAGAAGTCACCCCGAAGATCCATAAGAAGTTTGGTGATGATCGAGTGATCATCAGATGAGGGATGTGGTCTGTAGTGTGAGCTAGAGGATTTAGTCATGCAAAGAGTAAAATTCCAAGATGGCTGCCGGCGGCCAAGATTTTCATCGAAAATTGTTCAAATTTGATAGCTCCTATCTATGGGCGATTCTAAACATGCTGCTGGTGGCTATGTTTTTTAACAAATTTCGGTCAAAGGAGGCTCCCATCTAGAGGTCACCCTGAAGATCCATATGAAGTTTGGTGATGATCGGATGAGAGATGTGGTCTGTAGGGTGTGCCAAATGATTTAGTCATGCAAAGAGTAAAATCCAAGATGGCTGCTGGCAGCCATGTTTTTCATTGAGAATCATTCAAATTCGATAGCTGCCATCTACAGGTGATCACAATCATGCCTGCAAAATTAAACGAGAGGCCGATCACGATCGGCAGATGTTAACCCATCCCTTGGCGATAAAAATTTACTATGATCGGAATCATAAATGAGAGTTTTGGTTTTGAATTATAAAGTATACTGTATGTACTATTATAGACAAATGTACATAACACAAATTATTGGAATGTATGGGTCACAGGCATTTATATAAGAGAATGCACTGGTACAGGATATGTAATGCTAAACCACCACAGCCTTGGGTTAAATGTGAAAGGTGTGACCTGAACATGGAATAATATAGCAGAGCGTCAACAAATCTCAGGAATTGTTTATGTTGAACACTTACCTCTCTATTAAACCAATATTAAACAATTATAATGACCTCAGACCATCTGAAGATATAACTCTGCAGCACAGATGTCCAAGTCTACTGCTAATAGCATGTGATGTTTATTGTTGAATCTTTATTTTAAATTAGATACCATAGCCTTCTTTATCAGATTATTTGCACATTGGCATAAGAGACATCAGAAAATGATATAGTCTTATCAATAGCTCCAAAGGAATGGCATGGAATTGGTGAATTTGATTTAATGTTGCTCCAAACAGATTTACCAGTACATAACACAAGATTTTGGACCGATTTAAACAAATTTGGTGTGGTGATTCGGGGTACCCTTGGCAGAGTTATAATGGTGTTAGTTTTTCAAATTTTCAAACTTAAAAAAATAATTGTTTTTAATTATTAAAAAAAAGGGACACATTGGGAATCTTTTTAATCAACTTGTATCATAATCATCAATATCTAAATGAAAACAAGTGGTCAATCCGGACATCACAATAAGTGTACCATACTATGGTATAGGTACACATAAAAATCAAAATAAATTAATGAATCAATAGGGGCGAAGAGGGTGTCAAAATAAACCAATATAAAATGAGACATGGTATCAGACAGATGAAAGTATCAGGAATGTTGAGATGTGTTAATCTTTAACTACAGAAATCCATGCAAGTGAATGAGGAGAAAACTGGAGATATAACAGAAGAATGATTAATTGAAATTTCAAATGAGAACATCCCTAGAAATGAATAATAGACTATTCCAATTAAAACATTAGAACTGAATGGGACAGTCCATTGAATCATGATTGGCTTACACTTACAGCTTCACCAATATCATAGAGCTATGTTGTATATACAGTGGCTAAAAATAACTAATATTTCAATAAGAGATCACTTCTGCAGTCTCTCATATTGCAGTTAAGCTGCATTATTGGTAGTTAATTGTAATCTACCTGGGTTATCAAAAACTCAAATCTGTTGAATTCTTAGTTGAAAAAGGGCCATAACTCTGGTATAACAAATCAGATCTAACCCATATTCGAACTTGATCTGTATTTTGAGTTGAGAAACTCACATTTGGTTTCTATCAGTTGAAAAATTGTAGATTTATCGAAACATGCATGAATTCTATGTCAAAGGGCCATAACTCCATTAAAAAATATCGGATCAAACTCATATTCGAACTCGATATGTATTTTGGGCTGAGCAACTCGCATACCAAATTTGGTTACAGTCAGATGAATTTTTTTTTAATTATGGCAGCATGCATGAATTCTAAGTTGAAAAAGGGCCATAACTCTGTAACAAATTCTCGGATCAAACCCATTCTGTATTTTGGGCTGAGAAACCCATATACAAAATTTGGTTTCGATCGGATAGGAAATGTTTGAGTTATCGCATTACTCGTAAAGTGTCTACGGACAGACAGACAGACAGACAGACGGACGAACGACGAGTGGTCAATCCGGGCAACGACACTATGTTTACCATACTATGGTATGGGTAAACATAAACAAGAGGTGGCATCAGAGATGCTGTGTCGTTTTCGGTGGCTTACCGCCGGTGGCTACCGCCAATTGGTGTGCATCAGTATCGGTAGACTAATTAATAGGTAAAATCGAAAAATGACTAATTAAGGGCCATAACTCCATCAAATTTTATCGGGCCAGGCTGGTTTTCGAACTCGTCCGAAATATTCTTGGCAAGTATGTCTATTCCAAATTTTAAACAAATCGGAGGACGTTTGTTGAAGTTATCGCGCTAACGAGCTAAAAATTCACGAAAAATGACAAATTAAGGGCCATAACTCTATCAAATTTTATCGGACCAGGCCGGTTTTTGAACTCATCCGAGATATTCTTGGGAGACACCTATATACCAAATTTCAATCAAATCGGATAACGTTTGTTGAAGTTATCGAGCTAACGAGCTGAAAATTCGTGAAAAATGACTAATTAAGGGACATAACTCTATCAAATTTTATCGGACGAGGCCGGTTTTCGAACTCATCCGAGATATTCTTGGGAGACACCTATATACCAAATTTCAATCAAATCGGATAACGTTTGTTGAAGTTATCGCGCTAACAAGCTGAAAATTCGTGAAAAATGACTAATTAAGGGCCATAACTCTATCAAATTTTATCGGACCAGGCCGGTTTTCGAACTCATCCGAGATATTCTTGGGAGACACCTATATACCAAATTTCAATCAAATCGGATAACGTTTGTTGAAGTTATCGAGCTAACGAGCTGAAAATTCGTGAAAAATGACTAATTAAGGGACATAACTCTTATCAAATTTTATCGGACGAGGCCGGTTTTCGAACTCATCCGAGATATTCTTGGGAGACACCTATATACCAAATTTCAATCAAATCGGATAACGTTTGTTGAAGTTATCGCGCTAACAAGCTGAAAATTCGTGAAAAATGACTAATTAAGGGAGTTAACTCTATCAAATTTTATCGGACGAGGCCGGTTTTCGAACTCATCCGAGATATTCTTGGGAGACACCTATATGAGTCATTATCAATTTTGGCGCATATTTCAGTCTGGTAATAATTGAAAAAAATATGTTGGCAGAAAACGTAATTTGGTCATAGTTTGGAATAAATAGACCTTATGGGTTATTAAAACACTAAAATGCAGGCTTAATCACCTATGATTTGTATTTGGTTGGGTTGCCAATGCTGGCTATGCATATATAATGTCTATACTGTAACAAACACACTTTGTATGGCTGCAATTAAAAAATATTAGAACTACTTCATGTTGTAACTCGATCATGTCAAAATGGGTTATCTTACAACTAATAAAAACAATTTTTCCGGTTATATGATGTTAAATCATGTCTTTTCCATGTGTAGAATCAACTGTTTTTCGAAAATTACATTTTGCCGATACGAAAGAGTTCTTCAAGAGAGAATATTCGTATCATATTGGGTATTGGTTTAATGCCGTGAATCCGATATGCCTAAACCACTGATAATTGAAAAAAACTCCCTTGGAATTGTATGACTTAGCATTTTTAAATTTCAATATTCACTGCGTTACAGTGGGGACATTTGTGTGACAGTATAGACGGTCATCGTTACATGATATACAATTTTGAGCACCACATGGAGGTTGAAACCACACTAAGCTATACCAATATGTCATATTTCGAGTATAGCGCGACAAAAATAACAATTTCGCAGTCTGACGTGCATAATAAAGGATGTACAATGCTATTTCATAAATTACCGTGTAGTTTAAAATGTCATATGCTACAGTAAAGACATGCGTGTTACACGATATACATAACATGTACATTTGGACATTTCTAGTTCCATTTTGATGAAGGAAGATTTGTTTAATATATTCAGGGTCTCACTAAATTTTGTTAAAGAGTTTTTGCCACATATAACCATTATATGGCCAAAGAACTTGTCCGTGGGCTCTTAATGTTACACGAAAGACACATTTTTATTATTGTTCTATTCAACAAAAACACGATGAAAAAAGGATAATCAAAATGCGTTATCCAAAGAAAAAAGAAGGAAAAATATATAACTGGAGTGGTGTGTTCGCCATAGAATGAAGTTTTTGGCGACTATAGTGCGCTCCGTTGCCCCTCCGTCGTAACTGTAAACACATCTGATACACGGAAGTATTTCAAGTGGAGTATTTACTAGAGATGCATATATCAGATATGTGTGAGTTACCATCGAGGGCCAACTACAACTCATCGCATATTAATTGCGTTATGGGAGAGTTTCTTCACCCCTAAGTAATACTAGCGAGGTTCAGTTACACGTATGTGTAGATGGAAGGAATTGATCTGGTGAATGAAACTCAACCGACTCGCATGAGTATGTGCACGGTTATTCGGTTAAGATTAGTTTAGATGTAAGTCTATCCGATGTATAACGTGTAACTAAGAAGCGTAATTAAGAGTATTACCCCACCTTCATTATACATAAAGAAGGTTTCAACGATTTATGAAAGCCATGTGGCTGTTATGAGCATGTGTGATTTACCCGCAGACATATTTTATTTTGAGTGATGCAAATTTAATCATGTTGTCGTTACACTTGCGTTCGTGACAGCAGTCGGGTGGCTTTAAATTCCCTTCATCATGCACCACTATATCAATACTATACACAATACTATACAAATACGTGTGACAGAACCCGTCTATTAACAAGAAAACATAAATTGTAATTTAAAATATGTTTAACGGAAACAAATAACTAAACCACACGTGTGGATATTTTCCAACTAATATCATACATGTACGTTACGATATATGTATAATATACCGCTGACATTTCCAACTCATTAGCATACTGCAAACCACCGAATATATACGGGGAAATTACATACTCAGCCAATAGCCTTTCTTAATGTCCGATATTACTCTGTAATTTATTCCATATTGGCATGCACACTTTAAAGTGCGAACCTCTCCCTGTAATTATCTTTGGCTCAGGAATAACTGCCAAAATCTCGTTATGACAGTACCACGAAATATCTGTGCAGCGTTTTGGCCATGTAAAGCAATTTGCCTTCTTTGGACCTATACGCTTCATACATTTTATAAGCAACTCATCACCCGAGACATTCTGGACATATCCAGGCCCGGGTATATATTCCGCTGGTATTTAACAATAACATATTTATCAATACACTCAACTGAACTTGGCACATTCAACCAAACACCATCACACGTCTTGTCTGAACCATCAACCAGCTTCTCCCCATCAGATTCATTGGCAACTGTTTTACTCTGCTGTTCACTATCCGGTACTTTCTCCTGACACATCCCGTCTAAACCTTCAACCTGCTTCTCTCCGTCACATTCATCAGCTGTCTTACTCTGCTTTTCACTCTCCAATGCATTCACCTGACACATCCCGTCTAAACCCTCAACGTGCTTCTCCCCGTCACATTCATCAACAACTATCTTACTTGTCTCTTCGCTCTCGGCTACACTCTCCGGACACATCGAATGCACACACTCGATCAACATATGCATTCCACATTCATCAACAACTATCTTACTCTCCTGTTCACTCTCCAGTACATTCTCCTGACACATCCCGTCTAAACCGTCAACCCGTTTCTCTCACTCACATTCATCAACTGTCTTACTCTGCTGTTCACTATCCTGTACTTTCCCCTGAAACAGCCCGTCTGAACCTTCAACCTGCTTCTCTCCATCACATTCATCGGCTGTATTACTCTGCTGTTCACTCTCCGATACTTTCTCTTGACACCTCTCGTTCACACCCTCGATCACCATCTCCATGTCACATTCATCAACATATGTCTTACCCTGTTAATTCTCTAGTACAATCTCCGGACACATGTCGTCCACGCCCTTGATCTCCATCTTCGTGTCATTTTCATCAACTGGCTTACTCTACTGTTCAGTCGCTAGTACATTATCCGGACACCTCCCGTCTAAACCCTCAACAAGCTTCTCCCCATCACATTCATCAACATCTGGCTCACTCTGTTCAATCAACTCAGAATCCTCTCCAATCCCAACTAATCCGACGCTAACCTCTCTGTCTGAGCGCGCATCTCGACTTGCTTTCATACCACGCCTAGTCGAAACACCCTCAACCTTTCTCCCTACAGACCCAACTTTCAAACCGTCATCGACAATCGCCCCAGGTTCCTCTCCACTCCCAACTAACCCGTCGCCGACCTCTCTGCCTGATCGCACACCTCGACTTGCTTGCCTACCACGCCTAGTAAAAACACCCTCAACCTTTCTCCCTACAGACCCAACTTTCAAACCGTCATCGACAATCGCCCCAGGTTTCTCTCCACTCCCAACTATCCCGTCGCCGACCTCTCTGTCTGATCGCACACCTCGACTTACTTGCCTACCACGCCTAGTCAAAACACCCTCAACCCTTCTGCCCACCGACCCAACTTTCAAACCATCATTGGCAATCGCCCCAGATTCCTCTACACTCCCAACTAACACATCGCATTTTCCGACCTCTCTACCTGATTGCGCACCCTGGCCCACTTTCTTGCCACAACCACCAATACACTTTTCTTAACATTCCTTCTAGTTCTAATAACAGGCATAACGATATTGGGACTCTCATACAGAACTTATCCCGATAACATTTGGATCGTCTCGCGAATTATTTGCTTGCTGCTCTCTCTTTCCTGTCTAGATGGGCTCGGAAATTCTTTGTGATTTTGCAGTGGCGAAGATGGTGGTGTACATGCTATAATCTACTTTATTTTCTTTAGTTTTTCTCTTTGTTTTCTTTGTTTTTCTTTCCATTGTTTTCGTCAGTTCTCGCGATGTCATATCTTTATTGCATTTCTTTTTTCCCAGTTCCTTATTATACCCCCTTTTAAAAAAATGGGGGTATACTGTTTTGCACCTGTCCGTCTGTGCGTCCGTCCGATGTCTGTTCATGTCATAACTTGAACAGTAGTGCCCGGATCTCAATGAAATTAGGTATGGATGTTCACTGATATAAGGACATTAAATAGTGGGCTCCATCGTTTTGTTCGGATTTTCCATTCTAGAGTTATTCATCTTTGTTTATCTGGAAATGTTGGCTTTTGGTCCGTCTGGTGTCTGTTCATGTCGTAACTTCAACAGTTGTGCTGGGATCTCAATGAAATTTGGTTTGGATCTTCACTACTATGAGGGCATTCAATAGAGGGTTGCATCGTTTTGTTCGGATTTTCCATTCTAGAGTTATTCATCTTTGTGTATCTGGAAATGTTGGCTGTTTGGTCCATCCGATGTCTGTTCAGGTAATAACTTGAACAGTAATGCTCGGATCTCAATGAAATTTGTATGGTTGTTCACCACTATGAGGACATTTAATGGCATATTCAACTGTTTTGTTTTGGTTTTTTGTTCTATAGTTATTCATCTTTGTTTATATGAAAATGCTGATTTTTGGGTACATCAGTCTGAGTATAGCACTCATAAGTTATAGATATGCCCACACTAGTCGGTATGCCACAAGGGGGTATGCACCGGGTGACAGTCCATCTCTTGTCTTCTTTATACTTTGCTTTCTGTTTGTTCAAATAAGAGCGTCGCCGTTCAGGATCCTTATCTCTATTCGCTCTGAATTTCCTCTGTCTCTCAGCATTTGACATAGCCATATCTGAAAGCAATCAGGACGACGTTACTAATATACGAATACCATATATGTATTAAGCGTGCTTGTTCAAAAACGATATGTACACATATGAATGTATATTTACTCGTGAGCACGGACACATGCGACTTCCGGAATTTGTCGAGTTTTAAATCAATGGCATCTTGACATGTATATCGTGTAACGTCTAATCAAGTATGTATGCATGAGTGCGCCTAAGTTTGGTTTCCATTATAATTCACCAAAACAAAGTATTATACCAATAATTCGACCCTTTTATTATTGCTATTTTGGCGAGTGAATTTGAATTACGCCACCAAAATAACCATTCAGACACACTCTGGTCTTTCCTGTAGCGTGTTGTGTATTTAATGTAACGACCACGCGATCTGATCATGAATTTAAAAGGAACTATATAACGAACGCATCGATGCTTACTCACCATAGCACACTCACATACATATTTGTATGTGAGTTAAAAATGACACTTACCATTTGGTAATCCTTTCCCCTTACACCGAAATTAAAATAATGACAACAAATCGTATTTCCTGTAACGCCTATTTGGTTATTTGTGCAGATAACTGTATCATTGGCATGTAATTTCGGTATTTTCAAATATTTTCACGCTACTCATGTAATTATAACATACCTAAACACAGTAAATAAACGTCAAACAAAATAACACACGATTGCTTGCTATTACTACAAAAGTTAAATTCATGTAACACATATCGTATATCGTGTTACTCGCAGTGTATTTCGTGTAACGAAATCACAATTTGAAGCGACTCAAATATAGAAGAGGTCGCGTTTATTATTATATGATGTTTTTCACATCACAGTGATAGCAGGAATGCGACAAAGGGGCTAAAAGTCGACTTTATTCCAAATTCGCTACGTTGTTGGTCAAAACTGCTTTCTCCCGTAACAATTATAGTATCTCCCGTAACATGATTTAACATTGTGACAAAGTCCCAGCAAATGGTTTATCTTAAACACATAACTGTTTGGCTAAATACAATTCTAATGAGTCACCTGACAGTTTACATAATAAATCCACATAATATTTTGACACATATTATACATAGACTAATCTCAAGGTGATATTTCTATCTCCAGTAACAAAACTGGTATTTCCTGTAATGATTTTCTTCGTAACAGGAGTAGACCGTTACAGGAGATATGTATTGACTATCAAACACGAAATATCTCAATGATTTCTCCCTTCAGCGGGGAGATAATGTGGCAATCGAAATGACTCACTAACATATCTATGAAAATGAATTAGCGATACTGAGCTCCCTGGTCATATCGATTAAATTTGCGTTACATTTCAGACGCTTTTTAAATATACGGTTATGGGTGCACCTACCTGATGCTAATTTTTCCTCCGCTGTATCTTCGTATTCCAAATCGGCGTCCACTTTCGATCATGCCACGTGCTCTCACTCTTATAAAACGAATTGACGGCATTGACACTGATAGGGAGGTCCTATTATTTTGCTAGTATTCATCTTCGTTACAGTAGATACATCGAGTTGAGGGACAAGATGTAACGAGCAAAAAATATGTGGAAATCTCGGACATTGGTAGTCTACAGTTACTTTTCATTTAGAGTAATGACCGTTATTCAACTACGCATGACAGTTTTCATAATTATTGTGAATAATGTCCATAGACAGACGAGCGAACTCGATATTTTGAAATTGGGACACGAGTTTTAGTGGAAATTCAGCTATAAAGCTAACGGGTAGGGGGTTAATATCCCACTACACGACATATATACGGTGTGTATTTTATAGAACGCATTGCGGGCCATATATAAAATTATAATTTGCCAGCATATATCTTGTCTGAAAGACGCCAGTGTCAAAGGACAAGAATATGCGCCAAAATTGATAATGACTCATATACCAAATTTCAATCAAATCGGATAACGTTTGTTGAAGTTATCGCGCTAACGAGCTGAAAATTCGTGAAAAATGACTAATTAAGGGACATAACTCTATCAAATTTTATCGGACCAGGCCGGTTTTCGAACTCATCCGAGATATTCTTGGGAGACACCTATATACCAAATTTCAATCAAATCGGATAACGTTTGTTGAAGTTATCGCGCTAACAAGCTGAAAATTCAAAGGGCCATAACTCTGTAATAAATGTGCGGACGAACCCGATGTCTGCAGCTTACGTGCATGGATATGTACTCACACACCAATTTTTTTTTTAATCCGTCAATAAACGATTGAGTTATAAGCAAAACACGCCGCTCGCCCGCCCGCCCGCCCGTCCGCCGCCCGCCCACCGTCCCCCATCATACTATAAGTCGAGTTTTGGAAAAAAACTCGACTAAAAATGATCTGGCCATAAATACGGACTGTAGCGTGTGCCGATTGATTCAAATTTGAAATCCAATATGGCTGCTGGCGGCCATGTTTTTCATTGAAATTCGGAAAGATTCAAAAGCAATAAAAAAATTGAAAATAGCTTACATGATGAATGGGGCACTGTTATTGTTGTTTAATCCACATAACTCACGACTCGTTCTGACTCAATCATACTATTTTATTAAGTTCTTTTGTTTACTATTTTTTAATTATGCTGCCCATCAGGGCATCTTGATTGACAATAAAATCTTGAGAGAAAAAAAACAATAGCTAAAAACAAATAAAAGTAAAAATCTAAGTAAAATATCTTGTGAGAAAATGGATGTAACTGTGGTAAAATTTGGCAGACAGAACTAAAGATCAAATTAGACCTGTACGTTATGGTTTTAAACCTGAATACATGTACCAAATTTCATACCATTCAGTCAACATTAACTGAAGTTATCATTTGGAAACAAAAATTGACCCCAAATTGTAACAAAAGACTGTAACTCTGGTAAAAATGGTCCAGAGTTCATTCTAAATAGTTCAGTAGATCTAAGGTTAGCATCCGTAAAACAAGATACGAATGGATGGACAGATGGCTAGATGGGCGGACAGACAGATCAAAACACAATTAATCTGTTTTTAAATGGCCACAAGTACAGGGAAGAGAGACCCCCATGCCAGGAAATATTTTTAATTTCTTACTTCCAGACTATCACTGCCATCTGCTTCTCTATCTATGATGTCAAACACCTCCTCATATAACTTCTCACCCTGTGTATGAACAGAAATGAATCGAGTGAATTAGTAAAAAGCATGTTTCCATTCTTCTTAGTATTAAGTGTCAGATTCAAAACTTTTTGCAACTTGTGTCTTCCAACTATTGGTCAATGGAACATTTACTAGAATGTAACAAATTTCAATAAAATTTAATTATAGGCAACATGAGTTGCACCTCAGGTTAGACTCCGACGAAGGTTCGAGATTAGATTCAATTTGAAATCGTCCAACTGATTCAAATCGAAATCAGTCGGGAGATTCGTTTATATTTTGAATATTGGTTACACCATTTATTTCTTCATTTCATTTTGTGAAAATTGAGCAGAATTAAGCAAATATGTGTGCATTGACGTGTAAGACTCTAGTCTATACCTGAACATGTGGCAAACTTAACGAGTTGATGCAATAGAGTAATAAAGAGTTATATCACTTGTAAAAAAAAAAGAATTGTTCCGTCACCACACTACATGCTCCATTTCTAATTTCCCAACATTCATAGTCTAAAGTTAAGATAGCGGAAATTAGAAATTATGAATCTCTTGGAGTTCCTGTCAATCTCTGAAAAGTCAGAATCTAAAATAAAATAATAATAAGGTCGTGCATTAATTCAGACATTATACTGCCTTCAGTGTGAACACATGCATGGATGAGATACAGACATGCAATGCAGAGACTCAGACTATTTCAGTTGGTTGGTTTAGTGTTATGAATGTTTAGTTATTTACGTTTCCAAACTTTTCTGTTTGATTGAAAAAAAAAAATGAAATTTCTGTGATGATCGCCCTCACACCAATCCTAGAGTGGAAAACATGAACAATATCATTTGCCCCTCTTTTGAAAGCAGATGTTGAACTTCCATACCAAATTCAAATGTTCATATTCAGATCCGATAACCCATGGAAGAGATATCTGCACAAAAACCCACATTTCCAGATAAGTATAATTCCAAAACATAAAATGCGGCAAATTATAATTTGCCCCTCTTTTGACTCCCATACAAAATTGAATTCAGGATCACATAACCCATGCACGGACGGACAAAAACCCATATTTCTAGATAAACAAAAATGATAACTCTAGAACAGAAAATGCGAACAAAGTCATTTGCTCCTTTTGAAAGCAAATTTCACACCAAATTTCATTAATATACGACAACCCAAGGCTGAGATATATGCCCGGGTTGACAAACAGACAGACACGGCTGGACAAACGGATGGATGACGTCAATCCAGTAGACCTCCCATTCTCTTTGAGAGCCGGGCATAACTATTATTTTAATCTGTTAGGTAATCAAGGAATAGCATTTAATAGTAGTAGTAGCATATAATACCTTCATTATACAATTACATGTAATGAAACCAATATTTACAATGTCAACACTGTCCACTCTGTGGAGGTCCATGTAACATGTGACCGAACTTCAAAGAAGTCGCCGCTCATTATCGTATTGTGATACTATTTAGCCTATTTACAATAAAACATCAAATTCCTTCCTGCATGGCTACAAAGTACTAGATGTACATTAATGTTATAAGTTTTTAGTTCTGCACACTTGCATTTAGAGTTTATCAAAATATATTTTGAGTAGATACTAGTATTAAGTCAGATAATTATGTCCCCCAAATTATGTCTACATGCAAACTTATAAACAAACAAGAGCACGTCATCGGGGCGTGCCATAATATACCCATTTCTGGAGTAGAGTGGAGCAAGGTTTAATTCATTTGTTTGAAACCTTTGACTTAAGACTAAATAATAAAAAAATAAACACAATAACTTCATGTGTGGTATTTTTGACTGAAAAATTCACATACCAAATTTTTTTATAAATCAGAAACCTCAAAATATAAACATTTTAAGATGAAATTAATATACCAGTTAATGTTACCAGTGAGAAATAACCACATCAACAATCATTCCATCCAATCCAAACAAGTTTGTGGTATGAATAGTATACTTCCGAAACACCGCAATGCATATTTTCCATAAACCATAATCTGAAGTGATTTTCGATAAAATCTGATGAAATCCTTTGGCAACAAGACAGTTTTGTAGAGAATATTTTTTCAGCAGAATGTACATTCCAATCCACATTGAAATCACCCATAATCAGAAGCTCCTGTTTATTCTGATAAAATTTGGTTCAGTTCACTCGATTCAATCTAAAATTATCATCTGGAAACCGCATATCAGGTAAAATCTAAGTCGAAAAAGGGACATAACTCAGTCATAATCATGCGGATGAAACCCATATTCGAACTTGATCATACCAAATTTGGTTCAGTTCACTTGATACAATCTAAAGTTATCATCCGGAAACCAAATGCAGATGGATGACGGACGGACAGCCCATTTACATAATACGACCATTTTTTCAAACGGGCATATAATAAATACTCAATTGACACGTGTCCGTTTAATTCGAAATAGATGATTTTTTTTTATATTCTATAGATGTTTATTAGATTTTATTATTAGGATATATACCATACATATATAGGGTTTACAATTGCGCTATGCATGCTATCCCTTCCCCCCCCCCCCCCCAAATAATGATAGAAGGGTGTTGACATCGACAGAAAAATATTTGCTCCATGCACAGTTACGTTCAATGCCACACCTTACGTTGACAGCTATCGGCAGGGTATGGAGGAATCTGTCAAACGTGCAATACGATCACCAACATAAAAACATGTAATTTACTATTTTTAGCATAGAAAAACACTGTCTTGGAAATTATATAACACAAAAAATTCACAAAAAACTTCCAATGGGAAATGATTGTTAGGATTTAATAATCATACACCAATGCACCCTCCACAATATTCCCAACTCTGGGAATATTTGTGAAAGTGATTTATATTCAATTATAAGTCATGTCTAATTTCCATACAAAATAAGAGGAGGAATGAAATGAATGCATCTCGATCAACATAAATAGACAGAACACAACGATGTCATATCTATTGAAAGTATCGCCAATTGTCAGGAATACATCATAGTATTATTCCGTGCAAATACCGACCTCATGAAAATTTGTATAAGTTAGTTTTAATTCAAAAATACGATGGCATCTCGATTTCTTAATATATTATAGCGGCTCTGATAAATACAAGTATAAGTAGCCATGCAAGAATGCCATGAATTATGCAAATCCTAAATGACTGACAGGTGTCGGGTTTCTCGATAGCGCGCTGTGCTTTGTTCGGCCATCTTATAATTTCTAAAGAATGGCAAAGCCTTTTGTTTGTGTGAATTTTCACATTACATATTTCAAGTCGCCGTCACTTACTGATCATTTGACACAGAAATATGACATCAGTACGGTTATGCACAGATCATATGCGATCGATATGAACAAAATCTGAAATTTCTTACTTCTAAAGCGTTTAACACGTTGACTGCCAGCTACGAGTTAACTCATGCTTTTTGTATGTAATTAAATGGGAGTCGGCAGTCAAAGTGTTAACAGCCAAATTATGAAATAATTTATCTCACTCACAGCATAATATGATCGTGCGCATAGAACTCGTCAGGAAATACCACTGGTCCGAAATTCACTGAGAAACGTCATCATTTCTCTTTGTAATCTCATGACAGGATCTCTACACACAGCATAATCCTAGTCATGGCAAAAGCTGAGCTGACAACGCACCTTATGGCGGCAGAGTTAAAAATAGACAAACCACCCAACCACCAACCATCCCTTGTCAAACCATATTAAAGTCGTATACTAAAAATTGAAGTAGCACAAGTGTATTACCCTTAATTAAACTTACCTGTGTATATCCGCTGGCCCAGTTGTTTCCAGCTCCACCTCCGTGTTTTGATATGTACACATTCTCTGGATTATACAGGTGGGCATACGGAGAATTCAGAATTGTGTTTACAACTCGAGGTTCAAGGTCAAGCAAAACAGCACGTGGAATGTAATGCTCATCATCAGCCTGTAATACAAATGATATTAGATTCACTCACTATGAAAGACTTCAAGTTACAACAATATAATTTGTACTTGTACCTAACAATGTGACACAGTTGGCTTTATGCCACTGAAAAAAATGTAAAATAAAAGGCAGCTATGCCACACGTCACCCATATAAGGTAACTTTGTTTGATGGTGGCTTTTTTAGAAAGGAAAAAAATTATTCTGGGAACATCCATATCAAACATTGCTTCCAACTGTTTATGAAGTTAACATAAGTTGAAAAAGAGGAATTACTCTATCAGAAATGGTCGGACCGAACCCAAATTCGAACTTGACCTGTATTTTCATGTGATTAATGCACATACTAAATTTGAAAGCTATTGGATAATCATAACTTGAGTTATCATCCGGAGAACAAAATAATCAGCAAATTCTTAGTCGAAAATGGAAGAACTTTGCCAGAAATTGTCTGACCAGATCCAAATTCAAACTTGATCAGGACTTTCTCATAAAGAAGTCACATACAAAGTTTCATCAAATTCTGTCAAATACTATTCAAGTTATCAACCAGACAACAAACGTTTCAGACGAACACACAGACAGACATGCGGACAGATGGATGGACACCACTCATTTCAATAGTCTCCCGAAATTGTTTTTTTGGGCGATAACAATAGAAAACAAGGGATGCGCATCAAAGTTGGTTTATTGCCCAAAAGAGTGAATGTCCATTAACATTCATTAAATTGCAAAAACTCAACAAACTATGAGCCATAACTCAGGTTGACGTTTGTCCATGTTTTCACGCTATTAAATGGCCATCAAATTGCTAAAAATAGACAAACTAAGGGCCGTAACTCAGGTAAAAAAAATCGGACAAACCTGGTTTTCAAACTTGTTCCCAATATTGTCGTAAAAGATCCATATACCAAATATGAATGAGTTTGTTTGAAGTTTGTTCAAGTTATCGCACTAACATACATAAAGATTCATAAAATTGCTAAACATAGACAAAGTATTAAGGGCCATAACTCAGGTAAAAAGGATTGGACAAAGCTAGTTTTTCGATCTCGTTCAAGATATTGTTGTGAAAAATCCATATGCCAAATATGTATGAAATTGATTGATGTATGTTGAAGTTATCGAACTGACATACATAAAATTGCTATAAATAGAAACAAGTGGCATAACTCTGGTTAGAAAATCGGGGTGGGCCTGATTTTCTGAGTGTAGCTGTCGCACGTGACAATAAACTCACATACCCAAAATTGTCAGAATCCATCAATAAAATGGCTATGTTATATTTTAGGTTTGAGGCCGCCTGCCCATCCACCTGGTCGCCAGCCTGCCAACTGTCCCTCGTCAAACCTTGTCCCTTGATTTAATAACAAGAGTGTGAAGCAAAAGGTGCTATACTAGCACCAAATTAGATGAGGTGCAGACCAAAAAAAAGAAGATATGGTTAAATACATGTATTAGAATAAAATTTCTCCAGGAGGCAAATAAATCAGGAAAAAAACTGTCCATCAAACAATGAAAGTGTCAATGGAGCAATTATAAAGGAATGCAGAACATTTACACGTTTAAGTGACCAGAAGTCAATCCAAAGAGCCATATGAAGTTTGGGATCAATTTGATAAATACTGTTGGATGTACTAGTAAGGTATGCAGAACTATTAAGTGATGCAAAGAGTAAAATCCAAGATGGCTGCCGGCATGCAGCCAAGATTTTGATCAAATACCATTCAAATTTGATTGCAATGATGTTAAGAAATACAACAGAGGACACAATAAATGAGGATTGATTAAGCCCTTTGTTTGAGGGAAATAAACCAGACAATCTATTGTGTTTTTAGCTCAACTTGATGAAGTAAATTTTGGGCTATTGCCATGGGTTGGTCGTCAGCAATCAGTCGAAAATTTCCATTAGCACAACCTACAGGTCACATCTCTCATCCAGTGATTCCAATCATCACCAAATTCATATAGATTTTCGGGGTGACCTCTAGATGGGAGCTGACCATTTTTTCAAAAAAAATTTGAAAAACATGGCCACCAGTGGCCATCTTGGAATTCACTATTGATTAGATTAGCACACCTTGCAGCCAACATTTATTGCCGAAATGTTTTGAAAAACATGGTGACATCTACGCCAGTCGCTATCTTGGATTTCATTTCATCAGCACACCCTACAGCCCGCAAATATCGAAGAAATGTTTTGAAAATTTACAGGCATGATTAGGATCATCTCAAGATGGGAGCCATCTGATTTTTTATGAAAACCATGGCAACCGGCAGCCATCTTTAAATTTACACTTTGCATAACATTTTTAACTAAATCACACCCTAAAGGCTGCCAGGTCACTAAACCGATCGTCAAGAAAATTCATACGATCTTTGGGGTGACCTCTCGATGATAGCTTACATTTTTTTCCAAATTCTGTTAAAAAACAAAACTTCATATGGATCTCAGGGTGACATCTAGATGGGAGCTTACCATTGTTTTTGAATTATGTTAAAGAACATGGCTGCCAGTAGCCATCTTGGATATTAATCTTTGTATGACTAAATCCTTTAGCACACCCTACTGGTTACATCTCTCATCCGATCATTACCAAACTTCATATGGATCTTCGGAGTGACCTCTGGATGGGAGCTTACCAATTCTGTTAAAAATTATGGCCGCCAGCACCATTATTGGATTCACATTTGAATCCATTGGCACACCATGCAGCCCACAAATATTGGCAAATGTTTTGAAAATTTACAGGCATGTTTGGATCACCTCAAGATGGGAGCTATCAAATTTGAAAGATTTTTGATGAAAAAATAATGATGCTGGCAACCATCTTGGATTTTACTCTTTGCATCACTAAATCCTTTGGCTCACCCTACAGGCCACGTCCCTCATCTGACTGTTAACAAACTTCATATGGATACTCAGGGTGACCTCTAGATGGGAGCCTACCATTTTTCATGATTTGACCTCTAGAATACATAGACATACCATCTTTCCGCATTCCTTATCTCTCCATTAACCCTTCCATGACTGAAGATTCCAATAATTTTGCGAAAACCCTGTGCCAATTCATTCTCTTATATATGCAAGTCTCCCATAGGAAGCCTCGCATATATAAGAGAATACAATATTTAACTAACAATAGTTACCTTGACCTTGTAACCAGTGCATTCACATATATATGGGAGGCTCTCTTTGGGGGACTCCCATATATAAGAGAATGCGCTGTCACAGGATCTTTAATTAGCTCCAGTCGTGAAAGGGTTAACTGTAACAATTGAAATTTGCCCCTGTCCATGTTGAGCTTCAGTGTCATTGACATTTTCATTATCTTAATCTGTCTGGTGAATCAAACTATCCCATTTTCGTACAGATAGATAACAGACGGCAATCAATGGCGACTGCCGACAATTTCACAAATTTGATCAACTGATCGATAGTCACATGATTTCGGCATTCCTCGACACTTGACCTCCAAGTTCGGTACAGAGTTTATCGAGGTTTGCTGAGTGGTTTCGTCAGTCAAAATATATGGTATGAACCACGGGTGCAGAAAAACTCAGGATAGAGTTCCTTCCCTTGCTATTATCAAGGCAATTCTTCTACAGAGGGGGTGCTGCTTGCAGTTTGCATGCAAAGGTCAAGGGTTGAGTAAGGCCAAAAAAAAAAAATCTGTGTTTCCGGTTACCCGACCGACCTGCCGAAATTGGGCCGACCTGAACTTTTTTTTTCAAATTTCAACCCAAAAAAAAAATTTCAACCAAAAAAAAAAAAAAAAAAAAAATTTTTTTTTTTTTTAATGCATGTAATTGGCATGTAAACACATCTATATCGTTTAATATATACTATATACTATGCTTACATTAAGCAGCAATAATTTTAAATGGAATTTTCAAAAACAATTTACTTCTATTAAAATACATGTCCATTTGTGGTTGCAGATGAATCCCAATCTCACCAATAAATCTGCAGTCTTTAAAACCTGCCTGTGGTAATCTTGTTTGTTAAACTCCCATGTCTTGTGGGAAGAACTCTTATCTGTTAGAGAGCAATATACATATAGAAGACATTCTATATCAGAATTTAAAGTTCCTCTCCCCGGTCAATCAAGGATTCATAGTGTTCATGCATAGTTACTAGTATGTATACAGACAGTATAAAGATGACTGCATGTCTACCATATCAAACACCCTTCTGTGATGGGCACTAAAAAAGCACATGAAATTATCTACTGGTTTGTTTGGGTGTATGATGTATCAAACTTACAAGCATGCATATGCCAGTGTGTATAAGGAACTTCAAAGTTGGGGCCAATTTGAATGCTGAGGTGTGGTACCTCAGTCAAGGTGTGGCCTGTGGTACCATTTTCAGTGTGGTGTGGGACTTTATATTTCAGTGCAGTTGAGGGGTGTCTGAGGAACATTTACACCCTGTGCAATGTGTCTGAGGCGCATGTGAGATATGTGTCTTAGGTCCTGAGGTGTATGACCAAATATTTAAGTGAGGTTTGAATTAATATCATACAAGTTATGTTATTATAAAGTAATAGAAAAGCCCTATTATGGCGTATGTCTTGGGCCTGTTGATATGTCAATATTGTGCTCTGAGGAAGATGTGCCACCACAATCTAAACTGAGAGAATAATTACAAGAGAGCTGCATAATTGAGTGCCTGGGAGGCATTTGTTTGTTCACATTGACAATACTTATCATATTATTGTGCTACATTAACTGTTTACTTGCAATATACATGGACAGCCTTAACACAAGTATAAAGAGTATAAGCATTAATGTACTTCTTAACTGTTCGGGGGAAAAATAAAAATATATTACCAAAAAAAAAAAATCCCTACCTACCTACCTGGAATTTTTTGGCACCGTAATAGGAAACAAATAAGTTTTTGTTTTAGGCCTAATCCAAAATGTCTGTTGCATATTTAAACGTGACTGGTTATAAAATCTAGTGGGCATGGGGCCTATGCGCAAATAAATTTGAGCTGCCCATATTTCACTATACATGTAGTTTCAAAATTAGGAATATGGCGAGTACTGTGCGTCATTCAATACTAGCATATAAAATATATAACTTATGTTGGTTAACATAGGCTAATTCATCTATAGGCCTGCATGGGACAGGTAAGATGTCAATATCGGGGGTTATTTCTCGAAAATGAAAAGTTAAACGAATGTGAACAAACATCATATATCATCATTGAGTAATAGCCAACAAAGCGAAAACTGAAAAAGGAAAGTCAATATAACAAAGTGCAATGTGTAGCGGTTCTAAATATACGAGTAGATGATTTCCCAGGTGAAGTGACCAATTTTGAATTGGGATTTCCCTGCAGATCTGCGAAGCAAAACTTACCGAGTTGAACTTACATGTACTTCTGAGCATGACTTGATGTGGTTATGGAAACAACATGTATCAATTCATTTGGCAGGTCCATTATAATGTTGGTAAATTTATTTATTTACTGATTTTTCAAAAGTAGACCATGTGATGTAATTCCAGAAAAAACTAAATTCTAAGTATATTTATTGCAAAATTTGCACACCTGCCAGTTAAATATTATGACTGTTCAATGATATACTTGCTTTGGTTCCCAGGACAACTGCTTCATACATAACATTTGCTCCAGAGATTTGCATGGAAATCCCCATTCAAAATTGGTCACTTGACCTCCCCTTTAACAATCACTCGGTACTGCCTGAGTGATGCACATTGTTTATGAATAGACATTAGGCGTTTCTGCGACGTTTAAAGTCAAACTTTCTGTCATCGCCTTGAAATTGTCAATGGTCTGTTCCCAGTCATTCACTGGTCTTGACCATTCACTTGTATTCACATTGTTGAAGCGAGATGCTGAATTTTGGCAATGTCGCTAAACATACCAATCAAGATCAAAGAGAATTGAGCGATGCTGTCTTTGACAGAACACAATGCCGACATTGTCAGGATTAGATTACACATGAGTTGCCACTTTAGTTTAACTCTGGGCATACGCGATGTCTACCGGTAGTTGACATTATATTCGAAAGTGATGTGTCATGTATGGATGGGGGGGAAATTTACCAAGGGGAAAGGGATGCTAAAAGGGACCCGCTGCCCCCTAGCGGAAATTCTGATGTAACATCAAATTAAGCATTATCTAAGTTTTGTGTTACAATACTGATACAGAATAGTCTACAAAATATCAATATGAAATTACCGCATCGCCTAAAATGAGTTTTGTAGACATGTCAAATAGCCCATGTTTCCAGATATTTGGTGATGAAAGAACATGAACAATACGTAATTATTATATTGAATCAAATCATCATATAACAATAAAAATAATCAGACTATTTTACATGGAACGTCGGCTATAGAGTAGTGGCACATTTCTTCCATAACTGGATATAATCATCCATGAAATGAGTTCTAATTATACCAGAGAGCTTTGCCTAAAAGTCCAGAATGTGGTAAGTACTGTGGTCAACATCCTACTGCCATAACATCAAGGTGCCATAATCCATAGAGTGTTACTGTCGGTGACGCTGGTGTGTGATGTTAACAAATTATAAATTGTTATTGAAAGGTAAGCAGTTGGGCAGAGCCTGAATTGTGTGCCATGCAAGACAGTGCCAATATCCAATAATATTTCAATTTAAATTACACTGACTATGCAGGCCTGTGGGGTCTCCCTTGAAATTCTCTGTCCGGTCATTAAATATAGAAAAATCGGGGCCAGAGTTTTTTTCAGAATGAATCAATAAAGAGCATCTGTAGATGGTACTACTACGTTTATTTCTGATAAATGGTGTATGTAGAAAGGAGGCTACCAGCCCCCTATCACTTGTAATCCAGAATCCGTCTTTAAAAAGACATGGAATCCTGGATCCATTCAAACTTGGCCTTTGTCTTCTGAACTAAAAGTAAAGTTATCATCCTGAAACCAAAATAATCCGGCAAATCCTAAGTTGATAAGGACCATAATTCTGGCAAAAATGGGCAGACTAAACCCATATTCAAATTTGACCTGTACTTAGAGCTGATAATCACATTTGGTTCAGATCCGATCACACTAACTAAAGTTATCATCCAGAAACCTCAAAACGACAATATTCTAAGTCAACAATGGGCCATGACTCCAGCAAAAATGGGTGGACTAAACCCAGATTTGAACTTGACTGAGCTCATAAACTCACATACCAAATTTGGCTTTGATTCAATAACCCAGAATAAAGTTATTGTCTGGAAACTGGAAAAGGGGCTCATGCCAAAATGGGAGAGCAGAACCCAAACTTGAGCTTGACCCAAACTTGAGCTGTGTTCTGAGTTGATAAACTCACATACCAAATTTGGTTTCGATCCGATAACCCAAAATAAAGTTCTCATCCGGAAAGTATCCACACGGACAGAAGGATGACCACCAGCTATTTAAATAGTCCCCCAAAAAAAATTATTTGTTTGGGAGACTATTAAAATAGCCTTCACAGCTATCACAGCAGTGTGCTGTCCATCAAATGAATCAACTGGGCCGGTAACAAGCCATCGGACACCAACTAAAAGTCACTTCCTGTTGACGTTGTCAAGCAGACAGAATCGTACCTGACAACGAAAGTAAATGACCACCACAAAGATATCATTCCAAAGAGCTATAAATACTATATTAACCCAAATTATATTCCCCACAATCAGGTGCACATATAGAAACATTGTTGGGAAGTTTATGAGGTCGCACATTTGTATATTTAACTTGGAAGCGAGCGCACCAAGCAATGCTGGAAACCTGTAAAATAGTAACTTCCAATGGAAAATGATGATTAGGCATTTAATAATCATACATCAATGCACCCCACTGCCTTTATTCCCAACCCTGAGAAAATTTGTGAAAGTGATTATATTCAGTTATAAGTCATGCCTAATTTTGATGCAAAATAAAAGAAATGAAATCCGGTGCATCTCGATCGAGATCAATAATAAGACAACAATATCCAATCTATTGAAAAGTATAATATACATCATAGTATTATTCTGAACAAATGTTAACCTCAGGAAAATTTGTAAAAGTCTGTTTTAATAAAAAAAAATATGACAGCATATTTTTGCACCACGATATCATGGCGGCCCCGCTTCCTCACGCTCATCTCATCTCCAGAATATCAAATGAATATTGCAAACAAATCTTTATTTGATTGACAGGTGTCGCATTTCTTTATAGCATGTTGGCTTTGTTCGGCCTTTTGTTGTAGATTTCTAAAGCAGGGCAAGATCTTTTGTTTGTTTGAATAAATCACATACTATATTTCGCAGTGCTGCCCTTCAACAGATAGATCATACCAGTTCAGTTTTTCCCAGAACATATGTGATTGACATGAAAAAAATCTACTGAGATTTCTTACTTCAAAAGCATTCGAAAGACAAATTATGAAGGACTTTATCGCACTAGTTTATTGACTTAATTTCACTATGCAAATTCCCGAGAGAATCTCTCTACATACCATGATTCTATTCTCAACGCAAAAACTCCAGAACACGCAGTATGGTGTCATTGAACTAAAAACTAGATAGACTGTTGTCCGGTGCAATCCCCCATGTGGCATACCGCCTAGTGTTGGCATACTTATAACCTATGACTGAGATATTCAGGAAGACGGACCCAAAAATAAGAATTTTCATATAAACAAAGATGACTAACCCTAGAAAGGAAACAAATCGATAGAACACTTCATTGAATGTCCTCATAGTAGTGAACAACAGTAACAAATTTCATTGAAATCCTTTTTTAATGATAGTTTCAATGACACTGTGGCTCAACTAGGATAGGGTATAATTTTTCATGTGTTACAGTCAATAGAACTATTAGGAAAGTTAAGTTATACTAAACGTCAACATGAAGAGATATACATGTATATAAAGTAAAATCTAAGATGGTGACCATGTTTTCCAATGAAATTCAAAAAAATTGATGGCTCCCATCTTATATCTTGTGGTCACCCCGCAGATCAATATGAAGTTTGCTGACAAACAGATGAGGGGTGTCGTCTGTATGGTGTGCCAAAGGATTTAGTTATGCAAAGTGGCAGCCATATTTTTCATCGAAATTCGGAAAATTTGATGACTCCCATCTAGTGGTCATCCAAAAAATCCATATGAAGTTTGGTGACAATCGGATGAGGGATGTGGTCTGTAGGTTCTGCCAAAGAATTCAGTCATGCAAAGAGTAAAATCCAATTTGGCTGCTGGTATGTTTTTCAAAGAAATTCGGTCAAAATAGTAGGCTCTCATCTAGAGGTCAACCCGAAGGTCCATATGAAGTTTGGTGGCTATCGGATGAAAGATGTGGCCTGTAGGGTGCACCAAAGGATTTAGTCATGCAAAGAGTAAAATCCAAGATGGCTGCCGGTGGCCATGTTTTTCAACAAATTTTGGTCAAAATAAGGGGATCCCATCCGATCGGATGAGAGATGTGGCCTGTAGGGTGTGCCGAAGGATTTAGTCATACAAAGTGTAAAATCCAAGATGGCTGCCAGTGTCCATGTTTTTCATCGTAAATCATTGAAATTCGAAAGATTTTATCTATAGGTGATCACAATAGTGCCTGCAAAATTTTAAAATGATCCGGCCATAAATACGGGCTGTAGGGTGTGCAGATGGATTCAAATTTGAAATCCAAGATGGCTGCTGGCAGCCATGCTTTTCATCGAAAATCAGAAAAATTTGATAGCTCCAATCTATGGGTCACCCTGAAGCATGGTAAAGATCGGTTGAGGGATGCGACCTGTAGGGCATGCCGACGGAAATTATGGACGCACAGATGACAGACCCATGGCAACAGCTCAAACTTTACTTTGTAAAGTTGAGCTAAAAATGGGGGTATAATTATTCTAATCAATTTAATAAAATTACACAATTAAATGACCACTCCCTCTCTCTCACAAGGTGACAACTGCAGCCAATGTTGCCTATAGATCTAACCATTATGGTTTGTTAATAACAATCTAACTTTAATACCTGATAGAAAAAAACATCTTTCCTATCTTTTCCTTCAGTTGCATATTCCTCAAGTATGCCCTCTGAAACAGGAATACAAAATTAGAACACATAATCAATTATTTTTAAATACTATATAGAGAATACCTACAGTTTTTATTTGAATACCAAAATATCTCATGAGTGTCTGGAAAGAAATATCAAATTTTTACGAGCGGCTGCAAGCCGAGAGTGAAAATTCAATACCCCGGTACATGTATTTCTTTCCAGATGAGATGTTTCAAACAAAACACTGTAGGTATTCTTTTTATAATATGCATCTTATTAAAGCTCAAAGTTGCTAAGGTAGGCAGCATTTTTACTTTTTATAGTACAGCAATTTGAACAATACTCAGGAAGAATACTTCCTACCAATCATGGGTACATAAAGCAACAAGACTCATGAACAGAAATGAAACATGGAATTGAAACTAAAGAGTCTCCATGTCACCACAGTCGAAATATATAAATCCCATGTGCATGGGACCCAGCTACACAGTGTGTGTTAAGTACCGACAAGCCAATCAATTGCGGAAGACACTTGACTGACTTGAGTGTCAAGAATGTCTGTTTCAACTTTATGCGCATATGTGATTTTCTATGGAAAGTTGTTCACTTGTTTTACTTCTGAATTCTACTTATGGTGGTTCCTCTGTGAATTATAAGAAATAACTCTTGTTTCGAATAAGCTTATTGGTTAATAAGTTTGTGAATAAGCCAATAAGTTTGCAGACAATTTACTATAACACACGGTTATAGAATTAGTCTGCAAAATTTTTGCTCGAATAAACCACCAGCAGGCAACACACCGAAATATAACGAAACCTACAGTGAAATAACGAAATTGTATTTCACTGTGGCTTCCAAAAGATACATGTACATATGAAGATCTACATTTCTGTAATTTCCTGCTATTTATAGGCAAGCATATATCAATGAATTAATATATTATCAACATGTAGTAAAGACCCATACAGCACATACCGGTATGTAAACATGTAACAAGAGCTTAGTTTGGTTAAATCAATTCTAATCAAAATAGTAATTAAATAACTTCTAACAAATACAAATTCACAGAGAGGCAGCAAACAACACTAACATTCTTGCTGTCTGAGTTTTAAAGTGGCTAACTGGTTGTTCGACTTGGCCAGTGTCCACACTCTCTCTGGCTTTGTTTATGTCAGAATGGCTTTGTTTATGTCAATTAATTACTGGGGACCTACCGATATGTGCCCACATTGTGCTGTGGAGGGAGTGAGCCCTCTACCTGAACTGATGAAACCATTCCAATCAGTGATGCCTTCAAGTGTGTGCCAGGCTCACCATTTGAATTAACGAATAGATAATTTTTGACAATAGTTTCACAGCAACTTTAGTTAAACATGGTCTATCTCTCCCAGGATACTAGTTAATATTATAACAAGTGCACCGCCCCGCCAAGGTGGCTTTCCGCTGAAGTTTAATATTTTTCTTATGTGTCTTAATAATTCGAAAGATGTCTTAATCTGGCCTGTGATCCATCAAATGTCGGCTGCAGGATGTGAAGAGGGATTTAAATGTAAAATTTAAGATGGCTGCTGGCGGCCATGTTTTTAAATATAAGTTCTTAGGGAAAACAAGAGATGGACTGTCGTCCGGGAATGTCAGCTAACTGGGACCTTGGCTAACTGGGACCTTGGGCTAACTGGGACCTTGGCTAACTGGGACCATGACCAACTGGGACCTTGGCTAACTGGGACCTTTGGCTAACTGGGACCTTGGTTATATTTATTACATATATTAGTAGAATAGAACATTGATAATAGAATATTGTTTAAAATATTATAATTGTTTTATTTATGTTATTGCTTCAAAAATGTTTTAGATTTGTTTCAACCTGACTTAATAAAAAAAAAAATATATATATATAATATATATATTGTCAATCTATAAAACTGAAGGTCACTATTTTAATTTCTTATTTGTATCTTATTTGTATCTTATATATTTCTATGAATATTTATTGTTAATAAAGATGGTGAGTGAAGGAAAGTTGACGCGTCGCCAGAAGAATAACACCACGGTAATGCAGGGGAAAATCTTCAGCCTATGGCCAGTATGGGACAAATACGACGCCAAATAGGTATCAACCAGTCAACTTCTCAGAGATTGCGCTCAGTTATTCGCACCAGTTCCAGAACCAGACAGGCGTGACAGAGAATGCACTCAGGTATTCTCACCAGTTGAAGAACCAGACATGCGTGACATGCGTGGCAGAGAGTAAATACAGCATACCAGTATGGGTATATACATACAGATACAGTGCTACAGTCTCCATCGTGCTACACAGAACTGCAAAACCAGCAGACTTGTATAGTGTTTTTATTGTGTTTTTACTGTTTTGTTTAATGTTATTTATCTAAAATGTTAACATTTCATTTGTTTTTAAATTTCTCATTGATTTTAATGAAATGATTAATAATATATCTGAAGGTCCCAGTTAGCCAAGGTCCCAGTTAGCCAAGGTCCCAGTTAGCCAGAAGGTCCCAGTTAGCCAAGGTCCCAGTTAGCCTGACTTGAGGTCCCAGTTAGCCAAGGTCCCAGTTAGCCAAGGTCCCAGTTAGCTGGATACCTCGTCCGGTGCATACCCCTTGTGGCATATCGCCTAGTGTTGGCATATCTATAACTTATGACTGCTATACTCAGACAGATGGACCCAAAAATCAGCATTTTCATATAAACAAAGATGAATAACTATAGAACAAAAAAAATAAACAAAACAGTTGAATGTGCCATTAAATGTCCTCATAGTGGTGAACATCCATACCAAATTTCATTGAGATCCGAGCATTACTGTTCAAGTTATCACCTGAACAGACATCGGATGGACAAAAAAGCCAACATTTCCATATAAAAAAAAAATGAATAACTCTAGAACAGAAACTCGAACAAAACGATTGAATCCTCTATTGAATGTCCCCATAATAGTGAACATCCATACAACATTTCATTGAGATCCGAGGACATGCTGTTCAAGTTAAGACATGAACAGACACCAGACAAACCAAAAAGCCAACATTTCCAGATAAACAAAGATGAATAACTCTAGAATGGAAAATCCGAACAAAACGATGGAACCCTCTATTTAATGTCCTCATAGTAGTGAACATCCATACCAAATTTCATTGAGATCCGAGCACTACTGTTGAAGTTACGACATGAACAGAGACCAGACGGACCAAAAATAAAACATTTCCAGATAAACAAAGATGAATAATTCTAGAACGGAAAATCCGAATAAAAAGATGGAACCCTCTATTTAAAGTGATGTGAAACACTCGGGTAGGGTGATCAAATATAAATGGAGAATAATCTTGTTCAATGTAGAATTTTTTTACGAATATTATATCTAAATTGAAAACTCACACCCGTCATTCTTATATTTTAATTAAATGCAGCGACTGTCGATGACGAAATTGGTTTTATCGCCGATAGATGCGTCCCGAATCGGGTAGTATATATTTACATTTGAGCGTATTTCAGACGATGTTTTCTATGGAGTGGTACGGTCGATTTGCTTCAGATTTTTGGCGATGTTTGTAGAATGGTACATTCCTCCAGTTGGCATAGCGCCTGGATACTAACTGATAAGTTTCACGCACCCAAATAAGTACATAATATGCCTTTAATCTCCTCATTGTAGTGAACATCCATACCAAATTTCATTGAGATCCCAGCACAACTGTTGAAGTTTCACCATGAACAGACACCAGACGGACCAAAAAGCCAACATTTCCAGATAAACAAAGATGAATAACTCTAGAACCACTGGGGGCCCACCATTCCTGCTAAATCCGTCAGAAATCGTAAAATCGTCCAGTACGCATCGATAAATGCTAAGTTGCCCTCTCTGCAATGAATGGCATGAATGGCCAGTGTATGTCAATTGCCAAGACTGACTTTTTTTCAATAAACCAATCACAATGGTCGACATATTCAAAATGGCCACCACTTTTACGAAATGGTCGCCGTTTTCAGCTTTCACTCAACGTATACGACGAATGTGACTTCTATTCCTAAATTTTAATATTTCGCTCAAATAAAGGGTGTTGTAGGATGGCCGCAAGACTCTATTTCCACACACCCCACCCAATCCAACATGGCCACCATCCAGAGGGATTCAAATAGGGAATCCATGCCAGTTCTTGGCCTTTTACCGATTTAGGTCGAACAAAGCGTGGTGTAGGTTTGCCCCCAAGACACCCCACATATTCACAAAACACATTAGATTAAAAATGACCGCCGTCCAGAGGGGTCCAAAATAGGGGATCACTGGGTTTGAACTTTCCAACTATTGGTAATTTCCAACCAACATGACACCACCTATAATGTTGGTATATTTCCAATTGATAGTAATTTCAGACAAATATTTGGACTAAATACAGAAACGATTTGCTATAGTTGGTCTAAAACAACATATGTCCCACAAATTAGTTGTTGGAAAATCAACCAACTAACAATTTCAACCTATAAGTGGTGTAAAATTTCCAACAAATTCTTTGAGGCATGAAATTTCCAGCTGTTGAATATTTTGACTAAAGTTGGAGGGTTAGTGCCCCTCAAACCCCCTGTAACCCACGTCCCTGGGGCGGAATACACCCCTATGATAATATCGCCGGCAGCACGTCCCTTCATGTCAACAAAATTAGCTTCATGGTAACCGTGAAGCATCGAAATCAACATGAAAGCACACTGAGGTGACGATTTCAGACTGATGCACTTTCTCCGAATGCGCACCCGTCGTGTAGCTTGTTATCGCAAAGGCACTGTTTCATTTTGTGATATTTTATAAACCTTGTTTTAACAAACTTACGATCCCCCATGACAATGATTTTGATTGGCAATAATAAAAACAATACCAAGATGACAGTAACTGATGATGGCAGTAAAATTGAGCGCATGTTCCACTCGGAATGCTTTCGGATTTGTCATAGTAAAAAGCACTGGAAATAATGAGGTTGGGAAAAAATACAAAGAATTTCAGGTTTATTGAATTTTGCAGACCAAGAGCCGCTTTCCATATACAGAACGGCCTTTAATTGAGGAGGAAATGTAATGTTCTTATATAAACTTCTCATATTTATGCCCCCTGAGCTCAATTTCTGGGCATGGTATAGACTTTCTCTTGCTGGAAATGCACAGGAGCCTGGCGATTGCGCACTGGACAATTATACGATTTCGGACGGATTTAGCAGGAGCAGTGGGCCCCAGTGAGAATGGAAAATCTGAACAAAACGACGGAAACCTCTATTTAATGTCCTCATAGAAGTGAACATCCATACCTAATTTCATTGAGATCCGAGCACTACTGTTCAAGTTATGACATGAACAGACATCGGACGAACGTACGGATGGATGTACGGATGGATGGACGGACGGACGCACGGACAGGTGCAAAACAGTTTTTTTTTTTTAAAGGGGGTATAAAAATGACAGCTCCCATCTAGTAGAGGCCATCCCAAAGATCCATATTCAAAGCATGTATAGGAAAAACAAAACTGACTGTAAAAACTTGCAATGGGCTAACATTGCTTTTCAGTTCAGAAGTAGGTGTAAGACAAGGTGATTCCATGCCTGACCCTTTTCAAAATATTTATAAACTATCTCCCATATATATTAGAATCAAGTAACTCTGACATTGAACTGGATACAATAAAACCGAACTGCTTGCGCTACATGTACTAGAGTATGCTCTCTAAGAACTAGAGATGGTTGACAAAACTCCATTGACATACTAGCTAAATATTGCAGGGCTTGGGGACTGAACAAGACTGTTGAAATTTCTGACATATACAAACCTGGGAATAACATTTACTTGTTCTGGGGGGTTTTGCAAGGGCCAAGCAGGATGTATATGCCAAGGGTCTTAGAGCTTATTTCAAATTTAGTAAATCATTCAATAACAGTAAACTGAGATTCAGTACACTTTTTCATGTCTTTGATCAAACAGTTTTTAAGCCAGCCATTATGTACGGATCTGAGATTTGGGTTTACTCGGAAAATTATCTACTCCTGAAAAAAAAATGTAATATTACAGACCCTATGCGATATTTACTCAGACTATGTGATACATTCAAGCCAGAACAATTATAAGTGAAGATGTGCAAATATTTCTTGGACTCAGACAAAAATCATTAAACCTGGCAGCTATGGGAGATACGGCTTATATCCACTTATGCTGACCGTACTCCACAATATGATTAAATAGGCCTACTACCAGACTATAAAGAAGACTGATGATCTTCTTGAGAGTGCTTACAATGAATCATCAGAGCTAACAAAAAATAGCAAAAAATTGTGAGTGGGATTTGTAACCAGATTGCTGGAATTTCTGGAGATGAACAATAAGGAAAAATCTGTAGTAAAAAACAAGGAGTTCAAAAGCTCTGACCAAATTAATATATATATACAATATTATAAGAAATCACATTTTATTATTGTTTCCAATTGTACAAGCAGTACTTAACTCCCTATCATCGAAATCATAACTGTTTTTATTTGGTATACTCTGTATATATATCACCCTAATTCACTGCCTCTGAAGGTGCCTATGATTGGCAAATAAAGTTATTCTAAGTTATTCTATTCATATGAAGATTGGTGACGAACGGATGAGGAATGTGGCCTGTGTTGAAGAATTTAGTCATGCAAAGAGTAAAATCCATTTTCACACCATTACACAACTAGAGGTGTGACTGTCCCAATGGGACTACGGATACCCCCCTGTTTTTTAAATACTAAGATGTTTCACATGTCAGTAAACATTTAGTTAAAATAATAAAATAACAGTTCCGATTGCAGGTGTACAACCATAACCCTAATATTAAACCTTTTGACCGAAAAATGTAGGAATAAAAGCTAAGTTGTAAAAGGGGAATAACTCCACCGAAAAATGTCGGACAGACGTCATAATCGCAGGTGCACAGGTTCCCATGGTACTAAATATCAGTGCCAAGATTAAAAAACATTGACCGAAAAATGTAGGAATAAAAGCTCGGACAAAATTATGAATGTTGCAAAAAAAGTTTCTAAATAAAAAAAGGGGGATAACTCCACCAAAAAATGTCGGACAGACGTCATAATCGCAAGTGCACAAGTTCCCATGGTACTAAATATCTGTGCCACGTTTTAAAAAAATTGTCTGAAAAATGTAGGAATAAAAGCTCGGACAAAAGTATACATGTTGTGAAAATTTTCTAAGTCGAAAAAGGGGGGATTACTCCACTAAAAAAAGTCCAACAGACGTCATAATCGCAGGTGCACAGGTTCCCATGGTGGTTGATGTCTGTGCCAAGTTTCACGGAAATTGATAAAAAAAACGACTGAGAAAAACTCCGGACAAATTTGTGTCCACGGACGGACGACGCCGGACGACGCCGACGGACGGACGGACGGACAAGCTGACTCCAGTATACCCCCCCTAACTTCGTTGCGGGGGGTATAATAAGGGACGTAATTCTGGAAAAAATCAACCCGCTTTTTATAAATACTCTTTCCCACATGTTGGTTCACTAACATACTGAAGATCATTAAATTCAGACTGACGATAACCTAGACCAGGTCTTCTCAGTCAACAGCTTGGTATATCGGTTGGGTTGATACTGTTTTTGAACCGAGTCCCACCCCGTTGCCTTCCATAACAGACTTTAATTCAAAAGACGTACTATATGTACATGTGGAGTCCAGAAATTCATGTAAACCCCTTTAGGATTTAGTCATGCAAAGAGTAAATTAATTTTCACACTAAGTCCCATTGAACAATAAAGGATGTAACTCTGGAAAAATGGACGAAACCTGCTGTTTGTAAATACTGTTTCCCCATGTTTCTTCATCAACATACCGAAGATCATTAAAATCTAACTGACGATGACCAAGATATATAGCTTCAAAGTTGTTATGAACGGACTCACAGATGGCCGGACTCACAGACGAATGGATGGGCGGACGGAGTCCATTTCTACAGTGTTATAAAAGGTGAGAAAATCCCACCAATGACTTAAATTGTGCTGGAAAATAACTGTTATAGCCATACTTTTAACAAGCCAAATACAATAACAACATCATGTCTCAAACGTTTAATTACTATTAACTCTATCTAGAAAGTACAAGTAGGTGTATATGCAAACTGTTTTCGAAGTTGTAGGAAAAGATAGACCATCTTTAAACATTGATTGATATGCTTGATTTAATACATTTACTGACATGCATTAAATCTATCAATTTCCTCATTTTCAAGACTTTTTCAAATATTCAGATAAATATTCATGAAAGAATCTTCCAAATTTAATCAGAGTTTAATTGGGAGGGCGGGGCATGTTATCAGTGGACTAGAATATACATGCAATATAATAATACTTGTTTATTCTCACCAAAATAAACAAATAGAGATGTGTAATAGCTATAATAATGAAATATTTATGGAGTGTGCTTCTAATATGCACCCATGTGTACATACAATGTATATACATATACATATAAACTATCACTATAAAAATAAAATACAATATGTTATTATTGTCAGAAAAAAAAACTCATTTGACCATATCCACATATTTGCCATTCTTGCTGATAAAAAGTGGTGATTAGTATGAGGACTTGGGTTTCAACCAAAAACATTTCTGGAACCTTGTCACTCTGAATTGACCACTGAATTGACATTTAAAAAAAAAATTCCTACCTGGAATTTTTTTCAGCCAACTATTCGGAAAGAAACATGTTTTTTTGTTTTGCCTTTATAATACCCGATAATGTATGTAAAATGTTGTAAAGTAATACTCGCTGTGGCTTTAGTTCCAAAACAAGTATCATAAAGTGTTCTGAGCACAGCGACGAACAAGTTAATGAGGGAATAGTCTGAATATGCAGCTCTCCGTATATGATTATAATCAATGCTATCTTATCATTTTCATCAAATAGATTTATTGTTTGTCCTTTAGTTGCAAAATAGCATATCTTGAAAAACAGTAATGTTTTCTGACATATTTCACTGTTCAGTTACAGTAGTATTTTAATACAAAACAAGAATTTCAACACACTGTACCTCGTCAATGTGGGATTATTGATAATGAAAATAAAAATAAAGTCAATCTATTTTTTCGCGTTTTTCTTGGTAATAATGGTTTGACAAACTTTCTCATATTTTTCAGCTTTATCCACTGTGAATGCCTTCCGTAACAATCTCTTCTAACAAGAATAGCATCACTGTTGTGAGTGTGAGCAAGTTCTACATGTGAGTGTGAGCTTTGATCTCTGAACATGATTTAAAACTGTTAGCCTGAACAGATTATAATCCAAATTTAGGCAAATGTAAACAGTGGTTTTTTAAGTTATTTAAGAAAATGTTAGCAGACACAAAAAATACTTAAATGATGCCATACAAAACATGATGGGTATAGTTTCCATTCATTTGCTACTTCGGGTGAACTTAAAATCACAGGAAAAACTTAAAATTACAAAAAATTATATATACCTGGATTAATACCATGCTCAGCGCACAGCTGCTTCCAAAACTCCATACCAACTGGAAAATAAGAAAACAAGAACATCAGCTTATATTTATGCAGCACACCACTATGCATGGTGACCAAACATAGAAAACCCAGCTCATAGTTTACATAACTTTTATATTTTGGCTTTTCTGTGTCATGCTAGTTTTGAAAAAGTTGTACAGCATGAATATTTAGCGATATTTATAATACCATATCACACTCAAATTCAGGCATATGACTAGTGATGAGCCGATGATCGGCAACGACAATCGGAATCGGCCGATTGTGGCCCATCGGATGACAATCGGTACTGTCTAAATAATAATCAGGTGCTTATTTTTCTTCAATAAACTGTGTTAAATATAACGATGTTTTGTTGAATAAATGACCAGTAAACATGGGGAAAGTGCAACCAAAAACAAATTTGATGATATACAGCCAGGTCCTGCCTAATACAGGTATAAATCCCCGGAAGTACATGTCACCTGACACATAATTACGCAGTTGACTGTGCAACCAAATACAAATTTGATGATATACAGCCAGGTCCTGCCTAATACAGGTATAAATCCCCGGAAGTACATGTACTAGTACATGTCACCTGACACATAATTACGCAGTTGACTGCATTCACCATGCTTCAGTTATTATATATCGAATGAATTGAAATAATTATGTAAAATGACCTCTTATCTTTTCGCCGACATTAAAAAAAACCTGTAGACAGTAAACAAGTGTTGCGTCATCTTTGGTATTGTCTCTACAGACTACAGTTGAGTTCAGGATAATGTGGTATCACATAAAAATTCCCTTCCTCAGACTGAGGTCTCATGTTGAATTCTTGTATTTCATTAATTGGATAGGGATAAATACACTGGTAACAATTATTAATATTATTTAATTGTTTTTATTTGTAATTAAACATTTCGTCCCTGTTTTTGGTGTGAACGGTCATGCACTCTTCTGAGTTGTCATTGCGGCGAATGCCAAAACTCACCTGTGTCTGTGATTGTAGCCAGAATTCAGACCCCCTATTGACTTACAGTTGTATAAGGCGCATGCACATTTTGAGGGGAAATACTGGGTCAACAAGTAGCGACTTATAGACAGAAATCTACGGTAAATTGAGCATAATATAACATGTGTATCGGTTGTCAGGACGCAGGAATTCGTTCACAAGTCCACCCATACCTACCTTTATCTCAAATAATCGGCAATCGGCGCAAGGCTCTATTTGACAATCGGCTCATCACAACATATGACAATGAGGTGGAGGGGAATTTATTTTGAGAACATACATGTAAGTACTTGTACCTGATTCCTTTGACATTACAAATTGTTGCATTGTGGCTGTTTAGTTTGTAATGAGGTTTTCTAATATACTATGGGATGCATCCTGGAAAGGTTCGGTCCACTAACAAGGCGGCCCAGTCCAGTACTTTGCAGACCAGGATCGATCCAAAGCAGTCCGGTCCACCTTTACCCTGTATATGCATAAATTGCTTAGTTGAAAAAAAAATGCAACATAAGTTACATAACACTTGAAAAATTGTGTCCATAGCATTGAAATTAGGTTCGTTAATAACTTCTGTGACTGTCCCATTACATATACCTGTCACACTGCAATAGCTGCCAGTCTACAATTGCACTCCTCATTTCACACAATCACAATGTTGTTGAAAAAAAAATAAGAAATTATCTTCAAATGTAGTCAAAATAGCCAAATACTCAGTCCTTGGTATGTGTCTTTTTCCACTGGTTTGAAGATATCCCAAAAACATACAGTATTGCCCTAAATAATCGACTGAGATCTTTCCGATGAAAGGCAACAAACCATATTTCCCACTAAATCCTGAAAAATTACCCACAATTATGTTGTGGTTAAGGAGTTGAATATTTAGGGCATTACTGTACAACTGTTATCAACAGCAAAATCATGTGTCTAATTTATTATGTATCTAAGACTAATACTGGTACTACGGTACTATACTGGCAGTCTGGCAAGGTATATTTCTCATTACGAAAAGCGCAGGTGATTTAACGCAATGATTTTGAGGTTGACAATATTTTTTGAAAAAAAAGGGCCTAGTCCTACAAGTGACGTGTGCCAATTAATGTCCTATTATGCATGTGACGGAGACATTTTCACTTTAATCAGCACTAGCTGTCAAATTTGTTTGTTAAATACAATAACCAGGGTTCATACACATTTTTTAGACTGAAATTCCATGACTTTTCCGTAACCAGCAGGCCTTTCATTCTGAGGGGGGTGGGTGGGCGATTGCCTCCACCTGCCATCGCCCGCATAGACTCAAATTTGCAAGGCCGGTAAATGCCCTCCTCATCGCTATTCCCACGGACAAACAAAAATATATAGATATCTGTCCAGTCAATCAATGTTCCCCATGAACATGCATTCCAGTAATTTTATCCTTGGTTTAATCCGGCATATGAGATCGTGAGCACATTCTAGATATAAATAAGACAACCATTACATATTTTCATGAGTTTTATGCATGAATACAGCTTGCAAAAAAAATCATTTTGTTTGCTTTATGTCATTTATTTTGTTCATGTAACCCTCTTCATCTTACAATGCCTATTCAGACATATTATTACTTGGTCTCAATATTCGTTGATGTGTATCATCAGCCAGTTTAACAAGCCTTGGACAATCGAGTTTCAACTTTCTGAAAGATTTCAGATACCGGTAGTGTAATTGTCTTCATGAGACGGTACATATAAGTGTACAGCCTATATAGGATTTCATACATGTATATATGCTATCACTATTATATTTTAAAATAAAAAATGAAATTAGATTGTTTCTTAGAAGGCTAATATCGATTTTTGGTCTAAGAAAAACCACATGGCACTGCAGAGGTATTGCTTTTTGTTTGAAAATTGTTGTGTGTTTTTATCTATTGAGTATATTAATTTTTTTATTTATTTATTTAATTGTGCTTTATTATACAAGGTTACTGTTAATGAGCTGAAGGAATGTGGAAAGTTGAAATGTATAAGTAACACTAGATATCAACATGAAGAGATTTATATAAAGTTAAATCCATGAGGTCTGCTGGCAGCCATTTTTTCTAATGAAATTCAAAAACATTTCATAGCTCCCATCTAGTAGATCAATATCAAGATCAATATGAAGTTTGGTGATGATCGGATGAGGGAAGTGGACTGTAGATTGTGCTAAAGGATTTAGTAATTCAAAGAGTAAAATCCAAAGTGGCATGTTTTTTAACGAAAATCGGAAAAATGAGATTAATCACATCTTGTGGTCATCCCAAAGGTTGCAAAGATCCATGTGTAGTTTTAATATAGTGACTATCGGACAAGTACATGTAGGGTGTACCAAAGGATTTAATCAGACAAAGAGTAAAATCCAAGATCGCCACTCGCGGTCATGTTTTTCAAAAAAAAATGGAAAATTTTGATGGCTCCCATCTAGAGGTCACCCCGATGATCCATATGAAGTTTGGTGATGATCAGATGTGGGATGTGCATGGTCTGTAAGTTGTGCCCAAGGTTTTAGTCAAGACGGCTGTCAGCGACCATGTTTTATGGCTGAATGAGCCCAAAATGACTTGTCGCTATCTAACTGTCAATATTAACAACCATGTCAAATTCATGATGATCAGACAAACACTAGCCCGTGCTAATGGATTGAATTTTGAAATCCAAGATGGCCACTCGCAGCCATGTGTTTTTGCCAAATGACCCCAAAATGACTTGTCTACATGTCAATGTCAACAGGTATGACAAATTTCATGATCATCCAAATGAAAGTGTCAATGACACTGTAGCTCAACTTGGAAAGGGAATAATTTCACGTGTTACAGTCAATGGAGCGATTAAGAATGCGGAAAGCTAAAATGTCTAAGTAATACTAGATTATCATCATAAAGATGCATATATAAAGTAAAATCCAAAATGGCCATGAGCGGCTATGTTTTCCAATGAAATTCAAAAACATTTGATAGGTCCCATCTGGTAGATCAATATCAAGCTCAATATCAACATAAACTTTGGTGATGATCAGATGAGGGAAGTGGATTACAGGGTGTGCCAAAGGATTTAGTCATGCAAAGAGTAAAATCCAAGATGGCTGCTGGCAGCCAAGTTTTATGGCTGAATGCCCCTAAATTAGGGCCCTGCGAACCGTTCGAGGTTCGGTTCGGTTCGAAACCGCTGTGATGATTCGGTCCGGTTTGAAACCTTAGACGGGATTCGTTTATATCGAATCTTTTCTTTAGTCCCGCAAAATGGGCAAATTTTGCGTACTGGGAATTGTTTATTGAGTATATACCGTATATTAATTGGTTTACATACAACTGTGTGATACTATGATTTTATGTTTACATTGGACATAATTACTTTGATCATTACTCGGGCGGGGTAACTGGGTGATATTTCATTGAACGGGTCTTTTGGCATAACTTTATTCCGCTCCCGCTAAACGGTCCAGTCGGACATGTCAAATTCGTGATAATTAATTAGTAAAACTATAACATTTCTATCTCAGTCAAAGTTCTACCTCGTCAAAGTTTGTTTTATTCTCCATATAACTTTACTAATAGACATAATTATACCTAACAAACGAGACAATAAGTTATGATTATTGATGAATACAGATCGAACAAGCTTTTTTGAATTCCGTAAACTGGCTGAAAGTGAATAGGTATTTCCGGCAGCCTTCTGTGTCAACAATTGGAGTCAACCAATCACAGTGAGGAGAAGGTGTGGCCATTGTTTATCAGCATAAATGATTGACATGATTATGTAACCCGATGTGCTTTGTCTTGTGACACTTAATTGCTACAACGCGACGTCGGCACGCTTGATCTTTGGCATGTGTTGTCGCAGTTACAGATTGACGAGTCTGTTAATAGTTACCGAGTTATGCCACGTGGCACGTTCATGCTGTCAGTGTGTTAGGAGTTCAATGCGTCGTTTATCGCGTTGTTTACATTGTACATATTTACTACTGGAAGCTTGACCGATGATTCAATCAGACATCTGTCTCACTTACTGTTAGAATAAGTCATAAGTTATGATTTTTCATGAGTGATGCTCAGTGAGCGGACGCGGGTATATTTGTTTTAATCGGGGTTATGTAATATAATGTATGGACATAAACGTAACATAAAATCAACGTTTTATCGGATTGTCATTCATCTCCAATATAAAATAATTCTTCAACATGTAATTATCTTATATCGTATACGATAAATTTGTATATAACACGTTGATTTTACTATTATAATGATCCACATACGTTCTAACTGGCTACTAGTATTATGAGTACGTCGCTTGGACTCTCTTCAATGACACGGTCGGTAATTGGGTTCGAGGTTCGAGATTCGGTTCGATTCGAAACCAAGACGTTGATTCGGTTTCAAGGTTCGGTTCAACCTAAATTATAAGGTTCGCAGGGCCCTACCCTAAATGACTCATTCCCATCTACATATCATTACTATCATCCATGACAAATTTCATGATGATTAGATGAACAGTTCGGCCTGTAGCCCATGCTAATGGATTCAATTTTGAAATCCAAGATGGCCACTGGCTGCCATATTTTTTGCCAAATGACTTGTTTCCCCATCTACATGTCAATGTCAACAGCCATGACAAATTTCATAATAATCCGGCTTGAAGCCCATGCCAAAGTCATGCAAAGAGTAAAATCTCCGGCCTGTAGCCTGTGCTAATGAATTGAATTTTGAAATCCAATATGGCTGCTGGGGGCCATATTTATTGGCCGAATGACGACAAAATGACTCATTCCCATCTACATGTCAACAGCCATGACAAATTTCATAATGATCCGACCAAAGATATGAATTGTAGCCCATGCTAAAAGATTTAGCCATGCAAAGAGTAAAATCCATAATGGCTGCCGGCAGCAATGTTTTATGGCCGATTGACTCCGAAATGACTCTTTCCCATCTACATGTCAATATTAACATCCACGACAAATTTCATGATGATCAGACGATCACTCCGGCCTGTACCCCATGCTAATGGATTGAATTTTGAAATCCATGATGGCTGCTGACGGACATGTTTTTTTGCTGAATGACCCCAAAATGACTCGTTCCAATCTATATGTCAATGTCAACAGCCATGACAAATTTCATAATGATCCGATCAAAGGTAGCCTGTGGCACCTGTAGCCTGTGGTAAAGGAAATTGATGGACACACACGCACGCATGGATGATGGATACCAAGCCATGGCAATAGCTCAAACATTACAAGTAACGTTGAGCTAATAAATGTTATTGCATGCAATTAATATCAATTGTTCCTTTCCCATGCAGCTAAATATGTATGTACATAAGTAGACCTAGATTTAATAGCCCTGTGTGTATAATTCCATCATTTATGTATGAAACATCGTTTTTGATCAGAGAATGCATTGAAAATAAACAGAAGGTTTTGTAACAATTGAAAATTAATAAATTGTGCCATCATATGAGGTGTTACATTCTCACTAGTAATAAAGTAAATTTGCAGGTATACTTAGGACCAGGAATAGCAACAAAATGGGAAAATATGTGTGGAAATGTATATTGATCTTCGTCATCAATTCCCCCCCCCCCCCACCCCGGACTTGGACAATGACCTACCATCATGTCTACGTGGGGAATATGATGACGTTATGCTCTTTTTCTACAATGATGCAAGTGGTCTGGGCTTGATTGTGATATTATTTGAGCATAGTTTGGAATTAGGGGTGCGAGATATCACCGGTGCACCGGTGTATCGCGAATCAGAGTTCTACGATACACGAACTGGTTCAATAGCCCAAAAATCGCGCTTCGCAATACACAATTTTGTTTATCTAATGTATTATCCATTATTCGTTCTTTAAATTTGCTATATTCATGCCGGAGAATAAGAATTAAATACAACGGCACGCAAAGAAGCATGATCAAGTCGTTCTACTTCAAAGCGCCGATTAAATAGGTCAGCCACCTGTTCGTCGGTCATGCGCATGGGTGTGTTGTTGTTTTTGTGTAAAGATTGATATACCATTGTCACCGTTGGCACACAGAAGAGTTCGTTCATAGAAATGACATCGCCAAAAGGCTCAAAATGTACGTCGTGCTAATCATTTGTCATTCATCGGACTTGAACTGCATATTAGAGAATTAAATCATTCCCGTTAACAGTCACCGATACCCAATTGACATAAACGTGTCTCATCGCAAGGCTCGTAGTAAACCGCGTCAATACAGACAGCGTTCCAACTTCCGATGTGGTATTTTTGTATTACTCCCCCTGGACTGTATTTAAATGAATTAAACAACAAACGTGGTAAGTTTTTGCACTTGAAAGTCATGTAATCCCATACGACCTTGGCCTTAAATAAAATATTCCAATGAACTGAAGTAGCTGGTATTGAAGGATTAATCAAATTAATGAACTATTAAATAATGACTATGATTGAATATATGTTTTTTTTCAACCAATTCATGAATTCCATATGAAGGGCTGCATCCAGAAATACTAGGGTATCGTATCTAGATACGTATTGTATCGCGACCCGCATATCGCGATACGTATCGTGACACTGGGCATACCTCCCACCCCTAGTTTGGATGTTCAATTTGAGCAAAATCGCAGATAATCGTAAATTGAAAACCGGCTACACACATAATGTATCATAACAAACTTTTGAGTGCTATATGCATACCATAGAGGTGCTATAAATGTCCCATAATTTCTGCATATGACACGGGGGGGGGGGGGGTTAGGAAAAAAAATTCTGACATTTCTGGGATAGGGACCCACCCCTTCCAAACTGCTTCAAATGACTATTTTACTCCGTTTTCTTGATCTTATCCGATCAATGTTCCGTATCATGATTATAGAAGCATTTCTACTTTTATTTACCAACAAGACTGTAAAGTTTAAAAATAATTCTCCAATAAATGTGGTGGCCATGTTTGTTTTATACAAATTTTGGGGAAAAAATGGAGGCTCCTATCTAGAGGTCACCTCGAAGATCCATATGATGAAGTTTGGTGACGAATGGATGAGAAATGCGACCTGTAAGGTGTGCTATATAGGATTTGGTCATACAAAGAGTTAAACCCAAGATGGCCTCTGGCACCCATCCAGAGTTCACACCGAAGATCTGTATGAAGTTTGGTGATGATCGGATGATGGATAAGCTATACAGGGTGTGTTAAAACGATTTAGTGGTGCAAAGAGTAAAATCCAAGATGGCTGCCAGCAGCTATATTTTAAATATTATTTTTCATCAAAAATCATTCATTTTTGACAGCTCCCATCTAGAGGTGATCCTTGACCCATATACCGAATATCGTTTCAACACCTTTGTTTTATATTGTTATGGTTTTTTGAATAGTCTATTTCAGTGAAGAGTTTACATTTATTTGCAGAATCTATTATTGTGTTATGTTTTCATTTATATCAGGTTGAATAAATGATTTTTAATAGAACTATTTAAATCTGAGCCTTTCCATGTCAATGTGCATTGATAGATCCTTGATGAAAACATTTAGCAAGCTAACCTTTTTATTATCCATTGGTGTTATCCCTCATTATTAACTGATGGTGAAACTCAAACCCCCTACCAAGAGTTAAGTGCATACCTATTACATAATAGAACCATTCTTAAAATCTTTTGTCCTATTATTTTGAAGAATTTGGACACGTCTGCCCACGAACTATAGACGAAGAAGACAAGGAGGGGGATGCATACGCAGCGACACGACAGTGGCAAGCGCGACAAAAGCAAGGCCCCCAAAGGACCCAAAGAAGGTCGCGATGGGCGAGCGGGCGCCGCAGCTCGTCGGAAAAAAACATAAGAAAATCCTCCAGGAGCTTCGGGAATCCAAGGCCTCTATAGAACCAACCCCAGTAGATACTGCTATTCCTGCCGCGGCTGCGCCACTATCGGATCGTGAGAACAACACCTATCTGCCACTGGCCAGGGAGCAAATTACTTTTGAAATTTTGATTAGCAACTAACCTCACATTGACATGATCAGATAGCATTGATCTAAAATCATATAAAATTCATACCAAATTGCATAGCTATTATCCAAATTTGGGTAGCAAATTGTGATGCGATACCTGTTAATTTGCTCCCTGCCACTGGTGGTACCCCCAATGGAGGCGGTAATAACAGCAGTCCTAAAGGACCTGTTACTGTTGGTCATAGCAGTGGCTCTCCGAGCTCCGGTTGTGGCTAGTCGAGGGCCTTGGGTTGGTCGGTGCGGTGATGCTGTTCTGTAGAACGTGGCCCAACGCACGCAAGCACCTGTGACGCGGAGCGACTGTTGTCAAGAAGTGACACCAAAAAAAACAAAACATCAATTAAAGCCTGATCCATTCTATATGGAATGATATATTAGAAAGTAATTATTACAAAGTAATACACTTACGCCCCGAAGGGAGGAATTTAGACAGGAATTTTGCCATTAACCTGTGGATTGTTGCCCCCCCCACAGCAGGGTTCTTTAACGTGCACACATGGTTGTACACGGGACAGACATTAACGTCCCCACCCGATGGGACTGCGTGATCAAACCAGTGTTATCCCTGTACATGACACCGGCGGGAGAGCATTACCGCTTACGACGCCTCAGCGAGGCATACAGCGTAACAGTGATACACGGTACTTTACATACTAATATAGGCACGCTCAGAACTCAAACTATTCTTCATATTACTTGTATGTATTATCTATATTATATAGTTATTATTATTTACTATCATCTTGTCAAATCCCTGTGCCTGTGCCGTGGTGTGCCCGACCTGGTGACACTGACAGTGACATTGACAAGTGACAAATTTAATTTATAAATTATACTCACTCTGGTTGCCGCATTGTCCAAGTTGTAAGGTAATTATCTCGCGTGGCATTGTCTGTGTATATCTCTCACGTACTAAATATTGACTTAATTTTCAGGAGCTTTCCTCGGCTGGAACGTGATTGTATTATAAGTTATAGTTTGGATAGACATCCCAGAGCACGAAATTTGGAAAGGCGGCAATTTCAAAGTACCCGGAAGTAAACTGTAAGTGACTTCGAGATCGGCTGAAGCCAGCCGGCCGTGGATGGGATCTCGAAGTTACCGACAGAATCGACGGGAAGTTCCGATGTGTCCAATTGTGGGTTGATTTCGCCATACGAAGACACCCGAGAAGGGGGATAACTCAAAGTCTAAATAAATTTTCGAACATTTTTTAGTTTAGCAATCCTGTGATTTTGTCTGTCGGACTCTGTCCGTTTTATTATTCAAAGTATTTTAACATTTTTGTTTGCTTTACAAATTGCGTCTCCACACAGAACTAAGCCTTAAGTTAACGAACATCTTAACTGCAATTCATCATTGAATTGAATGACGAAACAGCTGATGATCTGGAAAAATAATATTCATTTTTGTTATGTTGGTCACATGATCAATCACGTCATACCCAAAACAAAAATACTGCCTGCTAAACTCGGTCATAACAAAATATATGTCAAACATTCTAGTTATCATATGATCTACGTGAGAAATATATGGAAATTATGGATAAGGAACAGTTTGTTCGTTCAACTGAACAACAGTTGCAAGCCATTCTCAATCCAGCAGAACCAATGATAATGAGTTTACAGAGCTTGTTAGTTTGGGAGAAGCCACACCGAAGTGCTTCACTTGTTGTCATTGTCCATTTACTTTTTTGGTGAGTGTATAACTATAATTAGTAATTCAGTAAACTAAAGGAAAACACCTTAGATGCTAAGAATATAGAGTTCATATTATGGAACTAGTATAATTACATGTTAGATGCAAACTTCTTGGCATTGAAATTATTTACCAAATATAAACCCCCAGCCCAGGGCAGGTGTCCTCAGATCAGTAAGGCTGAATGGGTCACTCTCACCAAAAAAGTGCTGAAGGGTACACAGGATTTGAAAATGTGCTGAAGGGTACACGTACAGGGTTTGTGATCGCCACTAACACCGTTACTTAAACTGTGTTTCTGAAGTCTGGTGCCCATTAGCAGTTTTTTTTTTCAGTTTATTAATTTTAATGTTGGAACGTATTAACATTGGAACGTATTAAACAATTATTCTGAGAGAAATCATGGCAGATACAAAAACTAAACGTCATTTAGAATGACATTTCAAACCCTGTGTACCCTTAATCACATTTTCAAATCCTGTGTAGGGGAGACTGGAAAGAACTGGGACAATTTATAAATTTAACCAATTATTTTGGTAATTGTAGATAACTGCTGAAAGGCTGTATGGTATTAACAAACACACTGGATATACGAACACATTGGATGATATTGTCTGTCTGATTAGAATATTACAAGGGAGATAACTCTCAATTAAATGAAATGTTTATTTGGGGGGTGAATTGGGCGAGTGTGGGGAGATGTGGGTCATTTGGTGGGTCAAAGTGGGACAGCCAATTGGTGCTTAAATAAACAATATTCTCAATTCAAATCCATAAATTTAGATAAATTTGGATGCTAAATATCATCATAACAGAGAAATTGAATATCAAAGATATTTGAGATGTTCGCCTCGGGACAGATTAAACCTGCAGGCAAACATACTTAGTAATTTCACATGAGTCCCATGATTTGCATTTTCAATAACATAATTTATTGTAAGAAATATATGTACGGTATATGCATTATTTTATCATTAACTAATATTGTTTTGCGGAGTAACTGATATGGTGAAGTTATATGTATGCTTTCAACCTACATGCCACTAAAATTAAAGCGTCTGTCTAAATAGATGATTTTGACGTCTTATTTCGCATACAATTAAATTTGCCTCGAATAAACACTTTGAGCAACTTGAAATATAAATTTTATTTGAGTATTTCATCAAGCATCATGGTGCATGAAAAATCAGTTCGAATTGTCACTGCAATTTCAAGCCACGCCCACTGTCCCAGTTCACCCCTGTCCCATTTCTCCCCAGTCTCCCCTACCCTTCAGCACTTTTTTGGTGAAAGTGATATGTCACCCCTTCAGCCTCGCTAGGTAACTTGTATTGTACTCTCAGGTGCCAAATAATCGTGATGGCTGAATAAACGTGATGGCTTACATTTACCAGTAAAATTATTAATAGTGCTGGCATTTTCACTATATATATCACTAGAAGGTGACCCGACTTCGTCCGGGCTTTGACCTTGAATTGTCCATTTTGAAGGTCAAGGTCAAGTGGGGTCACGATTTGACCAGTCCAAAACACTGCCCGGACAAAAGTACCCGACAAAAGTACCCGTCGAAATCCATCCGGTTTTACCCGATTTGACCTCGATTGGATAATTTTGAATGTCAAGATCAGATCGGGGTCACGACCCGACCCACCCAAAACACTCAGTGGGCAAAAGTAACCCCACGTATCAAATTTCGTCGAAATCCCATCAAAATTGGTGATTTGACCTTGAATTGACCCGATTTCAAGGTCAAGATCACGTCGCGCGGGCAAATGAATATGCTTATGAGACTCCCCATACGAAAGTATCCCCACATACCAAGTTTCATCGAAATCCCATGATATTCGGGTGTTTGACCTTGAAATGACCGATTTCAAGGTCAGGTCGCACGGGCAAATTAATAGGTTTATGACACTCCCCGGCCGAAGTCATCCCCACATACCAAGTTTCATCGAAATCCCGTGATATTCGGGCGTTTGACCTTGAAATTACCCGATTTCAAGGTCACGTCACACGGGCAAATTAATAGACCTATGCCACTTCCTGGCCGAAGATACCCCCACATACCAAGTTTCATCGAAATCGGATCGGCCGTTTTCGAGTTCATCACGAACACACACACAGACAGACAGATCTTCCAAAATATATAATAGACTAGCCGATGAGCCCGACGTTGTCCGGGCTATTCAAAAACCAAATTTCAAGTCGATAGCTCTACCCAGGCCGAAATTTCAAGTCGATAGCTCCACCCGTTTCCAAGATCTGGTCTGCGCATGCGCGAAGCTGGCGTCGCACGGGCTCGGCGACCGATAAAATTCTAACCCGGGGCAAGATACATTCACATTCCAAATTTCAAGTCGATAGCTCCACCCGTTTCCGAGATCTCGTCTGCGCATGCGCGAAGCGGGCGCCGCACAGGCTCGCCAATACGACAACGTCCACCGCCTGGTCAAACTACACACACGTACCAAGTTTCGTCCCGATCGGTCGAGAATCGTAGATTTGTATAAATGACAAACATACAGACAAACATACAAACAGACAGAGGTCTTCAAAATATATATGAGATGACCAAATAATAGTGATGGCCAACATATTCTTCCAAAATTAATAAATGTGCCAGCACATGCACTTATTTGGCACTCAAGAGTAATTATAATGTATTAATATAATAGTACTGTAACAGTGTTTGGTGCTTAAATTAATACTTTAACTTATTAAGTCATGATATTAAATGTTCAAGTATAGACAGTATTGAGTATAGTGTATATATCAATCTTCAATTAATATCATACCCTATAATTATAAGACCTTTTAAACGACATAGATATTGTTATCATACATGTACATGTATATACCGAGAACTAGAGCAACAAAATTGTATCCACTCCAGATTTTAGTCCATAATTTAAACAATTAGACTATGATGAACGAATAAAAAACTGGGACTACCAACATATTTAGAAACGTACACGTAGGCCTACCTCTACACATATTCTAGACGTTTAATACCATGGTCGTTTCGTACCTGGATGTTTTGTACTATCTGGTTGTTTTGTACAATAATTTTTGGTCGTTTCATACCCGATTGTTTGGCAATTCCATGCATGGTATGACATAGTGACCATAATTTCAAACTTGTACCCCCACTCTCGAAAAGAATTGCCCGGGGTGTACTGGATTGACCTCGTCCTTCATTCCGCCTGTCCGTCCAGACGTCTATCCCTCTGTCTTTCCATCTGTCCGTCTGGGCAGATACATGTATATCAAATGAGTTGTTGGATCTGAATGAAATTTTGTATGGATGTTCACTATGGGAGGCCCTTTTCACATTTATTACTTATTTGCGCTTAAGTGCAAATATTTGCGCTTGAGCATAAATCATTTGCGCTTTTAAAAGCGTAAATCATTTGCGCTTATTAAAGCATAAATCATTTGCTCTTAAGCACAAATACCTAACACTCCCTTACTTTCCATACAGATGTCTCGAAAATTGAAGAAAAAACATTTCCATATGCATATCAGCATCCCTGTCCCTGGTGTCCCAAGAATTGGTGCCTCACTCCCGGAGCTCTAGTATATTTTATTAAAGGGACATCTCCTGCACAGATTGTACCATTTTCATGGCCATAAAAAGGGAATTTGGAGTCACTGGGGGGGGGGGGGGGGGGGGGGGGCTTGCTTCCCTCATACGGTTTACTTATTGACTTGAAATAGGGGAAAAAACACTATTTTCATATTATCATCATCCCTACATTCTCCATTCCAGAGATCTAGTATAAAAGAGACATATGCTGCACAGATCTATACCATTTCCATAGTCATAAAAATGGTAATAGGGGTTATTGCATATTTGTTCTAGACACAAGGCGGGGTGGGTGGGTATGTAAGGGCTGGAAAAAATGAGTAATGCAAATTTTTTTCCTACACTGAAATTTACTCATGTTTGTCCACTATTAACCTTATATAGACTCTTAGCTACATACATATATCATTTATAACACATTTTAGATCCCTGTAGGGGGGTCTATATATGGTTTGAGGTTCCAATACTGGTTCAAATGCAGGCTTTCTGGCAGACATACTAGTAACTCGAAGTAGCCAAGTTTTGTGTTTGCTAAATCACTTGATAAACTATGTTTGCCTATAAAACTGAATACAAATCTCCCGAAACAAAAACAGCTATATTTCTGCATTATTTAGTTAGTGTACTACAACTGTTAAGAACACGGGCTAATTGTTGTATGGGACTAAATCTATATTATTTTGGCATGATCATGTCAATATGGTAGGTATGTTGTTATCAGTCATTGGACTCAATGATTACAAACAAAATTATATTATATTTTTATACCTAATTATAATATTAATAAGCTTAGTCAGGCCATGTACCTTTATGTAACAGAACGAGAGAGAGAGAGAAGTGTGGGAGTTGCACCGAAAGTTGGTAGCACCCGGAATCCCAAGCCGGTCACCCATTCAATGACCCAGATCAGCCTTCTATATTTACAACACGACCGCTACACTACTCCCCCGTTCATTTTGAGATTCACCGAATCTCACCCGAGTGGTAGCATCATGACAGACTCTGAGGTGCGGACGATCCCCCAGTGTAACAGAACGAGAGAGAGAGGTGCGGGAGTCGCACCGAGGCAGCACTCGGAATCCCAAGTCGGTCACCCATCCAAGAACTAACCGAGCTCGGCGTTGCTTAACTTCGGTGATCACACAAAGCGTCTAAAAAAAATTAGAATTGGCCAAAAAAATGGACAAAAGATTTTTTCAGCCCATCATGCACACTGGCCGGCAGCTATCTTGGATTTTACTCTTTGCATGACTAAATCCTTTGGCACATCCTACATTCCACATCCCTCATCCGATCATCACCAATTAAACTTCATATGGATCTTCAGTGATGACCTCTAGATGGGAGCCATAAATATTTTCTGAATATTGTTGAAAAACATAGCCACCAGCGGCCATCTTGGAACACAGCGGCCTCTAACGCGCTCCGCTGCCCACCCCCCTTTTGCGCTGCCCATATATGCTGCTTCTATATACGCGCCTGCTTCACGTTAATGGTAGTATATAATAGAGACAAGGGGATCTGTAGATATTCGCCATTTTACCATCGCTCGGGAATCGGACGAATTTAGCCCATTTACCTGAGTAATGCTATCGATATAGACACAGATGTGTCGGCGAAGGATTCATCTTTCAATCAATACCACAAGCTCCCCTCAGAACCATTTATATCCATAGCATTTGATAATTTTTTACCACCGAATATTGTCTCCGGAGAGCGTAAATTTTCGGATTGATCCGACTCAGAACAATGGACGTTATGTTATGTTCCTCTAAATTCACCCCCATACAGCTTACTATAATTAAAAATCGGTCAAATGATCAACTAATCATCTAGCGCTCAGTGATTTCGTGTCGGCTAATAATTTATTTTCTCATACAAATCAACACATCATCAGTAACATTTTTGTATTGATGCGAAATCTGTCGATAATTCTGATTTTTATTCATTTTTTGTTTACCTTTCACGCAGCTCCTCATTTTAATATTCATTACAACCTGACCTTTCCATGACTGCCATAGTAGAAACAGCCAATCAGCGCTCAGTATTATAATCAAGGTCAGGTCATAATGAATATTAAAATGAGGAGCTGCGTGAATGGTAAAAAAAAAATGAAAAAAAAAATCAGAATTATCGACAGATGTTAAAAATAAATTCTGATTAATCCAGCCTTGGATAATAATATTATTAAAGCAACACCTTTCAGAACCTTCATTTATCAGAGATATTGCACAATTACATATTTTCATAATAGTTACGGTAGAAAAAAAATAAAATAAATCGATTTAAATAAAAAAAAAATCTTGATTTAAATGAAATAAATCGATTTTTTGGATTTATTTAAAAATTTTTAAAAAATCACCAACCCTGACAAGCAGCCTTCTTGAATTTCAAATTTAAATCTATCGAAATTTGAAAAAATTGTCGACGAAAAACATGGCCACTGGCAGCCATCTTGGATTTTACTCTTTGCATGACGAAATCCTTTGGCTTTGGCACACCCTACAGACCACATTAGGTTGCCACGACTATGAGTTTTTCAGAATCAACTGTTATAGTTGACGGTTAGTCGATTAATCGTTCATATATGAGCCCTATAATGCCTATATTACATCCAGGTAAACAAATGATAAATGCGAAATTATGATGCTACTTTTAACTTTACATCCATTCTGAACACAGTTACTAGTATAAACTGTCAGTATTCCGTGTTTTATTTCATATACAGACAAGGAATATTCAAGGAATATTCATGCTCTCATTCATCCCGATGTAGTTATAAACATGCCCTTACTATTAAATGCTGCCCAGAATTGCTGATGAGCCCAATGTTTCTGCAAACTGCATGCACACAACATGACAGTTACTGTGCAAAATTGCATGAAGTAAAGCTAATCTTGGCTGCGAACCACTGATCATATTTCGGCAGAGCACGTGCTTCGTTTTAAGTTGACTAAAGGCGCGAAACTGCAGCAAAAGGCATGCACTTGCACTGAAGTTAATGAGGACATTGGTATAGTGGCAGATATTTGAGCTTGTGATGGGGATGCAGTCAAAATTACTGATGTGTATAACCTGGACATCTTCAATAAAAAAATGCATCGGCGCCAACATCAAAGGCAATGGATGTGGCTGGCCCGCCACAGACTGTAAGAACATGCCGCACACAGAATTCTTTGATGATGACTGCCAAACGTCGGCACGCTGTTAAATATTACTTCCAGGCAAGGTATCGGTGCATAGTACTGCTTACATACCCCCCCCCCTTTTTTTGGCGATTCGTCAATGGAAGTAAATAACCATCGACTACCACACCTGTCAATGATTAGTCGATTAATCAAATAATCGTGGCAAGAATATAGTAATTTTACAATGTTGATATATTGTCTACTTCTGTAATTTTGAATGCAGCCAATATAAAAAAAATTTTTTTTAACTTCCCTTCTCTGTATTATTTGTCATATACCTTGTTTAACACATTCACTGCCGAAAACCAATGGGTAATTCCATCCCGTATGCCAACCTGGGATTTGATATTTTGCCGATAGTAGATGATATTTTACGTATGTATGAGTAATGGTTCGACCAATATCGGGTCATATGATGCTGAAACATGTTATAAGACTACTACGAGATAACTCGTAGTCGGCACCTGGGACGGAATTTATTAGTGTTTCATCCCTGGTGCCAGCTACGAGTTATCTCGTAGGTAAATACAATTACGTTGTCAGTGTCTGAGATGACGAAGAGTGCTATACATGTACAAGCATATCGTATGTAAGACATGGTAAATGAATTTATATAGGATAATTGGTACAGACTATGTCGAATAAGACGTCAAAAAACATAATATGTATTTACCTACGAGTTATTTCGTAGCTGGCACCAGCGATGACCACTGGTGAGTTTCATCCCAGGTGCCGACTACGAGTTATCTCGTAGGAGCTTTATAACATGTTTCATCTTTCATTTGATCGACAAAAATTGTATAAAGCACGATAATTCCTTTATATATACACAATGTGTCCGGTAATGGTCTAGTTGCACATGTATATCATGGTTCAGGGACGTACAGAAGAGGTCCTGGTGAATTGGAGTATCCTACCAAGATTTCTATCTGGACCCCACCCCTTGTTCGGGCTGTGGGAATCGTATCTCAAGCCATCGTAATTATACATATAAAATTGACAAATGGGATCATTGGGCATATATTGGCGCATACACCAACATTGCTTGTGGTTTGTGTTATTATTCATGTGGTATGAACATTTCTACGAGTATTGGCAGTGAACGTGTTAAAAATATATAAAATAGGCTTACATATGATGAAGAGATTAATATTATTCACCATAAGGTGTCTGACCTGTTCATGCCCTCTGGATATATTGTCCTTACACCTGAAGAGCTTGACCCAAGCGAAATCAGACCAAATTACCCTTAAAACAATTAAGTATACGTATAAAATATACCTAATTACCCAAGTTATCATACTTACCAAGCAACCAACGAGAATTCACATCGAATTACGCTATATTAAGACAGTTAGGCTTCCCTTGCTAAACTATAATCTTACATATGATGATCTGTGCACAATTTCAGCGAATAATGATTTCCAGCATTCTTTATTATTTGTCATATACATGTACCTTGTTTAAAAATATATAAAATAGGTTTATGGTGATCCGAGCGTGATTTTCAGCGAATAATGATTGCCAGCATTCGTCATGGGATCGGTATAGCTGTCATAACAACAACTAATGTAATAAACAATGAGATGGCTGCTAATCCTTGAGCTTCAGAATATGGATGTTAGCGATTTTTTGCCATCCACAATGAGTGAAATGAGGCTGTTTCATCTTTGATGTATTGTATATAAATTCTACATGCATGCTGATATGTTTGCAGTGTGCACAACATATGGTACAGCGAGAGGAGCCTGATTGACTAATGGATATTCTTATACATTTGTATATATTTAAAAATTCTTCATTGTTTAATAAAAGTAAAACAGTAGCTATTTTCTAAATCCAACAAAGACTATTACTCTGGTAGATATGGGCAGAGAAAACCTGTGGCATGTGGATTTTTAGTTGAATTTTTATGTGTACCCATACCATACACATAGTGTCGACGTCTGGATTGACCACTCGTCGTTTGTCCATTAGTCCATCTGTCTGTCCATAGACACTTTACGTGTAATTGGATAACTCAAACATTTTCTATCCGATCAGAACCAAAATACAGATCAGCCCAAAATACAGATCGAGTTCGAATTTGGGTTTGATCCGAGTTTCTTTTGCAGAGTTATGGTCCTTTTTCGACTGCATGCTGCCATAAATCAAACATCTTTTATTTGATTGGAACAAAATTTGGTATGTAAGTTTCTCAGCCCAAAATGCAGATCGAGTTTGAATATGGGTTTGATCCTAATTATTTTAAAGGAGTTATGACCCTTCTTCTTTTTTTTTAAATTGGAGTTGTTTTTTTTTTTTATTTAGATTTAACTCCTTGCTCAATTTAAGAAAACCAAATATTAATTTATTTTTTTTAGCTTTTATAATAATAAAAACAAAATTAAAATAATAAAAACAAAATTTGTCATTGACACTTTCATTTATATTAGTTTTATACAATTAGTTAGGTGTGATATCCTGTTTTGAAAATATGAAGATTTTATTGCAATAGTTGCATGTAATATAATGATATCAATAAATTACCATGTGAACATCCAATATCCAGAGTGTATGAGAGTACATTTTATAGATGTTGTCATTCCAAGTGAAATCTGTTATGAAATGAGTGATGACATATGATACAGAGCTCTGGTGGGTGTTAGCTGAAGTTAAAGATAAACAACACTGGTGGCTGGCTAATTGTTTATTCTATCTGTCAAATTGATTAATGGCAGCATAAGACTTTTGTTTCTCTTATTCATAAAATTTCATTACAGGGTGAGATAAGGGTCCCCTAACCTATATAAGTTTCTTCTATATTCCATTATTCTGCTTCAAAAATAATTAATCCTTTCCAAGGTTCCCATAGACACATGCTATAATGTACATGGCTCATATCTCTTATCTATTGGTTATCTTTGCACACTATTTACTTCTATCAATTTCGGTATTGACTGATTAATTGATTTTTGAAAAATATGTTAACCCTTCAGACACATGCTTTCAATTTGAAATTAAAATAATGGCTGATAGCACACCGTATTACCAATCCGGATTACGACCGGTCACGATGCGGATCACTACCGGCTGAAAGTGGCAATTTGTGTAACGGTAGGTCGACTAAAACGTTAATTATATTATATATCTGAATGTAACCCACACAAAGTTTGTTGCCGCCGTCTGTCTTACATACATTAGAAAATGGCCACGCCAAGAAATTATAAAATAATCGCCTACGATAACCTTAGAGGTAGCATATGTTACTAGGATCTAGTTGCACGTGGCCCATTATTTATCTTCATTGGCACAATACATGATGCAAATGCATGGAATTTTCTCTTATTTCTGTTGCGTATACAAGAATGTCCATAACTGTACAAAATGGCAATATGGTTTGTCAAGTTGAATGTAAATTAAACGCGTAGTATCGATTTCCATACTCATGGGTTCCAAAAAACAGGATGCGGATCGGCACCGTTCACTATTTTGCCGGTACAGATCCGTACCCGTTCATTTCATGGGTATCTATGTTCAAAACGTCCCAGATGGCCACAAATCGAACATACAAACGTGTACATTAGGCGAATGACTTAGTAAATGGTCTATCTTTTCGTACCACGAGAATACCGCATAAAGAAATAAAACATGAACCATCCATATCAGCTACTGCTCGAAATAATGAAACACAATGGTAAACATGCGTTACAAATATAAGAATAAGTGAACATGTATTGTATACTTATCAGATTTATCGGCGTCCTCCGCTAGCCCAGTTACTCCTATACACGAAGGGAGAAAAAATTCACACCTTCCACAGAATGTAGGGCGAAAATGATCCAACTACAATGATGCCACGTGGCACGCTTTTGTCAAAACAGCCGGTAGTGATCCGCATCGTGACCGGTGGTAATCCGGATCGGTAATACGGTGTGGATAGCCAATATGATTTATCTATGCAATGGGTAACAGGCAGATAAATCTACATGACTATTGTAAGTGATGCCCTTGTTTTGAAAATCAATATGGTAGATGTTGTTAATATTTCCAGGAATCTTATTTTCCCATTTGTTCATATTGTCATGGTTGATTGAATTTTAGGGGCCACAGAGCACTTAGAAGATTAACATTGAAGGTTGTGGCTTTTACTGTCCAAGCTACATGTAAAACATTGTAATGTGTGAAACTATTTAATTGAGGGCTACTTACTTTCATTTATATGAACTATGGTAATCTGTTTCGATTTAGGGGTCATAGGGGCCAGCATCCTCATCATATTATGTCTGTATAACATTATATAGATAATACATTTGTATTGTATAAACTACATATATTTTTGAAAACCATACACCCGTGTTATGAAACACTTAATGTTATTTAATACACAGGTCAGATCTGATCTTATCTGTCCGTGTTTTATAAACAAATAACAACTGGGGAAAATGGAGAAGGGTGATTAAAGTACCATTTAAATATGAGATGGAATCCCCTACATGTATGTTGTTCTAAGCAGTCTGGCTTGTCAACAAATTATAATTTCTCTTTAAAAGTGAATAAGTTTTGAATATCTGGCATGTCAAAAGTGGCAGTGATAAGGGATTTATCACTTTTTGCTTCCAATGAGTTAACTTAAACTCCTAAACATATCCTCCGAAATCACTAAACCGTTGGATCTCACAGTGAGAGGTCCTTGGGTGAATAGGGACAGAGTTAAGAGATTTAAAACTACTCCTCCCCCACCAGTGTTCACGCTGTCGGTAGCCAAATTAGCCAATGGCTAATCTTTTTCGAATTTGGCTAATAAAATTTTCATTTGGCTAAACTTTTGGCTAAACTTTTTTTGAACCCAAATGGAGACATGGAGCCAGAAAGCTAATTAATAAAAGCGCTCAATATATCGACATTCAAGACGAAGTTAGGTGACGAAAGTATTTCATTATTTTCGTACTTATGAAATATCGTACAAAGGGAAACGCGATCGACAACTCTATCAACCAAGCGATCACAAAGTGATATGCAATCATCTTTAGTTTTCACAAGACGGACATTCAAAGACGCATGGACATTAAACCGACCGTGGTTCAATTATGACAATGTGAAGAAAGCAATGTTTTGTGCATTGACGCCGGTATATAAGCAATTTGTTCGTAACATGCTGTTTTAATCTGGAGAAAGATTACGTCACTCTGCACGAAGCAGCAAAATGTCCTTATTAATTTTTACATTTAATCCCCTAATCCCCCATTCAGCCCATTGTCTGTCTGGTCACTCACGGCACGCCTACACAATGCATGTTTATGATGACATTGTATTTATGATGGTCGGGGTTTATGAGCACCAAGTGTAAGACAATAGCTTAATCAGCCAAATGTGAATCACGACAGATATTTTGTGGCTATTTGTCGTCAATACCGATACAGTCAAAATAATATGCATGCTTTTATGACAGATTGTAATTTGATAATGGCGTAAATAATATAAGTTATTAGTTTCCAGATGTCACTTAGATATTTTCGCAAGGATAAATATTTAATGATTTAAAAAAAGATATTGATATAAATAAAAAAAATAATGACATTAAAAAGGACAATCCCGGGTCCCCCCCCCCCCCCCCCCCCCCCCCCCCCCCCCCCCAAATCACTCTTTCACATAAACATTAATAAATTTTTAATAAATTATATATATAAAAATACTTCTAGTTCATCAAAATTATTTAAATTATTGTGTATTTTACCTGTGTCTGTTAGATTTTACGTTTTAGTCATTAATTGTGAACCGACCAGAAAACGATGATTTAATTTGGCCAAAGTGTTTTTTAATTTGGCCAAAAAACATTTGGCTAAAGTTTTTTTCATTTGGCTAATAAAATTTTCATTTGGCTAATCTTTTGGCTAAAGTTTTTTTCGGTCCAGCGTGAACACTGTCCCCCCCACCCCAAATACTTTAACCCTTTCTTAAGACAAATTATTTGAGCTTTTGATTTCAAATTGGGTACTGATATATGGATTCCTGTGATCATATCTTTGACAAATTATCAGTTATAGCTAATCGCAATCGCCAAGGTATGGGTTAAACATCTGCCGGTCGTGATCGGCCTCTCGTTTAAAAAAACTTGATATATGCTTTGGCGAGGTCGGTAGGCAGGCGGGCAGGAGTCCGGACAGGCACGAGACTGTTGGCGTGATAACTCAATCGATAATTGATATTTGGTTTATGGGTCTGTTGCAACAATATCTAGCTCAAGTTCAAAAACCAGGTTTGTCCAATCTTTTATACGAGAGTTATGGGTCTTGATTTGTCTATTATTAACAATTTTGATCATTCGCAATTTGATGTCCGTTAGCACAATAACTTGAAAAAATGTCAACCAATTTTATTCATATTTGGATCTCTCACAACAATATCTCGATCGAGTTAGAAAACCAGGTTTGTCTGATTTTTGTTTTACCTGAGTTAGGACCCTTAGTTTATCTTTTCTTTTATTTTAGCAATTTATGGAAAATTTAGATCTGTTAGCGTGATAACTTGAACAAACGTCAACCAATTAATTCATATTTGGTATATGGATCTTTCACAACAATATCTCAAACGAGTTCGAAAACCAGATTTGTATGATTCTTTTCACCTGAATTACGGCCCTTTGTTTATTTTTGGCAATTTGTTACTGTTAGTGCAAAAACTTGAATAAATAAATGTTAACTGATTACTTTCATATTCCATATGTGGACCTTTCACAACAATATCACGACCAAATTCGAAAACCATGTTTGTCTATTTTTAGCAATTTTATGACCGTTACAGCTGACCGTTAGTGTGAAAATTTTAACAACCGATTCCAATCATATTGAGTATACATAGATCTTTCATGCCAGTATCTTGATTGAGTTCAAAACCCAGGGTTGTCCGATTTTTTTTTACCTGAGTTTTGTCCGTTAGCTCTGTTATGGTTTTTTAATTTGTCCATTTTTAGTGGTCCTCAGTCAGGCAGATTCACTCTTATGGACAAAAAAAACTCGATCAGAACCATCGTTGATGCACAACCCTTGTCTCCCTTTATTCTGGTTTGTCACCCAAGACATAATCTGACAAATTGTTGCTTCAATTATTCTAAGTCTAGCTCTGGTAGGTCTTGTTATGGGTAGATGAAACTTGTGATATATGGATATCTTTTCCCTAAGCTAGTTATTGAACGAGTTTATTTGGCCCAAGGCCCATCATGGCACAGTAAAGCTTATACAAGTGCCTTATTTTCACTGTGATGTGTAGGTCTTTAGGCATCTGGGATACATAATGGCAATTGAGCTCCTACAAAACATATTGAGGAGGACATTCTTTTTCACTTAGATTTTCTAAAATGCTAGTGCTATATAAGTTGACAACTTGACACCTCTATTTCAGGTTTCTTTTAACCACAACGTGCAGCACATACTTCCTTATAAGTTCCAGCCTCATGGTATTATTTTTCATTGATACCTGGAAAAAGAAGATATGGCCTGAAATCAGAGGTAAGTCTACATATAGTTGGGTTTCGTTCTGACTAAATACCTGATGATGATAGATCGGTGGAGGGGTTGAGCTGTTGCCATTGGTTGGCGTCTGTGCATCAACAATTTCCTTCAGGACACCCTATAGGTCACATCCCTCAACCGATCATCACCAAATGTCATATAGATCTTTGGGGTGACAAGCACAAGCAGCCATCCTGAATTTCACATTTGAATCCACCGACACACCCTGCAGCCCACATTTATTGGATAAATGTTTGAAATGAAGACATTTTCATCAACACAATACAATCCCTTCACTGAAACTTTTTGACTTTCATTATTCATTATCATTCTATAGACTGCTGTGCATAATATTAAGTTGAGCTACAGTGTCACTGACACTTTCATTGTACTGTATGTACATACATGTATACTTGTTGATGTTTTACAGACTTTTATAAAGATTTTGTTATGTCGCATGAACCCACTTCTAAGGCCTTGACAATCTTTATCAATACATTGACTGTAATGTATGACATTATCCCCTCTCCATGCTGAGCTACAGTGTCATTGACACTTTCATTAGGATCACCTCTAGATGAGAGCTATCAAATTTCAACTATTTTCGATCAAAAACATTTACACATAATAACATTACACCAAAAACAAAATATAGCCCACATTTTTCATCCAATTAATACCTATGGTATATTTAAAAATTTCAACTTTCCTCATTTCTTATCACTCTATTGACTAATGTATAACAATATCCCCTCTACAAGTTGAACTACAATGTCATTGACACTTTCATTTAATTGACTACATTAGTTGTCAATTCTGTGATATGGACACTTGCAGAATAGCCTCAGATCTGACAAATTTTGCATAATATGGTACATTTTGTAGAATGTGAATCAAGTGAACTGATTTTTATTTGTTTTATTTGAAGAGTTATTCAGATACATGAACAAGAAATACTATATGCACATTAACCCTTTGAACCAGACTGGCCGCAAAAGAGGCCAGCCAGAAAACATTCATATACCCAGCTGGCTAGCACTCAGTGACATCATAAACCCATATACATATTTATATATGTTATACTAATTGGTATATCCACTTATATCTATGTAAATTATCCCAGAAACTTCAGCAGCATGGATGTATATGGGTTTGCTGCCCACTAGCTGGGGTAGGAAAATATGCGCATAGCAGAGAATTAAACAAACGTACATTATTTAAAGCGAATTGTGCAACGCTATATATATAATATTGTAGCATGGTCTGCAGGATTGTGAAAAAGACATTTCGATAAACCTTTGCTGTATAAATGATGCTTGGATACCTAATCGGTGTTCTGGTATATGTGTGGAAGGTGCAGTTGATTATTTTAGTTGATGTGTTCGCGCATGCGCATAGAATACAATGATATGTGTTTGGGTTTTTGCATAACGATACATCACAGCAATGTTCCCCTTAGTATATATCAATCAACATTTTACAGTTGCACGTTTTGATAATGCACCAGAGTAGGCCTGTGAAAAGGGGATACCAGCTAGGGAGTATTCATGTGGCAACATATCCAGATCTTAATGTGGAACATAGGCCTACCTGTAAAGTATCAGACATGTGGCACCATTTGAATATAACCATCACCATGTGCATATACTAGTAGGTAATGTCTGAACTGTGGAATAATACAATTGAATGCCCATGGCAATGGTGTCATTCAATCATTTGGGGTATTTGCTTAGCAACCGTTAGTACCCTTAAACAAAAGTTACACTCTTCTGGTCATATATATCTAAAATTACACAATAGGGCATTGACTGCATTGAAGACGCCATTTCTTAGGGCTGAATTATGACGATAAAAACTATAATTGCATTTTAATTTAAATTTTGGGTAGTTTCCTAGCAACGGTTACCAGGGAGAAAATGGTGTTCTGATGTAACCCGATCTTAAAATACTCAGTGGTCCATGGGGAACATAACTGTGAAGTTTCAGACCTGTGACACCACTTGAACATAACCAACACCATGCACCTAAGCACTGTCTACAATAAGTGAAAACACCACTGGAAGCCCAGGGTCAGGGTGTTGATCGTTGTTGGGAGCCAGAGTTCAAAGGGTTAAACATTCAGTTGTTGAAATTTTAAATTAAAAAAAAATTGATATATCTATATATATATTCCGTATATATATATGTGTGTGCGTGTGTATGTGGGTACTTCATAGAATTGTAAACAGCTGTGCGGATCGAGCTCAAATTTGTATATAAGTGTAAAAACACACGGGGATCGTCGACGTCGCATTTTGGACAAGCTCTGAGCACTCCTTGACCCTTAAAGTGTGACATTCGTTTCGATACGATTGGTTTCGCTATCGATTCCCTCGCGATCCAAGAGGCATAACTCTACATTTTTTATATCTGTATATGTATATTTTTATATCCATATTCACTTCAAACTGCTAAACCCGTTGAGCCAAAACTTGCTGATACCTTCCAACATATAGAATTTACATTTTCTCATATATACATTTCTTGTTACGGCTGAAAATCTTAGTCTATTTTCGATACATTCATATAAACAAGCTCTAAACTTACACCCCTCAATTCGTGCTAACTCACGCACCTTATATGGCTGCTAAAATTTAGTAAATACGAGGCACTGTGATACGTCCCAGAATCTGACGGGACTTCCACTGCCTCAAGCCGTGAATGCCAACAACAACGACTTTGTTGGCGAGAAAACACTCAATGCTATTTTCTCTTTACAGCAATGTGAGAATTTTCGGGTGGCCCCAAGCTGTGAATGCCAACAACAACGACATCGTTGGCATACCTCTTTTAGGGACGGGTATCATAATTCCTCTTGATTAAACAATTTTTCATCGGGTCAGTTCTTTCCGCCCAATGTACCTTAAATCTTTTAGGGACGGGTACCATAATTTCTCTTGATTAAAAAGGCACAATTAACTCATTGAAAAGCCAAAAAAATGTCATGTTTCGTACCCACGCCGCCAGTGGCGGGCTAACGTGCTAGTCTACTATATATTTTGAGAACTACGTATATATATATATATATATATGTGTATATATATATGTGGGTACTTCATAGAATCTAAAACGGCTGCGCGGATTGAGCTCAAACTTCCTATCTAAGGGTATAATCCCACGGACACCGTCGACGTTGCGTTTTGGAGAAGCTCAGAGCACCCGTTCTCCACTCTCAGTCACAAAAAACCGGCACTCTGGTGGTTAATCAAGTGATAATTTAATGAGCGTTGTATATGACGCGTCGCTATAAAAGATCGTTTGTTTACAATTCAACGCAATGTTATCGCTCGAAATTTAGCATCGAAAAAATTTAATTTCTTTTATCAAAAACAGAAATAAGAGTTTTATCGACATAAATCGATTTTAATGGGAAATCCTATGTTAAAATTTAGCATTTAAAAAATTTAATTTCTTCCATCTAAAACATAATTACATGTTGGACTGGGTCATTTTAAGAATATATAAGTATTACACGCAGTCACACGAAGTCTCAGCTTGAAATTTTGAAAAATAAGAGTTTTATCGACATAAATCGATTTGAATGCGAAATCATGTGTTAATAAATTTTGGGGCTCAGCTGTTCTTTGTGTTTTCTAAGCTAAAAATTCTATGGAAGCAAAATGGTCAACTCGGGACGGGTCAACCGATTGAGCCCAAACTTGCTACATTTGTCCCGAAATTGTCACGGACGGGTCAAATCGTGACCCCGATGTGACCTTGACCTTCAAACTGGTCAATTCAAGGTCAAATTGGGTAAAACTGGCGGATTTCTGTACTTTTGTCCGGGGAGTGTTTTCGACGGGTCAAATCATGACCACGACTTGACCTACAAAATTGGCAATTCAAGGTCAAATCGGGTAAAACTTGCTGATTTCGACGAAATTTGGTACAAATGCAGCACAAGTGTCTCGGAACCTGTTGCAATTGCTTTTTCGAACAAAGCCATAGGACGAATGCCGCCAGTGGTGGGCTAACCTGCTAGTCTATACTATATATTTTGAGACTTCCATATATATATATGTGTGTGTGTATGTGTGTACTTCATGGAATCGAAAACGCGTGGACAGATTGAGCTCAAATTTCGTATATAAGTGTAAAAACCCACGGACACCGCCAGGGTCGCATTTTGGAGAAGCTGAGAGCACCTTTTCTCCCTTCCCAATCATCAAAATCACCGCAATCGGCACTTCGGGGTTAATAGCGTTGATATATAAAGAGCATTCGTTTTCCGCAGTGTCTATATAAAGAGCGTCGTTTTCGCTATCTACTTATCTGTATGACGGGAGTCTGATTGTAGCCTGTCGCTCGAAATATTATGCAGAGAGATTTCACGACGGGAAGCGTTTGTTTTCAATTCAATGCAATGTTATCGCTCGAAATATTATGCAGAGAGATTTCACGACATTAGGACGGGTACGGGCAGGTTAAAAAAAAAAAATGCGTTGTCTGTCGTTCCTAGGAAGGGTGGATTTCATCGGGTAAATTTTTCCGCCAGAAACAAAAAATTTAATTAAAACAATTTAAAATTAAAAAAAATAAAAAATAAAAAAACAATTAAATTATAAAAAAAGAAAATTTTAATAAATATTAAAAAATTCAGAAAACAAATATATTAAATTTAAAAACATTAAATTAATATTAAAAAATAAAAAAAATAAATAAATAAAAACAAAATAATTAAAAAAATATCATGTTTCTGACCAACCACGCCAGTGGCGGGCTAACCTGCTAGTCTATACTATATATTTTGAGAACTCCGTATATATATGTGTGTGTTTGTACTTCATAGAATCCAAAACGCGTGTACAGATTGAGATCAAATTTCGTATGTAAGTGTAAAATCCCACCGACACCGCCGTAGTCGTGTTTTGGAGAACCTCAGAGCACCGTCTCTCCCTTCCCAATCATCAAATTCACCGCAATCGGCACTTCGGGGTTAATTGATATTCGCTGGCGATCCAAGAGGAGTAACTCTACATTTTTTTTATATCTGTATATGTATATTTTTATATCCATATTCACTTCAAACTGCTAAACCCGTTGAGCCAAAACTTGCTAATACCTCGCAAAATATAGAATTTACATTTTCTGATGTATACATTTTTTGTTACGGCTGAAAATCTTAGTCTATTTCCGAAACATTCATATAAACAAGCTCTAAACTTACACCCCTCGATTCCTGCTAACTCACGCAGCTATACACACTGCCCCAAACCGTGATCGCCAACGACATTGTTGGCGATAAAATAGCCCCCAAGCCGTAAATATCAACAACAACGATATTACTAAATACACGTTTTCGGCAATGTGAGAATTTTCGGGGAGCCGTGATGCCAACAACAACGACCCGAAGCCCTGAATGCCAACAACAGATTCAATGCAATGTTATCGCTCGAAATACTGAAACATTCATATAAACAAACTCTAAACTTACACCCCTCGATTCCTGCTAACTCACGCAGCTATACACACTGCCCCAAACCGTGAACGCCAACGACATTGTTGGCGAGAAAATAGCCCCCAAGCCGTAAATATCAACAACAACGATATTACTAAATACACATTTTCGGCAATGTGAGAGTTTTCGGGGAGCCGTGATGCCAACAACAACGACCCGAAGCCCTGAATGCCAACAACAGATTCAATGCAATGTTATCTATTATGCAGAGAGATTTCACGACATTACGACGGGTACGGCAGACTCAAAATATTATGCAGACAGATTTTCCGACGGGAAGCGTTTGTTTTAAATTCAATGCAATGTTATCGTAGAGAGATTTCACGAAACAAAGAATGCGTTGTCTGTCGTTCCTAGGAAGGGGGGGATTTCTACGGGTAAATTTTTCCGCCAGAAACAAAAAATTTAATTAAAACAATTTAAAATTTAATTTCAATTCAATGCAATGTTATCGTAGAGAGATTTCACGAAACAAAGAATGCGTTGTCTGTCGTTCCTAGGAAGGGGGGATTTCTACGGGTAAATTTTTCCGCCAGAAACAAAAAAATTCATTAAAACAATTTAATATTTAATTAAAACAATTTAAAATTAAAAAAAATTAACAATAAAAAAACAATTCAGAAACAAAATATATTAAATTTAAAAAACATTAAAATAAAAAACAAAAATAAATAAAAACAAAATAATTACAAAAATGTCATGTTTCTGAAACAAAGCCATGGGACGAATGCCGCCAGTGGCGGGCTAAGCTGCTAGTCTACTATATATTTTTAGACTTCCGTATATATATATGTGTGTATGTGGGTACTTCATAGAATCGAAAACGGCTGGTCTGATCGAGCTTTAATAGGCTTGCCACGATTATTCGATTAATCGACTAACCTTCGACAGGTGCGGTAGTCGACGGTTATTTACTTTTGTCGACTAATCGCCCAAGGGAGGGGGTGGTTATGGTTGGGTATGTAAGCAGTACTTGCACAAATGCCATGCCTGGAAGTAAAAGTTAATAGTGTATGTAGCACAATTTACCACCGACAGCCTGTTCTCTCGCCTATTCTGGTGCGGCTTTGATGTCGCAGCCGACAAATGCGGTCATCTTCAAAGAATGTGGTGTACGACATGTTCTCAGTCGTGGTGGGCCAGCGGCTTCCTTTGATGTTGTGTTTCGGCCTTGTCATTGTTTATAAATTATGTCTAACTGTGAATTGATGTTCCTATGGATCGGTAATTAGCGATCATTATTCTCAAAATGGACGACGTGCATCGGACTGCATCGTGTTTCATTTCTCAAATTTCATACTGTAAAACGGTCACCATTATTCACAAAGTCAGAAAGTTCGCGGGACATGGAATGTTCAAAGTTACTAGACAGTTAATCAGTAACAAGTTTGTGTCATCACTTATATAGTGCTACATACATTACATTCTCCAACGTGGTAACCTATATAGACTATTAATTTGTACAAGAGGTGTGCGTGCACACGAAATAAATTAAGTGCTCTATATATGTCAGGTGACGTAATTGATACACAATGGGATTCTCAGCAAAACTAACTACAGTCTGTTTTCAATATGTATGCGAAAATTCCACACGCTTTCAATTTGCACCGCGATGCATGTTCACGAGGAGCATTGATTGACTGGACAGATATTATAAAAAATTCTCGTCCGCGGGAATAAGGACGAGGAGGGCGTTTACCGGCTGCACAAATTTGAGTTTAGGTGACCGATGACAGAAGGACGAATGTGCTGGACAGTTTATATCTGTATAAGTAGTCATTGTAATTTCGCATTTATCACTTGTTTACCTGGATGTAACATAGGCCATATATATGAACGATTAATCGACTAACCATCGATTATAACGGTCGATTAGTCGATTATGAAAACTCAGTCGTGGCAACCCTGATCGAGCTCAAATTTCTTATATAAGGGTAAAAACCCAAGGGGATCGTCCACGTCGCATTTTGGACAAGCTCTGAGCACTCGTTCTCCACTCCCAATCATCAAAATCACCACAAACGACACTTCGGGGGTTAGGCATCAACGATCTTTATATTGACCATGTTTGGAGTTGTTAACCGACAAACGCTCTTTATTGCCATCGACGTTGCTAAACGGTTACCCTTGTGTACGAAACTACGGACGCAAAACGCATTTATCTCGATTAAAAAGGCAGAATTAACGTGTTTTGTGATTCTTATGTCTGTCGGAAATTTTCAATCATACCTCTTTTAGGGACGGGTACTGCGTGTTGTGTGAAAACAAAAAAATGCGTGTTGTGTGATTCTTATGTCTGTCGTTCCTAGGAACGGGGGAAATTTAGGGACGGGTACTGCGTGTTGTGTGATTCTTATGTCTTCTTCACCTTAATCGGGTAAAATAAGGTCTAATCTGGTAAATATTGAAAAACCAAAAATTAAATTAAAACATTAATCAAAAAAATTAATTCAAAAATCCAGTAAATTAAAAATGCACATTTAACTCATGTAATAAACCAAAAATTAATATTAACTTATTGAAAAACAAAAATTAATTCAAAAAGTAAAAAATTGTCATGTTTCTGACCAACCACGCCAGTGGCGGGCTAACCAGCTAGTCTACTATATATTTTGAGACTTCTGTATATATGTATATATATGTGTGTGTATGTGGGTACTTCATAGAATCAAAAACGGCTGCGTGGATCGAGCTCAAATTTTGTATATAAGTGTAAAAACCCACGGGGATCGTCGACGTCGCATTTTGGACAAGCTCTGAGCACTCATTCTCCACTCCCAATCATCAAAATCACCGCAAACGGCACTTCGGGGGTTAACGATCTTTATATTGACCATATTTGGAGTTGTTAACCGACTAACGCTCTTTATTGCCATCGACGTTGCTAAACAGTTAACCATGCGTACAAAACTACGGAAGCAAAACGCGAAATGCATTTATCTTGATTAAAAAGGCAGAATTAACGAGGCAGAATTAACGTGTTGTGTGATTTTTATGTCTGTCGTTCCCTAGGAACGGGGGAAGTTTTCAATCATACATCTTTTAGGGACAGGTACTGCGTGTTGTGTGAAAAAAATGCGTGTTGTGGGATTCTTATGTCTGTCGTTCCTAGGAACGGGGGAAATTTTCATCGGGTCAGTTTTTCCGCCCGATGTACGTTAAATCATACCTCTTTTAGGGACGGGTACTGTGTGTTGTCTTAATCGGGTAAAATAAGGTCTAATCGGGTAAAATATTGAAAAAAAGTTAATTAAAAAATTAATTAAAAAAATTAAAAATTGTCATGTTTCTGACGAACGCCGCCAGTGGCAGGCTAACCTGATAGTATAATATATATGTACAAATACTATTGTGAATATCTTACTTGTACTGCTTCTTTATTATTGCAAGATGTCATTTGATGTAGATGAATTTTTTTTAACACAAAAGTAGTGTATTTGGATCAAAACATTTCTGACTGCAAAGTATTGGAGCCTTCTGAATTCTGATCATTCTTTCTTATTTTCAGTACCACCTACAGAACCAGAACCTGATGAGTATGTATTGGAATCTGTCCAGTATTATTTCACATTATAAATTTAAATAATTGCCTGATATAACTACTATGTCCATGTATTTTAATTGACTCCTAAGTAAGCTGGTACAGATCTGTTATTTCAATCTTTGCCTAACACATCTGACCACTGCTACTTGGTTTTACTCGGTTTTCAAACTATTCTTTGGTAAAACAGCTGATCTGTGTTGGAGGCCAAATTCACATTTAAACCCTTCCATGACTGGAGCGTCCTGAAATTTTGTGAAAACCCTGTGCCAGTGCATTCTCTTATATATACGAGTATCCCATAGGGAGCCTCACTTATATAAGTGAATACAATATTTACCTTGACCCTGTGAGCCAGTGCATTCTCTTCTATACACGAGACTCACACACATATACATGTATAAGAGAATGCAAAGGACCTTTGATGCTGCCAGCGCAGCTCCCACCATGAAAGGTTAATATTTGGTTTGAAGTGCAAATGGTTTATCTTTCAGTGTAATTGGGATGCTTAATGATATTGTAATTTGAGACCGAAACAACCAATGGGCTTTAATCACTAATTAAATGTCAGCCACAAATTTACAACTTAAAAGGTGACTTGCAACTGTTTTTATCATTTGGCTAAAAATTTATTTAATTGGTCGCCGGTTTGGTTAGAAAACAGATCCCGCAAACGTGATATTTTACGGATGTGCCTATGTGTCATGACTTATCTCCCCATATATTGTGACATCATGGATTGACAAGAGAAAGTAGAGTTTATGGCCTGTCTCAAAATTGCTTATAATATCCGCTAAAATCTACCCCAAAAACGAAGTTAATGCTTTGCTTATGCATCATATGTCATCATATGTATACACATTATTTGACTCTATCAGTCCCAAAACAAAACATAAAATACAAACATACGACTCAACTAATTTAGTGTTTAACAGCATGATGTCATAGACATACTAGTAGGTCAACGATTAACATTTGTCAACATGCTCATTCCTTGAACTACTGTGTGTTCAGGAAATGTCAGGCTTAATCTTACGTATACCGGGAATGAGCATTAGAATACTGATGATGGATTCCCGAATTAGAAAACATGTTCTCAGTTCTCCTAGTGAAATTGAGTTAATTAAGTTGTCAGATTAATAACCTGTGTTCCCACATATATGCCTACTAGCAGGGTGACCCGACTTCATCCGGGCTGTTTCCCCTCTGCTTTCATCCGTCGAAAGGCGTGATTTGACCTTGAATTGACCATTTTGAAGGTCAAGGTCAGGTCGGGGTCACGATTCATCTGCCGGAAATTCTTTGATAAAAAGAAAATAAATAATAATTAAGTTCTAGCCAATTTGATATGATCTTGTTTCTGCAACAAACAAACAGGTCTTATTATAATATTTTATATATTCCTGCACGAAACCTAATTTACACAAACTATGTTTCCAATAATTGCTGAACATTTGAGTCTAGGCTTTGAAGTAGCCGCCAATCATTCATTGTTAAATGAAAAGGGACTAACAACACACCGTGTAATCGATGTGGGCCGGATCGGCGAAAACATCTGTTATGCGGCGGTTCCACCTCTGCTTCCGGCATTTAATCCAACCCAAAGTCAACATGGCGGATAGGATTCGAAAAGTAATTGAGTAAGTATTATGTTTAATAATAATTTAACTGTTCTATCAAGTAGAATGGTATTTAACGAAGATATGGAACTCGATACCAATTATGTGAAACAGTAGTTAGTTGGCGAAAAGTTGAACACAAAATGATATTCTTACATAAAACGGCAAAATATATGCCAAAACGCGGTCGGTATTCACGTAAAAATAATTGTATGACCGGATATTGGTACATACGTGTGGTTATTGTGGTGAATCTGATACTCGTACAGCATGTCCAACACAATTCTGCCAATAAAACATATTATAAACCGTATTTTTCCAATATATTTGTTCCTGGTTATTGGCGAAAAATTGACAACGCACAGGTCGGGATTTGACAACGCTGATGAGCGTAACGATATTTTTATAATCAGTCCAATTTCGTGTTCAGGCTGTCGTTTCCAAAGTGACTCGAATTGGAGAACTTTAAAAATGTTTTTGGGGAACTTATTTTAGGTTTTTGATGACTCATTTATTGTAGTTTGTTGTCCATTTTAATACAAAATATTAGATGAATGATTTTCGGGGAACTTATTTTATGTTTTTGATGACATATGTATTGAAGTTTGTTGTACATTTTAATAAAACATATTTGATGAATGTTTTTTTGGGAACTTATTGTATGTACTTTGATGGCATATTTATTGAAGTTTGTTTTATGTACTTTGATGACAATATTTATTGAAGTTTGTAATCGTGATCTCATGTATGTGATAACAATATGAGACATATGAGGTCGATATTTATAACGACTGGCACTGAACATGCATTTGTACTAATGTTTTTGTATCTTATATTTTCAGTTCTGATATGGATGGACTCGGGTGTGCCCTGCTAGAATCCGACTCGGATTCACCACAAGATACCATCGAGAGTCAACAACAACGCAATCCGATGCCGTCACGCAGCAGTCGAGTTAAGCACAATCTGGAGACAACACCATCGGGTATCCACTACCAGTGTCGCGATTGTGGTATAACATTCTCCAGTCGCGGATCCATGATCCGCCACAACAAAAAGCATGAGGGAACGATGATATCATGTCCAGTGTGTCCGAGAAAGTTTTACAATCGACACGATTTGAGGAGCATAAAAAAACCTGACACCAGGGTCTTGTGCTACGGTGCGACGCGGAAGGGTGCGACATAGTGTTACATCTTAGTGTATTGACATAATGGACAGGAGGGGCCCTCGCCATTTCCAGGCAGCATCACCTCCCAAAACCCACATCCCTTCCCAAATTCACGAAGTACAATATTGTTACAGCGAAGAGAAGATTAAACCCCTATACCGGGCCTCATTCGGAAGCCTTTCATTCAGATCACAAGTCAAATTGTAATATAACTATGCGACATTAAATGGATTGACCCATTATTAACTTGGTGTGTACGGTAGAACGATCGGCAATGCAGTGGGAATTTTATTTTAATAAAAATCCTCTTCATTTGCTGGCCTCAATTATAAGAATCGTGCTTAGCAACATGTTAGCGACACCACATTAATTGGAATGTTCCATTATTATCTGGCTATACAAGGTTGTGTACAGCGTACTGGGAGAACATTGTTGTGGAATGCGGGGAAATTATCCTTGATACACATGGGATCAAAATAATTATTATATTAAACATGGTAACATTAATTTATTAATTACAGCATTATGTGGTTCGGTTACTAGTTTATGGATAGTTATGTGATGAGGTTGGGCAATGGGGTTAGAATATACAGGCTAAAACAAATGCACTTACCTGTCCTGAATACGAAATTTGACTGATTATAAAAAATATTGTTACGCTCATCAGCGTTGTCAAACCCCGACCTGCGCGTTGTCATTTTTTGCCAATAACCGGGAACAAATATATTGGAAAAATACGATTTATAATATGTTTTATTGGCAGAATTGTGTTGGACTTGCTGTACGAGTATCAAATTCACCACAATAACCACACTTATGTACCAGTATCCGGGCTTACAATTATTTTTATGCGAATACCGATCGCGTTTTGGCATATATTTTTCCGTTTTATTTAAGAATATCATTTTGTGTTCAACTCTTCGCCAACTAACTACTGTTTCACATAATTGGTATCGAGTTCCATATCTTCGTTAAATACCATTCTACTTGATAGAACAGTTAAATTATTATTAAACGTAATACTTACTCAGTTACTTTTCGAATACTATATCCGCCATGTTGACTTTGGGTTGGATTAAATACCGGAAGCAGAGGTGGAACCGCCGCATAGCAGATGTTTCGCCGATCCGGCCCACATCGATTACACGGTGTGAACAATGTTCATGCGACTATGCAGTAATTCCAGGGTGCACATGATTAATCCTCAGTTGAATTGTGTTTCTAAGGATCCTGTAAAACATGTGGTCGCGTGGTGTAGAAATACACAAATCATAGTAAATACACACACAGTATCACTAAACTGACCATTACATGGACAATCAAATTACTGCTACTCTGGTAGGTCAAATGGCCGACCGCTATGATTACCAGTACATGTACATGACCCGCCTATTTTACTGGCGAACGTAGCAATGTTATCGACAGAAAACCATGGAGACGGTCATGGTCAGACCGCTGGGAAGGTAAACTCCTAATGCCAAAATAATGAATAGTTATGTTTGTTTTATTTCATGGCTATAGACTAGGCCTATTGTGCCATTAATACGAATATGCTTCTTGTGAAATTGAATTCCTTGAACTATCGTTATATATAGGATGGATTCTAATCTCACTGAAAAGTTTCGTAGTTACGTGCGTCTACAACATAACGTATACATTGTATATAATAACTCCATGACATCTGGCCAGAAACTATAATGGTATAGTGTAACACAGGGTGCTCATTTCTGGATGCCATTACTGTTACACCAAATCCGTGATGTCATAATTCATGGGAGATAAGTCTTGATCTTTTGTCTTTGTGCTAACTTTGTGGATTTCTCGGTTTCCCAGAGACGTTGCATTCTCACTTGTTGGGATCAGGGCTAACCATGGCACATTGATATGAGAGGAATAGACCAATCTGTTGCATGTCACCTTTAGGGGTAAATGATTTGCGCTATCAAGCTTAAAGATTACGTGCATCTCATGTACTCCTATTGGCATAAGTGTAAATTGATTATGCTTAATGTTGAAACATTTACATTTAAACGGACATGGCATACATAATTTTATAACAGGTAACTCAAAACATACCTACACGGAATATCTCTGATTAAACTCGTCGATATAGTGCTGAAAAAAATATTTTTTTGTTTCTTAAATTTTTCAGTAAATTTGAGATTGTTTGTGCTAGTTTAAAATTTAATATCAGCTTAAAAATTACACGGTCTGTAGACCATGGGAGGAAAATCTAGAGATGTTGTCTCTCTGAACCATCTATGGTGCGTCATAATTTTGATAATTAAAATAAGTAGAAAGCGGTGCATGAAATAAAAATACTTTAGAGTTAAGATAATGCAGATGCGCATTATTCCGTTTCCAATTCTGGCAATTTCTGGCATTTCAATGAATACAAATGCCGCAGCAATTGCTCGAGCCCACGAAACATCGTGTTCGAAGTTGTACTTTTTATGACTGCATATATCTTTCTGGGACTTAAGTTTGTAGAAAGGTATTTATCGACCTACATGTATTTTGATGTCAGGAAAAATTCAAAAGCAAATATTATTAGTGGTATTTTGGAGCGCAAATCGGCATGTGGCTTTAAATTTAATGCAAATGATTTACAATGGAGCATAACTATAAATGCCGACATTTATTATCTCATTGGAGTTTATCTACTAAATATTTTGGAACTTCTGTCTGTCTGTTTGTATGTCTGCTCGACCGATTCGACTAAAATTTGGTATGTAGGCCTACTTTGATCCCGGAAACAAGACGGGTGGGTCCAGTTTCACGTGCGACCCTGTCCTTGACCTTGACCTTGCTCATATAGGCATGTTTCTGGACCTGACCGTTCCGACCCAAATTTGGTATGTAGGCCTACTTTGATCCCGGGAACAATATGGGCGAGTCCAATTTCACGTGCGATGGTGTCCTTGACCATATACGCTCATATAGGCATGTTTCTGGACCGATCGAACAATAATTTTCTTCTTTCTCCTAATATTCTGCCCAGAATATTAGGCTATCACAAAGAAATCCATAAATAGCCCGGATGAAGTCGGGCACATCAGAAAGTTTTTTGTATTCATGAACTATGATGATGGATTTTATTACCTCACCATTATCAAACAGTATATATATCCTAAAATTTATTTGTGCACCCGGTTCATTACAGTACTCATAAATTCATAATACAACCTTTGTCAACAAACATTGAGGTAGAATTTTAATAAAATTTGAACTACAATACAACACTTTAGAATAAAAAATGGAGGTGGAGTTTCATTAACATCTTGTCTATCATTATAATACATGCCATTATTTGTATTGGTTTTCAGGTGGACCCCTGTCCATGCTCGTCTCCTCAGTGTTCCTGAAATATGTGAGATGTCAGCTCACAGTATATACATGTTGTGCTCATTTTACCGAAGTGCTCTGTTGTTCAGGAGAAACCATCCTAATGTAGTAAGTTTATGCAATAATTGTCCTGGTTTAGTGATAAGTATACATGTAATACTTACAGTAATTACAATAGTATTCACATGTTTCGATAATTTCTAAACACCTTAAAAATAGTAAGTTCCTCCCTGATAATTTTTGAGAATATCTTCAGATGTGGTCATCAGTATGTGATGAAACTTTCGGAACAAATGATATGGTGAGTGGCTACATGCTTGAATGAACACCAATCAAAAATCATCAAATTGCGGGTTCACTAAGATGGAACAAATTCACATATGCTGGACATTTGGTGATGTTCAAATGTCACAATTCTCAGTATAAAGATAGGTGGACCTCTCCTTGGTGACTTGCCACCTATGACACCAAAGGGAGCGAACAGTCTACTAAAGAGTGGATAATGACACTATACAATATGACATTCTACATCTACTGCAAAAGGAATTGGCAGTCTCATGACAGTATTGAATTTGGTGTCCAGTTATTCAAATGAGGGCACAGTGCCTTGTCTTGACATGACATGGTGTTACATGCAGAACTATGGTAAGTTGTTTTTCATATGAGTTTTTAAATGAGTTTTCTACCCTCATAACAGTTTTTGGGTCTTTTGAATTAAGCACTACCTCCACACAAAATGTTCTACCTAAAGCATAACAAGCACACAGCAGGTCAACACTAGCACACTTCACCAGTCCTAATATACTGAATATGCAAGTAAAATTTCCGGAAAATAGGCCTCAGGAATTTTGAGGTACAGTGTATGTCAATGGGGAACTTACTTATTTTGATGTGTTTAGTAGTGCTGCAAAAAAAATTCTAGTCGCAAAATGGTGTGCTTGAAATGTGGAATTTGATATGAATATACATTTCAGCAGATTGAGCGGAGAATGCAATATATTTCAGGGTTTCTTGACACAAGCATCGTATCCCCAAAAGTGAAGAAATAGCTTCTTTGATGTCAAATTTCAAAATTTCTCACAACGGGCAGAAACATGGTCGGCCCAGTGGAAGTCAATGTTCCTCGGTGGTGTTCCAAAATGAAGGGAAGCTTTTGGCCTGTTGGTAACTTAGATTTAGCTCTAGACCTTTGTTTGTTATATTATGTATTCAGAATGACTCACTCATCTGATTTTCTCTCTATTTATTTACAGTTTTTCATTCTGAGTTCTTCCATATTTATTATTCTGATGGTGATTGGGCATTATATTCCTGGGGTTGTGATCTCTTATTTATTTGGTAAGTAACGAAATAAAACATAGAATAGTATCTGAGCTGCTATGATATATTATGCATGATTTTCTAATATATTATTCATTCATGCTCTATGTATATAAGAGTAACACCAGATCATATGCAAGGAATTTACAAGCGCAGAGCCAAATGTGTTAAAACTGCATTACAATTCATGAAATTATAGACTTATTCAAAATATCCTGAAAAAAATAAAAAATTACCATGAGATCAATCTTTGGCAAATTCTGATCAAACAAAAATTCTGACCAAGCTAATTCGCTTCGTACATTGATTTATGAATGGAAATTTGTGTTACCATTCTTTTGGAAACTTATACAATATTTTATTGGAAGGATATCTATCTCATTAACAAAATTGAAGATGATTTTGAGAATGTATAGTTGAATGGTGGTGACATGATTTTAGCAAGAATTATTAGTGATGTGCGGTTTTACAGTTTCTTGGTTTCCTTTCGGTTTTATTTCAAAACCAAACCGCAACCGATACATTCTATAAAACCTATTCTTTCGTTTTCAATTAACCGACATCGCTGGTCGCAATTAAAATGTCGCTTTTACAAGATGTGTGGTTAGCTCACGCTTTTGTCAGCTTCTATTTGCCACCATTAGCAGATTCAATTTGGAACATTTAGGTTTCATATCAGTGATAATGGCACATATTGCCACATAGACTATAGAAATCACTGGAAAATGGCTGGAAATATTATGTCATATACATGTATTATACCATCTGCTCTAAGCATTAATTGCATATAGTCATTGCCGATTGGTGTATTGAGAAAAACAATAACTGAAACCAAAACCTGTTTTTATACAAAAACTATACTGGAACCAAAACTAAAGTGAAATATTGCAAAATCGCTGAGCATTATGATGCATTATTTGTTCTTTCCTTCAAAACTAACCGATCACTATAGTGTAAAAATGTCATACTATAGATTCTTTTAATAGTAGGGAACTATAGCCTGTTGTTCTCCTTTTATTTGAATGAACTAAGGTTTTACTTGTTGCAACATAAGTTGTGAATACCATCTTTGTGTATGACTATTTTAAATTTCAGTTTTACTATGTCTTACTTGGCCCGCTATTATATATAATGGCCTACATAAGAAGGCATACAGAAAAATAGAACCAACGCTCGAAAAATTCAACCTAATGGCTCGAGTGAGAAAGAAATTTCCTGTGATAGGTAGGTTATAATTCTTATTGAGGATTCATATTCTTGTTTCCTGGAAGAGTCATTGAATTTTCATCATTTCTGTACAAATGGATTCTCCAATACAGTTATAAAAGTATATATTGGAATAGCCTATTGTTCATTTGGAGGGATGTTCAGGTAATAAAAGCAGATGACAGACAGATGAAAAGATAATACAAGCTTAGACGGTTTCATATTTAGTCGGGGAGCCCAGAAAGTTTAATTTTAATTATTGAGTATGAAAGGTGTGATCATGATATGCCGTAATTGATGGCCCGATGGAACAAACCTAATTCTTAAAATGCAACTGAACAAAATAAAATGACCTCTAATTCCTTATATTTTTGGCTAATATATGTGACTACAAAAGGCAAAAATGTTTAAGCTTGGTCATGGATAAATTAGATACAAGCCATTAAATGAAGCCTGTTTTAGTCAAAAATTGAAAGAAAGCGATCACGTCTCCATGGTGACGTCTGAGCTATGACGTTAACCTTGGACCGGTGCCAATCTTATAGACACCAAACACTGTTTATGTCAATGCTCAGTTGCTTCATTTATTTGTTACTCTCGATACTTGCACTAGAATTTCACAGTCTTGTGAGTAATTATACCCCCACCCAAAATGGGACGTATACTGAATTACATGCGTCCGTCCATCTTTCCGCTAATATATCTCAACCATGGGTTATCGGATCTCGATCTGCAGGTTAGGCATCAGGAGGGCTTTCAAAAGAGTGTTCATTTACGTTGTTCACATTTTCCGTTCAAGATTATCCCTCTTTGTTCATCTGAAAATGGTTAATTTTTGTCCATCCACTCACATGTCTTTAATTTTTAACTTTGGTGTCCGTCCTCTCCATGTTTCAATTGGCATAATAATTGTCAGATTTTCATCCCTGCTCGCCTGATGTTTAAGTACATGTGGACCGTGTGCCTGAGATTTGATATAACAATTTTATTTTTTTCACCAAAAAAAAAAGTGAATATCAATTTGTCACAATTCCTCTCTATTTAAAGTACAATGAAAAACTGTTCGTTAAATTGGCATTAATTAAAGAACCAAACCTGCTTTATTTATTGTTTTGACACAAAATAAGGTTTTTTGGTGAATTGGGTGGGCTATAGTTGGAACACTAAGCTCCGGGCTAGTACAGTTGGAATGAGTCCCCTAAATAGTAGACACTATAGGCCTAAAAAGCATACAGCCATTCTAAATCGTTCCACATTCCCAAAGAACATATCCATACATATATTTATGGTTTGAACATGCTCTCAGAAAAAAAACCACATGTGTACTGTACCAACGCCACATTTGTTTTAAAGTCATGCTAGTGATTGTAAAGTTTCCCATTTCTTTTGTCAGTTGGGGGGGGGGGGGGCTCATTTGAAAATGGACATCCAACTGAACTTATAGCATTAATTACAACATCCGCAATTATCATTATCTCACTCACATTTTTCAAACAAAGGACGAGAAAACATTGTATAATATGACCCGAACACAAACTTGTATGCCAACTTGAAAACAATTCCTAAGGTCCATATATAGGCCTATTAATAGAATTATCAAGTCCCCAGACAGAGTCATGAATGAATGCATTGCAAATTGAATGGCTCTTGTCCATGATTTGGTTACCTAGCCTACTAATTAAAAGGCCCCTACTAAGATTTGAAAATTTAATTCTGACGAATGGCATGGAAATTATGATTTTCTCAGAAATGCCACGTTTGAATTAGAGTTTAATATATACCCGGGAATAGAAAACACAGGAACCGGGAATGAAACTCCTTCAGAACCGTGATCCGGGAACGTTCCGGGGAAATGTATGCACAAGTTGTACAACACGAGTTATGCGCAATTTGGCTAGTTTGGGTGACATGGATTGTAATAATGATAATTTAGATTGACTAAAGGGTATTCAAAATTGTTATATTTGACCTCCTTGTGCACATTATGGTATACAACGTAGCACAACACAAGTTGGAAAACATAAAACCATCATTCCGACTTCCTGAACTTCAAACGAAATGTCAAAATGTTGCCGATGTTGCGAACTTCTTGTGGCATCTCTTAACTGTGTACGTTAACTTAATAGATTACAAAAGAAACAGTCCATGTATAGCTCCGTGAAGTTAGTGTGTTAATTTGCAATACTGTTTTTTGTGTCCTGATTTTTTTATTTATTGGGAATCGGACGTAATCTTGAAAATTACATTCGGAGCAACACCAAGTCACTCAGTGACTTGTCAGTCTAGAAGCCATTGTACTATACATTAGGCCTAAGTTATGTAACTTGCATTATATTAGAAGCTCGAAATGTACATGTACATGGGCTCTTCACTGACATTCACAAGACTCACAACTAGCACGAAACGATTTGCTCTTGCGGAAATTAGAATGCGACATCAGCAGAAACTGCACGTGCAGCACAGTTTATTCTCAGCATACACCGCCCATTCAAACAACTGCATAGGAGTACCACATGCACAGTCTGAGTCGCGATTGATCATCTGAAATACCTTGTAAAAGTTTCATCCCACAAACGTGCATGCCACTACTTCGTGAGCTCATGTCGTGATGTCATGGCTGCGTGGGCCACGAGACCAAACCTTAAGTCTATTCTAATCACACTTTATGTAGATTTTGCAGATATATAACATATATATTGTACTGTGTGCCGTTGTGGACAAATTAAATGAAATGAAATTATGTGCCGTTGGTGTGCACTGACGTATGATCGATATACATGCACCCCGTTCCTACAAATAATATTCCCGGGAAACGGGAATGAATATGGAACCCGTTTCCGGGATTAAACTCTAGTCCGAATACATGCCTCATTAGTCGATTAAATTCAATAATCTTTCAAATCTATAGCCTATGTCTTCATAATGTTTTCTTTATCTCAATGACAGAACTTGGTTTTTAGCTCAACCTCCGAAGGCATTTGTGAGCTATTATCGTCACCAGGAATATCTGATTTTTAGAAATATTCTGATGGAGTTTTCAAAGGTAATTTAAGATGATTCCAGGTGAATATCGGACCAATTTTGTGTTTGTTTCCTGACAGTTTGATGTGCTCGACTGTTTTATGCTGCACTTGCAATAAATTATTCCATAACTTGGACATGAAACGTGTAAGAAATATCAGCATATTTCGTTTAAATTTTGCCATTTTATTATGTGCAGTCCCGACTGAGATCTTACAAGACTGCTGGAAATTCCAAAATGAAAGCAAAACAAGAAGTTGCAATTTCTGAGAGACAAAGTGTGGAATGGAACGGGAAGCGGGACAGAATGACAAACAATGTAATGAAATTTGTAATTTCGTGGGACAGCCACAATCTCGACGAATATAGCGTATAGAGGGCTCATTTTTGGCGTCAAACTAAAGCTTATTATTAGCTCAACGCCTTTAGGACAGCCACAATTTCGATGAATATAGCACGTAGAGGGCTCATTTTGACACTTTCATTACTCAATGTAGCATTTTTTGTTTCCAATCGATAACTCATTTTTGGACTATTTGATCTGAACTAAAGTTGGTATGTATATTTCCCAGTTAAAAATACAGACTATATATTGTTTCCGTCCAATTATTTTTAAATGAGTTTCGGCTCTTTTTCGACCGTCTGTTAACATTTTTGGTTCCTGACTGATAACTTCTGTTTGGATTATTTGATCTGAACCAAAGTTGGTATGTATATTTCCTAGACTCGTTCCTGGCTCATATGTGAAACGCTACGATTCTATAGCCCTGTGACGTGCCTTCCCATATAATAACGATGTCCAAAGCAGAGCGATGGCAAGGTTTATAGAGTGGTCGGGTACCAGTCAAGTGTATTTCCTAGCTAAAATACAGGTCAAGTTCGAATATAGGTTCTGTCCAATTATTTTTACATGAGTTAAGGCCCTTTTTTAACTGTTGCTGCACTCTGGTATATACTTTACCGAAATCTGACATTTAGTGGATTTTGGTACATATTACTTATGATGGGGAAGATTTAATACTTAGACATCAAAATTTTCGAGTTCCTAATGACTCCATTGACTCCAACACATAACATTATACCCTCTACAAGTTGACCTACAGTGTCAATGACACTTTCATTATGGGCGACCAAACAGCTGAACCCTCAGAGCTTAAAATTTGTACACAGCAGTCAATTGACACAGGGAGTTTCATGGGATAGGTGTTGTTGACATCAGATGTCTTAAAAGGGCAAGGTAAAACCACAATTTATGGGATTGCAAACCACTCTGGTTCGTTTGACCTCCACCTGCGAAGAATGTTTTGAGTTCCGAGAAAACTGGTTCTCTTCTCAGAATGTACTTTCGGTTTCTATATATATAGCTTATATTATTAAATATTTATTGATTTATACTAATAAAAAGATTTAATAAGGATAATTTTTTTTCACTTCAGTGTATGGAAATCGGGAGAGAAGTATATCATATTAGTGGCTCGAAATTGCTCTTCAATCCCGCTGCCGAATGTTTGTATTTATATGCATATATGGCAAATAAATATGATTAAACTAGTAAAAGGAAAGTTGTTTGCAGATATCTTAAAAAGCCACTAACAATTAATTTAACTAAATATTTATATACCCAAAATGGTAGGTATCTGGTCATTGAAAATTGATTCACCGGGGTAAATTGACCCGAGGAGTGTCATGGGATAGTTGCCATTAACATCACATGACTTAAATGGCCACTTATAAACAATTTTAATTAAAGAATTAATCATGTATCCAAAATGGTTGGACCCTGGCCACTGGAAATTGGTATGCAGGAGTGAATTGACCCAGGGAGTACCATTGGATAGGTGCCGTTGACCCTAATAGGAACTTGAAAATCATATATGAGCAATAATGAGCGTTCATTATCAGCTTAGACAATATGAAGGAAAATTGGTATACAGGGGTCACCTGACCAGAGGAATATCATGGAATAGGCGCCTTTGACCTCAGATTTAAACATGGACTAATATATGAGCAATAAAGTGTTCCTGTCAGCAAAGACGATAAAATGTAAAATATCACTTCTGTTTTAACTTTCGCATGTGTCCTTTATATTTGCTATGGTTAATCTCAGATATATACTGAACACAGAAAACTGACTCAAGACGCCCATATCTGTAGCATTCTAAGACAAGAAAACCATAGTCAGAAATGGTAACGCCACCAAGATCATATTATTAGCCATAAATATAAATCATAATATAAAATATATTGGTTACATGAATGGACCGCCTCAGAATTCCGTTAAGATAAGTAATTCTTCAAATTATTACAATGAACTACGGCTTATAAATTACTGCAGGTTTCTCATTCGCCACACCAGAATGCTTCTAAATGCGGATCAAAGCTAAGAGTGCGTGGCACAGCCATTGTTCATAGACATTTTACAGATAGCGAGAATGATGCATGCTGGGAACGAAAGCATCCACAGCAAAGCCATGTGCTTACGGAGGCATGCGTTTATTATAGGGGATTTATGGTTGGCCTATAAAACTAATTATAACTTTGTTATCTGTCATAGTTTATGCGTGAAATTTTAAACATATATACCTGGACATCTACCCCTTCCAGAATGTTGAAAAACATTTTCAGTTGCTCATCGTATTTTTATAGACGAAATAGTCCGAAATTCCAGAAAATTGCGCTAACTGCTCAATGTTTTAATGTGTTACAAAACGTCTGATAAAAATAGTTCTATCGGGAATATTCACACCATTTTTTTTCAGAGAACATAGTGTAAATATAGTCCTATCGGGATATCGTAAAGGAGATTAATTAAACCCCTCAGACTGCCGAAACTGACGACATTAAATTCGCTTTTTCGTGTCCCACGGAAATGAAACTTGTCTGTCCATTGATCACGTTATTTATTTGACATAGTATTTTTTTCTTCTGTTGTATTTGAACACTTGTTGCACGCGCAGGCTGCACGATCATAATAACTTCAACCGATAAGCGCCGACTGATACCCGCGCAACAGTTTGTCTCAAATAAATTGTTATCAAAACGCAGGTTTATGGCCGCGGACATAAGCCGATTAAGTGTAATGTAATTTATCCATGAACTTGACTGAAAAATTGTGATTCTATCACCATTAGCCACGAAAATGGGACCTCTAAACAGGCAAGTTTGATTTTCGGGGGACACGAACAAGTGAATTTATTGTCGGCAGTTTCGGCAGTCTGAGGGTTAATTAATCCCGAATTAAACGGAACTACTTTACGATAGTCCGATAGGACTATGTTTACTCTATGCATGTTCTCTGAAAAAATAGTGTGAATATTCCAGATAGAACTCTTTTTATCACACGTTGTGTAACACCTTAAAACATTGAGCGGTTATAGCGCAAACCGAAATGTGTTGTCTTGCAAGATATCCCACCGCTTTAGCTAAATTTACCTTCCTACAATATCCATAAAGAGGATCATATATTATATACCCACGGTTTTAATTATAGAATATAAAATATATTGGTTTCGCGAATGACCAACTCAGAATTCCGTTAAAATAACAATAACAACCAGCACCTATAACGAACCGTTTTACTGGACTTGGCCTACTGGTCGCGTAGTTCCGACTTTTAAATAAACGGAATTTCCAACTCTATAAATAAAAGCCCCACAATGCATTCGCCCTGTCCACCACGCAATATCAAAATCTCAGCAGCTAGATACACCACAGGTGGCGTAATAAATGCTCTTTATTATTTCCATATCAGGAATACAGTAACAAACAAGACAGCAGTAAAATAAATGGGGACAAAAAGTTAGTGTAATCATGTATGAAATTTCCAACTGTTAAAATTCTTTATAACAGTTGTGACTCCCACCCCCTCAAAATACCTCCATCATTCGATCCCCGTCCCCATCATAATGGGGACAATAATTACTAGTTGGGATACCAGGCAATGGTAACCATGTATTTTAACCTTTATGTTGTAGTGTAATAATGTATGAAATTTCCAACTACATGTGCATTAACTTTTTTTTACAAAAGTTGTGAATCATACACACTCAAAATCTAACTTCCACCCCCACCCCACTACACTGTCCCTTCCACTTAAAAACATTCTGGAGATCAAGTTGGCCACAGGTGTTCAGTTATTATACCCCACGTGTCTTGGACTGTTGCCAAATTCACAGTGCTCCATTAGAGGGCCTGCTTGGACTGTTGCCAAATTCACAATGTTAACTGCAGAGAGGTTGTATGTTATTGGAGACGTTCTAATATGACAATAGGCTGGCCTAATTAACGAACCATGCACAGCTAAATACACACAAGCAACTTTTAATCTTCAAATAGATACAATTGTCGGCCTCCAAAATTCAATATACTTTCTTATATACAAACAAACATTGAACTCATACCATTGTTTCACTTAACCAAAATAGCGAATTTCCCCAAAAGAACGCATATAGACTGCGCATGCGCAATTATATTAAAATACCCACAATACACTTCACGAGGCTCTCAATGGGTTATAATATTTGTTTTCCAAATTTGTTTTATCTTCAACTAAAAACAAATAGTCTATCGAAATAACTTTCAAATTAATATTACACGTTTCTATAAATAAGCAAATTAGTATATATAAACAAAGCGTATTTCATTAATATTTGACTACAAAAAATACTCGGAACACAACTGTAAATAAACTAACTTGAGACTCTCAGTCACTCACACCGTCACAGTCTCAGTCGCACTATCGAGCTGACACTCAGAACTTGGAAATTCGCCATTTTTCTTCAAACAATTTTATTCTTTACAAAATACAAATTATCGGGTTAACATAAAACCATTCAAAAATTGAAACAAACTTAAATAATAAATAAATTAAACCATAAACTCTTACCATAATTACAGAAAATAAAAGATGGCCGTTACTACAAAAAAAACAGACATGCGCACTCCAATTAAAATTACCCATAATTCAGTTCACTACACCAGGGGCTCCCAACAGGTTATACAATATTTTCAGGCTATCAGATTATTTATATTTTCGACTTTAAGTTTACAATTTGAGCCTGTCCTCACTCTATCGATACGATTTATCATAAACATATTATACACCAGTGGCGTTAACTTTACAACTTCGGCATCTACGTGATTATATCGGTACGATTCAGTAAGGTACAAACAATCTCCATAAAATACCCACAATTCAGTTCACTACATGCAGGGGCTCCCAATAGGTTATTCCCATTTATTATGGGCTCCCAATAGGTTATACAATATTTTCAGGCTATCAGATTATTTATATTTTCAACAACATATTATTACACCGGTGACTTTAAGTTTACAATTTGAGCCTGTCCTGACTCTATCGATAGGATTTATCATATTTTCATAAACGTATTATACACCGCTGGCGTTAACTTTACAATTTCGGCATCTACGTGATTATATCGGTACGATTGAGTAAGGTACAAACAATCTCCAAGAATACATTCGCCCTGTACTCCATGCGATATAAAAAAACCAAATGCTAGAAACACCACACTAGGTGGCGTAATAAGAAGGGTGGTTTGACCCCTCCCCTAAAACTAAGTAAATTTTTTATCAGTCCCAGATTTGATAGTCTAGGGTACACCTGCACCACCAGGAATTAACTTCATTCCTCTCACTGTCTTCTTTATTATGTACATCTGAAACCTTTAAGCAATGTTAGCATGGAAAAAGTGGCCGCGTGGACAAGATGTGTCAAGTTGAGATAAAGTTATGCATACATATTGACACATGGAAAAGTGATATGAGTGAAAGGGCACAATTGCCCCCCTCTCTCTTGCCCCCCCCCCCATGACCCGCCCCTCTCTCATCAGTGTTTACATCAGTGCCAATGGGATGGGAGAAGCATGGAATGATAGTTAGAACTAGGTTACAATTTTGAAGGACACAGTTCACTTATGCTTGACACATGATAATCTTTTGAACTGTTATATAAAATAGAATTTAAATTCACTAGTTGTTTTATTTCTTATCATTTAAAGTGATCTGAAACACTCTGCTGGGCACTTGGTACCTGAGTACACACTTATTAGAGTGATTCAATTAAATAAGTGAACAATGTGTTCTTAACAATATGTCTTTGTTTTTTTTACAGATAGAATGTTGACACCGCGAGATACCACCGATCTTTCAGTATCATCTTCCCTGGAGGATTCTGATTTGTTTCCTCATGTCAATGCAGAGACGATAGCCGAACTCTCTAAGGCCATGGATGAAAGTGGAGACTGGGGACGACGTACACCAGGAACAATTTCAGAAACATCTTCAGTGAATGCTGGGTTTTCCAAAGAACCTTCCGTGTTTGACAGCAGTGATGATGAACATGATGGTATATTCTACTTTACAATACCATACACTATTACACATATCTTTAAATCCCCTGATGGTTTCAGCCTCATTCGACTTTTATTACATATGTAATACTTGCTTTTGTCATGTCCCCAAGATCAAAATAGGGATAAATTTGGGAAATGCTTTTTAGCACACCTGAGATGAAGCCTCCGGTGGAGCTATAGTCATCACTCCTCATCTGTCGTCCGTTCATCCATCCATCCATCAACAATTCTTTGAACATCTTCTTCTCCAGATCCATAGGACCGAATGGGTTCATAATTGGTGTGGATGTTCTCTAGGTGACTGGTATTCAGTTTTGTTCAAATGAGGTCACTGGGTCAAATAGTTGCGAAGCCAGGGCCATAACTCTTTCCCTCAGTAGTAGTTCTTAAAATGACTTCTCAAGAACCATTGGGCCTATCAAGCTTATATTTGGAATGGATGGTCCTTGGTTTACTGGGGGTTCAGATTCAGATTCAGCTAACATGGGGTCACTGGGGCAAACATGGGCAGAACCAGGGTCAATATCTTTATTAAAAAAAAAAGGATTTAACTCCTTGCTCAATTTAAAAAAAAACATTTAGATTTTACTTCTTATTATTTTTATTTTTTTTTTATGAAATTAAATTTTTTATTTTAGGCCAAAAAAAAAAGGGTTTTGATTCTCGGGCATAGCCGCGTCTGGAAAAAAGTCCCGCGTTGAAGCATTTTATTACGATTTTCAAATTGACCGAACCTTTCAAATGATAACACGAAAATAGGAAACTAGAAAAGAGAAATTAGTTATGTTTCAAACATCGAATATGATAGACATACAATGGTGTATGTGTTGGTATTCAACAACAGACACTAGGCAACAATAACTACGAGGTATATTGTCACTACAAGCTGCCCAAACCCCAAGTTTATTAAGTCAAATGTGTTTCCGTGCTGTAAACAATTATGTGATTTCCAATTTCGGGAACGCAAACAGGAAAGAAATATGGTGCGTATTGGCGATGTGTATGCTGGTTTAATTTAATAGTATTTGAAGTTTTTATGGCCAGCATGTATAGTTACTATAGTATAGATGGATAAATATTAAAGTATATAGATAGATATAAAATTTATAATCCCGATTTAAACTTTGTTTGTTTTAGTTCCGTTTCCGTCTTTGTTGTATTCCGTATTTTATATACGCAGTAACAGAGAACTCGAATCGAACGGACCTCAAACCATTCTTACCAACAATTCTGTCCATGGATGTGTATTCCCTTTAAATTCACCGATGTTACTGAATATATTTGCAGACAAAATTATCCGAGAGCACCATTTTATAGTGTGCAAATATATTTTTAATCGTTGTATTTTGGCTTGTTGGAAATAAAGCCTTAACATAATTAATTTTGAAAAATTCATTATGTTATAACAACGTACTGACTATTGTAGTCTTCAGAGTCCCAGTATTCTCCATCTTTACTCTCTGGTGAGTGACCCCACAGTCATTGACTCTCTTGGAATTGTACACTACTGTATACATCCATCTGTAAGCCCGGGGGCCCATGAATTTTGTTACCCAAAAACTTGAACTGGACTTACCTTCAAGGAGCCCCACATGCAAAATCTCAGTTTTCACACTTCCACGGGATAAAACAAAGCAGATGGTGATACCAGCAATGTGGAGAAGATTAGACTAGTAAAATAGTATACACATTTTTATTTGTGAGGAAACACATTGGACATAATAACAAATAGAAAATTTGTGTTTTATTTTTATTTTATTGTGTCATATTTCAGTATATATTGTAGATAAAGATAGCATATTTCTTTGATGTGTATGTGGATATGTGCTGAATTTTTGTCATCTGGATTCAGTGTTAACTCAATGTATACTCAATGTATCAATGTATACTCACCCTCCAACTTCTAAAAATGGGGGTGGTCTCATCTTTGAGGACCATCCCCCATGATTGTTTTGAGAGAAAAAACATAGACTGGGCTTATCCTCAGGTATAGGCTTACTGAATTATGTGAAGCAAAAAACAAAACAAAAATCTCCAGCGAATCCATCTTGATCGCCTATGGAATTGTAAGTTTAAACCAGAACTTGAAATGATCTAAAATCCTTGACGAATCGTAAATAACAAATCATGTTTATTTTCTCTATATAGACAAAGCTTATTTGGTAAATTTGCATGTATGGCAGCTGTGTATGTTTCAATATTGATATTCCTCATTCCAAATAATTATATATGTCAGAATTAAAAATTAAATCAAGACAAATTAACATAGATTAAGCTCTTTATAGAAACACATATATTAAACAAATAAATTTGAGTCAATCACAAATTGATTGAATGAAAACATAAAAAAGTTAAATCGATTTGTAGGCTGATGATGAGATAGAACAACAGCTTGGGTTGAGGTATTACATGGTATTACTATATGCATATTCGGTTAATTGCATAAGATAAGGCATGCACCGATGCTGTGCAATTAAGCGAAATTCTTCATTGATCAGCACATGAGTGTACTTTGTTCTAAGTATATGTCAGATATGGACCACCATGCCAATTAGAGTAGAAATGAAGCCATCACTATCCAAAATAGCGGACAAATTGGCAACCAAAAGTATCAAAATTTGGCAGTTTTCGCTAAATGTCACCAGGTCCAGCCAGGTCGTGTCCATCTATACAAAAACTAGTTATTCCCAAATGAAATACTCAATTTCGACCCTGTCCCAAGCAGACCTGTTAAATTTTGAAAATGGCAATCCGGGAGAGATTTATGCCCAAATATGCTCATGTTCCAAAAAAATTCTAAATTCTATCTTTTTATTTATCATTTTTATGATGAAGATTACATAGTTCTATGAGTTTCTATTTGTTTATTTTATAAATATGCACACCTAAATAAAAAAAGTAATGAAAACAAAGTTGTATACAGCTACTGTGAGTGTGAGGTACATGCTTCTTCTCCTCTTCTTCTTCAGACTTCGGCTTGCAGTCAATGTCTGACTATAATAAGCCACCTGGAGGACATGATTGGTCTAAACAGATGACTCTTTCGGTGTTAATCAGATGTTAGGGATGTTAATGAGTGTCATTTATTTAAATTTGGTGCGACATCAGGATTTGTGTTTTATTTTTGTTGGGTTTTTTTTTTGCTATAGGATAAAATCAGTTAAATCTATTTACAAACATCGGTCATTTAGAGAAGTTTTCATCGCTTGGGCCTCGCAATCAGTTACTGGATGATGTCTGCAGTCAGTTTAGATTTGAAGATTTTAGGGTCGGGTAGTAAGGTTAATGCTGCTGGTAATAGGTTAAATTCTACTATGGTTCCGGGGAAGAAAGAATAGTAGTGGGCGTCTATGTTGGAAGATATTGTGTGGAATGTTAGCTTCTGTTCGTTGTTGTATCTTGTAGTAGTGGTTTTAGGAATTAGGATTTTATTTGGGTATGTTAAGAGTTCCTTGTTGATTATTTTGGAGAATACTGTTAGTCTGGTTTGAGTTCGGCGCTCTTCAAGTTTTTACAATTTTATTTCACTGAGCATGTTGGTTACCGAGCTGGTGTAGTGGTAGCAATGAATTTGTATCTGGCTGCTCTTCTTTGGACCGATTCTAACGTGCTAATTTGATCTTCGTTTTGTGGGTCCCAGATGGTGGTTGTATATTCCATTATAGGTCTTATTAGTGCTTTTAGATCTTAGCTATGGCAATCCGGGAGTCTCACAGACAATCCATGAAACTTAACAGCTCTGATCCCAAGCCATATAACTAGTGTTACGAACCCACTAATGAGTGCCCAATCTATCCACCCAATCAAATAATACAAAGAGTGTCCTATGCCAAACAGCGGGTGTCCCAATTTACAAACCACCAACTAGTGTCTGAATCTATATCCAACTTGTATCCCAAACCACCAATGTTCATCCCATCTATCCAACTAGGGTCACAAACCTTCAAACGGGTGACCAAAAATTACACACCGAGTGCCCCAAACCAAGGAATACCAAAAACACATAACGAATAATTTAAACCACTAAGAATGTCTAAAACCTTTCGATTAGAGACTCAAACCATATACTTAGTGCTCAAAACCATCCAATGAGTGTCCCAGACAAGCTACCAAGACTTCTAAATCATCCAATGAGTTTACCAAACCACAGGACACTCATTGGATGGTTTAGGTAACTCATTTGGTAGTTTGGAACACTCAATGGATAGCTTTGTACATTCATGTGGTTAGGACACTCATTAGATTGTTTTAGACACTCAACAGATGGTTTCAGACACTAGTTTAGCTGGTCGGTCTTAGAAAGTCGCGATGAACTGAAACACTTGATTATTTTGTGGTTCAGAACACTCTTTGTGTTGTTTGGGACACAGATGGGATGGTTTGGGACACCCGACATGTAGTTTACGACACCAGTTGGATGGTTTGGACACCACATGGGTGGTTTGATACATTTGGAGTCTGGTTTTTGGACACTATCTGGGTGGTTGGTACACTCACATTCATTGGTGGTAATCAATGTGTGGTTTGGGACACTTGTTGAATGGTTCGGAACACTACATGCGTGACCCTATCCCTGTTGCCTGGGTGTTTTGGACACCCGTTGTATGGTTTTTGAAACCCACTGGATGTTACGGAACACTCATTTGTTGGATTATGACAATCGTTTGGTGGTTTGGGATACTCGTTGGTTGTTTTTTTTTACACCCATTGGGTAAGTGGCTTCGGGCATTACTTGTGTCATTTGTGACACTCGGTGCGTGTTTTTGGCACTCATTTTATGATATGTAACACTCAGTTAGTGGGTTATGACATCCGCTTGATGGTAGATAGATTAGATAGTTTATTGTCATAAATTCAACATGGAAAATTGACATATGTGAACAATTTCAATTTTACATTTATAACTAGCAAACAGAAACACAAGCATATGGTTGAACAGAATTTGACATTATGTCATGATGACAGCAATATCCAATAAAGTGATGCTTTTGGATGATGTAATATATGAGAAATATGGAGGAGGACGTGCGTCTGCAAGTATTAACTGCTGCTTTGCAAATGCCGAGTCGATAAATATAACTATTTTCGGAATGCAGTCATTATCAAATTGTGATAGGAAAGCCGAGTCTGTTTGAGTGGCTCAATTTTGGCCAGTTACATAATTAATTTGAAGAAAAAGATGCGATCGCAATTCAGAATAGGAAGGAAAATGAAGTAGAAAGTGAATTTCATCTTCACCATTTGCATGCTGAGTATATAACATCCCGTCTCAATGTCAATTGAATGGGAACATATGTAGCTGTGTAAGTTTTGCTATTTCGTTTGTGGAGTTTGGTGACACATGTAGCAAGTAATTTTCAAATGAGAATTTATTTTTCTAGTTTTCTAGTTTTCCATCGATGTCGAGTTTGTATCTGTTTTTGAGCTTTTGTCTTAATGAGTGGATGAGGGATGATGATTTGATTGGTTGGTCTCGACAGATATGGGCAAAACCAAGTTCCAAGAGGATACGTTCAACTCTGATGATACAGAGCGACTTCTTCCCATAAAATTAGTCCATGAAACATTTAGAAGAAGTTGCTTGCTGTCCATATTCACGAGATGTTGCCAAAAACTGCTTGTAGAAATTCAAGGATAATTTGGCACTTGGACTGCCGTCATACAAATCTTCTAATTGTGAACCCTGTTTAAGATGGTCCATGTTTAATGTTAATGGGCCCCATACCTCGGATCCATAGCTAATAATAGGTTTTGCAAGTCGAAAAGTTTCACACCTAGATGTGCGTTCAATTCCGACAGATGTATGACAGGTGTATGAGATGGATGTTTTCGGACATTCATTGGGTGGTTTGGGACACCCGTTGGATGGTTTCTGACACCATAATTGTGGTTTGTGATACTAATTCCGTGGCTGTGGATACTTTTGGTGCAGCCATATCGTCGTGTGTGACACGTTGGGCAGTTATGGGACACTACCGGGGCTGTTTGATGCTCTTGGTGTGTGGCATGTGGCAATCAATGTGTATAGATTGGGACAATCTTGGGCTGGTTCAGGATACTAGGTGGGTGGTCTTTGACATCGTTGCATGGTTTAACAGTCCTTAGATTGCTTGGGACATTCGTCGGGTGGTCTCAGACACGTATTGAATATATTTGGATAGGGTGAATTTGAACCAATGACATATCTGACTAATGTCTATAAATTATATTCTATATGAGCATATTTAGTGACATATCATTGTAAATACAGCTATTTGGAAGTTAGAATTTTAGGGAATGTGAGGTGCAAAATCCTCGCTATTTATGACTAACCATTGTCGAATATGGACTGAACATGAGATATGGTTTTACAACTGACCACTTACACCAATAGTTTCCGTATAAGTGGGATCGATCTAATTAAATTGAGCGATGCCTGAAGTTCTATTCAAATTGGCATTAGAGATCTGTATCTGACATTTACATAATATTTATTACACTCGTGTGCTCGATTCCAGACATTCTGAACATTAAAATAAAGTTTCATATTTAATCTTGTCCGCCATTTTGGATTTTGACATTAGAATCTTGCACCAAATTATAGATGTATGTCATAGCAATAAGAATAGCGACATTTTTGTTGCATGCTTCAGTGGCCGACATAACTAGAATTATGATTGGTGGGTCCGCGGGATTGAATCACGGGGGGAAAATGGGGTGGGTTGTCTGTTCATAATGCATTCATGAAATACTCTATTTTAAACCAAGACATTAATAAAACAATGACTAAAATATCACTACCATGCAATTGAATCACTCATTCTATATTTCTCAACTAATTGCTCTTCCTTGACTAAATTAGTAAGATAAATATCCTATGAACAGCGACAGCATATTTTTCTCCTTTGGGGTGAGGGTTAGCGTTTCCGCTATTACTGGAGAACTGTACAGAACTGCATCATTGTATAATGTAATATGTATGCACAGAATATTGGTCTTTCATGATACTACCAGATTTATTGTATAGTGTTCATTTAAACGGAGTTGAAATGACAAGATTTCTTCAAATCGTCACGAAAACAATATCTGTGACACCACAAATATAGTCACGACGTCATGACAGTTTAGAAAAATCAAAAACTACATTCAAAACATAATAATACATGGAGTACATTGTCAAAACATTCTTAGCAGATCGAGGTCAAACGAACCAGAGTGGCTTATGATCACATACATTGTGGTTTTACCTTGGCCTTTTAAGACGTCAATGGCAACTATCCTATGACACAGCCCTGGTCAATTGACCCCTGTGTACAAATTTTCGGCTCTGAGGGTCCAGCTGTTTGTTAGCCCGACAGATAGATAAACATAGCATAGATTTTGTTGTGTTCATTGTGTTTCTCTGAATATTCAATTAGTTAACATGAATTCCATATTTAATTCCAGAGGAGAAATTATTTGAGTCTCAGTTTGTTCCAAAACATGAAATGTCTGTATCAGACACCATGTTTGACACCGATGATGACCTCCTGGATCCTGACCCAAAACGAACCAAGGAAACTGGACACGGGAACGAAACTGACATTAAATTTGTGTCGTCACACTATGCAGATAGCGATGATTCAGAAGACGAAACAATATCAGCTGACTTAGGTATACCAGATCTACCAATGCCAGACATCGAGGAGGTCCAACGAATTTCAGTTGGGGATGACGGTACTGCAGAGGCAGCTAGCAATTTTGGTAACGCTGTTAACATGTTAGGGAATGTACTAATAACAAAGGCAGTAGGTTCTATGATGGGTTCAACAATGAAAGGCTTCTCTACCGTGACTGATTTGACAGGTGGAATGTCACCGCCTGTTGTGTCTTACACCGCCGGGACTGATGAAGCTGACATGGTCAAGGTAACAGCCCGGAAGGAAAGGACATCCTCAGTGCATTCTAGTGAACTTGATATTGATGATGAATTTGATTTCCTCGACGAGTATGATGATATTGGAGAAAATGCGAAATAATTCTTCGAATATTGATTTAAAGCGGATCATAATGTCCAGTTTCAACCTGATAATTGTTTGCTTTTATCACATCTGGGTATCAAAATGGGTTTATAAATATATGACATACTTAATATATACAGACTAGCTATGTCTTAAAAATCTTATTGATGTGAGAGAAATACTGACCAAAAAAAAATTAAAACAGAAAACCTTTTCTTTTTTTTAGTGGTTACGTAAACTTTTCTTCTGTAAAAGGTTGTTTTATTTGATGATTTAAAGTGATGTGAGACAACTTCAGTTGTTCAAAGGGGTAATCTTGCTCTTAACAGTTTTTCAGAAACTCGACATGCTTTGGCGGGGTCGGTAGGCGGGCGAGTGTCCGGGTCGTGTAGGAATGTACTGAGTGAGGTTGTGGTTTGGGACTGCGATTGAAGGAAGCCAATCATATTAAGCCGAGCTGGTCATGCAGTCGGGACATCTTAGATTTTTACCCTACAGGACGAATCCCTCATCCGATCATCACCATACTTCATATGGATCTTCGGGGTGTCCTCTAGATGGGAGCCATCTATTTTTTTCGTAATTTGTTAAAAAACATGTCCGCCAGCAGCCATCTTGGATTTCAAATTTGAATCCACTGGCTCAGCACACAGTGTAGTATAGTTCGTGCATATTCATATGATGTGTTGTTTTCGGCTGGTATATATGTTTCAAATAAGTTCTCGAGTACAAGTCAATCAAGTGTCAATAACCTTCATAATTTAACATATTTTTTTCTCATGAAAGTATTGCCAAAAAATGCAATCTCCGTTACTAGTGTATCTTGACCAGCATTGAGGACTTACGTCAAGACTGAACGAGATAAACTCAATGATACAGGGTATAGGGCTAAATGTATGGCGGTAGGCCAATATGGAATATACTAGAGATCTAGCCCGAATAATCAAAGAACATATATATGTGTAATAAAGCATGGAAAATCATAAATATGTAATCTAATTCGCATGGACAATGGATCATTTGTTTTCAAAAGTAAACTGAATAAATACATATTAAAAAATTAAATAATTAAATGTGCAAAAAATGTTACGGACCTGACATAAGATATATTTTAAATTAGCTATGTACCAAAAACAAGAGATTTATTATTGCATAATTTTAGCTTGTCTTTCAGGCATGGCATAGTCCCTAACAAAATGAAAATTTTTAAAGTAGTACTGATCCCAAAAAATAACAACACTCACAAAATTTCCAACTACTAGTACAGACCTATCAGCATTTTTCCAACTATTCCTAAACTTCTAGAAAAAATAATGCATAAATGATTACTGGACTTTTTAAATGAACAAAAAACATTCTCTATAAACCCCAATATGGCTTCCGTCCTAATCATTCCACATTCCATCACTCCTCTATCACGTTGTCTCAAATACTGACAAAATAACAAGACATTAGCTCTGTTTCTTGACCTCTCAAAAGCATTTGACACAATAAATCAGGATATTTTACTTCATAAACTAGATCACTACAGCATACGAGGCACAGCGCACTCATGATTTCAGAGCTATCTGCAAAATCGATCGCAATATGTTGAACTCTACGATACCAAATCTAATTACAATACCAAATCTAATTCAATGGAAATGACGTGTGGAGTGCCCCAGGGCTCCATTCTCGGACCGATAATATTTTTAGTATACATTAACGATATGTCAAATTTGACAAAAATGGATATATTATCATACGCGGATGATACTACTTTAGTGACTGGTGGAACAAATGGCATTCTTGTAGAAAGTTATGTGAATAATGAGTTTTGCAACTTAAGTGATTGGTGCTGTAGCAACAAGCTAGTGATCAATACTAAAAAAAAGCAACTATATGCTAATACACCCAGAGAATAATGATGATAAATAGTACACTATAAAGGTTTACTTAAATAACCAGGAACTAAACTGGATAGGAAATCCACAAAATTCTTAGCAATCCATATAGATGAAAACCTGACCTTCAAGAAGCATGTGTCTTCTGTTTGTTCAAAAATAGTGAATGCCATATACCACATCAATAAGGTCAAATATTTCTTTCCTGGTAGTGCACTTAAATCTTTATATTATGCTCTAATGCAAAGCCTTCTAGTTTACGGGCTTCAGATATGGGGACATGTCCCTGCGGTCAACAAACTTTTCATGCTTCAAAAGCGTGCGATACGAGTTGTATGTAATAAGAAATATAGCAGCCACACATAACCTCTTTTCAGAAAAGAAAATATACTCAAAATCTATGATATCCATAAAGTCCAAGTTGTGGTTTTCATGCATGATTGCTATTATATGCGCTTAACAGAATAATTCACCGATATGCACAACTGGACCAGAAACCCGACAAGAGCAATCACTATTTTTAATAACACCAAGAACATCTTGGTCACAACAACTACCATTTCATGCATAATCAACTGTATGGAACAACTTATATAACGAATTTACATCACACCATACTAGGCACTCATTTAAAAGGCATTTACAATACTATATTAATGAAAGTGTCCATGAGACTGTAGCTCAACTTTGCAAAGAAGATAAATTTTATGATGAGCAATGAATGGAATGATGAATTGAATTTTTAAATCCAAGATGGCCACTGGTAGTCATGTTTTTTTTGCCGAATGACCCCAAAATTACTCGTTCCCATCTACATGTCAATGTAAACAGCCGTGACAAATTTCATAATAATCCGACTAAAGGTACGACTAGTTACCCATGCTAAAAGGATTTAGTCATGCAAGGAATAAAATCCAAGATGGCTGCCAGCGGCCATGTTTTATGGCCAACTGACCCCAAAATGACTCGTTCCCATCTACATTTCAAAATTAACATTCATGACAAATTTCATGATGATCTGAACAAAGGTACGACATATAGCCCATGGCATAGGATTTAATCATGCAAAGAGTAAAATCCAAGATGGCTGCTAGCGGCCATGTTTAATGGCCGAATGACCCCAAAATGATTCCTTCCCATCTACATGTCAATATTAACATCCACGACAAATTTCATGATCAGAGGAACACTCTGGCCTGTAACCCGTGCTATTGGATTGAATTTTTAAATCCAAGATGGCTGATGGTGGCCATGTTTTTTTGCCAAATGATCCCAAAATGACTTGTTTCCCATCTCCATGTCAATGTCAACAGCCATGACATATTTCATAATGATCCGACCAAAGGTACCACTTGTAGCACGTGCCAAACGATTTAGTCATTCTAAGAATAAAATCCAAGATGGCTGCCGGCGGCCATGTTTTATGGCTGAATGACCCCCAAATGACTCGTTCCCATCTACATGTCAATGTTAACATCCATGACAAATTTCATGTTGATCCGACCAAAGGTACGACCTGTAGCCCATGCCAAATTATTTAGTCATGCAAAGAGTCAAATCCAAGATGGCTGCGGGCGCTGGGCAGCCAGGTTTTTTTTGGCCGAATGAACATCCATGACAAAAATTTTACTTAAAAAAAATTTGGTACCATTGAGTTGGAATATCCATAAGAAATAGAATGCATTGCTTACATTGCACAGTTTTTCACATTTCTTAATGAAATATGATAGAATATCAATGGTGTTTTTTGTGAAATGTTATACCGTGTTCTGTAAAATTGTATTTTTGAGTGATTGGAAGTGGTGGGGACCCATTGTATGGCATATTTTATTGTTCCAATGATCAGTTAACATGGTAAATACAAAATAAAGTCACAATTCTCAAACAGCAGAAACTGATCTTATAAGGATATTAGTAAAAACTTAAAAGTTTTGGTGGCCATCTTGGACAGGGAGTTCCAATTTTGGCATACAAAGGTGACGTCATGTCTTCGCTTCAAACTTTTTTATATATACATATGACATGATTTTCTCATTATAATTGCATCAAACTGACTTAATGGAAAATGGCAGCCATCCTCACCCCATGCATCCGGATATGCTCGTAGCGGAAGACATGCTCGTAGCGGAATAACCACATGGCCCGCGATTTGCACACCGTTCACGGTTAGACACATGTTGCACCGAAACCAACACATACCAGTGCTTGATGGTGGTGGTATTATTTGTGGCTATAATTTACCCAACTGTACATCAAACTTCTTTAAACATGGACGCAGTTTAATCCTATTTTACCGGGAAGTTAGGCCAAAAATTGTGGCAAAATTTGCATTTCTTACATAAAATTACGATTTCTGTGGTAACAGCCCAGACAATCTAGTCTTTGCATACATTGCTATTTCCGCGGATATTACCTTAATATAATAGACAACATTTCCAGTCATGTATCTACATTTTCCATAGTAAAAAATAACCATATATGCAGGTCATAGCAAGAAAATATGGAATGTCTATAGCAGTGGTATGATATGTCATTAGCACCAGCTATAGACATACCCCAAAATCGAGTGAGTGCCTCCATGGAAACTTAATTTTTCGGGCACTAATATGATTGACATCGCAAACATGTCCAGTTCATTTTGAAGCTAAGATATCATACTTTGAGAGACTGTATGTTATATAATGTGTCAATGCAAAGATTCATTAAAATTTGATAAAACTTGTATCGAGTAAGTATTTCAGGTCATAATTTTCGTATAAAACTCTATTATCGAACAGTAATATGCAAATTGCGGAAACCACAACCGCTCATTTCTGTAGACCGATTATCGCTGTTAACGTTAAAAAAAAAAATCAAGGTAAAATAAACCGTGTTTTATGAAATAACTTACGACAACTAAAGACGATGTGCAAATCGCGGGCCATGTGGTTATTCCGCTACGAGCATGTCTTCCACTACGAGCTTATCCGGATGCATGGGGTGATCCTGTCATTTTGAATTACAAAAAAATGATCAAAGCAGATTTTAGCAGATTTTGGATATGTTATAGATGATATATTCCTCTTCAAAACAGTATACAAACCAACTTAGTCCAAATTATTTCTAGGTCAAACTTTTTATCGACCAGACTATTACTAAAACGTGACATCTTAACTATGGTTGAGTGTCTAATAATACAGGTCGGAATAATAGTACAGTGTGGAAAATCTCCAAAATTTGAATAATATTACAAGGTGTACCATGCAGTACATACATATAAAAGTACCAGATATCCACTGGAACCAGTTTCTTATAAATGTTTGAGAAGATAAGACACTGGTGTATAATAAAGATAAATGTGTATCCATTAATTTCAACTGCAGTATACTTCTGTTTTTGAGAAGTTCGTACTGGCAGTTGAATAATTGGAAGAATTAGGCAAGTTCACATATTGGACATGGTGAAAATTAATATATACGTACAGGGCCAAATAAGGATCATACAGGCGTGAATTTCATTATCAAGAAAATATAAACATACATGCATGTACCACAGGCACTTGTGAGTATGCAAAAATGTAAATATTTATTCATTCGTTCGCCCAGAAATTAATCACTGATAAACAATTGGAAATGATTTTGTCAAATAGTGTTTATATGCAAGAATGGCATTGCATATTGCACAAAATATATGATGTTATCGTTGTTGTGTGTGTTAATTCACTATGTGCATTTGAAACCCCAGCAGAGTACTTCACTTTAAAGCGACTCGTTGTCTCAAGGCCACAAATTTGACAAATTAATCTCCTTCATTTTTCATATTTCTAGTGATCAAGATATATGTAGATTGATAAATATCTGCAAAACACTAACATACAGACTCTATATACTCCAAAACGACTTTAATGCCGAAATCATAGAAATATGACAGCTATTTTCTACTTCTGCAAAGTTGTGAGACAAGTCTTTGTTTTTAGCACAGTTTGACAAAGTCAAGTTTGAGCTATTGCTTTGGGTTGGCCTCAGTCATCCATCCGTCCGTGAATCCTTCAACAATTTCTGTTAGCACACCCTACAGATCGTCATAAATCTTCATAAGGATCTTTGGGGAGATGGGAGCCATAATTTTTTTCCGAAATTCGTTATAAACATGGCTGCCAGCAGCCATCTTGGATTTTAACTTTGAATCCCTGACTGCAGCCCGCATTTATTAGAGAATTGATTTGAAAATTTACAGGCACGTTTTGGATCACCTCTAGATAGGAGCTATTAACTCTTTCATCCCTGAATATACAGATATAGATGTCCCAGAACCCTGGATTATCAGCTTGCCTAAGAAAAATTATGTGTCCCTGATATATTGCTGCAACACTACCTTTAGAGTGATGTCGGGTATGGCAAACTGAATGTTTTATGATCGTTAACAGGTGACCTTCAATTTGTGTTATATACCAATTGGGGGCGTCACATCTAAATGATATATCAGGTGTGTGCAGGTGAGAACCGAGAAGGGACATTGAATCCCAACATATGCTATAGGGGCATGTATCACCTGTATCTGGGATATCAACTTAGCATATCAATGTTTTCCACAAATACATACATGTATGTGTCATTCTTTGCAAGTGTGGTGTATACACTTGGTTGTGATGCCACCGTGCATGGTTTCAAATGTTTTACCAATCGGTTCATTGAACATAATTGCATAAACAAAGGCACGAGCAGACCAGTACTAACCAAGTTAGTATGTCAGAAAGACGCTATTTGATCGAAACGGACATATACTCCCACATCTAGCAATTTTAGACCCAGGGATTTACTTGTCCGTATGCTGAGGAATTATGAGTAACATTCCAAATAAAACAACTGCCAATGTCCTGATTCGATTCCCAAAATGATTATGAATGTCGATTTCATGTTTATAATTTGCACGTGCAGCTATTATTATTAAAGTAGCGCCGTAGTGCGGCACTGTGATTTCCGTAACATTGCGTCGAAAATAGGAGACATTAGACGGATACCACAAATAAAACATCGTTACAAAGATCAACATTATCTTCTTTATTTCATAAACATAATAATAATAATTGTATCAGTAAGTTTTTGTGATAAACAATAAACCAAAATCGAAACGTGACTCAAAACACCATGCACACCTGTCGGTAGTATTGCGTCATCGATTTTTAGGAAAACCCAAAATAGTAATCGTGACGTCATACAGCTGCTGTCTATATTTATAGGCCCGGAATGTCTCTTAATCGCGCACATGCTAGGTATTCGTGCGCACAGATAAATTAGATTTGATGCCGAATATCACCCAAAGGATATACAAATCGCTAACCAATAAAATAATTTGTATATCTCTGGAAATATTGTATTATTCCCGACAATTTCGCTCTGCCCGCTAAAGCGGGCTGCCGGGATGAACTTAAATTACGTCGTGCCCGCTTTAGCGGGCTGCCGGGTTGAAAGAGTTAAATTGAAATGATTTTCGATCAAAAACATTCAGCCATCTTGGAGTTCACTTTTTGCATGAATAAATCCTTCGGCACACCCTACAGACCACATCCCTCATCCAATCATCACCAAACTTCACATGGATCTTTTGGGTGACCACTAGATGGGAGCCATAAATTATTCCCGTATTTCATTGAAAGACATGGCCGCCAACACCCATCTTGGATTTTACTCTTTGTATGACTAAATCCGTGGTACACCCAAGAGGCCAACTCCCTCATCCGCTCACCACCAAACTTCATATCGATCTTCGGGGTGACCTCTGGATAGGAACCATCTTGGATTTGACTCTTTCTATTAGTATTACTGCTTCCTTTGACAACCGATTAATCCCAAACTGTTTATGCATCTTCATGGTAATCTCTAGTTACTTAAGCATATAAACTGTCTGAGTTCCCTACCATTCTATGGACTGTAATGTACTGCATGATCCCATTTCCAAGTTGAGCAACAGTGTCATTGACCATTTACCATATCAGGGAAAGATTAACTCTGAATGCTCTTCATAGTTTAGTTATGCATCAATGAAAAAAAGGGATCTTGGTTTCTTTTGAGGTGATAAATTCTATGACTTTAACAAGTTTTTCTGAGATGTATACATGTAAGTATATCAGTCTTTGGTGCATTTATTGATTTAGTGAATGATGAAGCAAGGGAAAATATTTTGCCTGTTATGGTCCAAACCGCTCATGCCCTTTTATTTCATCCAGTGAATTTATTGCACTTTTACTGTGGTGGTTTCGTTGGTTATATATTTATAGAATATCATATGTTGATGGTCGTAATATTCAAAATGATACGTATAATACCAGTTGTGGTGTGTTGCCACATATTCCAGATTTTAAGTATTTATTGGGTGATGATTTTATTGGCTTCTAGAATATGCTGGCATGTGATAATCGCTTTCTTTTGGTGATACTGAGATGTGTTAGGTTTTTGCTAGTTTATTGTTTGTATTTATATCATTCAACGTCCTCAGAATGAAATTTTCCAACCCATGTGAATCAGATACATTCATGTACAAGACTGAAATTGTGAGTCGTTAACAGTGACTGTTGTTGGAAATTCGGAACAAAATCTATTGATAAATATACATAACCTTTAATAGCAATATTGACACATATCGGAAGCTCACTGTGTGCATTTGAACTGTCGCCGTCTGAGGGCATAGCCTAAATGCAAGTCAGTACGTCTAATGATAGTAAATCAGTATGTCTAATGATAGTAAATCAGTACGTCCTTATGATAGTAAATCAGTATGTCTAATGATAGTAAATCAGTATGTCTAATGATAGTATATCAGTATGTCTAATGATAGTATATCAGTATGTCTAATGATAATAAACCAATATATCTAATGATAGTATATCAGTATGTCTAATGATAGTAAATCAGTACGTCTAATGATAGTTTTCCTCTCAGATGGCGACCCAACATTGTTATTGAGTTTGTGTTTTGGGGAGTTTGTAGTAAGTAATCTAACAGTGGACTAAACTAATTCAGTCTTCCAGATAATTTCTGTTTTTGTAAGCAAGAAATAGATAGAACAAGTATGTGAACTAGTTAACTTTAGCACACAAGTTTGTTTCAACAAAAAGTTTCAACAAAAAGATATGAGTTGTACCTTGTAGGTTCACAAATGAGTGCTACATCGTTAACACATTCACACTGACTAATTCTAAGCATATTATAGTCACATCAGAGACTATAGCCTGCAATACACTGAAACTTAGTACAATAATACATGTACTTCAGTTCATTGAACAAACTAGTGGTGAATTTGGTGCATAACAGTGAGTACCATTGTCGTTAGAGTGTCAATCATATTTTTTGTGTTTTTTCTGTATTCACAAGAATAAACCTATTGTCTGTGCATACCTTTGAGATGCACTGAGCTGTATATGATTGATATGGGTTGGTTTCTTAGGTTAAGATCTGCAAATTTAATTCCCAAAATTACAGAAGTTTCATGAAGGGCATGTTTAACCCTTTCTTTACTAAATGGATACTCCCTTCAGTTCTAAACCTACACGTTGGAAGGGTCAATTGATCATCTGTAGGGATATTCAGGAAATAAAAGCAGATAACAGAAAGTGTGGAAAGAATCGTATTCTTTGGTGGAAGATGTTCAGATAATAATTTTGACAAATAACCTGTTATCTAAACTTTTCTTTAGGGATAACTAATCATGAATGAGTATTTAGTATTGAAAGGGTTAACAATTATGATTCTGGATAGTAAATTGGAGACCTGTTTCAGCTATAATTACAGTGACCAGCCTTAGATGATATCACGGGAGATTTATTCTCCATGAAGTGTGTCACTTCTCCCTCTTTGTTTCCCTGGGAGAAGTGACTTGTATTTCTTAACTAAGGGGTATTGTGCACTAAATCTGGCCATTTATGGGACCATTTCCTTTTATACTCAACAGAATATATGCAACAAATGAATGAATTTGAGCGATGGGTTTAATAGTGTAAAATACATGCATGTGCTCTATGAACAATTCAAGCAACATAGTAATTATAATGAAAATGATTTCATGACAACTAATCCATGGCTCAAATTCATACATTTGTTGCATATATTCGGTTGAGTATAAAAGGAGATGGTCCCATAAATGGTCAGATTAAGTGTACCCTTTAATATATTCTATAAATTATTATATATTTATTCTGGGTTACAGAGCTCCAGTTACAACAGCAGAATACAAAATCTAATTTACATCAGTTTCTGCTTCATTTCACTGAAAATTTTAAAAACTACACAAATATTACATATAAACTAGCACAATAAATACCAAAGAATGTCATTGTGTTATTTAAAAATTACCAAAATAAGGCCAAACAAAATTAATGTTCTGTTTCTCAGACGCCTGCCCACTCATAAAAAGATGACCCTATGGCCAACTGAAAATAAAAATAATAAATAATCCTGATGCTTGACATTGGATGAACTATACTGACCATAATTTAGCTAGACCATTTCAACTTGTATTTGATAAAATCCCTTTTATTTCTGATAACTTTTTGTTTAGTTTAAATTGCATGTCTTTGGATTTTATAACGGAGTGTTACATTAAAATTTATCTTTCACACCCAACATTATTTTATGATAATTTGGTAGTAAATATGTATAAAAACCTGCCCGGTAATTTTATGTGTAAAAATAAATATATAAACCTACCTGCCAACATGCCTATTTTTTTTTTTTAAAGTGTCGGAGAAACAGTTAATCAACTTTGTGTGACATAATTATTTATGTGCCTCTAAAACATTGTAAGAATATGAAATAAATGGATATAAAATCATGTATCAAACAAGATAACGTCTTTCAAATGGCACTTCTCATTCCAGACATGTTATCGACACAATTTTTGCTATCTGAGTTTATTGTCACATGTGACAGCTGCAAAAATATCATGAACGAGTTCAAAAACCATGCTTGTCCAGTTTTTTTTTACCTGAGTAATACAGCCCTTAATTTGTTCATTTTTAGCAATGTTATGACCATTAGCACGAAAAATGCGAACAAAATTCAACCGATCCATTCATATTCGGTGTATGGATCTTTCACAACAATATATCAATTGAGTTTGAAAACCAGGTTTGTCGGATTTTTATTTTTACCTTAGTTTGTCTATTTTTTAGCAATTTTATGACCGTTAGCACGAAAAGTGGGACAAACGTCAACCAATTTCATTCATTTTGGGTATATATGGATCTTTCATAGACAATATCTTGATTTACTTCAAAAACCAGATTTGTCCAATTTTTTTTTTACCTGAGTTATGACTCTTTAATAGTTCTGAGTTATGGTTCCTTCGTTTGTTCATTTTTTAGTGATTCTCAATTGGACAGATTTACTCTTATGGGCCGAACAGATCGACGAGAGCAATCTTTGATGCCCAACCCTTGTTTTATTCACTAGAATATAAATGAAAAGTAAAATCTTTCATAAAAATAAGCATGGAACCCTGAATACATTATTAAAGATGCATTTAAGGATCCAGACCTCTAGTTACAACGGGAGCATCTCACTTTGCCGACGGCTATTGTTTCCGGGGGTACCTGCACGAGGTGGCAATAATCCCTTACTTCAATCATTTGCCGCTTATAGTCTATTCCTCTTTTCTTTTGGTGTTTTAATGGTTTGTCCTCTCTTTTTGTAGGTTATTAATGATTTGTCAATTTGGGAACGAGGGTTTTGGAACCTTTGGTGTAAACAATATTTAATTTCGAACAGAACATGTAATACATACAAACAAATTGACATAAGTAATAATAATATTCAAAACGGGGATTAGACAACAAGACTAAAAGGCTTTTATCAAGTCTTTTCCTCGGAGTAGGAAGTTTACCCTTGGTATCAGAGTAGTTACCATACAGGGTAAATTTAGCAGACGGGGATAACATGTTAGATCCGAAAAAATATTGTTCAAGGAGTGGGTAGAGGGATAGAGTGCAGGAAGGACGAACGTTTGTCAAGTTAATTGGTATTGCATACCGTACATCGGCCAAAACGAAAGAGGGGAGTGAAGCAAAGTACCGTATAATTATATTTTAGTTACACAACTTTTATATTTATAACATATACTATTTAAGAACCATGAAACAATCAAAATTAAATCGAAACGCATCGCGGCCCACGTGGAGGAAATGGCCCAGTGACACGGAGAATGGTTGGCACTCAATTGGAAATTATTAAATTCCATTTCATTAAAATTCCATTGAGAAGTGACGAATCGACCCCACCAGAGCACACAATACAGATAATGTGATAAAACAAATACATAATTACATATAGTGGTGTATTGGAACCTTTGGTGCTGATTCAATGTTGATGTCATGAAATAATCTATGTCATGTTTTATTTATTTATTGATGCAAAATAATTAATAAAATACATACAAGGAGATAACAAACATATAACAAATACACGATAATACTTTAACAAAAAGCTCAATGGCGAACTAATTTAGCGATTGGATCTAAGTATTCTACAACGTCGATCTCGTTTTCCCTGAATATTCTCTTGAAATGTCTAAGAGACGCGTTGACCGCCCGATATTTTCTCTGTGGTTGAACTCTGCCGCCACCAGTCAGTTGAAGTATCGTCGATTCTGTATAGGCTTGTTCTTTTTTAATGTGGTCGATCATGTCGAATATATTTGGTTTTGAAGCTGCTATATAACCTTGAAGTTTTCTGTTCCACCCTTCGACGTGGTTCGATCGCTCAATACGAATAACAGTTTACTACTATTTCACTGAGTGAACATGAAAATCGCTCATCTGATGACGACTCATGTGAACTTCGTTTAGCGGCATGCTAAAACAACATTGCAAACGGGAGCCGGGAAAACTGTTATTTAATTAATACAGACTATAGGCGCGACGATCACACCTTGCCGGCGATATTTTTGCAGGCTCGTCGGCAAAGTGAGAATAAGCCGTTACAACACCATAACAAATCTAATTTAACATTGTTTTCTGCTTTGTTCTGTAGGACAAAATGTTGAAAATAAAATATGACCTGTAATCTGGACAATTTAAATAAGAATATCTTTTAATTGTTAAAAAATTAACAAAATAATTGTTGGTGTCCTTAGAAAATTCAATATTGAACAAAATAGCATCTTTCGTGTAGCACTTCCTGTTGCAAACATGTTATGTTATGTTATGCAATAGGATCTAACTAAAAAGATAAAATATAGGTTTTGTAAAAAAAATTCTGGAACCCTAAATACATTTTTATAAAGTTTGAGCAAGTAAATTTATATTAGACTAATGAGTTATTTTGCTATCATTAGTAGAACCATATTTTGAAAACATGTCATGAGACAAGATTATTAAGTATTTTTCTTGCTGAAGTTCATATTAATTGGTTGGGCCAAAGAAAAAAGATAGTATGTTTCCGATAACGGAGTGAAAAAATTAGGGTAGGTAGGTAGGGAATTTTTTTTTTTTATTTTATTTTGATATTTTTTATCCAGCTGCAGAAATATTGAATTACCTCAACCGAAAATGACATAAAATGCCAACTTGTGTTGTGGGGAAAGTATTACTTGATAAACACAGCACTAGGAAATATACATTAAGATTGATGAAAGATCAAACTTACTTCATGCTTAAGCATGTTATTTATTATTTGGCTATAAACTTGGTATGAGATTGATGTCACTAAGAATTTTACCCATAATACCGCCATTATACCATACTTGTATTGTGACCACTGCATCCCATTGTCTAGAGGTAGCCAGTGCACCCAACCTACCATGCCTGGTTTCTGGAAACAGTAGCTGTACCCCTAACATATGTGGTCATAACCTATATACATGTATATATACAGACACACACACCATGTCTGTTTATAGTGTTTATAGTGTTCAAAATAACTGTTTATAGTGTTCCTCCAAATAAAAGTGCACGCCCAAATAATAGTACACAGGAAAAATTCCATTGAAAGTTAATAACAGTGCAGACCCAAATAATAGCACAGGGGAAACTGTGAGAAAAACATCAACTATAGTTAAAAAATTTATAGTACATGTAGGTGAAGCATAGGAATCAATATAGTATGTGTCATGTAGAGTTTTATTCGATATTTAAATGTTCACATGTATGCCATATACTTGAATATGTACATGCCTAAAATTATAAGCTCAACAATTTGGTATCAGAATAATATAGAAATCTCAATTTTCATACCCTCAAAATTAATAAACTTGCAGACTCAAATAAGCACTGTGCAGGGGGGGGGGGGGGATTTCCCAAGAAAATAATAAATGGACATGCATGTTTATTTGGAACTCATGAATATGTTCCATAAGTCCCAAACAAGGCATACAGGTAAAGCAGGCATGAGATCCACTCTCTTGAAATTAAAATTGCAAGATTCATGCCTATCAATCCACAACCCATCACACACATGTGGCTTTTGAGACAACTGTCACTTCATGTCACTTATCACAGGCTTATGTTAGAAACCATGTGTTTTGCACATTAATGATTATCAATTTTTTTATTTTTTTTTAGAAAATTTTGACTTTTTCTCAAAATATCAATAAAAAGATTAGGGTCGGCGGGTTATTTTTAGGGTCGGTCGATGTACGGAAACATAGTATCTGTTTTCTTTGGCCTGTTCAGGTTGTGGTAAACTTTTTCAGAGAATGGAAGCCATCAGTGATGAGAGTTTTTTTAAATGTTGCTGTAACTGGTATCTGGGAAGAGAGGCACAATCTTGAAATTGCAATGGCTGTCATTTTTGGTATCCACACAAACCTATCCATATCCATAATTATAAAGAATGCTTTTTCCAAGGACTTACTGTGTTGTTGCCCTGTTCTATGTTATATTATTACATTTTATCATGTCATGATTATTTTGAAATATATTATTCATTCATTTATGACACTCTCTGGCTCTGCTATATCCATATGCTACAAAACACTGAGATACTACAGATAGAAGTAAGATATCCTGAACCATCCCAGTTGTTTGGCTTAAAGTTATACATCTGTGAGTTACTTGACTAACCCACAGGAGTCCAGGAATTTTTATTTTTTTTAATTTTATTATATTATTTTGAGAAGGGTCACAGCTCGATTTTTCGAGGAAATCACACCAGGTCTAGGAAAATGGCTTCAAAAATATCTTTTGTTTTCAAAATACCAACCCAGTTGACACTTTTACCCCTTCTCTAAACATCATTATTCAGCAATAACAACAGTCGAAAATGATTGTCTGGAAATAAGCCCCAAAAAATTCCAACTCAAACTTCCAACAATCAACCATTTCTCAAAATCATGAAAGTGTCTATCAACAATGGTCAAAAATACGCCTCTGTCGCATCTGTGGTGTATTTTAATCATAATCGATAACGCATTGATTCTTGATATTACCTTTAGACCCACGATGTATACCCATGAAACTGATTTTGAAAAGCTAATTTATTGTTTGAGTTTTGTCAATATTTTGACTTGGTCGGCCATCATTAAATTTATAAGTGCCAGTCTGAATATTGATCAAATGACGTCCAAGACTAACAGAAAGCCTGCTTATGATTGTTTGGGAAAGCATAAGTAATTTGCAATATACTTATAATAGTGATGCATTTGTTAAAGTGTTGCACTGGTTTTTAGCTCACCTGAGACGAAATCTCCAGTGGAGCTATAGTCTAGCTGTCCATCCGTCAATAATTCATTAAACATCTTCTCCAGAAACATAAGACGAATGGGTTCATATTTGGTGCGGATGTTCCCTAGGTGACTCACATTCAGATTTGTTCAAATGAGGTTACTGGGTGAAATAGCTGCGAATCCAGGGCCATGTAACTCTTTCCCTCATAGTAATTCTTAAAACAACTGGCCGAATGGGTTCATATTTGGTATGAAGGGTGACCGGGGTTCAGATTTGTTAAATGAGGTCACTGGGTCAAATGTGTGCTGAGCCAGGGACATAACTCAATAAACAAAACAAAACAGATTGAACTCCTTGCTCAACAAAAAAAGACATTCAAATTTAATTATTTTTTAATGGAAAAAAAAAATTATTCTTTTTTTTTTATAAAAATTCAATTCTATTCTAAATTTAAATTGTAAAAACTATGTTATAAGTACACACTTCAAAACCCATAACATCCTGTATGACTTACAACATGGTTTACGTGAACGCTGGTCTGAAACACAGCTAGTACAACTCTTTGACAACATTGTTGGAAACCTTTTTGCAGGGCACCAAACTGACTTAGCCTAATATTGTTAGACTTCAGCAAAGCTTTTTATAATGTCAACCACACAAAGCTACTATTCAAATTAAACGAACATCAGAGGCCCAATTCTAAACTGGATTAAATCTTTCCTATATGGCCGCAATCAAGTAGTTGTCTTGGAAGGGGAAATCTCTGTTTCAGTCCCTGTCACCTCAAGGATGCCCCATGGCTCTGTCCTGGGCCCCCTGTTGTTTCTACTGTATATAAGTGACTTCCCTAAGGACTTAATATCAGAAACCCGATTCTTTGCTGATGGCACAGCCATATACATAACCATCAAAAGCCCCTCAGATCACAACACTCCACAAACCTATCTAATCAAATTGGATGAATGGGAAAGAAACACCCAGTTTACAACCAATACCTCTTGTATGGTCAAATTTTGCAACATACCAGCACAGCCCGCTATCTCGGGGTTGACCTAACCACAAACATGTCATTCAACGAGTGCATATAAATAAAATAACAACAAGTGAAAATCAAACTTTTGGGTTCCTGAAAGGAAATAAAAAACAAAACAACAATATGGCAAGCCAAACCGCTATTTAATATTAATTTTACTTAAGTAAAATAAAATGACACTTTATTTCACTTAAAGGGGTACTGTACGCCAAATGTTGTTGTTGGTTTCTATAGTCTCCGAGTCTGAGAATAAGGTAACACTTTTTTCATTATTTGAAAGTCTGTTGAGTACGAAGTAGTGTTACGGATGACAAATTTACCGGAATGCAAAAATACAAATTGTCGTTGTCGAGTAATTTTTGTACAGTTTTCAACCAAATGAATCAAATAAAAGTTATATTATAGGCATACTAGTCCCATATAATCATTTAAGTTATTGTATCGTCGCTAGTCAGTGAGTGGCTTGAGTGTTCTCCCCGTATCATCATAATATTTTAAGCGATCGTGTGTGCGATCGGTTTAACATGCCAGTATCCCTCATTTACTTTATTTGATTACGCAAATTCGTAATTTAATTGACGCCATTTTATGGCTCCAGTCATAAATTCAATTTATATCAAATTATTAACTTTTAAATTATTAAATTTTAAGATAGCCTATTAACCTGAGCGTTTACAGAATACATCTTCGACTCAAATTACTTATGTTTCTATATATTATCGATATTAGATCGTTGTTGTCACCGGAAATTTAATGAAAATGGCGTACAGTACCCATTTAAGTGAAATAAAATGACATTTTATTTTACTTAAGTAAAATAAAGTGTCATTTTATTTTACTTAAGTGAAATAAAGCGCCATCTACATGGTTTTATTTTACTTAAGTAAAATTCTTTTTTACTTAAATAAAATAAATGAACATTTGGGTTTATTTCACTTAAGTGAAATAAATGCCATCTACCGGTCATCGATAGATGTCATTTATTTTACTTAAGTAAAATAAAATGCAACCAGTTGTTACGAGTTATTAATGATTTCCCCCCTCAGTCTCAGTTTAGAGACCAACGCCAAATCCCACCAAACCACATGTGACCTTGTTATAAGGACAGCGAGTGTTTTATGATATTATAGATGACAGAATGAGATTAGCACCAACCTCATGCAATAATATTGAGAACATTCCACACCCCCTGCCATTACCGCAATAATCAGAGAAAACTGCTAAAATGTGTGATGCGTTTGTGTTTGATGCTTATTGTGCTGAGAACGAGATATAATCACTTATCATACTCTTTTAAATATCAGATTTATGGAGGCATGGACTTAGTACGAGTGTTAATTGCTTCAAATGTGCTTGCTGCAGCGAGCGAGACCATTGGTGAATTGATCTAGCAACATAATGCAAACATTATGCCGACGTTCCAAGTTCAGAGTTGCGGTACAATAGTTAGTGACCACCAGCTGTGGCCGGCTGCAGCTTTCTGTCAAACTCCATAGTTTGGCTTTCTGTAGCTTTCTACTGCGCATGCCTAGCCGGCTACGACTAGTAATACACAACGGGAGATAACTTTCTCACGAACATGAACAGCACTCCAGGCGCACGTGCCAAGGGAGCAATTATTAGTTTGCAAGATGACTCCCATAGTGGGGCGCTTTATTTCACTTAAGTGAAATAAACGCCATCTACCGGTCATCGATAGATGTCATTTATTTTACTTAAGTAAAATTAACGCATTATTTTACTTAAGTAGAATTCTTTTTTACTTAAAGGGGTACTGTACGCCATTTTCATTAAATTTCCGGTGACAACAACGATCTAATATCGATAATATATAGAAACATAAGTAATTTGAGTCGAAGTTGTATTCTGTAAACGCTCAGGTTAATAGGCTATCTTAAAATTTAATAATTTAAAACTTAATAATTTGATATAAATTGAATTTATGACTGGAGCCATAAAATGGCGTCAATTAAATTACGAAATTCCGTAATCAAATCAAGTAATTGAGGGATACTGGATTGTTAAACCGCTTAAAATATTATGATAATACGGGGAGAACACTCAAGCCACTCACTGACTAGCGACGATACAATAACTTAATTGATTATATGGGACTAGTATGCATATAATATAACTTTTATTTGATACATTTGGTTGAAAACTGTACAAAAATTACTCGATAACGATAATTTGTATTTTTGCATTCCGGTATATTTGCCATCCGTAACACTACTTCGTACTCAACAGACTTTCAAATAATGGAAAATTGTTACGTTATTCTCCGACTCGGAGACTATAGAAACCAACAACAACATTTTGGGTACAGTATCCCTTTAAGAAAAATTAATATTAAATAAAAAGCGGTTTGGCTTGCCATACAACAAGGGGTACTCATCTAAGATGCTTTTGTCGAGTTTTTTGGCAGTCGAACGAAACTTCTGCACAACTCCGGGAAAAAAAGTTATATTATTGAATAGACCTATATACCAAATATCAATTGAATCCGTTAATATTTGATTGAGTTATCGCACTAACGGTGATAAAATTGTGATTAAAATAACTAAAACTAAAACCCGTAACTCCAGAAAAAAAATTCGGACAAACCAGGTTTTTGAACTCGTCCGAGATATTGTTGCAATAGACTCATATACCAAATATAGTTGGTGGACCCAACTATTCAAACAGAGCTAGGCGCTCTCGAATATATATATATATATATGGAGCTTTGCTCTGATAATAAAAGTCAGATTTGCGGACTAATACCAAATATTGTTTAAATCGGTTAATATTTCATTGAGTTATCACGCTAATGGTGATAACATTGCTAAAAATAGACAAACTAAGACCCCATAACTCTGTGAAAACAAATATGGACAAACTGGTTTTCGAACTCGTCCGAGATATTGTTGCAGGAGACTCATATACCAAATATTGTTGAAATCGGTTAATATCTCATTGAGTTATCACGCTAACGGTGATAAAATTGCTAAAAATAGACAAACTAAGACCCATAACTCCGGAAATAAAATTCGGACAAACCTGGTTTTCGAACTCGTCCGAGATATTGTTGCAAGAGTCTCATATACCAAATATTGTTGAAATTTGTTCATATTTGCATGAGTTATCGCGCTAACGGTGAAAAACTTAACTAAAAAACATCTAAGATGGATAACTCTTGTAAAAAAGTTCGGACGTGACCCATTTTCTACAGGCAGTAAATAGTCATTGGGAGCAACTGACATACCAATTTTTTTTTGAATCCGTTCACAAATGTCAAAGTTATAAGGCATTCTTTATGTCCGCCTGCCCGCGCGCGCCCGCCGTCCGCCCGCCCGCTAACGGTCCCTCGTCAAACCATAAGTCGAGTTTTTCAAAATGAAGTTATTCGCAAAATAGCATACCAAGCTGTGGTACATATATTGCATGAATCCGGTACATTTTTCCTCCACTAGGCATTTTGTAACAGTGTTACAAATGATTTAAAGTCCCAGTAGAAAACCGCAGCATATTTTATTCCTACCGTCTCAGTGTAGCGACATGTTACAATGTGTTACAAGTGTTACATTAGTTCTGAGATACCAGAGAGACCGCTCGTAGACGGGTGTTACAAGTGTTACAAATGAATTAAAGTCCCAGTAGAAAACCGCAGCCTATTTTTTTCTACCGTGTTCAGTGTAGCGACATGTTACAATGTGTTACAAGTGTTACATTATTTCTGAGATACCAAAGAGACCGCTCGTAGATGGGTGTTACAAGTGTTACAAATGTTACAAATGATTTAAAGTGCCAGTAGAAAACCGCAGCCTATTTTTTTCTACCGTGTTCAGTGTAGCGACATGTTACAATGTGTTCACTCTTTATAAAGGTTTAAAATGATGCTTTCATATGACACATACGTGAAAACAGAGTGAGTATTCAAAGTTACCCCAAATGTCGGGTTAACTTTGAACACCAGTTATTTTTTTAATATCCCTGTGTCGTCAATGTGGGTACACATTAAAAAAGACCTTTGTTTTGAGAGAACTACTTCTCCCCATGTTTTTGGAAGCATTCATATCTTATATAATATTAGCCATTTAAAATACTGACAGAGAAACACAAAAAGTTTTCAAAGTTACCCCGGTTTATATGGCAAGCCGTTTTCACATTTTTGATTGATTTAGACTTAAGTCCAATTATTTGGACTTAAGTCCAATTATTTGGACTTAAGTCCAATTATTTGGACTTAAGCCCAAATAATTGGACTTAAGTCCAAATGAATTGGACTTAAGTCCAATTAGCGAATTGATTTGGACTTAAGTCCAATTAGTGAATTGATTTGGACTTAAGTCCAATTCATTTGGACTTAAGTCCAATTCATCTGGTTTGAAACGATAGTCCCCTTCTTTGTAATGGTATATTCCTGCAAGTTTTGATTGACAGTCAAACTTCGTACTAACCAGGGCATTCCTGACTCCAAGACTAACTCCGTACGCCCCCTTTGCCACGTGGCTTGTTTTCGGCATGCCGATATTGAAAATGTTTCGAATCCGAATTGGCATCTTAATAAATGCTAACTGCATGCATGAATGAAGTAAAATTAATTCACGACTTGATTCAATTGTTATTTGACAGCATGTAGTGTAGGCTACACGCAGTTTCGTTTATTGCATTTACTAAGTGTCTTATATTTGATCTGGTCCACATCGAGCTGATTCATTATATATGTTGAGAAAGGTAACAATTAACAAGATCAACAAGAATTAGACCCAAATGTAAACGGCCATTTTCCCACAACTCCGCCCTATGAGCAAAACCAGACCTGCTTAATATATGATGGGGGTGTTTCTTATACAAATTAATTGGACTTAAGTCCAAATGAATTGTACTTAAGTCCAAATACCACATAATTGTGAATTCGGCGAGGAATTGGACTTAAGTCCAAATAGATGAAAATATCGGTATTTGGAATTAAGTCCAAATCAATTGGACTTAAGTCCAATTCCTCGCCGAATTCACAATTATGTGGTATTTGGACTTAAGTCCAATTCGCTATTTGGACTTAAGTCCAATTATTTGGACTTAAGTCCGATTATTTGGACTTAAGTCCAAATAATTGGACTTAAGTCTAAATCAATCGAAAATGTGAAAACGGCTTGCCATAGGTTTACGGTACTCAAGATATTCATGTGTTTCGGCTATGATTTAATTCTGATCTAAATTTGAAATTACTGGAGGCTAGAAGAACTATATATGGATCCGGGCCGCCCACTCGGTCCACACAGTTTTTGGGACGAGCTGGCCCGACTTTTGTGGCCGAGTGGGCCCAGGAATTAAACTTGTGAATATGAATTTCTTAAGATAAGATTATTATATATTTCAGGGGTTTTGTCCCATCAATTTTGACATTTCGTTTACTTTTAAAAATAGGCATGTTTGTTTACAAATAATAGGCAGTAATCACATTATTGTCTGTTTGAAGGAGAAACAGGCGAATTCATGAATAAACAATATTGTACTGTTTCACATTCTGAATGAATTTCTCTGAGTTCATCTCACTATCTCCGGGTTAATTTGGGAAGACTGAATTAATGAATACTCGTTTGTGAAAATAATGGCTTAATTACGACTTCTACTTTTAACAATTGTGAAACCGGCAAGACAAAACGCACATTCGTTGGTCTATTTTGCTTCACGTTGAGTTTTGTTTTGTTTTGTTTCACTGAGGTATCAGTGACATGAAATTAAAATATCAAACAATACCAGTGGCAAAATAAAAATAAAAAACGATTTAAATTTTTTTTCGAACCTGCCGTGTTAATGTGTAATATGTTTTTGGGATCTTACGTTGAACCAATTAGCTAAGTTTTATCAAATGTTCGGGCCAAAATGGCTGTAAGTTGTAAATTGCAAGTCCCACGTTTTACACCCCTCCCCAAATGGATTTTGTTCATGCAGCCACATCTCTGTTGTATATCGGCGAATATATACATGCAGTGTCCCTTGGTGCGAGCTGGCTCGGGACGAGCTGGCCCAGGCCGATTGGACCGAGTGGGCCCTGGGAATAGCTGGCCCTTTCCAACTATACCACGGCTGTGTTAACATCCAAAACCCTGTGGCAATTCAAATTCCAACCGATCTTGAAAAGCTCACAAGAAAAACGTGATACCACGTACCATCAGGAAACATTCCGCCGCATTCATACTGGCCCATTAGGCTACTTCCACAGGGGCCTGTAACGCGCTCCGCTGTCCGCCCCCCTGCTTACACTGCCCATATACGCCGCCCTCTATACGCGCCTTCTTCGCGTTAATGGAACGTCTATATAATGTTCCATTAACGCGAAGAAGGCGCGTATAGAGGGCGGCGTATATGGGCAGTGCAAAAGGGGGGGGCGGACAGCGGAGCGCGTTACAGGCCCCTGTGGCTACTTCATATATTCCTTCTTCCCTGCCACGTACTGCAATTCTCCATATGGGACAGTGTATGGAATAATTTAAACTCTGACCTGGTCACACTCTCAGACCCTGGCATATCAGATAACTGACTCAAATTGTCATTCGTTTAAACTATAGTGTTTTTATCTGCCTTCCGTAACATAAATCCTAAACTTGATTCTCCTATCTCATTGTCATCTCCTTTCTGAACACACGCTATCTCAATTCTGCACAGACGCGCACTGGATATATAATACCTGATAAGGGGGTCTCCAATACACATGCATAGCTATCTAGATCATTAGATGTCAGTAGAATATTCCCATTTCATTACCCCAGTGCAGTCCATTACCGAGCATAATCATTAATATATGAAATTCAGACTAATCAGTAAAAATTAATAATTAAAGTCAAAGAAATAAAAAATCACTCTGACTCGACTGAATCAGCTAGAGGTGCTGCGAACTAATTTACGAAGACAAGACAATAGAAGTATCCATAATCCACTGTCAAAGCTAGTCAGCTGCGGTAGGAACACGAACGCCAAGTAACACCCCGTTTAAAATTCATATATGCCTAGCGTTCTTTTTAAAGGACGACTATTATTACCGCATTGATGGATGATAGGCAGTGGGAAATTCAACTATGGATCGTTGCAAAATGTATAGATATAGAACGTCCTTTAAAGTTCCGCATGATACTAAATTCAAATATCAATTTCAGCATTGTTTTTGTCTGGAAGTCGGGTTTTGTTTGTTGCTGTTTTTATCATGGAAAATGAACTATAACAAGGGAGGTAAGTCACATAATAAATATATTTAACCTGGCCATGGTATCACTTATTTGAATATGTGATAAATTTATGGCAAATGGTGGTTATCTCTAGCGAAAATTTCGCCTCGATTCGGCATACTTTATAAAGGACGCTAGACATGGCTGGGGCCCTGAAGATTTCCATTCCCAATCCTTTATAAAGGACGCTAGGCATAATTATGCGTGATATGGTGGTCAATATATGTCGAACAATGCTTGACATACACATGTTTATGATAGCGTCCCTGTTGTTCCATATTTACAAATCCGTATGGAACATATGTTCCATGCGCATCACGTTGATGTCAGATGACGTTTCTCTCAACCATGAAACCGGAACTATAAAATAAAAACATCACCATACAAGACAAAGCAAGCCCTGTTTGACTGTTTGTGCCTGAATAAACATTGGCTGTTGTGTCACGGTTTTAGGACGGGTGTGTGTAATAAACATAGAACGACCCATGTCACCATGTGTTAATAGGTTTGTCGATACGGCACTTGCGCCATCGCAGAAGGGTCGGACTCGAGGCTACGCCCTCATTCTATCCTTCCGCGCTGGCACTCGTGCCATATCAACAAACCCATTAACACACTTGTGTCATTCTGTGTATTTATTACATGCTTGTTCCTAGAATTGCAATGTTATTGCTGTTCCATATTTACAAATTTGTATATGGAACATACGTTCCATACGCATCCCATCAACGTCGCATGGCGTAAATGACATTCGCATCAACCATGAAACCGGAACTATAAAATAAAGCATCACCACACATGCCAAAACAAGCCCTGTGTGTGCCCGAATAAACATTGTAAGTCTCTTTTTACTGATTATATAGGTTGGGTGGTGTGTAATAACAATAGAACGATACGTGTATTAATAATGGGTTTGTTGATACGGCACCTGTGCAATCGCGGGAGGATATATAGAACTTGAGGCTACGCTACTCGTTCTATACTTATGCGCTAGTACTTGTGCAATATCAACGTACGGTGTCATTCTATCCATATATATAAGTTATATGCCATGGAATTTGTTTTCACTGTTTTTACTTTCCACAAATGTGAAATGAACGCTCTTTATTCATACAATATCAGGAATAGATTCTATAAACGCACTTCAATTTGATATAAAGTTCTGCATTATTTTTTCACTCCAGGAGATATATGATCCACGATGTGCTTGGAATAACAGACCAAGTCGACGTTTTTCAGGCCACAGTCTGCATCACTCCTCCAGATGGCGACTGTTCAGATGAGGATAGTGGTAATGAGGAGAGTGGAGGGTATTAGTGATTAGTGATATGCTGATGAGGATGATGATTATATAAAGTGTAGTTAAATCATGTTATATATCTACTTATCATGTTACACGTATTGTGTCCGAGTAATAAACCATTACATTACAATTGAAAGTGTCAATGACACTGTAGCTGAACTTGGAAAGGGAGTAATTTCATGTGTTATATACAGTCAATGGAGGGATTAGGAATGCGGAAAGTTGAAATGTCTAAGTAATACCAGATTATCAACACGAAGATATATATATATACTAGCTGGTGGGCCGCCCGACTTCGTCCGGGCTATTTAGGGATTTCTTTGCCAGAAACATGACTATATGAGCAAGGACACGGTCGCATGCGAAATTGGACCAGATTTGACTTTGAATTTATCATTTTGAAGGTCAAGGTCAGGTCAGGGTCACGATTTGACCCGGTTTTACCTGATTTGTCCTTGACCATTTTGCAAAGTCAGGTCGAGGTCACGATTTGACCCGTCCAAAACACTCCTGGGACAAAAGTACCGCTAGGTATCAAATTTTGTCGAAATCCGTCCGGCAGTTTTCCCGGCCATTGCTAACAAACAGACAGAAGTCCCAAAATATATAGTAGGTCCAAGGTGGCTGCTAGTGGACATGTTTTTTGGCCAAATGACCCCAAAATGACTTGTTCCGATCTACATCCCAATGTCAACAGCCATGACAAATTTCATGATGATCTGACCAAAGGTACGACCTGTAGCCCGTGCCAATGAATTTAGTCATGCAAAGAGTAAAATCCAAGATGGCTGCTGGTGGCCATGTTTTTTTCTTCTAATGACCCCAAAATGACTCGTTCACATCTACATCCCAATGTCAACAGCCATGACAAATTTCATGATGATCAGACCAAAGGTACGACCTGTAGCCCGTGCCAATGGATTTAGTCATGCAAAGAGTAAAACCCAAGATGGCTGCTGGCGGCCATGTTTTTTTGCCGAATGACCCCAAAATGACTCATTCTCAGCTAAATCCCAATGTCAACAGCCATGACAAATTTCATAATGATCCGACTAAAGATACGACCTGTAGCCTGTGCCAAATGATTTAGTCATGTAAAGAGTAAAATCCAAGATGGCTGCTGGTGGCATTGTTTTTTGGCCGAATGACCTAAAAATTTCAATGTCAACAACCATGACAAATTTCATGAAGATCAGACCAAAGCCATATTTTCTGGCCGAACAAACCCAAAATGATTCGTTCTACAAATTTCATGATGATCGGACGAACAGTACGACCTGTAGCCCGTGCTAATTGATTGAATTTTGAAATCCAAGATGGCCGAATGACCCCAAAATGACTCGTTCACATCTACATGTCAATGTCAACAGCCATGACAAATGTCATGATGATCCGAACAAAGGTACGACCTGTAGCCCGTGCTAAAGGATTTAGTCACGCAAGGAGTAAAACCCAAGATGGCTGCTGGCGGCCATGTTTTATGCCGAATGACCCCAAAATGACTCATTCTCAGCTAAATCCCAATGTCAACAGCCATGACAAATTTCATAATGATCCGACTAAAGATACGACCTGTAGCCTGTGCCAAATGATTTAGTCATGTAAAGAGTAAAATCCAAGATGGCTGCTGGTGGCATTGTTTTTTGGCCGAATGACCTAAAAATTTCAATGTCAACAACCATGACAAATTTCATGAAGATCAGACCAAAGCCATATTTTCTGGCCGAACAAACCCAAAATGATTCGTTCTACAAATTTCATGATGATCGGACGAACAGTACGACCTGTAGCCCGTGCTAATTGATTGAATTTTGAAATCCAAGATGGCCGAATGACCCCAAAATGACTCGTTCACATCTACATGACAATGTCAACAGCCATGACAAATGTCATGATGATCCGAACAAAGGTACGACCTGTAGCCCGTGCTAAAGGATTTAGTCACGCAAAGAATAAAATATAAGATGGCTGCTGGCAGCCATGTTTTTTTGGCCGAATGACCTAAAAATTATTTGTTCCCACCTACATGTCATTGTTAACATCCATGACAAATTTCACGAAGAGCTGACCAAAGGTACGACCTTGTAGCCCGTGTGAAAGGATATGCTCACGCAAAGAGTAAAATCCAAGGTGGCTGCCGGCGGCCATGTTTTCTGGCCGAACGACCCCAAAATTACTCGTTCCCATCTACATGTCAATATTAACATCCATGACAAATTTCATGATGATCAGACGAAAAGTACGACCTGTAGCCCATGCTAATGGATTTAATTTTGAAATCCAAGATGGCCGCTGGTAGCCATGTTTTTTGGCCGAATGACCCCAAAATGACTCGTTCCCATCTACATATCAACAGTCATGACAAATTTCACAATGATCCGACCAAAGGTACGACCTGTGGACCGTGCCAAAGGATTTAGTCATGCAAATATTAAAATCCAAGATGACTGCTGGCGGCCATGTTTTTTTGCCGAATAACCCCAGAATGACTCGTTCCCATCTACATGTCATTGTTAACATCCATGACAAATTTCATGAAGATCTGACCAAAGGTACGACCTGTAGCCCGTGTGAAAGGATAAGATCATGCACAGAGTAAAATCCAAGATGGCTGCTGGCGGCCATGTTTTCTGGCCGAACGACCCCAAAATTACTCATTCCCATCTACATGTCAATATTAACATCCGTGACAAATTTTATGATGATCAGACGAACAGTACTACCTGTAGTCCGTGCTAATGGATTGAATTTTTAGATCCAAGATGGCCGCTGGCAGCCATATTTTTTGGTCGAATGACTCCAAAATGACTCGTTCCCATCTACATCCCAATGTCAACAGCCATGACAAATTTCATGATGATCAGACGAAAGGTACGACCTGTAGCCCGTGTCAAATGATTTAGTCATGCAAAGAGGAAAATCCAAGATGGCTGCTGGCGGCCATGTTTTTTGGCCGAATGACCTCAATATGACTTGTTTCCCATCGACATGTTAATGTCAACAGTCATGGCAAAATTCACAATGATCCGACTAAAGGTGAGACCTGTAGCCCGTGTGAAATGATTTAGTCATGCAAAGAGTAAAATCCAAGATGGCTGCCGGCAGCCATGTTTTCTGTCCGAACGACCCCAAAATTACTCGTTCCCATCTACATTTCAATATTAACATCCATGACAAATTTCATGATGATCAGACGAATAGTACAGTATGTAGCCCGTGCTAATGGATTGAATTTTGAAATCCAAGATGGCCGCTGGCAGCCATGTTTTTTGGTCGAATGACCTCAAAATGACGATCACACACGCACACACACCCTCTCCCTCGTGCACACACACGCGCGCACACGGACGACGGATACCAATCCATGGCAATATCTCAAACTTTACAAAGTAAAGTTGAGCTAAAAAGACTGGTTGACAATCTATCTAAGTTACAGTTGTACACGGAAGAAAAAATTTAGTCAATATGACTAACTTAGCTTATTCAAACGTTTGTCCACATGATGACTAACTTAGTTTAGACAATATGATTAAGGTAGAAAATTAGTCACAATCACTAAAGTGATGTTAGTCACACTGACTAAGAAACGGTTAGTAAAAACGACTAATTGGGCCATTAGATTCAGTCATTTTGACTATCTTTTCTTTGTCACTGGGAAGTGAAAATGTAATTTGTGGAAATTTTATGCACACAATTCTGATACTCGGCCAGATGCTATATTATCCAACAGGGATGTGGATAGAGGGTCTCCGTTGTGGGTGTCCACGTTGTGAATTCCAACTGCCCCCCCCCCCCCCTCCCTTTAGACCAAACACTATTTTTTCGGAATTTCATTTCCACATCCCATTGCACCTCAACTACTCCATTACAGGCCTGGCTGAACGACTCTTCTTGTAAAAAAAATACCCAGTATCCTGCAGTATCAGAACAGTTAGAGATCTGAATTTGAAAAATTGCATACATCCTAACATGGCGAGAACCCAGGGCATGGTTCGGCCCTGTGTGAGAAAATTTTGAAATCTGAACAAGAAAATCGCAAAATCCTATCATCTCGACTGGCCTAAAGTGTTCCTAGTGTTGGAAATTTCAAACCTGATACCCCCCATTAGGTTGGCAATTTCCCAACTAATGACCATTTCAATCCAAACTTTGGAAAGAATAAGGTTTTCTTAAGCTAATTAGGAGTTTTTTATTGGCCATGAGGAGAGTTCAGGAGTTCAGGTTCGGCCCGGTGTGAGAAAATTTTGAAATCTCAACAAAAACATCGCGAAATCCTAGCATCTAGACTGGCTCAGGCTTTCCTAGTGTTGGAAATTTCAAACCTCACACCCCACACAGGTTGTAAAATTTGCAACTGATGACCACATTTTGGATCAAATATAGGAAAATATTGTTCTCTTAAATTAACTAGCAGTTTTTGACTGGCCACGGGAGACAGACCTGGTCACAAGCTTGCCAACCAACTGTTGGAAATTTCCAACATGACAACCCCCCCCCCTAAGGTCAGCTAAGGTTGGAAAATTTCCAACTGATGGCCATTTCAGCCCAAAATTTTGACGAAAAGTAGGTCAATATGCAAATGTTGGTCTGAAAAAACAAATCCCCCTAATAAATTGTTGGAAAATCAAACTACAAGAACAATTTCAATTGTTGGTGTGAAATTTCCAACTAATGTTGTGTCAGGTATGATATTTCAAACTGTTGAAATGTTTTACCTAAGTTGGGGCGAGACACCCCCCCCCCCCTGTCGCCACGTCCCTGTTATCAGAATCAAACACCGAATTGGAAGCAGATCGATCGAACAACCATCATTCAATTCACTTAAACACTGATTCCAACACTGGTCAGTTTTCGTTTATGAATAATTATTTGTGTGGCAAATGGGGAGGTCTCTAGATATCGATAGCACTAAAACCCCTTCCAAATTTTTACTCTAGTAGCTCATGGTGGTTTTGTATGCACTTGTTTGTCCAGAGCTAAACTCTTCATGAATCCACTAATTGAAGGTCCAGGAACAGTATTTGGTTGGTAACATATTTCCCATTGAGGGTGAAATGGCCACGCCCTTTTTGCGCGAAGTACTACCATCCGACGTGACTATATCTCCAGAACCGTTGGACATAGGAGGTTGCCTGACCACTCAAAAGTCAATGGTTTTTAAGATAATTGCCAAAAACCAAACAAAATCCATTTTTAAGGGCCCGAATCCCAATTTTGGGGTTCATCACTTTTATCTCAAAGCTGAGCCCCGAATTAGAATTTTATTGATCTATATCCATCGGTGTCACATACAGGTATCATTTCTGTACCATTATCGGATGGAATTGACCTTCAAGGAGCTCTTGACCCTGAAAATCCACATTATGGGGGGTCAGTAATACATTTTCATATCCTAAAGTCAATGGTTTTTAAGATAATTGCCAAAAACTTATTTCAGCATGTTACGCACCACAAGTATACAATACCTCCAAGGCCACAACATATGTATGACACTTTTTAAAGAACTATCCACATGCTCTGACCGACTTGAGAGCACAATTGACCACACACAATGGGATTAGCTGGAAATTGCTGCTGAGAATGTTTTGACCCCGACACACAACATATGCTCTTCCCGACGTTGAACATGCCTTGGAAACTGGTGTGCTTTACCAAAAATCAGGTAACAACTGTGCTCTAATCAACAGAAATGTACAGATTGAACAAAACAGGTTTTCATAATTTGTTATCAACAAAGCTATGAAACATGCTATACACTTTTACTAAATGGAATGACCAGCTGTTTGCTTCATGCAGCCACATGTTGCGATATTAAAATGGGTATTGCATCTGGGCATAGTAAAGAGAGATATCTTTATTACCTCCAAGTATAGGAGAGATCGATACACATGACATATAAATACAGTTGGATTAAAGTGGGCTCCCCTGACCAATGTGGTGGGCCGTTATGTACAAGTATGGAGAGGTGTTGGAAACCACGAGAGTGAAGCATATATGCATTTGAATGTTCACAACAGCTTTTGTTGCAGGAAAATCTGATTTGTCCAACAGATATGACAGTTAGTCGTTACAACATGCGTGGGTGTTGAGAAGATAATTACAATGGACGAGGCACGGGTTGCTGTACGCCATTCATTATCATTGTGCTGAGAACGTACAGGAACTTCGCAGAATATAGTACTAGTTCCTTGAGGCAGTGAGATATGTGTTCTGTTAGGGTTTCCAGAGAACTTCCGAGGAGGGTTGCTACCAGGTCATCTCTGGCTAACGACGCAAGGTGAAAATATTCGGGTATGCCGAAACGAGAGATAATCCCTTCCCAAAAAGAGTTTCTAATAATGAGTGCGGCTGGAGAAGAGCATACGAACATGGCGTGGTCGATTTCGTTCGAGTACACTTCGCTGCAGAGATGACACACTAAATTGTTGGCATAGGTAGTCCTGTTGAGAAGCAGTACTATGTTTTTGAGATATTTCAACATGTGAGCGTTTCCATGGAGAAGTTTCCAGACTGCCCAGTTTGATAGGGGATTAGGGTGAACTTTCCACAGAATTCGCAAGGATGGATCGGACGAAACTTTGGTCTGCCACGAGGAAATGAACGTTCCCCTGACAGCTGCCTTCACAAGAGTTATCCACGTTGACAGTTTTGGGAAGACCCCAATGTCCAGGTAGTCGTTCAAATAGTTCAAAAGATCGTATTTGGCTAATATGGAGAACATTTCCTGTACAAAACCACTGGAGCGACTGTATAGTCTGTAGAGGTGTGCTTTCAGGACAAACAGTCGTAATGGTAATTGATGGCCGAACGGTAGATGGATAAGACGTCCCATAAAGCAAAGTTTTTTGATATGCAGTTGATATTCAATTGGTAGAAATCCAAGAAGACCTAGCGATAGCCTAGTTGACGCTCGTTTTGGGAGGGATTGTGCGTATTTGAGACATGTTCTGGCGGCTTTGTTCATAATGGTGATGGCGGAACTTTGATAAAAAAGGAACCACCTCGACACCGTAGAGAGCTCTCGGTAGAACAACAGTTTTGAGGACATTTGTCATGGTGATGGGTGTAGTGGATTTCATAAGTTTGTTACCCATGATATTGAAAAAGTTGTTCCTCATTTTTGTCGACACAGAAGAGGCGGAATTGACCTGCTTCGCAAACTTGTCCTGAATTAAACCAAGATGGGCACATTCTGTAACTTCCTGAATAGTTTGATTGTAATCAGATAAGAGATGACCATATATACCAGTATATATTTAAGAAGTAATCAATTCTTCCAAAAGGACACCTCACAAAAAGTTTTAGGAAATGATGGAATCATCACTATTCAATCAATAGTAGAATGAGCCTTTGTCAGTCCCACATTAGTTTTGATTGGCCATGATAGTTGCAGCACTTGCAGGTTGAAGAAGATGAGGGTCTATAATTTCACTAACATAATTCTTCATAATGGCTAATAGCCCTCATAACTTACCATTTTAAAGATATTTTCATTTTCAATACCACCCCAGGTTAAGTGGTCCTGCTAATTTTATAGCATGCTGATGGGTACTACTGGATTGCTATGATGTTTGTAGGTCAAAGCGATTCTGTTAAGAAAGATTACCATCATTTTACCTGAAGTTGGTTATTTTTGCATTGTTTGGCTAATCCGAGCAATTTGTGCAAAATTAAATCAGTGTCTGTATGAAACATTCAAGAACATATATATTTCAAAATATTTAATGTGTACGCTGATGTTTGGTAAACAACAGGAATAGTCATCTCAATTATGGCCAGTTTGTAAAAACCAGCAGCCATTATTAAAATATTTCACAATATACATGTTTTTTAATGTTTTCTACACAGAGTGGCTTATCCTCAATTTGTTCAGATCGCTTTGCTCTACCTGAGTATCATACCAAAATTTATTAGCATCACCACTAAACTTGGGATGAATACTGCCAAATGAATATATTGTGATATGTAGGGCAGTGGAAAATAATGGTTGAGTTTTTTCTAAATATAATTCTAGTAAAACCTACACAATACTGTCCTGGTTTGACAAGAGTCATGTTTATATATGAGTATGGACATGCAGTCCACCAGTCTCGTGAAAATTAATAGTAACTTTCCTCAAACATAGAATATAACCTGACAATCATAGTGTTAGAATCAGTGTCCATATGTATATGTAGGCATGGCCATAGCATGTTTTTTGAAATACTGCAGAGTGCAGACCATAAATTTCACTAAAATATACATGTAGTTACTGCATGTACACCTCACACCTAAAATGACTGACACACATACAATGTACATGTACCTGCAGGGTTCACAATATTTGACATGTAAAGTATATATCTCCTGTGCCTATAACATCAAACCAAACGGTTTACAGTACTATTACTGACATTTTTTGAGTGGCACATATACATACATAAAAAAAATAAAAGTCAATTTAAAGGGACGAAATGAAAAATAAAATTGTGCAACTATAATGGAGATCTATATTGCATTACAACATCCACGAATCTACAAAAACATCTGACAAAATATGGTGGATGGCTATTTGTGATTAGTCACTGACTTCCACGTCGTTTATGTGTTTTTTCTCATGGCCAGTCTCGTATCATAAGACAAAGTTTTTCTGGGTCGGAAAACCAGTTTCAAATGGGCTGTACTTTCTAAAATTTAACAGCATTAAATAGTCATTGGTAATGTGATCATTTTTCCTTGATAAGTTGAAACATGAGGGAGTATTGCATAGCATGGCTACCTGCAGAATGTAGATTTGTATGGATTTATATCTGCATATCAACTGATGCTTGTATTTTTCTTCTAACTCACTCTGAACTCACAACGCAACAGGATTGCATTCGGAATTTCAAGCCCATAAAGCTAGACACTTTAGAATCAAGCTTGCCAAATAAGTTTCCATGAACCTCACATGAACTCACTCAGTTGAACACAAGGAACGATTGTCAAGTTGGAAGATATTCTGTATGTATGGAAGCTCTATATTTTTAATGTGTGGATTTATTATAACTGGACTAAAGCCCAGTATAAAATAATCTGAAGGATTATTTTCAGTCTTTATTACTGGATATCACACCAATAACCAATAGACATGCATTTGTTAGTTTTGACCAGGACAATATATTTTAATATTACTGCAACTGCATCTTTCTTATGACTTGTTTTCTTACAAACTCCCAAATTTGAACCAGAAACAATTTAGGGCAAATATACATCTACGTGTACATTTACATATATCATGATATAAATATAGGCAATCATGCCAGGCTAGCCATTATTTGTTATAAAATAAGGTACGTGTTAGGGAAATTGTAGAACCTTTATACAAAATGGTGGTGCAGCCAATCAAAATTGCTGTGGGACTGAAAAGACACAACCTGCTCGACTACCGAATCATACTGATTGATCGAATTGTAGTAACTCAACATTTACTAAACCTACTTGTGGGCTGAGTATAATTCAATTCAACATTAGAATACCATAAAAACATCCTGTTCTCCCATAAGTTTAAAGAAAATTACACATTGAACTCATTTACTAGTATATTGATAATGTGATATATGTCATTCCATTTATAACCATTTTGGCAGCCATCTCATATCAAAGACCACGAAATCTAGATAACAAAAGATGAACTACATCCAATTATATCACCAGGTAACCTTTTTGCAGGAGTTTTAGGTTACTGATCAAATACCCTATAATTGATGATTTCCTCAACGTCATTGTTATTGGGGAAACTGTCTGTTTTTTTTCATTCTACGACCAATATATTCCATCCAAAAACCTGATTTTCAGGATCAAGAGCTCATTGAAGGTCAATCCCATCCGATAATGATACAGAACATATCAGAAATGATACATGTATGTGGCACCGATGGATATAGGTCAATAAAATTATAATTGGGGGCTCAACTTTGAGATAAATGTGCTGAACCCCAAAATTGGGGTTCAGACCCTTAAAAATGGAAATTTTTGGGTTTTTGGCAATTATCTTAAAAACCATTGACTTTTGGATATGAAAATGTATTACTGACCCCCCATAATGTGGCCATTTTGAGTGGTCAGACAACCTCCTATGTCCAACGGTTCTGGAGATATAGTCACGTCGAATGGTGTACTTCGCGCAAAAAGGGCGTGGCCATTTCACCCATTTCGCCCTCAATGGGAACCAAATATTGTTCCTGGACCTTCAGTTAGTGGATTCATGAAGAGTTTAGCTGTGGACATACAAGTGCATACACAACCACCATGAGATACAATTGTACTCTAGTATTTAGTGTAAACATATTTTTATTTCCAAATCCAACATAACATAATATACAGATGATACAAATATGCATAAATAGAAGAGATAATGTATGGAAATGAGGATCAGACAACAAGCCCGAGGGCTTATATGAAGTCTTCTCCTCTTTGGCGACATGCCCCTTCCCCAATAAGTGAGGGAGTGGTATCGATCAGACGGGAAAGGATAGAAATAATGTTTTTTAAAGGAGAATTACCGGTAACTAAGTTTGAGTTGGGTATGGAAACAGCGGGAAGATAGTGTTAGGGATAGCAGGATGCAGAGAGAGAGAGAGAGAGAGAGAGAGAGAGAGAGAGAGAGAGAGAGAGCGAGAGAGAGAGAGAGAGAGAGAGAGATAGAGAGAGAGAGAGAGAGAGAGAGAGAGAGAGAGAGAGAGAGGAGGGGTGAGAATGTAGAGGGGGGGGGGGGGGCAGAGTTTTCAATAATTGAGTTGTTGCGTGATAAAAATGATTCTCGTAGTAATATGCATGTGTCAGGCTCCATGTGAGGGGGTCAATCGCAATGGCCAGGGTTCACTGTGAATATCGCTGCATTCTTCATGTGGAATCATTTCACGTATATACAGAATAGTGACAAGTAAGTACAAAATAATCGTTATCGGAAGACATTTAGTACTACAAATTTTGCCTTGCTATGTCCCTCCTATATGTGAAACGACGTTGGTTTTCCAATGGTGACGATTTCTCGAACATATCTAGGCTACTTTATTTACCTGACTCAGCTATTATGTTTCATACTAGCAATTTGATATAGTTCTTGGAATATATTAGTGGTTTTACCTCTAGTATACATTGAATGCATACATGTATGTGTTCCTTATACGATCAGTGTTCTGACTTACCCAGGTGAGGCCCCCACCCCCCCCCCTTTTCGTACGCCGTATTCCATGCCCTGTTATAAATGCGGTACGCCGTATTCTGTTAGGAGGTATTCGGTATTCCAAAAATACCGGTATTCGTACGTCGACCTTCCAAAAAAATGAAGTTTTCATATCTTTTTTATGTATTCCATATGGCTGTTATTATAACTGATAGCCCCCCCCCCCCTATTCCGTATTCCACCATCTGTGTTAAGTGGTATTCCGTATTCCATGGGGGTGGGGGCATCCCAGGTCGATGTTCCAATTTGCCCCTGGTTTCAAACAACCCGGGGCATGTTGGAACGAAATTATTTTCGACTTTTTCTTTGTAAAAGCGAAATAGAATCACACATAATGATACCGGTATGCCATATTTAAAGTCTTTGATATAGCCTACTTTATGATAAAAGTTGAAAAAAGGAAGGGGCCCATGCTCACATTTCCCTGTATACATGTGTGATTGAATAAAAACGTTCCAACATGCCCCGCTCTCCCCTATATATGCCTAGCGTCCCTTATAAATGATGGTCCTCTGTCTGGGCGAAACATTTATATTTTGTCTGGGCGGTATACTTCAATACTCAGATTTTGACTGTATTTGATATGTGTTATTTGAAGCTCATGTGATTTCCTTAGTGTTTGACAGATTTACTGAACTGATATGTGATTGTGTAATGATATTCATTTGTACTTGTTTATGTCGGGAAAATGATACTGTATGATTGTTGTCGAACTGTTTGAATGATGTGTGGTGAAGATGATGGGTTCATATGTAGTTTAATATTCACTGTGTAACAATGCTGAGCTTGGCTCACTCTTGCCATAATAAATTGTGTAATCAATGTTACACTTTGTTTCAATCTGAATTCCTTTAACATGCTGGTATTGGAATAACAGCGTTATTTCATCAGTAGTGATAGCCCACTAGTTTACAAACGACATTATTTACAGTGGGGAGCAAGGGGAGTAATTTTGGGGAAATGCTCTTTACTCTGACGCCCGATGTTGATTTTACATGGGTTAACATCTTTAATTTGCCACCGCCTCGGCATCGGCTTACAGTTACACTTTTTGTGTGTCCCGAAAAGTTAGTCGCAGGGGAGACAACCACGTGTTGATAAAAAAAAATATTGCAACTTCATTGTTGGTTGTATGAAAACATAGCATTTTATTTGCAAATACATTCAACTTACCACGAATATCTGTAGTAAAGCAAACAATCATGGTAAGAATTCGTTTGAATAATCTAAATACATTGGTATGTTTGCGAAAATGTTGCCTGTTTTAAAATAAGTGTTCTATTTTCGTTGTAAATGTAACTTGTAAATGTAACTAATGTAAGTAGCGACAACACAAGTTTTTGAAAAAAATCAAGTGGTGATCAAATTTTCAATGTTTTTCATAGCCAGAGACATCTACCATCATATAGAAAGCAAAAAAAAAAAATTCCTATGAATATTTTTTTTTTGCCATTTTTTTTTAATTCGGACTTCGGAAAAAAAATTCTGTCAACTCATTATGTCACCCAGAAGTTGCCAAATAATGTCTGTAGACACTGCTAATGTGCTTTCTACTCTTAATTCAGTGTAGTTAAGTTATATCTCTCCTACATTTAACATTAGTCTGTTGTTCGTGGTGGTCACAGTTGTTGGCCATTATATATAAGTAGTAGCCCTAAAGTAAGAATAATATAGAAAGTTAGGAAACAACATGTAAATTTTTTTTTTTTAAACCCACCCACCTCCCATGTTGCACTCGAAATCTCATCAAAACAACTACGCTTCGGACATGCATAACTACGTATGCAAAACTATCGAATATCGATAATCACACTTACCGTACATTTCTTGAGAGGTATATCCAGAAAAACAACTTTTATCAGGTGAAAATAATCAAAATCACGATAAAATTTGTCTCGACACAACATCATTAGCACGGGATTGTTAGGATCGATAACTCTTCCGAAAAGTCGGTTGAACTCGGTTCGGTCAAAAAGGCGAAATACATTAAGCGGGCCAACCTTTGACTTGTCCCCGGAGTATAAACCTTGCCATCGCTCTATCGTTGACGTCGTCGTTGTATGGGTGGGGGCACGTCCCAAGGCGATGGTGTCGCGAAATATGCATTGTGAAATGTTTTGATGATCAACTCTTTTCAAAAGTAAATGTAATCGAATATCTACTTGACTAAATATGGGTGAGTGTGTGGGCAAACCGTGCATTTAATAGCTGGATGTAGAGTGAGCGCTCAAATCTTCGCCGGCTTTCCAGCACACACGAGAACAGTCGAGAAACATGTGCTGAACTTGTTCAATGCAACCTGACGCTTTTCGTGCGTGAACTGTTGTCTGTCGACAACCGTATACGTCTCTAGTCTCCAGTACAACTGAAATATTTTAGCAAATGCATTGACCATGGTCTTAAATCGAGAGCAATTGAGAAGTCTGACGGTTGCCAAAGATGGACACAACCTCATAATCACTGGCCAATGTGGTACAGGGAAAACTCACCTTTTAAGGTAAGTTATTGATACATTTCGGTCATTAAGGGGGATCTCAAGTGAAAGATTGTGAATGGGGATTTTCATGCAAATCTGCGGAGTAAAAGTTAGAGTTACAATAGTTGATGAGTGGGACTTGTTGTGCTTTTGGAAACAACGGGTATGCCTATTTATTTATCTGTCGGGTCCGCTTGGTAAAACGAAGAATTATACGGGTGATACGGGTGTTCAAAGAAATTATTGGGTCGACGACGATGATGCAAATCTGTGTGGTTGTCGACAGTTCACGCACGAAAAGCGTCAGGTTGCATTGAACAAGTTCAGCACATGTTTCTCGACTGTTCTCGTGTGTGCTGGAAAGCCGCGAAGATTTGAGCGCTCACTCTACATCCAGCTATTAAATGCACGGTTTGCCCACACACTCACCCATATTTAGTCAAGTAGATATTCGATTACATTTACTTTTGAAAAGAGTTGATCATCAAAACATTTCACAATGCATATTTCGCGACACCATCGCCTTGGGACGTGCCCCCACCCCCCCCCCCCACCCATACAACGACGACGTCAACGATAGAGCGATGGCAAGGTTTATACTCCGGGGACAAGTCAAAGGTTGGCCCGCTTAATGTATTTCGCCTTTTTGACCGAACCGAGTTCAACCGACTTTTCGGAAGAGTTATCGATCCTAACAATCCCGTGCTAATGATGTTGTGTCGAGACAAATTTTATCGTGATTTTGATTATTTTCACCTGATAAAAGTTGTTTTTCTGGATATACCTCTCAAGAAATGTACGGTAAGTGTGATTATCGATATTCGATAGTTTTGCATACGTAGTTATGCATGTCCGAAGCGTAGTTGTTTTGATGAGATTTCGAGTGCAACATGGGAGGTGGGTGGGTTTAAAAAAAAAAAATTTACATGTTGTTTCCTAACTTTCTATATTATTCTTACTTTAGGGCTACTACTTATATATAATGGCCAACAACTGTGGTGGTGGTGTATTAAGGGACAAAAAGCTTGTAAGATCAATCACAGTCCCTAGGAATCACTGTTACTAGTGTTAGTTGAATCAAATATTATTTAATAATAAATATTAATATTAAATCAATATATTATAGTTAGTTATTATATTAATATTAAGACCAGTTTGGCAAGTAAAAATTTTGTGTTCTGCATTTTCATTGGTAGATGATTTGAACGAAATTACAAGAGTATAAATTTTTATGCCACACAAACATTCCCGCTTTCTGAGTTTATATCATCATATTCCGTATTTTTTTCTTGAAACGCTGGTGTATTCAGATTGTTTCTATCTTTACCCACTTACCAGAAAAATGTCTGTTAGTTCCTCGAAAATTCATTCAAGTCTAACTGTCGGGGATTCCTAATCATTTCTGAGAAAACCACCCAATCTGTAAATAGTTCGTTCGCGTATAGCCAACCGGTGATAATCCGAATAAAAGGGATTACGGATGTGAGTAAACAGACGTCGGGTGTGTTAAAACTGGCTCTGCTGTACACTACTAAGTACACATTTTAACTCATTCTCATTACTAGAGAAATGTAGAAATGACCATCTCAAACTAATATATCTATATATTTTCAAGTAGGGCCCTGGGGGGTGGTTGATACCTTGAGATGTGAAAGCAAATTTTATATTCCATGCTCCCGTTTAACTCCGCATCTCAAGAGTGGCAATGGGAGATAACTCGTGCTGGGTTTGGCTGCAAAAGTAATGTGTAATAGGGAACTGGATTGATAACTTCCCGTTTTAAACAATTTTGCAGAATTACGTCACTTGATAATAGCCGCGACAGTTATTCAATGTGAATATTGGATGGAAAATTACGATTTATGTACAACTCAGACAAGGTACAGTTGATATGACCCGACGAGCACATTAAGAACAATTAACTTAATTGTCACATGTCAAATGTGGGGAGATAAATGCATTTTCTTCGAACGAAAAAGCGAATTGTTCGTTTTAGTGATAGAGCACAGGGGGTGGTCTTTAGCCAATGAGGTGATGGTTTACATAATAACAAAATCTGAAGTTGCCTAACTGTACTTATATCTGTATAGTAGAGGTAATATATCTAGATCTATTTGTTATATTTTAATCAAATTTAATATTACTAGTACATGGACAGTGATTCCTAGGACTGTGGATCAATTGTCTTTTTTCAGTTAGGATATGTGAAGATTGTATGTTATATATTTGGTTTCCAGCAATAACAGTATTAACACTAATAAATGTAGAATGATTTGTTGAAAACTTGTATATGCCTGAGAAATCATCAGCACATGTGGTTAAATTTAACCTGGAGGTTGATTGACATGAGACAACAACGAAGACAATCGCCAGGTATATAAGTAACAGATCTTGGGCAAGACCAATGGTTAATTTTTATTACAGAATACAAAACTATCCTGTAATGCAACTTCATGTGCCCAAGCATCCAGACTACAATAAATAAAACTGGCGTCGGATGAATACATTATAAGGTGATCTTTAGAAGTTGAGTTGTACAGTTCCGGTAGTATAGAAGGACATGATAGACTCCAGTTATTATCGCATAACCATTTTTACATGTACTGAATGGAAGTTCCCACTCAGTTATAAAAGTGCATTGGAATGGTCTGTAATCATTTGGTGGGTTTTCAGGAAAACATAAGCAGACGACAGATGCAAGTATAACACAAATAAAAGTACATTTTAGGGAAGTGTTCAGATAATAAGTTCAACAATTACAAGCTATCGTTTGATTTGTTAAACTTGAATATTATCTGAGCATTCCCTTATGGGTCACTACTCATCAATGAGTATTTGCTAGAATAGTTTTAAGAAAATACCACATACTTTCTTTTCATAAATGAAAATTGACTAACATTTGAGTTAGATGTGTTATTTGTTTCGATAAAAAAGGGACTACTCCTGCCGAACAATCAACATTGAATTTGATGTTGATATCGGTATATGTGGAGGGGGTCCTGGTAACTAATCACATGGTACAGTTAACCTAAATAAAGTTGATGTGTATCTTGTACCTAAATCATAGAATACATGTAGTACCTCAATCTTGGGCTTTCTTTGACCCGCAGATTTACATGAACGGGCTCAAACAATGTAAACAGGAAGTTGTCTAGCCTAAAATGTTGTTCACAATATATTATTAATGAATTGATTTCATATTATCAACACAACAATCAATTATTTTCTTCAAATTCTTGAGGCAAATGTTAATGTCTTTGAGAAGGATATGAGAAGAATGTCAACAGCATTGATTTTTGAAGGACATCAGCATTAACTAAGTCATATCACGATTAAAATGCCTACAAAAATAAAGTTATGACTCCATAGCGAATTGGATTACCAATTACATGGCATGAAAGTTATTGAATATTTGTTCATTTTTTTATGCATGAAAATAGGTTATCTATTCAGCTGATTATTACATACAAAAAAATTTAAACTTGGAATTTGACCATGTCTATGATTAATATGAATGTACGTTGTGCACTATTACTTATTATTCCCCCAAAATTTTAATTATTTAAATGGTTATATACATAATTAAATAATTATTTGGTCATTCGTCAAAATGACAGCCACCATGTAAACACTATTAAATTAAACTAAATTTGTTTCAATATATTATCTTTGACAAAATTGCACCTCAAACTTAATTACAATTGTCTGGTTCACATCCCGGTGTGTTGCTTGTTCAACGCTTTATTTAATACTTTTGTTATACTCTTTAAATCGCTACCAAAACTACAAGTTTGCTCAGTGACAGGTCTGACCAGACTTCTGTTGTCGCCAACACGTGTAGGCCTACTATATGTACTAGCATTGTCGTTTCCCGAGAATTTGGGCAGAACTTCCGCTGGAGGCGCTTGCCAGATCCTTACACCACCCGTATCCAATCAAATTAATATTTGGGCAGAACTTCCCCTAGAGGCGCAAGCCAGATCATTATAATCAATCAAATGGATAATTTGGGCAGTTAATGCACATTGAAGAATACTACTGTGGCTAGAGAACTTAATTCATAGTCATGCGGGCAGAACTTCTCATACTATTCCCTCCATACCATTGCCGCACAATGTAAATAACGTTGATTCTTGTAGGGTAGTGGTATTACTAAGTCAAAACACAATGAAATTGCTTGCCAAAAAAAAAATCAAAAAAATATGCATTCCATAGCCAATTGGATTACCAATAATATGGCACGTGAGTTACTGGAAGTTACTGACCATTCCTTCAACTTTTTTATGCACGAAAATAGGCTACCTTTTCAGACGATTATTACCTTCAAAAAAATAATAACATGGAATACAACCTTGTCCAACATTAATGCCAATATTTATTATGCATTGTCATTTATTTGTATTCTAAAATTTTAACGTATAACTTGTTACAAAATCAAAGCAAAGTTCGATGGGGTCATTTATCGACATCAAAATGGTGGCCACACAACAAAAGTCAAACGGAATTTATTTCACTTACAGTTGACAATATTTCACCTGAAACTCAATTACAATTGTTTGGTGCACACTCCGATTGTCCATTTACCTATTTTAGACAGAAAAGTAAGTAGTTTATCCAATAATTTATTGAATTTATATCACTTTTGAGCTCTGCAAAAAGACACGTTTTCCTCATTCACAGATTGAGAAACCGGAAATGGCCGGAACACTGTTGTCGCTATTGTAAGCACAGGTGACACTCCACAGTTTCGATAGTCCGCGCAAAACTGACTTTTATTATCAGAGCATAGCTCCATAAAAGTCAGCCGGGTATATCACTGAACACAGTACTCCGTCACCAATCATTGGTATGGACATTTACTCGACTTTTCACAAGCTATAACACAACCTAATAAATATTATTTAACAGCCAAAACTGCCACATACTTGAAGATAAGAGATTCTAGTACACTTCTAGTTTGGTGTCAATGCATGTTTAAGATGTTAGTCGTGTCATTCTTCGCATAAAGCGAGAGCATATTTCTACCGCCTCGAACTTTCAGCTATTTTGTATTTGCAAAAATCCGTCAAAACAGTGAATTAGGAATCGGAAATGGAACGAACATAATTGGATTCCGGCTATAACATGTTCTTGTTTGTTTCGAGTTTATTTTCGATTCAAATATTTATAAACATGAGAAATAAACTTAATGATTATATATGTATATATGCATGTAACCATTTCTTAATCACCATCGTCATCATCCGACATCAACATATTATTATTAAAATCATCATCGCCATGATATCATCATAATATATCATCAAATCAATTTTTTTCAAGGGCGTGGCTAAAGTGCCTTATTAAGTGTCCAAATTATTATTCCAACCTCTTTCCATCGTAATTGAGTGAGAATTTTCCAAATTGACACCTTAACTTACCAACTGTCGTCAAATTGTAATATAAGGTAGCCATACGGTCACTTATCGGCGTAGGTAATCGGCTTTAACTAATTGACGACTCTAAGACTATAATATTCAGATAGTGATGGGCGGTTAACCGAGAAAACAACTCAGTTTCGATTTTTAACAATAAACCGAAAACCGACCCACGCGATTCTGCTCAAACCGACATTACGTTTTTTTTATATGTTTATTTTTTACTTAAATCAACTTATTGTACCTCCCCAGGTACTTATTAGTTGATATTGTTATCAAATTATCGGCCTCACTGATCAATATTATATCGGAATGTGTCCATTTCGTCTCAGATATGTGTTGTTATAATATCGTATAGGCGACTGTTTTTGTTCTTTTTCAAAACATATGGCCGAACAAAATAACGAACATGGTTCAACAAAAAGCCCTGTTTGGAGTTATTTTACGCGTCTAACTGGAGACGACTGCAAAAAAATGTCGCTGCTTAATATGTCATAAAAACGTCGCTTAAACCAGAGTCCGGCTAACTATATGAATGCCGAACGTACACAAGTCCAAATAAGGCGATAATCGCCAACCAAAAAAATGGAAGCGTCTGCTAACTCGAAAACTTAAGTAAATGGTTAGTCCAAGTCTTCTCGTACTAAAACCAGCTAAGATATTGGGATGGAGATGCTGGTATTTAGTCCGAGATCCTCCCGTATGGTCTCTTATGACACGAGTTACGCCCAGGATCTGTGGCGGGAATCTGTGGTGTATTTTACTCTATTTACCTAACAAATCAATACATGATGCTATATACATCGGAAAGAGAGACATCTTATGGTCATAATGGTGTATAATAATCTAACTTTAATGTTAAATTACACATAGAATATACCGGTTGATTGCCACAAACATCGCTTTTTTTTCTCTGTTTGTTTACGTTTTAACTGAAAGCCGAAGTGGTCCGAATCACTTCGGCATAATCCGGAGTTTGTTTTGGGTATACTCTCGGGCTCCAAATAAACGTGCAGACCCAAATAATAGTGCAGGGGGGAACTTTCATTGAAAATTAATAAACGTGCAGACCCAAATAATAGTGCAGGGGTGAATTTCCAGCAAATGTTTATAAAATTAACAGTGAGGACGTGAAATTTTTATATTTTATACATAACTCGGCAAGCTTTTTCTTCTCCGCAAGATTATATATATATATTTTTTTTTTGGACAAAAAGTGTCCGCCATGTTTAAATTCTCACGGGGGAAACAACAATTTTTACAGAAATTCACTAAAGACAGTGCATGAAGAGGCCCCGAAGTTTTATTCTACATCCATTTTTAATTATATACTAAGCTTCCCAACTATAAAGTAACATTTTATTACACTTTCAATGATCAAAATATTTTATAAACCTCTCATAAAATTGTTGGATTATGGCAGTGTTGAGTGTTTTATTGAGATCATTAAAACGAAAATATCTGGTGCCTAAATGGAGCCCCACACTGCCACAGTAAAAAATGTGTATTCCGGTAAGCACGTGGTGCGTCCCCCCTAATGAGATAATCCTATTGAAAACGTGCGCAAACGTCATGGATACACGGCTTAATCGGAAACCGATGGGTCCACTTTTAAAGGCATGCGGGGAGGGGAAATGTGTTTTCTTGAAGAACATGGTGCGTCCCCCTGATAATGAGATACTCCTAACAATCACGTGCACGAAAGTAATGGATACACGGCTTACTAGTCGGATGCGACTACTTTCAAATGAATGCGGGGAGGTAAACACCTGGCTCGCCCTGCTATTTTCATTTTTGGGAATTCCTCTCAAGCGAGTGACGTATTGACTATAATAACTGTCAAACTGTTTCCCTAAATTTGAAGTGAGAACATGTTTTACGGTGGTATAACTTGCACTTTGTTGATGAATTAGACGGTTCACTTTTGGTACAAATTATTTTACTGAAAAATAAATAAACGTGCAGACCCAAATAAGCAGCGTACAAGGGGGAATTTTCCGCCTGAAATAATAAACGTGCATGCACGTTTATTTGGAGCCCGAGAGTACTAGTTTCCGTTTCTATATATAGCGCGGGGTTTTCTGAACAAAATGGCGAAAGCCGATCGCCCCAAAGTCCAGTTTCCTATGTGCTTTGAGAACAATTCCCGCACTAAAAACTTAATGACATAATGGAGGATCAGAACGGTAGTTTTGTTGACAATTTTCGCAAGCAACTTGTCAAAATTGGAGCAAATTAGAACTCTTGTGTCTGACTTGCCATGTGTGTGAGTTTCGTCCATGTGCATTTTGACTTTTGTGTTGATAAAATAATCGGAGAACCGAATCACACAGTTTCGAAATATAGTTCTTCCGTTTTAGTGGGACTTTTCAGGACTTTTCAAACGTACGGTTCAAAATTTATACAAATTTTGTTTGATTTTTTGTGTGCTTAACAAGAGCAGTATATTGCTCTGTTCGCTTAGTATATATCTTAATTTCGCGGAAGTCCACCAAATGTTGGTGAAATGTAGCGCCATATTTATTCTAATGCTCGTTGTGTTTACACTGTTGTAAACTTTGAGAGGGTTGTAATTCCCGTAATTTATTTAATGTATTACATTTATATCTTCAATGTTTACTTAATCCATTTATTTTTTATTTATTGACACACATAATTACGATTACAATTGAGAATTCATCGTAATTTGCGTGGTTAGTCGAAATTCTACGGAATATTTACAACGGAAAATGCCGAACGCAGGTCGCGAGGTCAACTGAGTTCGCATACTTTTAAAAATTTGTAAACAGTGCAGTAATTGTCTCTTTTCACATTAAATTACCGCTTTCAATTCACAACTGATGTGGGTTTCAGATCAAATAGCATGTCTTCTGCGGAAAATATCCGTTTATTGTCGCAATTGTGATATTTTATTTCATATAATTGTGGTTTTATTTGAGCGGGTCATTAACGCTTAACTCGTGTCATAAGAGACCATACGGGAGGATCTCGGACTAAATACCAGCATCTCCATCCCAATATCTTAGCTGGTTTTAGTACGAGAAGACTTGGACTAGTAAATGGTATGAACACTTTGGTCGTCTGGACATTCCGATGTGACGTAATCTGGTAGAAGTGTGCAGCCATTGTGCAGCTTGTAAACTATGTCGCAACATCACACACATCAAAGCGATCACACCGCAGTCATTGAATGTGGGTCAATCATACACGTGTCAATAATTGTTACACAGTCAGGTCAAGGACGCCCACTGTTTGTGAATTTGCTGCTGTTTGTGGTTGAATTCTCAGACACCAATTAATGCATATAATATGATAAATATGTTTTAAACATGTCAGAAAGGGATAAACAGTGAAGATGGGGGTGTTTATTTTTTAAAATACCGAATTGTATCATCTTATCGCGTTGGATTCAGTTTGCGTCGGCATTTTGTCCCGTTGTTTACCTGTGATCGCATTTCCTTCCTAAAAAATTGAACGTTATTGGGACATTATTGACTCTAATTGCGGTTACTTTGAAAGTATATTCATTTCAGTATAATTTCACTATCTAGTAAAAAAAACCGAACCGAAACCGATGTTTTTTCTCCCAGAAAAACCGAAACCGAACATAAAAAATCAAAACCGCCCATCTCTACTCGGTTTCGACTCCATATTGTCGATAATGCTTTGTCAACGTTATTGGCACGTAAATCTTATGTAAGCATAGCGATGGCGACGTGGTCGGAACTTGGGCGTTTGATACCGAGACCACTATTTGAATATTAATGTGTGTTCCAGAACGAAAAAGTTGTGAATTTAAAAACAGTTCAAACGTTAGTGTATGTATTCCATGCCTCAGCCCGGACATATATACCAAATTTCATTAATATCCATTGAGAAACAACGGTCCAAACATATAACACCCCGTTTACACATTTTATTTGGAGCCGGTCACGGCCTTGGCTTACACTTTATATTGTGTCCCTGCACATATCGCCACGCCCTTGGTCATTGTTTCTTTGAAATCAAACTCCATTGTTTACTAAAACTTAAAATTCAAAAATGATTTGTTGCTGTTGCTTTCACTCGGTCGATCGTTCCCGTAAGTATCTGATCTCCTTTCCGGTTATGTAGTTGAAAGTTCGTTCCGTCAATTTACTACAGATCAAGTTTTAAATGTTGACAAATTAACGGTCTCGGATTTATCTCAAAGTTCGGATTATATTTCAAGAGTCAGGTATTGTACACAATGACTTCGTAATCTGCCACTATCACTTGACCTTACAACATAATGGTAGCAGATAAAACCATCTAGTTATATGTGAATTTGGTAATTGAAATGAGGTGGGGTAGTGTCTAATTTTTTCCCGAAATAGTTTTTCGGCAAGCAGTCTACCATGTATTTTTAAAACAACTACAAATGTCACATTTTTATTTTTTTCGTCGGGTAGCTTGTTGATACTCACTCAGAACAGATTAGTCTTCAACATAATTTATATACAATGTTTGTATTTTCATGTTATAAGTGGGAAAAGCACTTGGAGGTCGTGAATAAAGCTACGGAGGCCCAACTATTCGAGAGCGTCTAGCTCTGTTTGAATAGTTGGGTCCACCAACTACAGTTTCGAATGATCAGTAGGGGTAAATTTCTTAGAATAGAGTACCAGTGTTTTCTGTCGCCATGGGTGTGGTATGTTTATTGAGAGAAGGTTAGTTATGAATTTGTGGATTTTTAGAGGATGTCTTTGAGTTTTGAAAAATATTGTTTCAGGTGACCTTGACCCCACCAGTATGAAGTAGTAGCGTTTTCTGCGAAACAGTGGCTCCAGACACCAGCGTGACTTTTTAGCACCTAAAATTTGTCATCTGCATGAAAAATATTTAAAAAAAAATTACAGTGGTGAGAAGTTTGAAATTTTTTGATATTTTTGTGAGGAAACAGTATTCTTCCAGACAACATAGGCGGCTATACCATAGATTGTCTGGTTTTTGTGTCCCATGGGCCTGAAAATCGCTTATTTTGGCCATTTTTTCATCAAAATTTCATTTTTCAGGCACACAATCAAGGGGCATAACTCTTGCTACCCCCATTAAAATGACAATTCTGTACCAAAATCTTTAAGCCTAGTATGTGCTCAACCCAGGTATGTATACATTGTATATGTGTTGTGGGATCACATTTCAGTTATTTTTCATTGAATTGGTGCCCCCTTATTTTTGCACCAATCCCTGCAGAAACTGTGGAGTGTCACCACAGGGGTTTGACACTAGGATGATACTGATAGTAAATAAAAAATATAATAGATATATATAGATATATAAGTAATATATAAAGAATAGGGGCGCAACTAGGGGATTAGCGATTTACGTCATATTTTTTAATTTTTAGTATCACGAAAATTAGAAACCTGAAAAAATGTTATGCTCGTGGCGCTCTCCATATTCATTGCTATTATTATGACTGTTATACATCAACGTGACCGCTGTGATTTACATTTAGCATGGCATTGGCAATATCACCTTATGTTCTCTTTTATATCACCGCGACGCCAGGTTTCATTTTCGAACCGTCCGCTGATTTCTTTGACACGCCGCCAGGTACATCCGTCGTAATTAATTGGCGGTGTCGGGCAAAATTGTACACAGATAATAAAAGGGCCGAGGAATCTCTGCCGTTTGCATCATGCTGTCCTAATATTTCCAGGGCATGTTAATGTTATTAACGATGCAGCTATTGGCCAGTATTGCAATATGTGATTTCCGCTTTAAATTGTTTACTTCTGTTTTATTACATATATTTCATTATGAAAAAAATATGACTTAAACGCACATATTTGTGAGCATATAATTCAATACGCAACTTTTTCCGTCTTTTTCCGTACTGGTGTTGCCAATGATATAATTGCTTTAATCTTTTGCGTCACTGCGTGTGCCAGTAATGAACGTGTGTCCTGCTAAATAGTGAGGTAGAAGTTAAGAGTCTAGTTGCCTTATAAATATATATATATATATATATATTGGTAAAGTAGTGTAGCCGTATAGGTCTGATTGATAGTTGGGTTGAAATAAATGGTAACACCTTTAAGACCTATTGTATAAATATTTACTTTGGATATGCATGTCAATGAATGTCTCTGCGTTTCACTCAAGTTTCTGGAAACCATACTGACAAAATCTCAGCAATCATGGAACTTATTACATAAAGAATGTATAACACTTTCCCACGTCGTTAAATCTTGTAAAATAGTTCATGGGAGATCTGATGCATGCATCTTCTTTTCTTGTGTGTTATTGGCGGATGGTACACAATTATCTTCGTGATTTAAGAATTAAAATGTACGAGTCGTTCGGAACTAAATCACTTTGTAACACAATGTTTACTGTTATATCGGGATGAGAAAAGTGTTAGTAACATTTCAAAGATTTAGGTCGAAATATTCGGACCACTGCTGCAAACAGCTTCGTCCAAGAGTTGATAATGTTTGACCGGACACCGTATCCCAGCACCGTGTCACAGAGGGCAGCCAACGCTTCGAAAATGAAACTTGCCGTTGCGGTGATATCAAAGAGAAAATAGGTGATGTAGTCAATGCGAAGTTAAATTTCAGTTACATGCGGTCATATTGATGTATAATAGTCATAATAGCAATCTGTCTGAAGATCGCTACAATCGATAACGTTTTGGCTTTCCTATTTTCGAGGCAAAAATTTTTTAAATAAACATTTGTAGGTCAAATCACTAATCCCCTTGTTTCATTCCTAGTCTTTTATTACTATTTATTATTACTTATTTTTATTATTACCGTAAATTTCGGTGTATAAGTCAGTTATAAGTCGCATCTTTTTAACCCAATTTCCCCTATTAAAATCCTCTTGCGACTTATAGACCGGTAAGTCAATGAGGGGCATATTTTCAGCCGAATTTTGAGGAATTAACTGCGATCACAGGTAAACAACGGGACAAAATGCCTACGCAAACTAACTCCAACGCAATAAGATGATACAATTCGGTATAAAAAAAAGAAAATAAACACCCCCATCTTCACTGTTTGTCTTTATTTTATTCCTTGTCCAACATCTTTAAAACATATTTATCATATTATATGCATTAGTATCTGAGAATTCAACCGCAAACAGCAGCAACTTCACAAACAGTGGGCGTCCTTGACCTGACTGTGTACCAATTCTGGACACGTGCACGATTGACCCACATTCAATGACTGCGGTGTGATCGCTTTGATGTCTCCAGTGTTACGACATAGTTTACAAGCTGCACATGGCTGCAAACTTCTACCAGATTACGTCACATCGGAATATTTATTTAAAGCCCGGGAATGAGCATAATAAAAACCCTGACTCCAAATGCAAGTCTGGACAGCGTGTTCTCATATTTTAATGAGGCTTCAGTGCGAAGCCACGAACTCCTGTTTATATTACATAGACATTATTTTATGCTGTACGCTTTGGGTGCAAACATTTAATCCCCACGTTGAGTATATTTGACACTTAATACTGAAGAGTGCATTGCATCACTATTAGCCTAAAGCGTTTTCATTCATGATCCGCGACAATTAGGCGACAACTAAATTAACGATGCCATTATCCTAAAACAACAGTAAGCCGAGTCTAAATTTTATATTCCTATAAATGATAGGATATTTTGTGTCTTTCCTCATACTGTAAATTTCTATATATATTGACATACTTCGATCGTTATGGATAAACGTGGGATTAAGCGCAAACGTCAGAGTTACAAAACCAGATTTAAGTTGTTAAGTTTGCAGAACTTAACAGTAACCGTGCTGCCGAAAGACAGTATGGTGTCAGTATGCTATGCATTGTTATGTTATATTTTGTGTTTTATTGAGAATAAAGCATTCTAATGCAAATAACTTTCTTCATTTCTTCTTCCCCCAAATGTGATGTGTGAATACTTGCTCTCAATACTTACCAGTACAATACTTACCAGTACACAGTCGCCGGCAGTGTTTTTGAAATTCCAGCATCTAAAAATGGGTGCGTCTTATACAAAGGTATTTCACAAAGGGCAGAATTTGGGGTTGAAAAATGGGGGTGCGTCTTATACACGCATGCGACTTATCCACCAAAATTTACGGTATTATTATTTATTATCATTCTGACAAACTCCTGTGATGTAAGTTATTGCACAGGAGTTTGTTAGAATGATAATAAATAATTAATAGTATTAGTAATAGTAATAATAAATATATAGAAATAGTAATAAAAGACTAGGATTGAATCAAGGGGATTAGTGATTTGACCTATAATTGTTTAACTATTTGACTCGAAAATACTAGGAAAACGGTAAACTTTATCGACCGTTGGCGTTGCGATCTTTAGATAGATTGCTATTATGACTATTATAGACTACATCAATCTGACCACACATGTAACTTACATTTAGCTTCGCATTGACTATATCACCTAGTTTCTCTTGATATCACCGCAACGGCAGGTTTCATTTGCGAAGCGTTTTCTGTCGTCTCCTTCAAGGAGCCAGGTTACGGTGTCCGGGCAAAATTTATCAACTCTCTGGCGGAAGCTGTTTGCAACAGTGGTCTGAATATTTCGACCCAAATCTTGGAAATGTTACTGACACTGTTGCTCTTTTTCTCATCCCGATATAACAGTGTTGTGTTACCAAGTAATTCAGTTACGATCGATTCCTATTATTAACTCTTAAATCACGAAGATAATTGTGCACCATCCGCCAATAACGTACAAGAACAGAAGATGCTTGCATCAGATCCCACATGAACTATTTTAGAAGATTTAATCACGTATATTGGGAAAGTATTATACATTTAATAGATATATATATTTATAACACAATTAGCCTCTAAATTCGGCTTCATGATTTAGCAAGACACACATTTATTACCGGCACACGCAGTGACACAAGAGCTTAGAGCTATTTTATCATTGGCAACAGCAGCACTTTATGTATTATGTTAAAAGTCTAGTGCATTTGTGGCTTTCCCCCAAACTATTTGCAACAAAAGTTTCTCATTAGGAATAAGTACATTAATTAGCCAATTTAAAGCAACATGCTAAAAATAAAAAAAAAGAATCAGGAAAGGCGAAATTGATGAATTTGTGAATTTTTGGAAATAAATTTGTCAAAATTTGGTAAAATACTAAATTTCTGACTTTTCCACAATGTTTATAACAATAATATATCATAAGGCCTTCCATTTGTGTATCCATTTTGTAAAGTGCGTAGACAATCCTGAATACAGAACAGAATACTTTCCCCAGAATATCTTTCATAAAACAGAAATAAACAATTTAAAGAGAAAATCACATCTGGGCAATTCCACAACGGAGAATGAAATTTGTGAAAAAAAAATCTTGAGTATTGACTAAAGAGTTTGAAAATCTGATAGTTATTGTATTCAAGTTATTGAAAACAGTTTTTCTCTCTGTCATATTCATCATTTTAGTGATGAAAGCATATGCCATTGTTAACACACACATGCTACTAAAATATATGCTCAAAGTGGCTTGTAAGTAATTGAGCATATAGTAACAATTATTTTTGATTTGCCCCTAGTATTTCAGTATTTAAATAGGTAGATGCATGCTATAACACATCTTGGGTTTATATTCCTGTGCCTGATGTCCATTTGGGAATTATTTTTTTTAGAAATCTACATTCTATATGTAATGTCAGTCACGAAAATACTGGTACCATTGTTGTTCACGTTTTGCAATTTGTTCCTATTCTGGTAGATGACATAAAAATCTTGTAAGAAAACATACTAGTAATTGGATTTGTAAACATATGCAGTTGCATATAGGTGCATCTACTACTGGTAAATTTTAATACTGTTCTCATGATGTATGTGAGCATTGAATGTATGAAAAACATACTTTTGGGTCCAAAAGTCATCAAATGCTTTCTAACAACACTCAAGAATTCAGTTTGTCAACATTTATTTCCAAGAGTGACATCAATTTCATCAATGAGAAAGAGAAAGTAGGTAATGGTAATTTACCCTTCCTAATTGCATGAATCAGGTTGGTTACCATTTGGGCAATGAGCAACTTGATCCCTACGAGGCTGAATTAATTCATAGATACAGTGAAAACTAGCAATTGTGTATCGTGGTGCACAGCGCATCGAAGCATAAACATTGCGATGTGTATTGCAATGTGAACTTCTGCATTGCTACAGCCCTAACTACAAGTGGGCTGAAATTTATCAGCTTGGTTATATATTCAGAAATTCATGTCACCAGGTATATAATGAACAGTGTGCTCAGACTTTTGTGGCCAATGAGTTGTTCAACTTCAACAAGAAAGTCCACAGTATTATACTATCATTTTTCTCGGGAGGCTGCCATACAATGACTATTCTTATCCACTTATTTATTTATTCAACTTGTATAGATATATCTCACTAAATACTGGTATACAAATTATACAGGGAAATTTCAACCTTGATTTGGTGTAAAAATTTCCAACTGAAATTCATAGACATGAAATATTTGTTGAAAGTGTTTGCCAAAGTAAGACAACCTATGCAAACCACCTCCCATTTCCCCGGTCTCCAAACGCTATTGTCTGAAAAACTTGTACAAAAGGTAATTGAGAATGTAGAACTAATATTTTGTTCTTTTTTTTTTCAAAGGTTAATGTTAAGCACAAGTTCAGTAACATAATATCAGACACAGATAGATTAGTCTCTCCATTAATAGTTTTTTTAATACCAACTAAAATAATTGAAAAACTGCCAACTGACATAATCATTTTTTTTTTCAAATTTATGACAGTTTTGAGACAAAAACAACCTACATTTTGGTCATATCGAAGAAGAGTAATTTGGTAATTTCGAAGAGCAATTCCCTTTACGCATGAATACGCAGTTACAGTACATGTGATGAGGTCGCGAATTTATGGAACATTGGGGTGATTTGTCAGCAATAAACAAGATATACAAGTACTAATTTAATATTAATCGATGTACAGAAATCGGAACTGTGAAATTCTTTCAATCATATGTCAATGTTCTCAAACAAAAAGCAAAGTCTTTCAAACTGTTATAGTTCAGAATTCGCTGGGTTGAAAATAACCATGCAAGTTCTGAGAAAAGTGTACATCATAAATTTTGCAAATTTTGTGCTGTGCAAGCTGTCTAAAATGACGGGAAAAGAATAGTGAAAGCTAAAATTTAGTGTGCATATGTCTGAATGTGTGTGTGAGAGAGAGAGAGAGAGATGGAACATTCTCAATCCAACTGCTTATAGTTACCAAAAAATATTTCGAATTCAGTCTTCCACTTCCTAGTGATTTGCAAACGTATACAAACTTAACCCTTTGGCGAGTAGAACGACATATATGTCGTCTATCGGTTGAGGAGTAGAACGACATATATGTCGTTTCGGGAAGTGTTATTTTACGTAGACATAACTTCAACAAATCATCTGATTTATAAATGATTTCTATAGGAGTTATTTTGATTAATATAATGTTCCAAATGTATAAGTGCAATTGATTATGATAACACACATTAACAAAAAATGCACATAAATTAAAACAAATTATTGGGCCTTTTTGACCGAACTTGTTAATAATTATTGCTATGACGTTGACATTAAATTTACTCATGACATCATGTATATGACGTTACAGATACTCTCCAAAGGGTTAACATGGTACTAATTGTGTTATACCAATTTCAATTTACATGTAGCGCAGTCAGCAGTGTTATGTCGAAAGTTATATGTAATATTCTTTAGTTTTCACAAAATGGTAATCCCATCTTTCTGTCATAATCAAACTTTCATCAAACAGCTAATTGACCGTGGTTAAAATGTGAGTTGGGGAAAAAAGTGATCTTCTGTAAATTTTTCATGGAGGCTGTTGTAAGTACTTTGTAACATTAATATACTTTGTAACAATAATATACCAAGTACCAAGTGTTGTAAGTACTTTGTAACATTAATATACTTTGTAACAATAATATACTGCAAACGGTAATTATTAATTTGTTTTGAAGTTAATCCTCCCTTTGTCCATTCAGATTATGGACTCATGTAGTCATTGTAACAATGCATATTAATGGCGACATTATATAGCACATTTTTATGATGTCAGCGTTATATTCCCAGCGATAGGTTAATCAGCCGATTGTGAATGATGATGGATTAATTAATGGCTCGTTGATTTCAGCAGTAATACAAGGCGAAATAATATGTATGCTTGATGACTGTGTAGCAATATTAAATATAGTTTCCAGGCAGGTGTCACTTAGATATTTATTGCTACTTTGATATTTATTAATAATATTAACTTGCTTTTCTAGTAGCTCATTTTACCTGTGTCTGTGGTTAGTTTTTAACAAAGATAAAAACAGGATAAATTCATTTGGCAAGACAAAGTTTTCATCCAGCACCAACCCTGCACATAAATGAGACTTATAGTTGAATTTATCAGTAATCACTATGTTTAGGCATGTTTATTGTATGAAAAGTGCACTGGGTTTTATACTCATAGAAAAGTCCTTAAAGGCTTAACCTGACAAATCACCACGTGACAAAAGTGTACTGGTTAACATTTACCATCACCCATGGTAATCCTTTAGGCGGCCCCGTATTGAGCGATTTCCTTTAGATCTGAACCTGTGTCTAAACCTGGAAATTGCCCAACTAATAATCAAACAGTGTTTAAATTATGACTATATTCATGTTCATAAATAAGGATTGATAGATTTGAGGACATTCATGTATCATATGAATGTCATATTAAATGTTTGAGATGCATTTTTATCTTCTATTTATTCTTATTAAATGCATGACTAATTTCTTTGGGTTTTTTATTCTTCAGAGTATTATGTCATATAATGGTGCGGCTATTATAGCCATGAAAGGGAAAGATTGTGTTTGCAATAGCAGCAGACCGGAGGTTTGGTATACAAGCACAGACGATAAACACCGATTTCCAGAAGATATTCCAAATGGGTCCAGCGTTGTTCATAGGAATTCCCGGGATTAGGCACAGATGTACAGACTCTGTGAGTTAATACCATTTGCAATCTCGATCAACATTTAAAGCCACTCATAGTGTTCAAATCTTAAAGGCCGACATAACGTCTAAATCCTCAGATTATATTATATATAAGGCTTAAAAAAATATGTTTGTTTCCGCTAACGAGCTGAAAAAAATTAGGGTAGGTAGGTAGGCTTAACTTTTTTTGTTTGTTACCTTTGTTTTTTTCAGTATCTTTAAAAATAACTGTTTAATGCTTGCCAATAACCCCAAACTATGCACTTCTTAGCTCCAATCAGGTTAACCCCATATGACAGAGGAACTAGAAACTCCAATTCATTCTTACATATGCTTTAATATTTACATATATACTAGTCTATGTACTAATATAGTCTTTGATAATCCTAATATTTCCCATATGGTCTGGCGACAACTGGAGTCAGTCCAGCACCACTGCACTGTTCACATATTGGAGTGACCGTCTTGTTCCGATCTCTTAATGATGGCTTCACAACACTACCTTCTCCTCCGCATTCAGTGGAGGATCTAGGTATTTTTTGGGGACACCTGTTTTTGGGCAATGATACGCCGAAGGCATAACCTGAAGGCCTGAGCGGAGGAATGTTTGGGAGGGGTATGTGACCCCCTGATGATGGTGGGGGTTTTTCCCCTAGAAAATTTTATAAAATCCATTGCATTTAGAGCTATTTTGAATTTTACTGAGGAGGTCAATTTGATCAAGTTTCTCAAGCATAACTTTGGAAATTGTTATATATGTATGGATTGGAAATGCTTATAAGTTATTAATAAATTGTCAGATATCTTTTGGTTCAATGGATTATGCTTATCCTGCTGAAACGAGACTTACATTTATCACTCTAATTCATATGATCAGGCTATTTTTATAAAATTCAAGTGAGACACATACCGTACATAATATACTACATGTAGTACAGAAACAATGTCTATTAAGGTAGTAATTACTATATATGGTACTAATCTCTATGTTAATTTTTCAATTGGTATTATGAGATCCCACCTGATAATCAGGTTGATTTGATCAAATTGTTAATGTTCCTGTGCTGTAATTGATTGAAATACTGAAGTCTGAACGCTGAATGATAACAAACCTGAACTCAAATTATTTGAAGTTTGCACAGATGAAAGCCTAGATAAAGCCAAACATACTTTACAGTATGATTCCAACTTAAATTTCTTATGTCAATATATATAAATATATTAAATGTTTAGCATCTTGTTATGATATGATGAATTGGAACCTAAATTAATTTGTTTTTTGTTTTTTTGCAATGGCAATAAAAAGTTTAGGGTGGGGGGGGGGGGGGTGGGGGGGGGGGTTTAAAATAGGGTCGGTCTGGTTAGCGGAAACAAACGTCTTTTTTTTTTAGGCCTAATTTTCTAAACACCTCAAAATAAATAAATTGCCCCTGACGTATTACACTGTATCTCAAGAATCCTGAAACCGATTATCTAGAAATTTTACTTGTATATTCAATATCGTTGCACTGATTATTTGAAGTAATCTCGCCCTGCCAAGTGCTTACGTGCTTGAGTGATCACCATTTGTGCAGAGCTAGTGCTCAATTTAATTTTATAAGTCTCAAAACTTTTATTAGGACAGAAAACTCACTTTAAAGACTCAGCTTAGTTCTGCATGTGACCCACATTTAGCCAAGACTTGGACGGGCCTTACCCTAACTGTAATGAGTCAACACTGGATTAAATATTGCCATGAGACTGCCAATTCGGGGGGGGGGGGGGGGCTTTTTTAAAAGGTGTTTATATTATATACCATTTGAAAGAGGAAGCTCCAAAACAGATACATGTAATATTCAGACGAAACAAAATGTTACTACAATGTTTATTATCAAATTAGCATGGTTTGTTTAATAGATAAGTTCTTTCAATTGTCTCTTATTGGCACATTGTGATGGACACGAGACAACTCTATCTCTTAGTTGTTATATAGGTGATACACATTACATTCTGAGAGAAAAGGGGGGTATTATCTGCCCTTGGAAGTCAGCATTTTTCTTCAGAATTCATTTTAATTCTATATTGCTTTCTTCTACTTTTTCTATGGCATTGCCAATTGCTGTTGCTTATTTCAAGGGCTGATATCACCAACTGATTTTCTGTCACTTTTGCTCCTATTTGATGGCACAGATGTGCAGAAAATCTGTATATTTATTTAATATTAATAATTAGTGGTCTGTATAAACACACAAACTACTATGTTTTATGATGTGTGGACAAAATAGGAGATAAATTCAGTACGCCAGGACACAGCCCTTCTTTGGCCTCAACTTGTCTGCCAAGTAACTTATTTTTATATTGGTTATGTTGTGGAGCACTGATAATTTTACATGTGTAATACCAGTTGTGATAGTGATCAAATTTGTCATGTATTGTTTGGTCTATGATGATGATTTTATAAAGACTACTCTTAGAAATGAGAATATTGGGTGAATATTGAAGACAAAATATGATTTATGAGGATTATATCGGTCAATTGATTTGCTTCCTAAGCTGTAGACTGGAGTTCATTCGACCTCTTCGTGATTGAGGGACTGGCATTTATCGCACATATTATTAAACTGGCCTAAATGACGTCATTGTGATTTTGGGACATTTTTATCACCCACAATTCACCGTAATTGATACAAAATGAGTAATAGGATATATATTTTCACTCTAAAACATTTATAAACTATTTAATAGAACAAGGCCATTTTAGAATAACTATAAAAAAAAAACAAACTATTTTGATTTAAGCTGCACTTCGGTTTGTCCACGTCGTGAATACTAATTAGTTTGCTTGACCTCATAAAAATTTAAGGGCGTCATCAAATTAGCGAATAAGCAATTAGGATAATGACAGATTCCCCCCCCCCCCCCCAAAAGTCAAGTTTTGTGTGATTGATAAATAAAATATATAGCTAATGTTGTTTACACTGTGTTGATGTCGCTCTGGGGATTGGGCATCTATTGGACTTGCCCAATAGATGCTCAAATACCCCTCACAGACATAAACAGTTTAAGTGATGGCACTAGCTACATATTCTATATTTATTTAATATATGTGTTATATAATACTTAGATTTGGAAGCACCAACAGCAGTAATATACCAGTATATGTAAGTATATGTTTGGGTAGGTATGGGCGGACTTGTGAACAATTACAGGCATGTAGTGAGGAGCCTGTCGGCATTTGGCAGCCATTGTTATATTTCCCTTGACTCTTCCATCTAGAGTTACCTTTCTTAGATGCCTTATAATATGATCTTGGAGGTTGTCGATGTATTGTATCAACGTAAAAGATTAATTACTGATGTAAATAAATATCTTTTTAATATCTGACTATTAATGCTAGTACAATTTTTTATTCCTGCATCCTGACAACTAATATACCAAGTTATATTATGCTCAATTTAATAGAACAAATAGTGCAATCAACTGCGTAATTAAGTGTCACTTGACATGTACTTTCGGTGTCAACCTGTGT